>CM076102.1:4156140-5356140 GCA_038048805.1 Hipparchia sbordonii
TGTTTGGTGCTATTTCATTAAATACACAAGTGAAAGGCACGTATATATTTCAAATATTCAAAGAGTTATTGCCACTAGAAATTTATGTCAAGCTACGGTAATGAACCCTGTATACGGTAATGAATTTTTATGTATACTTTTGGCAGAATTTCTTATGAATTCTCTATTTGAATAAACTTGTACGAATAAAAGCAAGTGCCCAGCCGTGCACAGGGAATTGGTAATTCACTCGTCGACCGAGAACCTTGTTGGGACCGTCACTGCTTGGAGTAAGATCGTTTCAAATAACAAAATATCAAGCAGTTCTTCCATAACTTAATAGACTCCCTCTATATTGGACCTCTTCCTTACCACTCACCCTACCGGCTACCAGGTAACAGTCGATGCTCCCCTAGGAACATCTAACCCCTGCCTAGTACAGACTTCCGTGCCACTTCCATCCTCTGTTCGCACGCGTAATACCGGTAGCCTCATATCCGTGGGCACAGCTTTGTTTTTCAACAAACGACCTTAACACCTGTGCTGAAGCAGTTGCTGATGCTATACTCCAAGGTATGGACTGCTATATTCCCAACTCCCTCATACCTTTTGGGGAGCGCGCGCAGAAATGGTTCAACGGGATCTGTAATAAGGCTGCTATACTTAAACAAACCTCCTACCAGTCCTGGCTCTCTGCACATTGCACCAATGATCCCAATGCTGCAAATGTTAAGAAAATCTTTAACGCTGCGTCCAGAGCCTACAAAAATGCCATTGCCAGGGCAAAATTTGAGCACATCGACAGAATTGGGCAGGGACTAGTCTCACTGCCTTCTGGTTCCCGTGCTTTCTGATTTCTGTTGAAAGCCATACAAGGCAACTTCTGTCGTTCCTCGTTTCCACCTTTACGCAAACCGGATGGTACACTGGCCTACACTGCCAAAGAGAAAGCCGAAATTCTGGGCACTCTCTTTGCTGCCAACTCTACGCTTGATGATGGTGGGAAAACACCGCTGACCATCCCGCGGTGTCAAAGCTCCTTGCGTGATATACGGGGTATATTGGGGATATATTGACAGTTAAGGGGGAAGCCCTAGCGGTCAGCCTCGACATCGCTAAAGCCTTTGATCGGGTTTGGCATAGGGCTTGGCTATCGAAGCTGCCATCTTACGGACTTCCTGCGAAGCTGTGCAATTGGGTCGCTAGCTTTCTTCATGGGCGCAGCATCAAGGTCGCTGTCGACGGTTTTTGCTCTCAACCTAAGCCCATCAATGCTGGCATTCCACAGGGCTCAGTGCTATCGCCTACTTTGTACATTCTGCATATCAATGATATGTTGCATAACAGCAGCATATATATTGTTATGCGGATGACAGTACTTCTGATGCCCTTTACAAAGGCCATGCACAGTTCTCTCGCGCAGTGCTGGAGGAGAATAGAGCCAAACTTGAGTCGGACATTGAGACTTCTCTCTAGAAAGTGTCCGTATGGGGTTCACAAAATCTTGTTCAATTTAACCCTTCAAAAACACAAGTTTGTGCGTTTACCGCAAAAAAGGCCCCTTTTACCACGCCTCTTCTCTTTCAGAACACTTCCCTTACTCCTACCAACAGCATTGGGATTCAAAAGAGGGCACTTCGGCTTGTGGACAATCCCAAATTAACCTACTCGCTGGAAAGCTTGGAACACCGCAGATGTAAGCTCGCTTTGTGTGCTCTATCGGCTATATAACGGGGAGCCCTCTAACTTCTACAACCGCACCGCATGCCACCGAACGCAATTTCACCCTCACCACCTGGGTGCCTGGAGCACTTCGACCATCAGGTGCTCCAGATCTTTTTTTCCATGTACTACCAAATTGTAGAATTTTCTCCTTTCGAAAGTATTCCTGTATATAATGTAGTTTCAGTAAAAATCATTAAATGAACTTCAAAAAGGTTACGGTAAACGACGGTAATGAAGGACACGGTAATGACAAATATGCACTTTTAATTTATTATTAATTTTTCTATAAGCAGTATATGCTATCTAATCATTTAAAAATTAAACTAGACGAGAACTTGATGTATTGTTATCGCAATAAAATTCCAATTTTAAATATTTATCAAAATATAAGCGGACTGGTAATGAAACATAAACTGTGACAAAACATTATAATACACTTTCAGTTGTAATTTTTTGCGCGAGTTCGTGCGTACGTCTTCCTTCTGCTACGTTTTCCGGTCGACTGAGGTCTGAGGTGCGGGACGCCGAGAGCTCACTATGTAGCGGCAAGATTTTGTCACTTAAAAACATGTTTCCCGTGATGATTCCGGAGGGTTCCGGTAATGAACTTTGCATCGTAACAAAACTTTAAAAACATATTTGACTATATATTTCTTTGTAACCTAAATTTTAAATTATGAAGAAGTAATAAAAAATTATTTAATTATTCGACACAGTAGCCAAATTAACATTATTTTTGTGCTAGGTTTACTAAATATTATTAAATATATAATATCTAGTAATGAAACAGGTGCCGGTAATGAATTTTAATGTTATTTTCACTAAAAATCTGAGTGATTTACATAGAAATTTCAATAAACACACCATGTGCACGATAAAGTATGTAGGTGTGCATGATAAACGTATATTAAATGGAGTCTAAACTTAAGTTTCAATTTTTTATTCACTGGAATACGTAATTTTCATTACTTTGAATATTCACCCGGATATTAATCGCTTCGCGTTGAAGTGAGGCAAAAGGTTTATTCCAGTGTGCGTGGTTCGAGGTCTATTATGGTTATTCGTCTGTGGTGCTTGTTGTATGGGAGACGTGCCGTTATAAGTTTGACTGTTTAAAATATCTTTTTATTAAAAATTGTTAGCGTATTTCTAGTTTACGATACCGTAAATAGTTTTCAGTGATCAATTATTTACTAAGTAACTAATCGTTCAGTGTTACAAAAAATGGAAAAATCAACTACAAATTCCAATGGTAAGTTGTCATAAATGGCTAAAGGAAAAGTACTGAGCTTAATATAAAAAGAAAGTTTACATGCAATCAGAAGTACCGTTCAATTGTTGACGGTATTCGTCGTACAGTGGGCGAACAGTTATGTAAAAGAATGTCTTGCTGTCTTTTTAAAATCGATTTATCAGACAATAATATGGTTACCGGATGGTTACCGGCGTAAGGTCTAGACTAGATAAATTGAAGCATTTGGATTGAAAGGCGACTGCAAAATTGCTTTGTAGATGTCATTAACTATATTGCAGCTATAGGAACCCCTGCGTCGTAGTATGTTGGTGGTTTTGAACTGCACGCGCACTGCCCACTCGATCTGCAGTTGCAAAGTTACAATACATCAACTGCATCCAAACCCCAATTTTAAAATAGTTGGCGTCTTACTGATCACTAAAAAATACGAAATTTTCTATCAAATGTGATTCTCTCTATTTCTTTTTTTTTTGTCAAAAAATCTAATTTCTAACCTTAATCCATTGTAATCCCATTATACTAGGAAAACTTTGTTAATAGTCCAACATGTTCCTTCCATGTTAAAGCAAACATGTTGGGCAAACTTACAGCAAACCATGTCCAGATTATTATTATGTTATAAAATCATATGGGGACTCTTAAATTCCAGCATAAGAAAGTGTCAGGTCACTCTCCTATCCGAATAAAGGCTTTATTTATTATTTCACTCTCCAGGCCCTCAACTATAACCATTCAAAATTTTATGAATCAATTAAGAAAAGGTAGATAATACACAGCATTACTGTTGCATAAACATTAGATATTATGTAATCTTTGCAGGAAGTGACTCATAATATTGATTGAATTTCACTTGGAAGTTTGTTTGTTCACATATAATATAGATTTTGATATTAATTTTGTCTTTTCATACAGTGGTTCTCCACCGTCCTCAATCTCCGAACTCCCGTGTGGATGACGAGCTCAAGGAGAAGAGTGGAAGAGCTCTCAACAACACTACAGATCCAATGGAGAAGTTGCGTCTGCTGTGTTTGTCACGCGGCGCATCCGGCATTATTGCCCTTGGGAGGTTTGTTTATCCATTCTTATAATTTAATCAGTACTTATAATGAAACTTTGAGTTGACAATTTCTGTACATCCTTCCTAATATTATAAACTAACTGATACTCGTGACTTCGTTCGCGTGGAATTAGTTTTCAAAATCCTGCGGGAACTATAATTTTTTTCGGGATAAAAAGTAGACTGTTTTAATCTTTTAAAGAAATTTAAAGCCATTTAATCTATCTCCATTATAAATTGCAGCCAAATCGGTCCAGTAGTTTTTGCGTGGAAGAGTAACAATCATACACACACACACATACACATACAAACTTTCGCCTTTATAATATAAGTAGGATGTGAATTTTTTTTATTCTGTTGATTCTGAGCACCAAAGTGGTGCTCAATACAATTATTACAATCTAGCCTAACTTAGTTGACTAATTAGAAATTTTAAAAAACACACTTTCTTCATGTGCTCTTAGAATGGGAAAGTGAGTTTGTTTGTTGGCATGCCCTTTAATCACGAAGCAGCGGCTCAATGTGATTTTTGTGCATGGGTATAGTGAGGGCTTGGAGATTGACTTAGGCTCTCTAACTCTGTTTTATACAAGCCTGTCTGAGGACTGAGTATAGACTGACCTCTCACTCAGCTCAGACTTATGGCGAAGATAAAACGAGACTGATTTATATCAGAGTATATTTGTGCCTCGTTTCAACCTATATCTTGAGTCTGAGCTGAGTTAGAGCACGCTCTTTAGATCTCAGCATCAAAGTTGTCAGTTGAAGATACAAGCAACATTTACTTTCCGTACAATTTGTTCGAGTTGCACACAGTCGCCTGTGTCGCATATAGCACCTGAAACATACACACGTACAACAGAAACTGACGGAAAACAAGCACCTAACTGTGGCAGAAATAGCAACTGATGACTGTTGACAGGACTGTTGACTGGATTAGATAGTTTTTAAGGTTACTAACATTAGTTTTAGTGTGAGTTGCGTTACTAACAAATATGATCTTTTGGTCGAGTTAAATGATTTTTATTCTTTATACTGGACAAACAGAGTTCCTCAGAGAGTGAAATAAATAAGTTTAAGACCTTTAGCTCATATTTGTCTAGCACAAAACCAGTGGTGAATGGATGACCCTTGTTGATACAGAATCTTCCGAAGAATGGATGATGATGGCAGCAAGCAGCTGAACAGAGAAGAGTTCTTCAAAGGGATCCAGGAGACGGGCTTGGATCTTTCCCATGAGGTTGATAACTTAAACCTTTTCTTTTTGATAACATTTTGTGACTTTTACCTGTGTTAGTGTGCCGCACTAAATGCATTGAACGTGTATGCACATGTGCATGCAGGTAGCAATAAAATAAATAAAATAAAAATAGCCTTTATTCTCTGATCTCTTATATACTAGTTACAACTAACATTATTACTATTCCTATGTCTAATATTAATAATAATTGGTTCATTCTTCTTATATATATATCTTAGGAATCGTAACCCCAGCATTACGGATCAGGTTGTCCTTTGACATAGGCCTCCTCTAGAAATTTCCATTTGTCCCTATCGTGGGCTAATCTGCGCCACCCCTGTGGTAGATCATCCTCCCATCTTCTCTGTGGCCGACCCCTTGCTCTGCTCCCATCTCTGGGGTACCAGTAAATGATTTCTTTAGTCCACTTTTCTCTGGGAGATCTAACCACATGGCCAATCCAACGCCATTTAAGTTTCCTGATCCTTTTTGACACATCTACCACAGCTGTGAGTTTTCTGATTTTGGTCAGTCTCCGTTTGTCTTTCAGCTTGATGTTAAGCATACTCCTCTATCCCCTGTTGGCATACCTTAAGCTTTTGATTATGAGCCTTCGTCAGACCCCACGTTTGGCGCCCGTAGGTAAGTATTGGCAGGATGCATGTGTTGAATACTTTACGCTTGATTGTCATTAGAGTATTTTTATTCTTCAATATATCTTTCAGTGACCAGTAGCGAGCCCAGGTATTATTTATTCGCCTTTGCAATTCCTTGTCCATCTGCAAGTTTGGTGCAATTATTTGGCCCAAGTAGATGTAGTCATCCACATATTCTATGTCCTGGTTGTTTACATTGATTTTTTGTTGATATCTATTGGTCATACCACCTTTATACCATACATAGTACCTTTGTTTTGGTTGTGTTCATTGTCAGACCTGCTTTTTGGCTCTCTGTTGCTAGTTATTCAAGCATTACTTGTAGAGTGACTGGATCCTCGGCAAACAGTACCAGGTCGTCTGCAAATCGCAGGTAGCATTACATTATAATAAAAATGGAAGTTATTGTGCGAGCTTTTCCTTCTCTTTACTTTTTATGAATATATATAGAGTCAAACCCAAAAAGCAAATTAAATTTCTGAGCCGAAGTCAAGATTCTGATTAGGTGCAGTTGAAACGAGTATTAAGAGTTAGAAATAGACAGTTCATTCAAGAAAAATAAGAAATCTTTGTACCTACAAATATACTATAAATTCTGTCTTTTCTAGGATGCTGAAGAGTTGTTCGAGAAGTTCGACACTGACAATAGTGGATCTCTGAACCTTGATGAATTTTTGAAGCAAGTTCGGGTAAGTGAAAAAATGCATATTGTAGTGTGGATTTTTTTTTTATTCAATGACAAGATAGCCCTTGACTGCAATCTCACCTGATGGAAAATGATGATGCAGTCTATGATGGAAGTGGGCTAACTTGGAAGGGGTACGGCAGTGTTCATTCAACTCATACCCCTAGTCGGTTTCTACACACCATCGTGCCGGAACGCTAAATCGCTTGGCGACACGTCTTTGATGGTAGGGTGGTAACTAGCCATAGCCAAAGCCTCCCACCAGACAAAAGACTATTACTATATTTCGGAGAGTGTGCCCAAGAACTATTCGATTTAGTTCCTCCATCACCATTCTACCACTGAACCGCAACGCATCGTATGAATCTGCACTCCAACTAACTATAATGGGTGTCTTTAAATCAAGAGTGAATAGGCATCTTCTAGGCAAGCGCGTACCATCTTGGGCTGCATCTTCACTTACCATCAGGCAGCCGAGCGCTAGCTTATATATTAAAAAAAAAAAACTTGATGCATGCGGCTAGAATATTCTGGCTTTATCTATATACATATATAAAATTTATTTATATGTATTTCAGCCGCCAATGTCGGAATCCCGTCGCGCAATAGTAGAACAGGCATTCCGGAAGCTGGACAAGTCAGGTGATGGTCTGCTGAGCGTGGAAGACGTGCGTGGAGTGTTCGCTGCTACGGCCTACCCTAGGTGAGTTAGAAAATATTCTAACTTATCTAAATATATAAAAGGCAAAGGTGACTGACTGACTGACTGACTGACTGATCTATCAACGCACAGCTCTAACCACTGGACCGATCGAGCTGAAATTTGGCATACAGGTAGCTGTTAGGACGTAGACATCCGCTAAGAAAGAATTTTGGAAAATTTCAACCCCAAGAGGGTTAAATAGGGGGTAAAAAAATCGAACCTAACGTGAGCGAAGCCGCAGGTTAAAGCTAGTCCTTAAAAAATTGCTTCGTTGTCCTTGATCTTTCGGTTCGCTTCATTCAGGACCTCCTAAAACAACGTGCAAACACAAGTACTCTAGGGTTAGGACAGTCAATTTCCGATCAAATTTTGTTCTGGGCCACATTTGACCTAATTAAATGCATTATTTATGAATTTTCGCCCACCCGCCATTTTATTGGCACCCGCAACGTAAAAATGAAGCCTTGAAACACTACCATGCAGTGATTGGCTTTTTAACTCGCAAAACTTGTTTTGTTTAATCGGTAGCACCACCACTTAGTTGCTTTAAAAGCCCAAAGTATCTACCTACCCTATAAGAAAACCACCAGTGGTAGATTCATTTGATGATTCGAAAGCACTTTGTAAAACTTTATTTGAATAAAAAAAAAATTCTATTCTATTGTAGAACAATAATTTTAATTGGAAGTTTTTTTTGTCAGATACATGAGTGGCGAGGAGACTGCTGACGTGATCTTGAACAGATTCCTCGCTAACTTCGAAACGGAGGGCACTGTTGATGGAAAGGTAAATCACACTTAAATTGCAATTGTTTTGAAAGTTATTACCTAAGATGATTATGACCCTTGAAAAATCTCTTTTTTGGGGCTTTGAAGCCAGGTTTGATGCATACTACCAGTGTTTTATATCTGTCAGCCCTGATAGCATGGGCGGGAGAAATTTTATCCCCAGGAAAAGGATAAAACGTTTATTCCTTCGCTTAGCTTTATCCACCCGTCGAGCATGGGCACTGCGGTGGAAATAACACTCAGTGGATATACTTATAGAAATATACATCGCCTTCTCCTCTGTCGCCATGCTTTGGCATAGGGAATAGATAATTTTATCCCCTGACAGTGGATAAAATCGGGGGATAAAACTTTTATCTCCTGCCCATGCTACCAGTGCAGTACGGGTAGTTGAGCAGTGAACAGGTAACCGGTAACTATGTAGTGACATTGATATAATCAAATATATCAGAACTATCAGTTTCCTCGTTTAGGTGGACAAATTCAAATTTATTTAATGTAGGCCAACTTGTGGCTTTTATGACAGGTCAAGACTTAAAGCATTTAGGGATACTATTGTCAAGTCTCTTACTGACCTACAATCTTCTTGTTAGTAAGCAGCAACTTATTTTTCTTTCCAGATAACACTGGAGGAGTTCATGAATTACTACAGCGGCATAAGCGTCTCTATCGATAACGACTGCTATTTCGACCTGATGATGCGCCAGGCCTACAGGCTGTAACTTTCCAAAGGTCAACACTAATCGGCGCCGCACAGCCCAAGCACAGCTCATTTTTTTGTTATTCAAACAGTCTTGATTATTCGATTCTTTTTAACCATCCAATCAAGTGAATTAAGCTAAAATCGTCCAACTCTCTTCCCCAAATGAAGTTATTATCACATTGCTACAATCGCAATTGTTGTGATTGGCTGAATTTATATTTTTGCTGCAGCTGTGCACTTTAGCCAATAGTGAGAGAGTGTCAGCCAATCAGATGCGATTGCGATCGTCAATTTGTAACTGTCAAATTACGATTATAGGCGTCGAAAAACACGAAAGTGTGATTAAAACATTGCTATAATCGCAATTGTTGTGATTGGCTGAATTTATTATTCTTGTTGCAACTGCACTTAAGCCAGTACCGGTAGTGTGTCAGCCAATCAGGTGATTGCGATCGTCACATTGTAGCTTTCAAACTGCGGCGGTAAGCCTCCGGCATTTAATAATTATTTTGACTGACGTGTGCTGTGTTAAAGCAGTGCTGTGCGAATCTGCGACGACCTTAAGCTTAACATATCTGTTTCGCTTTTAACACAAAAATGCTTTAACAAAATGAGCATAATAATTCTGTTGATTGATAGCGCACTGCTTTCTTATTCTAATAGGCAATGATATTACTATTTTATTTACCAAATTATAAATGTACGCGGTGTAATTGCATTTAAATAAAGATTTTAACACCGAATTCTTTGTTTTAGTTTTGTTTAGTTAGTTTTCTTAATCTCGAACTATAGGTAGGTTGGTGCTATAACGCGCGGCACATAATACTAGATATATTTTGATTGCGAATTTCTCGTGTACAACAACCCGCAACCCGCGTTTTATAACATAAAACGCGTAAAACGCGTATAAAACATGAGGCGAAGGGTGTATATAATAATCACCAAAGAGAATGTAATCACTCCGTTTTAATAATCACTGTTTTATAATACGTGATATGAACCATGGATTTAAATGGGAAGAAACTTATTACAACACGTACGACATACGTAGTTGCGTAGAGTGGTTCTACAGTGGCGGGGCTATTCAAAAACCAACAACGGCATACGGCAGCACAACTCTATCCTTTGGTCCATTAGACAATATTATTCTATTCCTAATATAATATATTATGGTATTACTGCTGGGCTAGAGGCGAATCGAAGATTGTTATGACGGCGGCAGGACCACTTCTTGGCTTTTCTTGATCCTCTGCCAAAGATTATTTATTCAAGTAAAAGTATAATGTTGCACAAAGATAATATGCTCATATGCTTATAATCGTAGTGGTTTATTGACTTCTCTTGACTTATAAAGTGCACCTATTATATTGTCTAGGTTTATTGTCATATTTGTTTGTAAACTTGTACGTGTTTCATATTTTTATAATAAAACATTGTTTTCGAATATTTTAAGGTTTTCCATATTCAGTATAATTCATGTTGATTTACATAAACAAGGTATTTTATTACCAAAATAGAAAGTACCCAAATAATATCGTTAATTATCAAAGTGGGTACCTACGTTTTACGAGTAGGTATATCGCGTTATTAATTATTAATTTTTGCTTTATAGGTTGAACCACAAGAAAATAATTTCAAAAATGTGTCATTTGTATCACATTTTACTACAGACCATAATTTGCGGCGTACAGATGTTGATAAGGGTGTGCATGACCATATTACTGATGATCGAAAACCTAATACGACTGACACTGCAGACGATATACAACTTCATTTCGTTTATACTACAAATGTTTTCGTTGATACCGATTTGCATAGTGTTTATAATAACTGCGCGGTTGAAATGCTTGTTTTGTGGCAGCGGCTGCAGCGGGGGCTACTGTCCACCGAACAGGGGCGGAGTATGTGACTGTTTGATGTCTATGGTCTTGTTTATTGCACTTGTCTTCGCTTTGCATGCTCTGGGCTATCTCGACGACATGTTTGGCTATTTCGGTTACGTTAGGCAAGGACCGTAACGATTTATTAAGCTATTGCATAGCTTCTATCGCGGGCCAGAGTGGAGACCGAATCCAGAAATTCCGTAACGAAAATAACGTGACACGGAACTCGTCTATGGTGAGCCGCTAGATGGCGCATTTTTTGCTAAAAAATGCTATGCAATAGCTTTACGCGGCAGTCCCCGAGTGCCACACGTCTTTTTTTATACCTACCTTTCGTCTACGCGTACATCTACCAAGGGAAATACAGAGTATATCCCATCGATGTTATATCCCTATAGATCCCCTCACGGGATTATTTTCTTGTTTGATACTAAATGGAGACACTGAGTGTTTCAAAGTCGGACAATTTTATTATTTTTAGACCTAAACTTCCACCTACCTTCACTTAAAATGGTCATCGAAGTTATGAAAAATTCCATTGGGTATGACTTGACCGCAAATAGTCCCGCCGAATAAAAATTGGAATCCTTATGAACTATGAAGTACAATTTTGTAGCATCGTTGCTTCACGCGGCCGTTCAAGTATTACGTAAGCACTGTGGGGGGGGGTGGAGGGGTCTTTGTTTTCTTTATTTTGGGTGACATGGGGGGGTAGGGGAGACTTTTTTACACGAATGGCAACCCTCACATTGTCTATGCTTGAAAACGTGTGGCGTTTATAATTTTATTTATAATTTCGCCACACGTTCGGAACTTTAAAAATTATAATTATAACATTACAACTATAATATTAAAAAAAAAATACATTTATAATTGAAAAATGTTTACGTAAGCATGGAGGAAGGGGGTAAGAGCTTTGCTTACTTTTGCTGACAAGGGGCATGGGGGGGTAAATAATTCTGATAAATTTGCTTACGTAATACTTGAACGGCCCCCTTACATATGAAAAATATTAACAAGAGATTCATTTAATCTCGCTCATAACAGCGGTCGCCACCATGACGCGTAGGTATGGTAATTGGTATCTTGACGTAGGTAGGTATACCTATATATAGTCTTAGCAATCCGAGTAGGTGATGTGAGCATGACCCCTGCGACTTTATTATAGTTCAATGGATAAGGGAAAGTGGTAAGAAACTTTGTTACGCAAGAAATGATTTTTTTTTATTAATAAAATTATAAATGGAATTGGTATTTTATTCTTAACTAATAATAGTTACATTAAAAAAACATGTGTTTCTTATTTTTGTTGTTGTTGTTGTTTTTGCTTTCTGGCTTTAGCTTTTCTTATTTTTATAACTTTAAGTTTCTGACTTGACGCGGCATTATACAGATTTGACCGACAGACTTGCTCGTGTATGGCCTGCATAAGTCATAACATCGCAGAGCTAGCTGTAGCTTCAAAACTATTCAAGTTGCACCTGCTAAAAAAGATACCGGCCGAATTGATAACCCTCTCCTTTTTGAAAGTCGGTTAAAAATTAATACAACCCGTACCTACACTTGAAAATGGCGTCGCTTCTGTTCACCTCTCACTCGCACACTGTCGCTATCTATACTCACACTTGCCGTACAAAATAATGAGTTTGACGTGAGTTACTCACAAATTAGTCATTATTTTGATTAATTTCTTAACTGGATACTTTTACGTAAAGATTAGTATATAAACCTGTGAAGATAATACTGCCATTATCGCAATTTGAATACCATAAGCCTACTTTGTCGTATTCGTTTATAAATGGCGAAAAACCAAATTAAATTTGAATTTCGCGGGCAGCTCCGTGTCTTGGGCCTTAACTGTACGGATTAGTATCAGTTAATACCTATAGGGATGTGATAGGGATTAAGTATACGGGAATCACGATAGTCAGCCTAAGCCACAGCCTAAGCACGCCTAAAGTAGGTAGGTATCCAAGAGAATGTAATGGAATGTAATCACTCCGTAGATATGTAGGTAATCATTACACACAGGCTGAATCAGGCTGACCATCTTCTTACCGTTCGTTTAGTATGATAATTATGGTATATGAAAAAAAAAACGTAGATACCTACCTACTTTGATGGTTTACTCAGTGCACTGATCTCTATAATTAATCTATGATTACCACTGGATTGGCTGTCCCCATAGAAATGACAGCTTAATTAATAACCATGGAAGCACCATGGAAGTAGTAAAAGCATAGAAAACTGACTAAAATAAAAATTGAGTACACATATATTTTGTTTATTAGCATCACATAAGTGTGAGCGAAACAAAACATCGCAGTTTGTTTTTATTGGGTTATGAACAGGGTCTACGGTACCTCGTTACCATGGACGTAACTCGTTACCACAAACATATACTCTTATATGTTTGTGCTCGTTATGTACACGAGTAGGGACAACCCTACGGTACAACATTTTCTTGAAATTAACTGCTAAAACCACGCTAAAACTGTCAAAATAAACGAAAAATATGTGAATGTCATCATAATGTCATGAATTATATACTTAAGTTTATTATTATAGTTTTTTCTTTAATAATGTATTTCTATTGAAATATGTTATATAATACAGTATGGTATCTTAATTTAATATAGTTAAAAATTTAAATACCCACATTTAATGTATAAGTCTCTGTATAGTTTTATATCTATCTACCATCAAAATAATTTAGGCATCTACAGTAAGTACTCGGCTACTCAATAATTAAATTATTTAAATGGCTAATTAAGTAATGGTTAATTATTTAAGTAGATAACTACTGAAATATGTATTGGCATTGGACGGGGCACATACTTTGAAGAACCGATAAACGTTGAGTGCCAAGGTGTGATAAAATAACGCCTACAATTTTTTTTACACCAACAAAATTTCTTAGCGTTAACTTTACCTTTACTATTCCAAAGTTAAAATCTTCGTGCTTAGGCTACAGGCAAGCCCCGAACGCTAAAGATTGCCACTTATGAGGGCACTCCGGTTCAATGTTTTTTATTCTTCAGTGTGCCATTAATATTTTTTTTATAGGTTAACCGAAAAAAAAGAACATTCACAATGTGTCGCACCGTGCACGCGGTGCTGCAAACCGGAATATGCGGTATACAGATGTTGGTGCGGGTCTTCATGACCGTCATACTAATGCTCGAGAATCTCATACGCATGATACTGCAGACGTTATACAACTTTATATCCTTTTTATTACAAATGCTGTCGCTCATACCGATCTGCGTGGTGTTTCTTGTGACCGCGAGACTGAAGTGCTTCATGTGTGGCGGAGGAGGGCCTTGTCCAGTGAACAGAGGCGGCGCATGCGATTGCTTGATGTCTGCAGTTGCAATCATCATAATGTTCTTCATCTTCCGAGCAACAGGAGTTCTAGACAAAATATTCTACAGCCTCGGCTACGCTAAGGCCAGACCTATGGTTTATAGATTCGTCCCGACCCCGGGCGATATCACTGAGTGCTCTAGAAACGATACCGATTACACCGATGAGTCAACCGAGACAACTGAGCTGTTCGAGTCTTCAGAGCCATATGAATCATCATCTAAGCTATATAAACTATCTGAGCCATCTGGATCATCATCTAAGCTATATAAACTGTCTGAGCCATTTGAATCGTTCGAGACGACTGAGTCAGACTACTCATCCACAAAACGCCATAAGCTGCGCGAAGGTTTTTACGGCATGTACGATGTGTCTGATTGGACAGAGTTCTATACCTCGACGTATCTACACACAACAGAACCGACAAACGAGAAAACCGGGGAATCACCTAAAAGTATCTCGATCGTTACGAGCAAAACATTCTACGAATGGTCTGAAATCGACAGTGATATATCAACTTCTGAAATACCTCCTGCAGGTTAATTTGAAATATCGTTTGTTGTAAAAGAATCTTTGTCCTATTTTTTTTGTTACAATGAATGTTTTGTTAAAATTGGTTATTGTGACTTTAAAATCCGTTTTCACATTTTGTTTAATTATATCCAGATTCCAGACGACTTCAATTAATCAATGGTCATACATGCAAGGAAAGGTCTTAATAAATGAGGGAAATCTCACAGATGCAAGTAGTAGTAGTAGTAGCTGATTGTGCTTTATATGTGCCTTCTAGGTGTCTTCAGAAACTATTAATTAATGTAATCAAAACTGATCAATAAACAAAGAAGAGAAAGTATAAAATTTCATTTAAATACCTAGGTTAGGCAAGAGGTAAAAAGAGCACAGATATGTAAAAGAGAAATGTAAAAGAAAAACGACTTTATTCGATTTTTATTTTGACTGTATTTTCATAAAGGGAATAGGAAGCGGGGGAAAAGCGCCCGTCATCGTCGTCATTTGTAAAGCGAATCGAATGAACATTTTTCACACATCACACTTTATTTTACATCTTTTCTTTTCGGACAAGCTAGATATTAATAGGTTTGGAACATTTCCATATTAGGTGATAGAGGGTGTTAGGCTTTGTTAGGACCCTGGTTGTTTGATTCGGTGATCGGTTCGGATCACAGGTGATTGCGATCGTCACATTGTAGCTGTCAAACTGCGGCGGTAAGCCGCCGGCATTTAATAATTATTTTGACTGATGTGTGCAGCTATGCTAAAGCAGGGAGTATTATTGTTCTGTGGTGCGAATCTGCGACGAGTTTAAAGAGTGCGTGTATCAACTATAAAGGCAGCTAATGTAATCACTCCGTAGGTATGTAGGTAATCATTACACACAGGCTGAATCAGGCTGACCATCTTCATACCGTTCGTTTAGTACCTATGATAATTATGGTATATGAAAAAAAAACGTAGGTACCTACCTACTATGATGGTTTACTCAGTGCACTGATCTCTATAATTAATCTATGATTAACACTGGATTGGCTGTCCCCATAGAAATGACAGCTTAATTAATAACCATGGAAGTAGTAATACCACAGTAATACCATGTACTAAAGCATAGAACCCTGACTAAAATAAAAACTGAGTACACATATATTTTGTTTATTAACATCACGTAAATGTGAGTGAAACAAAACATCGCAGTTTGTGTTTATTGGATTATGAACAGGGTCTACGGTACCTCGTTACCATGGACGTAACTCGTTACCACCTCGTTACCTACACGAGTAGGTACAACCCAACCCTTCGTTAATTTTTTGAAATTAACTGCTAAAACCACGCTAAAACTGTCAAAATAAACGAAAAATATGTGAATGTCATCATAATGTCATAAATTATATAAGTTTATTATTATAGTATTTTTCTTTAATAATGTATTTCTATTGAAATATGTTATTTAATACAGTATGGTATTTTAATTTAATATAGTTAAAAATTTAAATACCCACCAATGTATAAATCTCTGTATAGTTTTATATCTACCTACCATCACAATAATTTAGGCATCTACAGTAAGTACTCGGCTACACAATAATTAAATTATTTAAATGGCTTATCTACTGAAATATGTATTGGCATTGGAGGGGGCACATACTTTGAAGAACCGATTAGGGTTGCCAGATTTTTTTTCAGCCTATGAGGGACAAATGGTTAAATGGGCAAAAAAATACGGGATTTTAGTTTTTTACCCGGGACAAATAAAAAACAAAATTATTTAGTGTCTTTTTTTATTATTTTTTATATTTTTCCGAGGATCGAGTCAGTTTTAACATTGTCATTCTGACACTAACACTGTCATTGGTCGATGCGGGCTGCGAGTGCAAGTTAGTAGCGAGACGAGTACGTTTTACGAACGTTGGGTGTGTGTGTCATAATGAAAAATGACGAACGGTTCAAAAACGGGACAGAGTCAGTCCCGCCGGGACATTTTAAACTATGCCTAAAATACGGGATGTCCCGGGAAATACGGGACGTCTGGCAACGCTAGAACCGATAGACGTTGAGTGCCAAGGTGTGATAAAATAACGCCCACAATTTTTTTTACGCCAACAAAATTTCTTAGCGTTAACTTCACCTTTACTATTCGAAAGCTAAAATCTTCGTGTTTAGGCTACAGGCAGGTCCCGAACGCTAAATATTGCCACTTAGGAGGGCACTCCGGTTCAATGTTTTTTATTCTTCAGTGTGCCATTAATATTTTGTTTATAGGTTAACCGAAAAAAAAGGACATTCACAATGTGTCGCACCGTGCACGCGGTGCTGCAAACCGGAATATGCGGTATACAGATGTTGGTGCGGGTCTTCATGACCGTCATACTAATGCTCGAGAATCTCATACGCATGATACTGCAGACGTTATACAACTTTATATCCTTTTTATTACAAATGCTGTCGCTCATACCGATCTGCGTGGTGTTTCTTGTGACCGCGAGACTGAAGTGCTTCATGTGTGGCGGAGGAGGGCCTTGTCCAGTGAACAGAGGCGGCGCATGCGATTGCTTGATGTCTGCAGTTGCAATCATCATAATGTTCTTCATCTTCCGAGCAACAGGAGTTCTAGACAAGATATTCTACAGCCTCGGCTACGCTAAGGCCAGACCTATGGTTTATAGATTCGTCCCAACCCCGGGCGATATCACTGAGTGCTCTAGAAACGATACCGATTACATCGATGAGTCAACCGAGACAACTGAGTCGTTCGAGCCTTCAGAGCCATATGAATCATCATCTAATAAGCTATTTAAACTGTCTGAGCCATCTGGATCATCGTCTAAGCTATATAAACTGTCTGAGCCATCTGAATCGTTCGAGATGACTGAGTCAGACTACTCATCCACAAAACGCGACAGGCTGCACAAAGGTTTTTACAGCACGTCTGATTGGACAGAGTTCTATACCTCGACGTATCTACTCACAACAGAACCGACAAGCGATTTTATAACCGACGTATCACCTAATAAAAACTCAGAAATTTTGACTACAGTAGACGGCACTTCTGTAATATATCCTTTATCAACTTCTAAAATACCTCCTGCAGGTTAATTTGAAATATCGTTTGTTGTAAAAGAATCTTTGTCCTATTTTTTTGTTACAATGAATGTTTTGTTATTAGTTATTGTGACTTAAAATTCCGTATTGAAATTTTGTTTTATTATATCCAGACTAGCTTTTACCCGCGGCTTCGCTTACGTTAGGTTCGATTTTTGAAACCCCTATTTTACTTCCTGTGGGGTTGAATTTTGAAAAATCCTTTTCTTAGCGGATGACTACGTCCTAATAGCTACCTGTGTGCCGAATTTCAGCTCGATTGTTCCAGTGGTTAGAGCTGTGCGTTGATAGATCAGTCAGTCAGTCAGTCACCTTTGCCTTTTATATACGAGTATTTAGATTCCACACTAATTAATTAATCAATAGTCATACATGTAAGGCAAGGTCTGAATAAACGAGAGAAATCTGACAGATGCAAGTAGTAGTAGTAGTAGTAGTAGTAGCTGATTGTGCTTTATATGTGCCTTCTAGGTGTCTTCTAGGTGTCTTCAGAAACTTAATTAATGTGATCAAAACTGATCAATAAATAAAGAAGAGAAAGTATAAAATTCCATTTAAATACCTAGTCACCTAGGTAAGAATATAAGAGGTAGAAAGAGCACAGAAAATTTTATGTAAAAGAGAGCAGTGTTCATTTAAAGCGATCGAAAAGAAATTTTCTTCGATTTTTATTTTGACTGTATTTTCATAGAGGAAATAGGAAGCGGGGAAGAGCGCACGTCGTCTTTATTTGTAAAGCGAATCGAATGAACACTTTTCACATAAGTATCACACTTTATTTTACATCTTTAGTTTTCGGACAAGCTAAATATTATTAGGTTTGGAACATTTCGCGTTCCTAGGCATTCCATGTTAGGTGATAGAGGGTGATAGGCTTTGTTATATAGGTCCCCTGTTGTTTGTATTAGGTATTATTTACGAAATTTATAGAAATTTGTCTATTGTTGAGTTATAAAATATTGTGCTGCCAATGCCACTTAATTGTCATTTAGTATTTATTTAGGGAATATGTTACTTGTAATATTATTTCGCATAAGAATTTTTAATCTTTTTATTTGAAAATATTATTGACCTATTAGTAGGGCTTAGATGAATTTCAGTTTTTAGCAAAAGAAAGAACTAATTTGATGGGAGTATAAAATAAGAATTTAAATTTGTAGTGAAATGATTGTGTGTAGTGAAGGATTCTCTTATACTTAGTATGTATACTTATCTACAAAATAATGAATACTAACTGATTAACTAACATAAAGGTTAAAATTTATGAAGAGTCCCTAAAATAATAATCCACACATTAACACATTGACGTAGATAAATGTATTCCCATCACATGAATAAATGAATCCATTGTGCTACTGATTAACCTACAGTAGATAAAGACAATACGTATCGATTTCATACAAGTAATACTTATAGGAGAGGAATAATTACAAGGTATCTTGGCAATTAATACTTGAAAATAATCAAAACTGCAACATACGGTATGACGAATAAAGGAAATTCAAATAAAAGTAAAAAGCATTATGAGCCTGTTAAAGACTGGATACAATTTTCCAATAGAAGTGAAATTAGAAATAAATGTCAGAGTCGTCCCAGAAAAAAACATAGAAACAACAAAACTAACCAACATAGTCAAACAAAGGTGGAGAATAATCTGGGTAGATTTAAAAAAGACCCTTATGAAAATGTTGGTTCGAACCTCATTGTAGTTAAACCGAAAACACGTGATACAAACATAATGGGCTTAGAAATGTCTTCTATTTTGCTAGGATCCACAATTACAGATCAGAGTCTATGTACGAAGCTTAGTTGCCAGAAAATGAACAAAAGTGTTAAAGAATATGGCAATGACGACAGTAATAATACTGAAAAATATGAAGCTATAATTCTTAAAAATATTTGCATAACCGGTAAAAAATTGAGCCTTTGGAAGAAAATTAAATATCGATTTAAGTTATTAACTTCAGAAAAACTAAAAAGTCAAGCAGATATTCTCACCACGAAAAAAAGTTCCACAAAACAGATTAATAACAAAATTCAAAAGGAAAGAAAGACTTTGGTATTGAAAGAAATTTAGAGCATTATACTAAATTAAAGTCAAAACAACCATTTCTAAGAGACTATTTAGTTATGCATTGCCAAAAAACCGATGTGGCGCATTCAAAAAATTCTGTTCAAAAAGATATTTTATATTTTAAAACACCTATTACGAAAAATCAGAGTACTCAAAAATTCAGTAAAAGTAGGGAGTTGCTAAGCTCAGCTTGTGTGACATTTCCAGTAATTAGTTTTCCTGAAAATGAAGAAGAAATACCAAAAAACTCTATTATCACAACATTAACACAAAAATTATTACAACTTACAGAAGAACTAGCTTCAAAAATATTTAGATCTGCTACTAATATGCCTTGTGACTGTAAAATCAAGTCTTCGGTATCTGATAATTTAAAAAAATCTGAATGCATTGAAGCTCTGTGTAAATTTGAAGACAAATATACTCAACCAAGTGATAATTCAAAAAAGAAAAAACTTTGTTTCAGAGTTGATGAGGAAAATAGTACTAACACTTCTCAGGATACTGTAGTAGCGAAGTATATTAAGCCCAAACAAGCATCAAAATCCTTGAAAAATAGTTTTGACAAGAAACAATGTGATTGTATACATGATTGCACATGTATATTTGCTAAAAAAATTGAATCCAGTGAAAAATTTAAAATATGTAAAATATCAATGAAAAACAAAATCATTTCCGTAACGTTACGAAAAATTTAAAGAATGATAGAACTATCACTGAAGAATGTTTCAAAATACATGATGACTGCGGTTGCAAAAATTTACAGACAATTAAATCGAATGGAATATCTAACGTCTGTAAAAATATAAATCAAAATAGTATTTTTAATAACGTTACGAAAAATTTAAAGAATGATAGAACTATCACTGAAGAATGTTTCAAAAAACATGATGATTGCGGTTGCAAAAATTTACAGACAATTAAATCCAATCGAATATCTAACGTTTGTAAAAATATAAATCAAAATAGTATTTTTAATAACGTTAAGAAAAATGTGAAAGCTAAGGCAAAAAACCGTAATAAATGTATCAAATTACATAAAGATTGTGAATGCAGAAATGCTATGTCATCTAAAACTCCCAAACCCTGTAAAGATTTAAATCAAAATGTTCGAAAAAATAGATGCACAAATGCTGAGACAACTGATCCGAATAATGGAACCTGCAAAAACATCCAACAAAATCAAGTTTTTATTGATAATGCTGAGAAAAACGTGAAAAAAGCAAGAGTAAACATTTTTAAACATTATGTTAACTGTAAAACAAAACGTATTAGCCCAGAATTAAAAAATAATACAGCTTACTGTACTAAGATAAACTCTAAGAAAGATTCTAGGGTCCTTGAAACTGCAGATCCAAGAAGGAATATCGATAGTTGTAATAAGAAAAAACAAAAACACATCAAAGTGAGATCGAAATCGACTCAATATTTGCAGACATCGAAAATCAGCCCTTGTGATGTTCGTAAAAGCATCGTCGTGGGGAAATCATGCAAAAATTCAAATGTAGGATTAGATGCATCAAAATATTACCCTGATAAATGCAATAGCAAAATAATTGGCGAATGTGTAAGAATAATTCCTAAATCCCGTTATACACAGCATTCCACGTGTTCCAATCCTCGAATTATGTCCACCAAAGCACAATGTGGCGATAATAATGCTGAATATTTAAAAAATGATGGAAAAAAATGTTCCAACATTTCAGAAAGATGTCATATCGCTAAAATACAACAAAATAATTGCATTCCACAAGCATCAATGGCCGAAACACATAAACTGTTTTTCGATAAGGCATGTTTTACAATTTCTCAAGATCATTGTTCCAAAGCGTGTTTTGTTAACTTTAGCAAACCATGTCACATGAAAAAACCTGTTAAATCTTGCAAGCAAAATAAAACTAAACCAGGCTGTGAAAAAAAATCAGTACACCATTGCAAAAATAAACTTAACAAGACAAAATTGAACAAACACTGCAAAAAATGTTGTAACAAACATTTTTGTATAAAACGCAAGTGCAAAGCTATCTGCAAAAAAACTTGGAGAGAAATTTATTGTGCGTTGAAGTGCCTATGTAAACTAAATTGTGGTAATAAAGTAGAAAGTTCACCCAAATGTAAAGAAAATGAAAAACATATTTACTACGATTTAAATTGTAATGAACTATTTTTGGACACATTAAAACAAAAACCTCGTCTTTTCTTCCAAAAAACTTGTCCTACCTATCAAGACTTTTTAAAATGTTGTTGTATGTGGAGTGAGTGTACTCAAATGATCTGTATATTTACTATGTGGTGTCCTTTTGTCTTCATGTTTGAAATTTTTAGGAGATGCTTTTGTTATTTGTTTGATTAAATAATATTCATGTTATTTTGGACAGAGTTTTCATAGCTAATAAATCAAAGTGCAACGTGTTTTAATAATATTCCAAGAACTAAATGATTTAATCTATTTAAGCCATTCCCCAGATCACTAAGATTAGCCATCCGGCAATGTTTTATCCAAAGGGCTATAACTAATAATAATCTGTCTAGTCTTTTATCAAGAGCAAAAAGATATCTACTATATAGGCAATGTGCTTCACCCTATGCTGCAACTTCACTATTAGCTATTATAGCAGTCAAGCAGGACTGTCACCTTACATTATATACCTAATAATAACCGCCGCTCAAGAACCTCTGCGGTCTGTGAGGAACCTTATAAGAAGAAATCTTGCAATCAAATTTTGGAGTGGGAAATATACCTACTCCTTGGTATCTCTTTAAAGAAATACGTCCGCTATCCAAACGTGAAACAACAATTATTACCACCAAAATTTTTTATTAGCAGGTAGTTACTAATTAATTAACAACTCTTTACGATAATTATTTATCAATCTTAAAATTACAAAACTAGCCAGTACAAAAGAAACAACACAAACAGGCTCGACAAACCTCAAACGATAAAATACATGGAGTCCAGCAAATGAACGCCAGCAGATAAATAAGTAAATTGAAGAAATTTTTCATAAAACCTATCAAACTGAGACATGATGGATACAAGTCTGGACATATATGATAGCAACATATACATGGCGTTTTTCTCAATGTCGTTAAAAGTATATGTCTACAACCAAAACGTGCTTCGTTATGTCGTTGTTGCATTCTTTGCTTCCTTTTTCTTTTTCTTGCTTCATAAAGTGCCCGTTCTTCATTAGTCCGACCCCTATTAGCAAATAAGGCTTCATATATACCCGTATCTTCGAAGTGGTCGACTAAAATATTTAATGCGCCTATATCTTTTATCTTTCTTGATATTGCACTAGATCGATTTCCCCATGCCCTTCGAATCCAATTACTAAGCTTTGCTATGGTACCATTTGGATCATTTAATCTTCGTTTAATATAGATTAAAGTCCTTATAGGAAAAAATATAACAGAAAACATGGCCTTAATAACATTTTTAATCATTTCAATGACCAGATTCATTAATCCTGAGATAAATTTGGTCAAACAGTTCCATTGATACTCTTCTTCTTGCATTAACTTTTCTTGTTGCCGTAGTTGTTTACGGTTTTCCTCAATAGCTTTTTTTTCTGCTATCTCAAGTGCCTTTTCTTCCTTCTTCATTTTGTTTACACATCGCTTTCTCTTCCTTTTGAGACAATGTATAAATTTCTGAAAGTAAGACGCATTTGGTTTATTTTGTATTCCGTGAAATATATTTTCAAGGTCGCCTTTCGGTTGTCTCTTCGTCTGTTTTCTCTTTTTGCCATTTTTTTCATTTTTCATAACTTTGTCTACTTTCTTAGCTATATCCGGCTCATCTAGTCTTAGCTTCGAAACTGTAGCATCTACATGCAAAGCAAAAACTATTAACATTAGAAATGCAACAATGGAATTCATGAATATTAATTACATACATACTTAAGTATATACTTTTAAGCACATAAATTAACTCATGCTTTTGGTGAACCATTTATTATTCTGAAAGCTTAATTAAGTTATCGCTATCCAGAACTATAAAATGTAAGTAACAATAATTTTGTATGTTATGTTTTATACGGCTATATTATTATGTGAATTAAAATTAATTTCATTATGTTTATAGACTAACTCTTTTCTGCTGTCGTTTTTTTTAGATATTAATAGCTGTTTTAGATCACGTTCAATAGTTTGCGCTAGAACATGAACGAGTATACGATATACGAACATCTTTTCAGAGTGCTTATTCTCGCTTTAGTACTCGCGATTCACGCGAAATCTTTACTCTCACTACATGTTGCACCCGCGCTCTACATCAGTCAAGATTTTCTCATCAGTTTCTAACACTCTACGATAGCAAATGCCCAAAAGAAGGCAAGTGTCAAACTAAGTTTGATTGCTGGCGCAAGTAGTTTCGAGTTTCCATACTTATGAATTTATTCCTTACTTTTATACCTTACCTTGTGTTTTTTATTACGATCCTTCGAAAAGTTTATTTTCAAACCATTTCTTCTATGTATCTCTGGTCTAGATTTTACTTTTTCTGTATTAATTTTATTTTCATTTGTATATCCTTTGTCATATCTAGATCTGTGTGTATTTTTATCTGTAATAGACCAATTCTCACATCTACTAAACACCCTTGAACATAGGTAAGATAAATTACACTTTCTTCTACGATGACATGTTTTTGCTGTACATTCCATTGTTTTAGGTATAATTTTTTTATTAATACACTTACACTTTATTAGTTTGTGTTTAGATCTTTTACTGCATATACCAGTGGGACATACTCCATAGTTTGATTTTTCAAATATATCTGTTATTTCTGCGGTATTGACTATTTTCATATTGCCGGGATCTAACATAACTTCAAATAATGGTTTGCTATTATTAGTATTTTGAAAAATATTCCCAGTTTTCATTCCCTTAAATATTTTTTTCGAGTCACAAATCTTATCTGTGCATTCTATTACACCATTTTTACTAATACACTTACAGTTGAAATTAGTCTGTTTATTTTTCATTGCTTTCTCACAAACTCCTCTTTCACATACGCTTCGACGAGAGGGACAAATGCAACTTCTTGACTGTAACGTTCCAAAAGATTTAACTTTATATTTAATTTCATCTGCGTTAAGGACATTCATATCGCGTTTATCAACTTTTATTTCGAATAATGGTTCTCCTGTTTGATCACCAGCATTTACAATTCGTAAATCTTTTTCATTATTAAGCTTACATTCACAAGTATAAGTTGAAATTTCAGTTTTTGGTTTTGTTTTACCTAGAATTTGATCACCATAACCCATATCTTTTGTTTTTTTGTTCATCTTAATCTGTGCTTTGGGTGATACTTGTGGAATTTTACTCACGATATCCTCGAGTTTACACTTGCAGAATATTTTTTTTTCTGTTAACTTTTTATTTTCTTCTGAATGTGTCGGTGACGTGATTGCATCAGTAGATTTTGTTAATTGTTTAGTTTTAACGTTTTCCTTTTTGTTTATTTTATTCTGGGGTTTATCTGATATTTTATGCCGTTTTGAATTATCATGAGGTTTCTGTCTTTTTATTTTAGCATTCTCTTCTTCTTTACCCAACATTTTACATTTGTACACATGTTCTTGATTCGTGATTTTAGACAAATATTTGGTATTGACTGAATTTTCACGAGGTTTCTGTAACTTATAATTCTGTTCTCTACACGGCCCTCCAGCACAAACATCCCCAGTCCCAAACTGATATAATAAAGGATTCAATTTCGGCTCTAGCTGAATCGGTGACGTTAAATTTGATGATTGCATGTTATTTATTTCTTCGTTTTTTAAGCGTTTTTTCCTGTTTTTGCGATATAAGCTAATTATAGATTTTTTACCGGACTTTTTATTTCGTTGTGATTTTTGTAATACTGGGTAACTGACATTTTTCTTACTTGATTGTGTATTTTTATTTTTTACATTAGTTTTGGTGTGATAATCATCAGTATCAACTTTTCCATTCATATTATGATTTATAGATTTCCTTGATTTTATTCTACGTAGGCCAACTCTTATCAAATTTGTGCAATCGCAAACTTTTCTTTGTGTTATCTTTTGTGTACTATGATTGTGCTTTTTCTTAGCCATCAATAAAGATTTTTATCCTCAAAATTTTATACTTAAATTAATAAGTTATCATGCACTTTTAATATATAGAATCTTAAGTAAGTAATTGTTGTTTTGTCTTACCTTATTGTTAAATAAATAGGGCTGATTAGATAGTTTATTTATAATATATTATCTCATAAAAATTCTGAATGAATTTTTCAAAATAATCTTCAACTTACAATTTGGCCAAGAGAATGTAATCACTCCGTGCAATTTGGATACTGCCGAACATAGAGAATGTAATCACTCCGTGCTGCCGAAAACCCAAAACCCAAGAGAATAATATAAACCACTCGGCCGATAGCGATACCTACCGTAGTAGGTAATTATACTCTTGGGTTCTTTTTTTTTATTCTTGGGTTGAGCCACGGTTGAGCCTAGGATGTGCTAGGACTAGGAATAATGAATGTCATGCATTGTTCGTTGAAAGCATTTGAAAGGCATATCCACAGGGCATATCCTTCAAGTGTGAATATGCTATGACAAACGCTTACGTCACTATATGTTTGTGGCTTACGCAGCGTGTAATATTGTACGTGTGTAATAATTGCAGGTTGTAAAGCAGTTCCAATATAAAATAAATAAAAATTCTTTTCAAAAAACCGACTTCAAACGCCACTAAAAAGTATAAAAATAATTTTAGTTTGCACACATTTGTTGAAGTCTGCCGGTATTAAATAGAGACGATGAAACCGATACGCGATGCTCGCCCGAACCAAACCCGAACTCATGTGTCACCCAGAAGGTGAGCGTCGCGCAATCGATTTCATCGTTTCTAGTTAAGCTCGCCCGACTTTAACAAACGTGTGCAAACTAAAATTATTTTTATACTTTGTAGTGGCGTTTGAAGTCGGTTTTTTGAAAAGAATTTTTATTTAAAGCTTTTTTTTTATTTTTATTTAAACTGGATACTTTCACGTAAAGATTAGTATATAAACCTGTGAAGATGATACTGCCATTGGCGCAATTTGAATACCATAAGCCTACTTTTTCGTATTCATTTATAAATGGTAAAAAACCAAATTAAATTTTAATTTCGCGGGCAGCTCCGTGCCTTGGGCCTTAATCGGCTATTTTAAAAAAACAAAATATTGCCTGGTCACCACTGATGTCATATGGAATAAATCTGTGATTAACACTATATAATTATAATTTGCTGTCCCTACACAAATGACATTTTAATTGTGAATCAATTTGAAGCGCCACATTTGACATACGAGTGTCTCTGCAACGTAATAAGTAATATTGAAATTATTTATTTTTATTAATCTATGATTTCATTAATGATTTTATATGGATTTTAAAGATTAATTATAGAGTTCCAGAGACACTCATATCTATACTTACAACGCCAAGATGGCTTCAATCAAATCCAAAATGGCGTCAATCAAGTAGGTAGGTCCAAAAAAGAAATCACAGCAGCAAGTCCAGTGATAATCATAGATTAAAGATAGAGGTCAATGACAGCAGGAAACACTGACAAAGTAGAGATGGGCTTAAACGTTAAAAAATAATAACACTGATAAAATATGCTAATCCTAATATTAATTAACACAAAACTAGCAGTTATTTTTAGCAACTGTTTAATTGAATCAGTTAGTAATTTAAGGCAATTGGACTGAATAACAATCTGTCTGACTGAACACAAAATAAACAGTTCACACTTGCTAAGTTGAAAACAATTCAAGAGAAACGGAACACGTGAACATCCATTGTGCCCTTTCCTTAATTTTGTTTATAGCCGTCGCGTCTACCTGCGGCCTGCAGTAGTGGAATAAAGCGAGACAAATTTATATACGCCCATGCGTGGTGCGAGTGGTAGCACCGCCGCGCCACTGCTTTTATTGTTATATTATCTGTGTTCACTAGTTTTTGTGAGTTGTGACTGCTATATTTGACCACCATCTCAGACTTTACCTATTTAACAGGTGTTGACACTGACAAAAATTAGCAGTGTTAATTTAGCAGCTTATTAATTTTAGAACCATCCCTGTGACAAAGTCAACTCAATGAAGTCTGAAGTCCAAATTCCAATCTAGTGACCAACCCAATTGCTAGCACTGCACCAGTTTATTCGCACCTTGGCAAAAAACATTAAAATATAAGTTTCTGATTGTGGTTTTTAAATTTTCAGATTAAAAATATTTAGGGGAATTCATATTTTTCACAATCGCAACCTTTCTAATCTGGAATGTTTTAAAATGACGTCAGTATCGTAGTTGAAAGATATCGTTCTGGAGTTCCCGAAGATTTTCGGCCATTTTGACTGATCGACGTTAAGGGTCAGTACTTACTTAATTATGATTTAACTGTAGTTTTATCTGAGTTTTAATAATATAATAGTTTTCAATTGATTTTCTAAGTATTATTAGTTACTAATTCAAAAAGTAAATGAAACTTTCCCGTTATTTCATTGCAAAACAAGGGGTGTCAGTATCTGGTTACAAAATTTGGAGATTCTCCTGTTTATCAACATTCCGAACCGATTCGATTCCCTAGCAGACTTCGAGTCTGTAGACGATCTTAACAAGTGTGTGTAAACTGTCCATATTGTGGAGTCTAAATTCTTTAAGACTCATCACACGAAAAGGACCAAGAAATTCTCTGACCATACTCTCAAACTGATGGAAGACAGACAAGAGACGAGACTTTAGTCGTCAGCAGACGCGGATGCCTACTGGTAGGTTAATAGGCAGATCTCTAAGGCAAGAACTCGCGACCTGCGGGCCTTGAATACCAAGTGTATTAAAGATACCATCTAGTGGAACAGAAGTTCCATTCCAAAGTGTCCGTGAGAGATCTATCTATCGGACAGAGCCAGCTGACGCGGCTGAAAACTGGCGAATGCTGTCACGTTTCTTCTCCACCTGAGGCATGGAGAGAGATTGAGAAGTTCTATGGGCAGTTATATATCACGAAACAAAAATCATTCAGCGGACGATGGAGCGAGTTATGCTCGGAGTATCCCTGCGAGATCGTATCAGAAATGAGGATATCCGTAAGAGAACCAAAGTCACAGACATAGCTCAGCGAAACTGAAGTGGAAATGGGCGGGCATATAGTTCGAAGAGCTGATAGTCGATGGGATCCCATGGTACTGGAGTAGCGACCCCGAACCGGGAAGCTAGGTGGAACGACGACATCAAACGAGTCGCAGGGAGCCGCTGGATTCAGGTGGCGTAAGAGCGAGGCCTGTGGAAGTCCATGCAAGAGACCTTTGTCTAGCAACGTCGTCTATCATTTGATAAAGACTATGTTTTTTTTTTCTTATTAAATATGTAAGTGTGTTTGTTTTAAATATAATAAATATAAAAAAATTAAGTCACCTACAGTTACTATAATACTTTCCTTATATTATTTCGTAATAAAATCTATATTCTAAAAGACTTAGGTAGGTAGCCTAGCCTTTTATTTCCCTTAAACCCTATTAAAATCTGAGTGTTGATAATTGGATAATTTTGTGCCCATAACTGGTAACAAATGTGCGAATAATTGGGGACTGGGTCATTTTTCAATCTTATTTAAAATTCTAGTTGATTTAAACAAAAATATTTCAATATCTTCTTTAATTATATATTTTATTAAACAAGTAACCTTATGACTACAGTGATTTATAGGATTTGGTTAAATTTTTATTGAAAAAACATATTTGAAGTTAGATAAACTCTTAAAGTGCCCATAATTGGGTCTGCCACCCTAGTAATCTGTGCTGAAGTCAGTTCGAATAATTTGAATGTGGCATTAACAAAATTGAGCGCAATCGAGCGTAGGTAGCAGAGGTGGGCGTTATAACACACAACACATTATAATATATCACAATATATTTTTATAACACTATAACACATAGAAAATGCCACGAGTCTGTTGTAACATAAATTATTTTCCGTTGTTTTATTTCGTTTGCAATCTTAATACAATGCTATCTATGAATGTCCACAACATTATAACAGTGTTAGTTTGCATTGCAAGGCAATGTATACGCTATATATATAATTATAAGACTTATTTTGTGACGAACAAAAATAAAGTTATAACCACGTTTTAACAGCGTTAATTTGCATTGCAAAGTAATTTAAACCCTCTAGAGATAATTATAAGAGCTATTTTTACTTGCATTATTCGATTAAAATGTACAACATATAATATATCATATTATAACCGATTAAAACAGCAGTTAGAAAAAATATTATAACAGTATAATTCATCGAAAAATTATAACATTTTAGCCCACCTCTAGTAGCTAGTAGGTTAGTAAGTTAGCTGGTCTGTGGTAAGTTAGTATATTATATTTTTCATTCTAGTAGGTAGGTTCGTACCTGCTATCATCACTATAAGCACGGCCAGTTCAGTCCCATACAAATTTCCATAGCCTTACAAAATCTTTTCCACTATGATGCATGACAATTTTTACAGACATCTCTATATCTACATTAGTACCTATATGTAGTATGAAGTATTTATAGATCTACAGTAATCTATGATTCTCCTGATGGCTGACGCCCAATCGACGCCATTATTATTGTATTTGGTTTTTTTAGTTTAATTTTCATATATTTCTGTCCCAGAATAGCAATTGTTATTTCAATTTATTGAAATATAGTGCAAGTGTTATGTGCCCGTTATAATAATTCGCGTAAGGACGCTTTTTTTTTATAAGTTTCCACAGTGTGAGAAAAGACAAAGTTTTATGGTTTATATTATAAAAGTGTTTAGGATCTTATGTGTTTACCAGTGTGTTGTAATTTGAAAAACGTTTCGTGAAACAAATTATTAAAAATATGACGTCTTAATTGGTGTAGGGTGTATCTAATAAACAAAATTAGGACATATAAGTATATATTAGACAAGATCATAAAGACTTACCTGAAATTCCAAAAATGTGTATAACAAAAGCGATAGGTATTATGTTATTTCAAAGTGAATTAAACAAATATTTTTAAAAAATTTGTTTCTTTATTTCCTATTTTTTATAAATTATAACCTATAATTATTATTATGGGCAAGGATGGCAATAGGTAGATACCTACGGTACATACCTGTGGTAGATACCTATGGTACATACCTATGGTAGATACCTTCATAACAAAAATAAAAATCCATAGACAAAAATAGAAAAAAAATTGTTATTACGCCATTGGTTACAGCAGTTTTCCAAAATGATACATTAGCCAATCATGGGCCTTGATTTCGAGGGTTTAAAATTTGTAGGGCACTGAGCCATCTGATACGTAGTATCATAGTAATCTGTGACTATAAGTCTTGTACTATTGTACGAAACCGACGACGTTAAATTAAACCGGTTTTAAAAATCTTTTTTCCTGATTTCCTATTTCTTCACTGTGTTGGAATTTTCCTTAGTGGTTTGTTAGAACTTTAAACAATTTGGTGATACGAATATTTGTTGGTTAAAACTTATAAGACTCAAAATGGATTTCAAGAACATAATTTTCGTAATATGCATTGGTAAGGTTTTACAATTTCATTTATTACTAGTCTTAAACACACATTTCAAAATTCAAATTTGTTTTTTCTAGCTAGCTTTTTGTTTAACTTGTAAAAACCTTTGTATCAAATCCCAGTAACTTCAAAGTTAAGCACCTATCATTAATTTTTTATTGTGTTGAGTAAAAACTTGATAATTGAGGATTATTCCGTAAATAAAATTGATTCAATTCTGTGAGCATGAAAATTTACCTAGATTGTATAGGTATAAGTTAAAAACTCGCCGGCTCTAAAATTAAGTAAGTAAGTATATTTTTTATAGGTGTAGTGTATGCACAAACTGAACCATCATTAACTGATGCTCTGAACAAGCTGCCTCCTGAATTACAAGGAAAAGTTGATGAGAAACAGGTCACAGAAATAAGGAATAAAACTGTAGCAGTGTTCAAGAAAAAATGTGAGGAAAACTCGGGGTCTGACGCTTACTCGAAGGCTGAGGTCAGTAAACATTTTGTAGTTTCATGTCTAATGACTTCTAAGGATTTAAGGCCAATTCCTATATGTTTCATTTATCTATACCTATAGTTATCTATTTATCTGTTTTATCTCTAACTAGCTGATGCCTGCTAAATTAAGGTTTTTAATTTCCACAAGAATTCAATAATTATCCAGAATAAAATATACTCTATGTGTTTATCATGAACACCTTGGGATCGAAAGGTGCTGGAGTGGTGAGCCAGCACCGGGAAGTGCAGTGTTGGCAAACCCCACCACTAGCTGGACTGACAACATCAAACGAGTCGCAGGAAGCCGCTGGATTCAGGCGGTGCAAGACCGAGGCCTGTGGAAGTCCATGCAAGAGACCTATGTCCAGCGATGGACGTCTATCGGTTGATAAAGGAGAAGAAAACAATGTTGATAATAAATAGATTGAATGTAGGAACCGGCCAATAAATTATGTACTTTTTTTCTTTCTGGATCTCTTATGTGTACATACAATCCAATACATATTAAGATGGGCAGACAAAGTAGACCTATTACCATTGCTGGGAACATGTTTATCACAATGTTTTTTATATTTCTCAAGTAGTCTGTGTGCCCTTTGGCCTCTTCCAATTCTTTCCTTCCAATCTTTTATACTTGCTGCGCTTATCTTGTCTAGGTTTTTACGGCTATCTGCTATCTGTACTGCAGCTGATAAGTAATAGATTACTAATATTTTACAAGAGAAAGTAAGTCTGTCTGTTGGTTTGTCCTTCAATCACGCAGCAACAGAGCTGATTTAGGAACTGGAAAGCACATAGGCTACTTTTTATGCAGGGAAATCAAAAAGTTCTTTTTAAAAACTAAATCATAGACATAGCATAGCTGTGGGCATCAGCTCTAGTAATAAATAATTTGAACATTCATTTCATCAGTAATTATCATACCATTAGGTTATTGATTTGTTTATGCATAATTAGCATAATGTTTGCTTGTGGTTTATACCTATTACGAATAACTTTATACACTTATATTCTTAACAGTGAAGGGAACATCATTAATCATAAAATTGTTTTTTTAAGGTTTAATATTACATATTTAACTAAAATCCACACAAAAAGAAAATGTTCATTAACTGTTAGAGGTTGTTTGTTTGTGTTTTTATATGTATTACCATTTTTCTAAAAAACAGTTTGGTCAATTTTAGTGCAGGGTTTTACATTATGCAGATCTCAAATACTTAGTATGATTGATACATTTTTCGTTTTAAAACTTATCCAGGATTTAAAGGTTTCTTAGATTGTAAGGGTTTCTTAGGATTTCTTAGCTAATATAGGCATATTATAACCCAAGCAACTTGTTTGCGAAAGCGGGACATCTTTTGTTTTCCTAATTAAGTGCGTCCACGCAATGCGAGCAACTAGCGAAGTTTGACCAGTGGCTGATATTTTTTGATGTCTGATGCAAATATACGTGTTCCAACTTTGACCATTTTGATGCAACTCTGTTTGTCTTATAAAGATTAACTAGTGTAGGGCTCTTAGGAGATCTATAAAATAGACCGTAGCCTGTTTTCAACAACCATACACCATCTCCTAAATAGGAGTCTATTTAAATACATACTCATACAATCGCTTACTTCAATGCCATTTCCGAAAAGGTTCGCGAAAACAAAATTGAGCGTCACCTAAAGCCGATAAAAGTTACTTACTAACTTTTACCGGGTTTACTGAGCTATAGTAAGGAATGCTATCTTTATGGCTCCAGAGGGTTCAGACTCAGTTAAAACGTGAGAGATTTAGGTTAGCTTCTGTGGGATTGTTTTGTACTTAGTTTTATTATTTGAAAGTTAGGTTAGGTTAGTAGGTAGTCTAATTCGGAAAAGCTTTTAAATACGCACGCAAAGTAGCCTTGTTATGGTTTCCTTATTGAAATAAGCATCAATGAAGCCCATTCATAATTTATTTATAAGACCGCAGCGCCCATGAGAACGTGATATGTTTACGTAGAAACTAACAGTGGAACTGTTAGAAATAAACCATAACAATTCAGTGGAATTACCCCATGACGACTGAGGACTTCACCTTTTAGTTGTACGTACAATTTCGTAGCCTACAATAATAATTAATTTACAGCGCGTAATTAACGCGTATTGCCAGTGATGATTGCCTTTGTTTATTCTCATTTTTTATGGGACTTTTTAAGGACCATGGTGCCTTATGGCCTCATAAGAAGGCTCTGTGTCACTCAGCGGCCAAGGGATTAGTAGCATAGGATATTTTGTAAACTATCTATCCACTTATACGTAACGGTCTAATATTTTTAACCGACTTGAAAAAAGGAGGAGGTTCTCAACTCGTCGGATTCTTTTATTTTTTATGTATGTTCCCCGATTACTCAAAGACGGCTGAACCGATTTGGAAAATTCATTTTTGTTTGAAAGTGTATTCTTCCCAGGCGGTCCCTTGGTCATCGGGTCGAAATCTGATGATGGGATCCTGGAGAAATCGAGGGAACTCGTCAAATTTATTCAGCAAAATTGATATACTTTGTAGTGGCATTTGAAGTCGGTTTTGTAAAAATGTATATGTTTTTACTTTCTGTAGGTACTGTAAATTGTCTTTTTGTAAAGAAAACGATATGCATTATGAACAAGCGCTATGTCAAGTTCAATTTATCGAAAACGTGGACAAACTCATATGAATAGGTATATTAGAAAATATTATTAGTGGGTTCCTAGGTACAACGCGTTATACCTATTAACCGAGCGTATCGTACAAAATGTGTTATTAATTAACTAACATGCAAATCCTAAATCGATAACGCCCATGATAAAGTTAATTAACTGGTGTCGATTTGATTTGATTTATTTATTGACGCATATGTTATTTTATAATCAACTAGCTGATGCCCGCGACTTCGTCTGCTTGGATTTAGTTTTTAAACTGTTATTAAACTTGTTTCTTGTTAATATGAGTAGATACTGTAACAGAATGTGTTAAATTCCTTTTTTTCCCTTCCCTCCAATTAAGCGGAAAGCTTGTGCTAGGAGTGGGTACGACAATAGTGCAACGGATGGGGCTCAAACCTGCGACCTTTTGGATTTTCTAACCTCAATAGCCCAACGTTCCTTTTTTTTATATATTATAGGTACACGCTTGACCACTATCACACCTGATGGAAAGTGATGATGTGGTCTAAGGTGTAACGCGTTTGCCTAGAAGATGCCTATTCACTCTTGTTTAAAGATACCCAAATTGTACGTGTTAGGAAATACAGATTTTGGAAGAGCATTCCAGACCCTAGCCGTGCGAATAAGGAATGAATGAATTTTGTGGTCGATCGAAAATAATATAATCTGACATATCCGTTATACTCGGTGAAATTTTATTCCCCGTAAACCCTCAAGGAGGTGAATGTGCTCATGAAACTGAACAACTTTCCCCAAGGAACATAGGTCGAAATATGAAAAAAAAATTGGACCCTCCATACAAAATTGACGATTAGCTGATTGATTTACTATGGGAGGTCCAAAATTTTTTTTCATATTTCGACATATGTTCCTTGGGGAAAGTTGTTCAGTTTCATGAGCACATTCACCTCCTTCAGGGTTTACGGGGAATAAAATTTCACCGTGTATATTGAGATGCGGAAGCAAAAATCTGTATTGCATACATAAATATCATACGAGTATTATCTACCGGCTCACTCCGCTATCAGTGCCATATCATTGAGGGCGACAATTATCTTTGAACTTTGACTTCTTTCATTTCTAGGTAGATACTGCCATACTCATAAGTTGCTCATAAGTAGATATAATAATATCCGTTTTAGATGCGGAAGCATAAATCCGAATCCCATTTACTTATATGGCATTTTAAACTCTTTAAGGTTGTCTGGAGGAGATAAGACCATCTGCGTTTGCGCACAGTAATTAACTATAAGTTTCAATAAATTGTAAAGAAATCATCTCTTGTGTGTAGCAATAAAGAATATTCTACTCTATTCTATAGCATATCAACCAGTCTACACACATTGTTAGAATAGAATAGAATAATTTTTTATTCAAATAAACTTTTACAAATTGTTTTCGAATAGAAATAGGTAGAAACGACACACTCACAATATCAATGTCATAATTATATGTACTAGGCACTAGCTAAAGCCCGAGACTTCGTCTGCGTGGATTAAGTTTTTAAAATTCCGCGAGAACTCTTTCATTTTCCGTTACAAAGTAGCTTATGCCACTCTCCAGGTCCTCAATTATTCCTATTCAAAAAATCGCGTGATTGAAGGACAAACATCCTTACAATAATACAGCTCTTCTAGGGTACTATAGTAACATAGAGTGTATAAAAATTAGAAGTTATTACACAGTGAATTCCTTAATGACAAATTTCTTGGAACCAAACTGCTTTGCTTCAGCTGTTCACAAGATAGATAAGCTACATATTGTAACATTTTTGTTTTGAAAAGAGCAACTGCTGAGTTTTTTGCCGGCTCTTCTCAGCAGAATCAGCATTCCGAACCGGTGGTAGATTTTCGACTTGTCATAAGAGCCACAAGTTGGTCTACATGAAATAAATAATTTTGAATTTTGAATGTTTTAAGCATTGTTTTCAAAGGTTATGTAGCCTATAAGTAGAGACATTCGTGGTATAAGCATAGTCAACACTGAGAGGCTTTGAGTTTTCCGGTGCACGGTGCAAAGGCATTTGGAAGCGTGCCAAAGCTTCCTGTCTAGTTGGTACAATAAGCATTCTATGCTTTAAAATTTCGGACCTATTAGTTTTCTGTTGATTAAAAAATCGCAGACTTTTTTGTGACATTTTTTTGAATTATTTTTGTACATTTAGTAGGTATCGCCTCGCTCAAAGTATAGTTTGTATGTAGTACTTAATTTATGATTAAAGTAACAAATTGAAAGTTAACAAACAGGTTGAATGATTAGAAACCAAGTATGTAATATGAGGTTGTTAAAAGTTAAAAAAAAAAAAATATTTTTTAAAAGCAGGAACGAAAAATCAAATACTGACGAAAATACTGGCGGAAAAAATGTTTTAAAGTTTAATTAATACCTAGGTGTAATAAACGTTTGGTAAGAAACTAACAACTGAATACATATTTCCTCACAACACAACAATCTAAATTGATTCGAGAAGATTAATTTTCGACGCTATCTGTGTATTTATTTGTTCGAAGAGGTTATCTTCTAATTGCGACATAATTATTTTATTAATCTTATCTGATATTCGTGATCACGATGCAAAAAATAATAAAATAGTTGAAAATAGGCGATACTACGATTATTTTAGTCGGTGACTACAAACTATTTCGTCATACGCGTAGCTAACTTCAACAAACCAATATCTAGTTATTTTTAACCGACTTCCAAAAAGGAGGAGATTATAAACCTGTACAGACCTACTTCGGGGAGTGTTCTCAAGAGCTTTTTGACCTTATTCCATTCCCTCTTTCTTCTACAACCGAACCGTTCGCTACCGAACACAATTTCACCCTCACCACCTGGGTGCCTGGAGCACTTCGACCATCCGTTGTGCCAGATCTTTTTTCCATGTACTTTGAAACTGTGGAACCAACTTCCTGATACGGTGTTCCCACTAAATTATAACATGGGGTTATTCAAGGGGCGGACCAACAAATGCCTGCAACGCATTGGTGGTGCCTCAGGTAATCACTTAACATCAGGTGACCCGCCTGCACGTTTGCTCGCTAAAAATATTTAAAAAAAAAATCGTTTTATACATTGAAACGGGGCAGTAACAGATAATATGCAACGTTGTTACAAAAACTATTACATGTTCATTGTTCATTCAGCCGACTGTGTAAAAATTACGATGGATAATATATCGCATTGATTGCGTAAGTTTGGTAGTAATATGTGAGCTAAATGTACGATCATGAACTTTAGTTACGTACCTACCTGTCGACTCTTGTTAGTTGTTTCTAAAATATTGTACTTACAAATTTTTTTTCACGATTCACTGTTATCCGCGTGAAATTATCTGTTTCATTCTTCGATCACAGAATTTTTTTTCGAAGGTTTCATTAAATTTACGACCTTAATTTAATCGTTGTGCAATGAACGAGGAAAATCCTTCCCAGAGTAAAGATAATGGAATTTACCTTCACATTAAAAATTGCCCTTTTGAAACCACACACGGATTGCACGGGTTACGCCGACGAATATAAAACTTAGATCGAAAAAAAGTGTTAAGAGCAGTTAAGAGGCCCTTAGGTGTGAATGAGCGGACAAAAAAATTACCCGTGTTACTAATGCTAGTGAGACTGGCAGTAACACTGGTAACGAATGAACTTTGAAACTACATAATTTTATGAAAAAAAAAAACTGACAAATCACGGAATTTGATATTATTTAGTTTTAAGAAAGTGTTTAGAAAATTTCATTAGATTCCAGTAATACAATTAAAACGTAGTGATTACATTCTCTTTGACAATGAAATGTTGTGGAGGCAAACTTTATAGTTTGCCTCCTTGACCTTGTGGCTGCAAGTTCGACTGCGGATGTTGAGGTCCGGGGTTCGATTCCCGGGTCGGGCCAATAAATACATTTGGTTTTTCTGTCGAGAAATTCTCAGTGCTAGCCCGGAGTTTGAAAGTTGGCCGTTTACAACCCCCGAGCCTCGGAGAGCACGTTAAGCCGTCGGTTCTGCGACTGATCTTCCGTCCCATCGGACTCTGAGAGTGAGGCAATAAAGTGTGCACCTGTGCTTGCACACACACTTGTGCACTATAACATCTCCCGCGCAGATGGTTAATCTCTGAGGAGATTAGTCGCTGTGACCGGATTTGAAGAGCTGATGGTCGAGGGAGCTGCTGGATTCAGGCGGCGCAAGACCGAGGCCTGTGGGAGTCCATGCATGAGACCTATGTCCAGCAGTCTATCGGTGGATAAAAAGAAGACCGGATTCGGTCGCGAGGACGTTATTAAAGTTTATTAACTTGGTTGTTTTAATTTCAGAAAGCCTTCGTGGAATTTACGGCCTGTCTCAAGAACCTGGTAGACCCTGACAAACTCAAACAGGAGGTCGAGGACGCAAAGCCCACTGGACAAGTTGATGAAGTATTTAAGAGGTAAGTGTTACCAGTTTAGGCAACGAAAATTTAATCACTCTAATATTATGAAGACGAAAGTTTGTATGAAATTCGAAAGCACTTTGCAAAAGTTTATTTGAATTAAAAAAAACGTGTGTGTGTGTGTGTGTGTGTGTGTGTGTGCGCGCGCGCGCGTGTGTGTATGTTTGTTACTCTTTGATGAGAGATGACCTAAGAGATGAAAAATGTAAAAATAAAAAACACATATTTTGGAGTTGTTTCTTTAAATCTGGTTATTTATTACAATTCTAGATACTGTCAGAAAACGCCACAGTTCAAGCTTTGCTTCAAGAACATGACGGAATCTATCAAGCCATGTTTTTCGGTGGAGGAGCAGAAAAATCTCAAAACTGTCTACAACGTGTCCGAGCAGCTTGCCGAGTTTGTGTGCTTCAAGGAGGGGGATAGAATTGCTTGTAAGTACTTTTTACTGTGTAGTTAATAATTCTCGTTACCAAAATCTCATCGAGTCGCGAAACTGATGCCAATCCAAGGATCAGACTTGTGGTCGCCAAATATAGGCCTCATAAGAAGGCTCAGGTTCTCTTATTGGGCCATTCCAGGGCTTAAAACATCATTGCCATGAATACCATTGCCAGAAAAGAAAAATTTCTTGTCAATGGTACGGTATGACGTCATTTTGTAACGGTCGACGACGGCTAACTTGAAGTGAACGTTTAGTACAATTTTTTTTATCAATCAGTAAACTCTGCTACAAATTCAATCGATAATATTTTGATCTTTCGAATTTTTTTTTTTTCTTTTAGGTATTTTCATTTTTTAATAAGGGACTTTTGAAGGTGATTGATTATAACAAATAACAAACTGGCAGTAAGAGGAATCCAAAAAATAAGTAAATATCTGCAAGCATTTTAAAAATATCGCTTATACGAGAAACAATAGATTTCACACATATACATATAGTCATAGTCTAAAGGTCAAGGTGTCGCGAAGTATTGTCTCAAATATGTAGGTAGTCCGTGTCAGTCGCAAGCTTGGCTTTGCTTCTGCATTATAGTACTAAGTACGAGCATTGAGTTAGAACATGGAGCAGCTAATCTCACTCTAAAAGCATCTCCAGTAACATGACTACTGATTAAAATGAATGTAAAAATGTTTCAACTTTGGATGAATTCCTGAGCGAAAAGATAGCGTTATTGTTGGAAATATATAATAATATATATTTATAGTTTATATTTATCGATTTAGATTTGAAGTAAACAAGAAAAATCACCGAGTCAAATGTGTCATAGGAATGTGTTCTAAATTCTAATTACAAAATACATATAAAACCTTCAGATATCATTAGCATATCTTAAAAGCAGCTACAATACTACAAGGTTTTTGAATCGATATTTTAAATTGTTTACTATTAACAGCTCCAACTATAACTTAATGTTTCAAATAGTAATTTTGAAATTCGCTTATACTCGTAATAATTAATAAGTTAGTTTTCTTCAAATGTGGTGTTGAGGTACTCCTATTTTTCAAAAAGAGGAATGCAATACAAAGTACACGAATAAAGAGATAAAGAGTGACAACAGTGACGTCATCAGCACCAATTAGGTGCGGGCGTGTGAGAGAGATAGACGGATCTTCCCACTCTTTTACGCACTCTACCGCATGATTAAATTTTAAAAGATTCGGTTTTCACAGAAAGTTTTCTTTTTAATAGTGTTTGCTTTTGCGTGTAAAATAATGATCATAATTAATAGTGACCTATTACTGAATAATAAATCGCACGTCTGTTGAAACAGTCAGTCAGTCAGATTGTTGCTCTAGTCACAATAAGACAACTCTCTGTTTAGAGTACACGGAATTACTTGTTTATAAATGGCATTAATGTAATCACGCTATGTCGTCATTTGTTTACCTGCAACGAAGATACGTATTTAATCTAGGGTCGTATTTATTACTGAGGGTTGTGATCTCGTTCCATGAATTAAATTCTAATAGGGGTCTTGGAATAAATAATACAGTGGATTTCCAGATCCTCCGAGTTCGGCATTCTGTCTAGTTAGGCGATTATTGTCAGTTGTTATAATAACAGGGATTAAACATGATCTCCGAGCTACGCGGGAGATGAAAATACCATATTTGACATTCAAAGTCAGCCACCCATCCATTTAACGCAATCGCCCACATCCTGTCGCAAGTAGGCGAAGTAGTAAGTGGGTAGTATCAAAAAAAAATCACGGGACTTATAAAAACCTTTTTTTTTTTTTTTTTTGAGAATATTATACTATCATCCTATCTCTTGTGAAAGCTTGTGCTAGGAGTGGTTACGACAAAAGTGCAACGGGTGAGGTTCGAACCTGTGACCTTTCAGTTTTCAGCCCGCACTTTTAACCGTTGGGCTTCTTCTTCATCGACCGATAGACGTCCACTGCTGGACATAGGTCTCTTACATGGACCTCCACAGGCCTCTGTCTTGCGCCGCATGAATCCAGCGGCTCCCTGCGACTCGTTTGATGTCGTCGGTCCGCCTAGTGGGGGGTCTGCCAATACTGCGCTTCCCGGTGCGGGGAGGTCGCCACTCCAGCACCTTAGGACCTCACGGGAGTGGTACCACTAGGTGGCTAGTGGGGGGTCTGCCAACACTGCGCTTCCCGGTGCGGGGAGGTCGCCACTCTAGCACCTCGGGACCTCACGGGGGTGGTACCACTAGGTGGCTAGTGGGGGGTCTGCCAACACTGCGCTTCCCGGTGCGGGGAGGTCGCCACTCCAGCACCTCGGGACCTCACGGGGGTGGTACCACTACGTGGTTAGTGGGGGATCTGCCAACACTGCGCTTCCCGGTGCAGGATGCTCCAACCGTTGGGCTATTGACGTGGACATTAATTTTTTTTTTCAGTGTTCATCTCTGAAAACGGTCCGGAGTGCATCCGCGAGAAACAAACGGAGATAGAGAACTGTCTCAACAGCACCGTGGGGACGGAGGCGCGGTTCGACACCGCCAACGTGAGCCTGGACAACATTCCTACAATCAAGTTCGGTGTAAGTACAGTTCTTGTAATTCACGAGCGCGCGTGTTTTTCTTGTGGTTAGTGGTTAAGTCGTTTATATATATTTTTTAATTTATTGATCAAGATCGACCTCCCTGGCGCATGACGACCTCCCTGGCTCAGCGGTGAGCGCTTTGGTCTTATAACTGGGAGGTCTCGGGTTGGATTCCTGGCGGGGGCAATTTAGGAATTTATAATTTCTAAATTGCCTCTGGTCTGATAGGAGGCTTTAGCCGTGGCTAGTTACCAACCTACCGTCAAAGACGTGCGTTCAAAAATTTAGCGTTTTGGCACGATGGTGTGTAGAAACCGATTAGGGGTATGGGTTGAATTTACACTGCTATACCCCTTCCAAGTTAGCCCGCTACCATCTTAGACTGCATCGTCACTTACCATTAGGTGAGATTGCAGGCAAGGGCTGGTCTATATTAAAAAAAAGCACCAAAGACCATTTTAAGGAAAGGGAAACCCTGTTTTTGTTATTATTAAAAAAAATGTTCACGAAGGCGTGTGAAGTCCGCCAAGGGCATTGGGCTAGCGTGGTGGCCCCTTCTGAGAGGAGACCTGCGCTCAGTCGTGAGCCGTTGATGGGTTGCTGATGATGATGATGATGACGATGTGTATTAGAATGTATACATATAATAAAATTGTAGAAAAGTGCTGTCTGTACAATGGAAATATATTAAAAAAAAGTAGCAGGGGTTGTTATTATATCGATGCCGAATGCGAAATTGTAATTAATTTTTTTTTTTGTCTGTTTGTCTGTGTGTTTGTGCACGCTAATATCAGAAACGGCTTATTCGATTTAGATACGGTTTTTACTAATATATTGTAGTAAGCTTCACTTAACATTTAGTGTTTATTTCATGTCAATCGGTTCATAAATAAAAAAGTTATGTCAATTTAAAGAATCACGGCGAACATTTTTAACGTACAGAGTACGTACTACACGCCTCGCGCCTGAGCGTCCGTGGCTATATAAAGCGCGCTGAGAGCCGCGCCCCGAAAAGTCACTATTCCACGCGAACGAAGTCGCGGGCACAGCTAGTATATAATAAAATCCCAAGTAACATAACAGAAACTGAGAATGATACGGCGTTCATCAATTCCTTAAAAAAAATTCTTATAGATAAAGCCTACTATAAAATAAATGACTTCCTTAATGAATAACTTGGCGAAAAAATGACCTCTAGTTCTTCTTCTAGATCATCGCTAGATATTCTAAGAGTCATTGTAATAATATTGGAATCAGCGAATGATTGGAATGCAATAAATGGAATATGAATACGAATATGATCTCAGGAGAAGGAGTGCACGCAGCTGAGCGAGCTGCGCGAGTGCGTAGTGTCGGCGCTGGAGACGTGCTCGGCGCCCACCTCCGCCAACATCGTGGAGTCCATGTTCAAGTTCGTGCGCAAGTCCACGCCCTGTGTGGACATACCCGTGAGTACTCGCAGACATTAGTTAAGCATAATCCTAGAGATGAAACGGATATCCGGTATCCGGCCTATCCGGCTCAAATTTTAAATCCGGCCGAATACCGGATATTAAGGCGCTAAGAGGTGTGAAATGCCTAAATTCATGGATATTTAAATCAAATTGTGAACGGAATGCTTGATTTGAGCCGTACAAAAAAAATACAAAATTAAAGATAAAGGTTCAATAAATGTTTTTAATGGAACAAAATTGTATTTTTAAAAACCATCTCTTGTGAAAAAAATCACCAAAGAGTAGCTATTTTTGTCATAATTTGCAAATGTTCTCCAAAACGACACAAGCTTTTTAATTGATTCTTGCACACAAAAAAGGTCTTGAAAATAGTAATATTTTTACTTGAAAGTTTTATTTTTATTCCGTAATACATTCGAGTAAAGTAATTTTTATCCCGAAATTCACCTAAATCTGCGCGAGCGTGCCTGCTCCGTCGCTATGTAAATTTGCCGTCAAACTCATTCACGCTTTAAGAAGCGTGCACGCTTTAAGCTTAAGGCCTTAAACGTGTATCCGGCCGGATACCGGATTTCAAATAAACACACGCGACATAAAGATTGAAGGCACTTTAATCTTTATTTAACATAGAGACTAATCTTGTAAAAGGACTATAATAATCTTGTAAAATTGTGTTGTAAACGGTGTTGATTACCAATAAATAAATAACTATACTTTTACTTTTTTTTTTTTTAATTTATTTTTCCGTCATTTTCACGAATCGCTTTGAAGAATTTACGAATCACGATCCAACTTTCCTTTTCACCTGTGAACATCTAATCGTCTTAACGATTTAATCGTCTATTTTTCAAAACGAATAAATGTTAACATTGATTGATGTTTACTATGTTTGGTTTTAATCGTGCAAAATGATCGGATGTCTTGTAGCGTTTATTGTTTTTAATTATTTTAGGAAGTCGATGAACTGAGAGATAATAAAGATTCGAACTCCGCTAGCGGGCTGCTCGCGAAATCTCTGACAATGGGTGCGATGGCTCTCGCATTGCTTCTGTAAGCTTCGAACAAACGCTGCGCTATGATGCCTGGGTATTTTAGTCTCTAAGTATTTGCAGCTACGGGTCATTTGAAGGATTGCCACTTAAAATGGAGATCGACGGACTCTGTTTAAGTTCTTTTTTTTTTTTTTTTTTTTCAATAATATGAGTACACACTACTAACTAATATATACTCACTAAAATTACAATCTAGCCTATTAAACTGGCTAATGAGTAATTTTATTTTAACCTAAACTTATAAAATATCTTATATACTAAGAAGTAGTCCACTGACGTATCTTAGTCTTTCTTTATCAGTTGAAGACACTTTGCTCTTGTGTTCTTTGAGGCAGCTTTTAAACTACACTATCATTATTCACTAATCACTATGCACTAGTTACTAATCTAATGTTTAAGTTCTGAGGAAAATTGCGTTCATACCTTTTTAAAAACGGAATGGGGGGAGTAGGGGTTAGAGGTATGGGTTAAATGTACACTGCCATACACCTTCCTAGTTAGCCCGCTACCGCAATCAAGGGTTTTCTTGTCATCGAATTAGATAAAAAAAGATTCATTTGATGAGCTGAGGAAGCGTTAAGGCAATCGTTAAAACACTTTGTTAGTAGCAGTGTAAGCTAAGTCTATTGAACGCAATTTACAATACTTCACATTAGTGGTTTTCTAGTATCGTTTCTGCCTGTATCATCTGGATACGGCGACAGACCTAAGCCTATGGAAGTCCATGCAAGAGACTTTCTCCAGCTGGGAACGTCTGTCGGTTTATAAAGAAGAAAAGTATCGCAATATCAACAAAATAGAATATCGATCAAATACTTCATCACAACAAATTGACCAGTTGCGATGGGAAAGGGCATCTCTTTTTTTTAAATTTATTTTTCCGTCATTTTTCACGAATCGCTTCGACGAATTTACGAATCCAACTTTCCTTTTCACATGTGAACATCTATTCGTCTAATGAGCTATTTTTTTAAAACGAATATATGTTAACATTGATGTTTACTATGTTTGGTTGTATCATGAAAAATAATCGGATGTCTTTTAGTTAAATATATTATTATTTGGCCGGCGGCTTTGGAGCTACGTAGCCCGCAGAACGTAATGCTCTGTAGTTTTTAACCGACTTCCAAAAAGGTGGAGGTTATCAATTCGGCCGGTATCTTTTTTGTCAGGCAAAATCCTTCAAGTGATCCAAAATGTATATTATGTTATAAACTGGGTTGCCAATTCATGAACAAAGTAGATAAGTACATTATTCTATTTTTGTAGCTATGTTTCTTTCACTACCAAATAAATGTTATAGATAAATTAAATTAGACATTAATAGAGCGTTAATATAACATATCCTTGATAGTAATATAAACATAAGGTCTATTCTTAATTAGCTTACATTAATTGGTAAATCGTTTCTCGCAGAAACGAGTTAAAATCAAGTTACGGCAATCAAGGTATTTTCTAGGCAAGCGCGTTCCATCTTAGCCTGCATCTTCACTTACCATCAGATGTGATCGCAGCCAAGCGCTATATATAAAAAAAAAAGAGTTAGTCAATATAATAAAGTCCTATACGCCGTGCTTAGTACGTCGCTTACGCGTTTTTGTGAGAACACATTTACGTTTTATGTCAGCTAAGGAAAAATAGATTATAAGTGAGAGACGGCCGTCAAAGGAACTATACAGGGTGTCCCACGGCTATGCCACATGGAGGGGAAGTAGGTACCTTAAATATTGTAGATGGAACATTTTACTGAAAGAAGACTTCATTTTAATTTAAAAAACAATTTAAACTGCATTCATAGATTTTTCAATAATTGCCTGGTTGAACCGGGATTCGAACCCGCTATACGAGAAAAAAATTAACCTGTATCTTTATTATACCGATCGGAAGGCTTCATCATAAGGATTATTTTTTGTTAAATAACATAGCATGAGAAATAAAAGGAAGACCATGAATTTTAGCCTTTGATGTAAAATTTTGTTCAGATGATTACTGGTTACGAATACGAGACAGAGCTACGAATTGCAGCGGGATTGAAGGACAAACCAGTAAATCAACAAACAAACACACTTTCGCATTTATAGGTAATATAAGTAAGGATTAGTAAGGATAGTAAGGATCGGGAAATGATGCGTACTTCTCAAGTGGGTACTCATTAGTAATAGTTCATGTCAGTTGTACGTCGATACGCCAATGTCAGCTTTTCATTTTTCTGAACAAAATTTTACATCAAAGGCTAAAATTCATGGTCTTCCTTTTATTTCTGATGCTATGTTATTTAACAAAAAATAATCCTTATGATGAAGCCTTCCGATCGGTATGATAAAGATACAGGTTAATTTTTTTTCTCGTATAGCGGGTTCGAGTCCCGGTTCAACCAGGCAATTATTTAAAAATCTATGAATGCAGTTTAAATTGTTTTTTAAATTAAAATGAAGTCTTCTTTCAGTAAAATGTTCCATCTACAATATTTAAGGTACTTCCCCTCCATGTGGCATAGCCGTGGGACACCCTGTATATTTACATTGAAAAATCGTCTACTCTGTTAACTGACTCTTTAATTATATATATTTAAAATAACGTATTCAACAGTAGATTTGAATAATATCATGGCATATTTAATTATACTTAAATCTAATTCTACCTTCATTTGAATTATTCACGAACAAATGGAGTGATAATATCGACAATCAAACGCATAGTATTTACCATAAATATTTAAGTTTTTAACGGTCGTCTCTTGAACTATTATTATCAAATTATATTGCCAATTTCTCGCCAAATCGTCGCTTCCATCCGTATAAGTATCACAATTTAAAGCTATATTTTCATACAATTATAGAGCATAGGTGTGCTTGGATCAGTAATCTACTATTACTTGGATCCCAGCAACAACGGTTTAGAGTTTAGAGTTCAGTGTTCAGAGAGTATCGCGTGAATCTGTCAGTCACAGACTCCATTGTGTCTTTTTACATTAACTGGAGTAAGCAATATCAATCGGGGGTTTCTTTTCAAGGCAACGTTATATCGCACATTTGCGACAAGGGTGACATAATTCAAAATTCACCAATTTTAGTGTCGAAACAACGTTACGTTAAACACAAAAACAATAATAGCGAAAGAGGTTGTGACTTTATGTTCTGTCGCACTCTGTCCGCTGCGTTGTTTCGAAACCGCAGCATCCACAGAACATTACCCTCTAACGAGAGAATTCTCTCGTCATCGAATTTGAATTATGACGACCTCCCTGGCGCAGTGGTGAGCGCTGTGGTCTTATAACTGGGAGGTCTCGGGTTCGATTCCCGGCGGGGGCAATTTAGTAATTTATTATTTCTAAATTGTCTCTGGTCTGGTCTAGTGGGAGGCTTTGGCCGTGGCTAGTTACCACCCTACCGTCAAAAACGTGCCGCCAAGCGATTTAGCGTTCCGGCACAATGGCGTGTAGAAACCGATTAGGGGTATGGGTTGAATTTACACTGCTATACCCCTTCCAAGTTAGCCCGCTACCATCTTAAACTGCATCGTCACTTACCATCAGGTGAGATCGCAGCCAAGGGCTATCTTGTCATAGAATAATAAAAAAAAAAATGTTACCCTTGTCCCAAATAAGCGATATTATGTGCGCCTATCTGACATTCAGGAGGATTCATTCAAAGAGTAACTTTTCAACTTAAAATTAACTTTGTAGATATCAATTTACAACGTTTCCCCAAAAGTTAATTACCAATATGCAATAAGCAAGTAATAGTTCTTGCAATTCACAAACGCGCGTGAATTTTGCTTGTGGTTACGTCGTGTACATGCACATTGCGTAAGCGTGCGTGCCTTTCGGAGCCTAGATGGGCGCGGTCAGGCGCGAGCATTGCTCTCGCTCACACTTATACAGATACGACTTAAACACAACGCGCGCACTCGTGTGTTACAAGAACTAAACTTACTCGTATCTAGGGTTGAACCAAAAAGCCGGGCAGGCCAGCCAGTTTAGCCGGGCATTTATGTAAAAAGGCCGGACACCCTTAATTTTTTAGACTTAGTACAAAACGGCAGATTTTTTTAAAAGCTCGCTTGCGCTAGCGTAGCGATACAAAGTGAAGCGAACGGAGCGGAAACCAACACATGACAAATATGTAAAAAATGGTCAAACTCGAACGGCCGGACACCGTTGATTTGGCCGTACACGCAACCAAAAAGCCTGACTGTGTCCGGCTTTATCCGGACGCCTGGCAACGCTACTCGTATCTAATGATACTTAACGCAGAACTTTAAACTCTAAACTGAAGTGGGAAAAGACTTTTAATTTTTTTTACAGACTTTATAGCTTAAGTTTAGTTGAGGCTGGCTCCCATATTTTTTATAAGCTATTAGGTTGTGACTTGTGAATTAGAAATGGCTTATCATTAAATATTAATTTAAGATTGCCCCTCGTAACAAAACAAATAAATATGATTTATTTAGACAAAGGTATTGATTAAAATAGAGTAACAATATTTCTGTTGGACATTCACGTAAAATGATAATGGAGCCAGCCTGCGTTGCACTACAACATATCGATTACGTTAAGTTAAATAAAAAGTATATTAAGTATATCTGTGGTGGCTGTCATAGTGTCATATCATGAAATGAACTATTTTTTATTGAGAATTTCATTCAAATATTATATAATATGTAATAATTATTTCAATATTGCAGCTTATTAGGGAGGAGCTTAATTGTATTAATTATATATGTAGTAGCTAGAATGGTGACTGGTCAGATATAATGCATTGAGCGGCTAACTGAAGTTGTCGGTATTTTACAATTTACCTTGTATATGTACGATAAGTTGGAGGCATGAAATCAAAATGAAATCAGGACATCTTGACCAGTTATAAAACTTTAATTAGATAGAAATACATTATCTTTGAACATTCATTTGTACATTCCAATAAGTTAAAAATACCTGTTGTTTTATATTACGATTTTAAATATTATAATTTTAATGTAACCGGCTGTGGTATTCTCTAAAATTAGGTTTCTAAAATTTGTTAATATACTTAAACGTTTTTAATATTATAAAACAATGCTATTTTTTGTTTTTTAATATGTTAACTAGTCTCAAAAATATAATTACAGCTTTTAAGTTTCATGTTAGACAAAGAGAGCGCTACTAAATCATGACGTCACGAGGGAGTACTTCCATGCGCTCTCCATAGAAAATTTCGTTTTAGAAATAGATGGATACAGTCTTGGAGCTTATTTGTTTATTGACCGAATTTTTTTACAAATGTTATTCTTATATGTTACATTTTCGATTATTATTAACCGACGAAAAAAGGAGGTTCTCAATTCGTTGCGTATATTTTTTTTTTTTCGTTACAATTTTAGAGAATACCACAGCAGGAGGAAGTCGGTGTGTCGATTCTGTAAACGCTGCATCTATTGCTAGTCACTATAGCAATGATTGCTATAATGACTAGTAGTGGTTTAGAGAATCGCACCACGTTTTTTGGAAAGGGATAAACGGCTGGCATTACCTTCGTAGAGTGTCGTCACACACGTCGAATCTTGCCGATTGTTTCCCAATGGGGCTTTGTGTTAATTACTGCCGGGTAGTATAATTATATTATTGTTTACATTTATTAGTGAATGGTTATATAAATTTTAAATACCTATCAAAAATAACGATACTAATGGAGGATCGAACCCACATCTCGGGAATTGAAATGGAATGAATGAAATTGCGTCAGGTTATTGCTACAGTCTCGATTACATACACAATGCATTTTAACCAATTGGGTATTTTACTATTTTTTTATATATTTAAAACTAAGCTGATGCCCACGACTTTGTCCGCGTGGATTTAATTTTTAAAATCCCGCTGGAAAAAAAAATTATAATATATGTACCTATATATATTTTTATATATTCAATAATAATTAGATTTTCCGGGATAAAAATGTCACTCTACAGGTCCTTATCTATTACCCATGCAAAAAATCACGTCGATCCGTCGATCTGTTGCAACGTTATTGAAGGACAAACAAACACACTTTCGCATTTATGATATTAGTAAGCATAAAGGTTTTTAATATTATATTATAACACAGTGTCATTTTTCTTTTTCTAATATCTTAACTAGTTTCGAAAATACAGAGCTTTTAAGTTTCCTGTTAGAAAATTAGAAAAAGTGAGCTTTATTGCAATATGAACATACATTCCAGTTCGATCCCCGAGACAGATTAGACAATTTTTGATATCTATTTAAAAAAAATAGTTTCTCAGTATAATTTTGTTATTTTGGACTGACTGATTGGACTATAGTCGGTGTAGTGTTTAATTCGGTATCAGAACATTGTATGTTGCTTAATAAAATGGTGTTAAATGTTATATTGTGTTATTTTATTATAACTTTCCTGGCGGGTCGCAAAGTTGGACAACCCTAGAGGGTTCGATTCCCGGCGGGGACAATTTTGAAATTTATAATTCTGAAAATTTCCTGGTTTGGTCTGGTCGGAGGCTTTGACCATAGCTAGTCACCAGCCTACCGAGACGTGCCGCCAAGCGATTCAGCGTACCGGCCCGATGCGTGTAGTTAGAGTCCGTACCATTTTAGTACTACTACTGCATCGTCATTTAGAGTACCCGCAGGCTGACAATTTCAAGTTGGATAATTATATCGCAGAATATACTAAGAATATACTAATAGGCATAGTGACTTATGCTAGCTCGCACATATTATCCAAATAAGCCACTATTCCTATAGGGTACTAAATAGTCCATGTGAGATTGCACTAATGGTCTGTCATATTATATATGTCATAAATTAAAAAAAATTAATTGACTCTGCTATATGTCATGCCTAAATAAAAAAATCTCATTAACTCAGCCGAAAAAGTAGGCTCAAACTGAGGGTAGGTGCAATAAACTGGAGCTTCATTTAGGTATAGAGTCAAGATCAAACAAGTTATTGTTTTTAACTCTTTATTACCGCTAGGTACATAAAATTAGTAAATGGCACTTTTACATCATTTCATCCCCAAATAGGTTTGATGGAGGTGGCGCGAATCAGTCCTTCTGAAATAGAAATTTTATAATAGGTAAGTATAAAATTATTTTATTTTGTTCTTACTGTCAAAAATTCAAACATTTACACTAAATTGACAGGTCTAATGCCCATTTTTACCAACGTTCACTGCTTTTACGCGCGCTACCAACGGCGAAAGGGTGCCAGCAAATAAGAAGTGATGACGATCGTCACATCGATGCAATCATTTTTAGACAATCTCACAGGATCCACTCATGCCAATCCTAAGTGTTTAAACACACCATGCCGAAAATACGCGACCGAAGTTCGGCGTGACTACGCCTCCAATGTATTTTATATTACTGATGACAAACCAAACCGAAATTACGTCGCGTTATAGCGTACAGCCGAACTTCGGTCGGGCGTAAGTTCGACAGAGATTCGGCGGCAATGTTTTGAGCAACATTATGTGCGACCGAAGTTCGGTTCGATTGTCGACGAAGATCCGGGGGTGGGGACACTAAAAACCCACACAAAGTTACGCAACTGAATTTCTGCCGCGTAATTTCGGTTCTTATCGTGTGTTATATCAGCCGAATGGGTCGGAACGTAAAATCAGCCACGGAACTTCGGTCGCGTATTCTCGGCATGGTGTGTTTAAACACTAAATCACGGTGAACTTCAGAGCTATTCGATCCAATGGTGGATGCCTGTGGATTGAGGGTGAATTTTGAACATTATTAGCTCACCTTAGCGCACGGGCTACTGCGGCGCACGAATCGGAACAGGGATTCGGCCATGTTGCCAGGCGTTGGCGTAGAGCACTCCTCGAGAGCCGTCACGATGCATGCCGTCATGACGTCGTACTTGTCGCATTGCTCCTGCAGAACGGGAGATTTCACATTAGCTTAGACGCTAAAGTAGTTGGGCTAACCTCTATCCATATATAGATTCGATAGCCATATAGATATATGGCTATCGAAAGTTGCGAACGAACTGTCGAACTCGCAAGACCAAATGCAGGTTCCTTAAAAGCCGGTAACGCATTGGTGGTGCCTCGGGTGCTACAAATGTTCATGGGCGGCGGTAATCACTTAAAATCAGGTCACCCGCCTGCTCGTTTGCTCGCTAAAAATTAAAAAAAAAAAGATTTTACAGTTCTTTGTTAACAACTTTCCATTGCTTTATATGGCTACTGGAGATGTTAAAAATAGGGAATACGACAGGTGTTCTTGACATTTTCGTTATAAGAAACCAGTTAGAAGATATACAGGGCGTCCCACAGCTATGCCACATGGAGGGGAAGTACCTTAAATATTGTAGATGGAACATTTTACTGAAAGAAGACTTCATTTTAATTTAAAAAACAATTTAAACTGCATTCATAGATTTTTAAATAATTGCCTGGTTGAACCGGGACTCGAACCCGCTATACGAGAAAAAAAATTAACCTGTATCTTTATCATACCGATCGGAAGGCTTCATCATAAGGATTATTTTTTGTTAAATAACATAGCATGAGAAATAAAAGGAAGACCATGAATTTTAGCCCTTGATGTAAAATTTTGTACAGAAAAATGTCCTTCAATCCCGCTGCAACAGAGCTACGAATTGCAGCGGGATTGAAGGACAAACCAATTGATCAACAAACAAACACACTTTCGCATTTATAGGTAATATAAGTAAGGATTAGTAAGGATAGTAAGGATCGGGAAATGATGCGTACTTGTCAAGTGGGTACTCATTAGTAATAGTTCATGTCAGTTGTATGTCGATACGCCAATGTCAGCATTTCATTTTTCTGAACAAAATTTTACATCAAAGGCTAAAATTCATGGTCTTCCTTTTATTTCTCATGCTATGTTATTTAACAAAAAATAATCCTTACGATGAAGCCTTCCGATCGGTATGATAAAGATACAGGTTAATTTTTTTTCTCGTATAGCGGGTTCGAGTCCCGGTTCAACCAGGCAATTATTTAAAAATCTATGAATGCAGTTTAAATTGTTTTTTAAATTAAAATGAAGTCTTATTTCAGTAAAATGTTCCATCTACAATATTTAAGGTACTTCCCCTCCATGTGGCATAGCCGTGGGACACCCTGTATAGAGGTATGCCATGGACCACTATTAGTTGGTTTATTGGTGTGTCTTTCAATGATATTTTGCAAAATCTCATTACATACAATATGCATGAGTCAATACTCAGACTCGAGATTTAAGTGAGTGTCGTAGGAGGTGAAGTGAGAAGTAACTACCTAATGAGTAGATTTTTTCGATTTTTTATCGTAAGTATTTTGAAGTATTTTGGGTACAGGACAATACTTCAATGGAATATCTTGTATTCAATAGGTACATACCTTGATGGTGAGTTTCTTTGCATCCTCCACGGTATTTATTCCCTCCAATCTTTTGCTCGCGCATTCACGGATGCTGCTACTCTTTTCTTGGAAGCACTCGGGTCCACCTTCAGCGATGAACACTGCAATAGGTAATGACAGTCAAAAGTAGTTCTTGTTTATTACATTGTGTATCTACTAAAAAAACTATCAATAATTAAGCAATGCTCCAATATGAGTGCCGAAAATTTTGCTCGCATTGTAACTGAGCCAAAACTCTATCGCACATTGAATAGCCCAAGACACTCACAAGCTATCCTGTCGCCGTCCTTGTAGCACACGAAGTCGATGAGCTGGTCGGTCGCGTTGTCGGCGAAGCCTATCTGCTCGCGCATGTTGCTGTCCAGGCACGGAGCCACGCCGTTGGTCAGGGTGTGGATGCAAGTCTTCAGCTGCGGCGATTTGGCGCAATACCTATCACGAATTTAATCTTGGTATTAGGTCGGTGCGTCACAGACATTAGAGCAGTGACAGCCACAAGCGGCGTTAGGGTAGGGCGCGGTTAGGCGATCGCCCAGGGCGCCGGAAAAATGGGGCGCCGCATGCACCCCTTTGTAGCCCATCACTCATAGTTCGACTACTTACTCGTAAATTCCCAAAATTAAGCGAAAAAAATCTTTATGTTGGCAACACTTGAATGGGACGCAGTATTCAATCTGTTCGATCGATATCTCTGACATTTCACAGTTCCTTCACCAGTTGAAGCATGTGATATTTAAAATATCACATGCTTCAACGGAAAACATCGGGAGATACCTAACCTGCACGCCTGAGAGTTTGCCATAATGTTCTCATAGGTGTGTGAAGTTTGCCAATTTGCATTGGGCCAGCGTAGGGCTATAGTTAACCTTTTTCTGTGAGGAGACCTGCACTCAGTAGTGAATCGTTGATGATGATATCAATCTTTTATTTTGATGGTTGTTTTGTCTGCTGTACACACCTCCACTACTGAATGGGCCCATTGGCTAGGGCAGTTTAGTACACAGATCTCATCTCATCGATAGAAAATTACATTTGGTTGCGGATGTTCACACACCAATGGCATTAGAGACGTAGCGGTTAGGGAATGAAACGCGGGAGGATGACGGCGGGAGTCAAATATGTGGCTGATTTTCAGCCCCAGAATGGGGAGAGTGAATGGGGGATGACGGGAATGATAGTCTGTTCAACAAGTTAGTTGACATAGCTGAATGGAAAAATAGGTTTTTTTTTTAACTTTTTTTAAAGAATATCAGCCAAACTGAACTTGCCTTATATTCTCCTCTCTCTTCCAAATAAGCGTAAAGCTTGTGCTAGGAATGGGTACGACAATAGTACCTACAACGGGTAGGGCTCGAACCTTTCAGTTTTCAGTCCGCACCTTTAACCATTGGATTGGTCGTAGCAACATTGTGAAAGAGTCATCAATGAATCAAATAGTTTGATAATTTAAATAAATCTGATTTTAATTAAAAATAAAGTATGCACACATAAATGTGGAAAGGTGGAGTAAATGGAAAAAGCAATCCATGTAAGTAAGCTGACTTAATGAACAGATTATATAAAGAACTTGTTAGGGAGGCAAGGAAGCGCTCCGGGAAAACACCAAAAAGAGCAAGTATACCTACCGGGCGCGGTATGTAGCGCCGCAAATAACAAATCTACTCACTTCTTGAACACTTCATCAAGGGCACCTTTGGGCTTAGCATCCTCAATCTCCTTCTTTAAAGTGTCAGCATCAAAGATCCCCTTTACGCAGTCCACGAAGTTCGTTATTGCAGTCTGAAAAAATTATCTTCTTTAAGTACCTACGTCATTTTCATAATGGTACTAGTAGAATATTGAATTTTAAAGTTTAAATCATAAGTAATGGCAAGACCATGTACAGTATATACAAAATCCCATAGAAAAAAAGACGTTCAGTTTTTTCGGAATTTGAAAATACTAGCAACTTTTTCAAATTTTTCTTTCCATAATAACTTTATTCGGATTAACGAATATCTTAAAACAAAACCAACCAAATCCGTTCTGTTGTACTCAAGTTCTTACCAACGAACATTTATTTATTTATTTATTTTTTTACACACTTAATCTTCCTTGACAGGTTTCTTAACCTAATGCGATATTATCTATCGCATTTGGTGCTAGACGTAAAAATTATAAATATATTTATACAGATAAAAATAAATCTGAGATCTGAAGAATTTCAGGCCAAAGTAGGAATAGTCTATTCCACGAAATGAGCTCCAAAAGGAAATTGCCCATGTATTTAGTTTCCTAGGAGGGCGATACGTGGAATGGACTATACTATAGCCAGATCTCATCTCTATACTATAGTCACTATAGTAATAGAGATGAGATCTGGCCCTGACACATGCGCCTATCGTATACACGCACCTGAACTTCCTCTGCTTTGTCTTCGGCACCATTCTTCTTGCAGTATTGTTTGAGCATATCCTTGTACTGATTCCGCTGTTCCTCAGTGATTTGGTAATCAGCGAGCGCACCTGCAAGTGAGCATCAGATATAATTAGTTATATCTAATAAGTACCCATACCTATGTAGCTACTAATAGATATAGTAACTACTTAATAGGTACGTCTAACAAGTGTAAATTGAAAATTTTAAACACCCCGGGCATGTGAAATTAATAAAAAATTCGCCATTTTGTGGTGGCGGCCATCTTGGTCTACCATACATCTTGGATTGGTAGGTAGGTACGTTACTTAACAAAATCCCCGATAACTTTTAAGTAAGGCGAATGCGAGTTTATCAGTAATTCATTCTAGCAACAATGATTTATCGAATTAATTGTAAACATGGAACTGTTATAATATAACCTCATAACCTCTTTAATTACCCACTTATCTAAAGCAAACTTGCACGTTCGTTGATCATGGATCAATAATAATTAAAATAATTATTTTTTCTTCTAGTTACTGCGTCGTAAGTTATAGTCAGTTATGCTTTACTTTTTCAAGTAGGTCATAGAGGCAAAACAATATTGCAATGCACTGATAATAGGATTCATCTGTCGTCATCATCAGCAACGCACTCGGAGGAAAAAAATTTTGTGTTTTAGATGGAGACGCCTTGACGTCTAATTTCTTTGCAAAAAAATCTGTCAATTACGGTGCGGGGCGAGGTAGCACACATAAACAATTTCTTACTACAGGTGCATTTTTCAATCACGTCGCTATGCACGCACACGACAAAACTACCAAACACAACCTTAAAGTATACGCACACAACCAAATTCACACACAGGGACGTTCTATCCTTACACGAAACCATCATGTCATTTATGTAAGCAATTTTGGGCTGCGACACTATCGATTATCGACTTTCGATAAGTTCTAAATGAATTAATGAATGAATGAAGTTCAACTAATATTATAAATTAAAATATTGTTAAATCAATTTAGCAATCAATTACTGTTTGTTGGTCTGGCTAAGACTTAAAAAGTTTTTAATGAATTGTATAAAATGAGAATATAAATCTAAATCGAATGTTCTGAATCTAATATATAGGATACTTTTTATCCTAATAAACAATAAGGTTCATCCGCGATAGGGGATGAAAGTTTTTGAAAAATACTATTTTATTCAATTTTGGTGAAGATCTAATAAATATTATCGGAGATAGAGGACATACCTTCTCGCGGATAGTAGCAAGTTACTCTAAACTACGCCACGCGGACGAAGTCACAGAAATCAGCTAGTAAATAAATAAATTTAAGAAATGCCACATACAATTTTGTAGTCGAGTTTATAGTTTTTAAACTTTTATCCATGTTTTATCAATGGATAGTAGACATTTGTTGGAACACTAACTGGTTCTATAAGAAAATTAAAAAATACATGATGTACCTATACCATACACACCGAAAATATCAATATCGATATAATTTCTGCTTCCAGCCCTAATTTTCTTGCAGTATGACCAACTTCTTTAAAATAAAATCCTCATTTTTGAACAAAAAACTACCTTAAAAATACTGTTAATGATAAACTTATCCAACTTTATGAATGGGTACAATACCTATTACAATTTAATTTTTCATAAACCGAGGTGGCACTAGGGCATTTAATTGTGGCGATTGAATATTAATAAGGCTTTTTAATCACAAATCTGTGTATGTTTGTAATGATTTTTGCGCATGCAATTATATCGGTTACTTATATTATACTAGCGGCCCGTCCCGGCTTCGCAAGGGTGGATATTTATTTTTTAAACATTTTGGCATAAACGCACAGTAAATGCAGGACATACTTACCTAAATAATAATATATTTAGCAATAGTGTATCGCTGGCTCCCTTTGGGTATGGGACTTGATGATTGAAAACAAAATGATAACAGAATAAATTACATCAATGAACTCGTAATATCTTTCGAATGGAATGTCCGATTTTAATAAACTAAAAAGTAATTTGCAGGTATTTAAACAGTCTTGCTTGAAAAAACATTTATTTTGGTAAGGATTAAGGCAAAGGTATAAATAACTTGGTCTGATTTTGGTCGGATTTCTATTAAATTTTAAAATGTTAAAAAGTAGTTATAGTGACATAGCTACAATAGTAGCTCAGTTTACTAGTAAGAGTTTACTACAGATAATGATATATTTTTACTATGCAAGACCAAAAAAATCTCAGTCACACGACAAGAAAATATTATAAAATGTTAACGAATATTCTACTTAACTCAGTTTTGACGAAATGTGTGACTCGTCCTTTTCAAAATAACCGATTAAATTGTTTGCCTAAAGTTTATAAATTAATATAAACATAAACCCCCAACCTTTCCTATTCGATCGTAATTTTAATTGTATGTAATCAAATCATTATGCAGTTCATGATAAAGGGCTCCAATCGAGTAATAAGTAGATTGGTTAATTTTTTAAAATTTCCCGAAATTATTTCTTGTACGATTCCGTAGCAACATTTTCGGATCAACAGTATTTTTAAGTTTTCTCCTTAAATAGTGCATTAATTGGATAAAAGAATATATCAGGAGAAAAGTAATGTTATCCTTTCATAAACTGGATATTTTTGGTATTTTTTTTAGAAGGAAAATCACTCATAGTGGGCATATTATACCGGAGCTCATCCTCCGCTAACCATACGTTGTTGACAGGCGCGTGACGCGAGTCAAACAGTTTTATATAACGGGTATGACCGCTGGGCATACCCGTCAAATAAAAACTTACAGAGGGGTACGCATCCTATGGCCACTCCAGAGCTTAATCCTCCTAGGCAACGCATCAACGACTCACTACTGAGCCCAGGTCTTCCCTCAAAGAAGGGTTATAACTTATAGGCCTCCACGCCGCTGGCTGGCTCAATGCAATTGTTCGACTTCATACACCTTTGTGAATATTATGGAATAATCTGAACTAATATAATAAAGTGGAAGAGTTTGTTTGTTGAACGCGCTAATCTCTGGAATTTTTCAAATCCGACTGATAGTGGATTTGAAAAATTCTTTTTGTATCTGAAAGCCCAATTCTTGAGGAAGGTTTTAGGCTATTCAATATCTCGGTACGACTCTTAGAAGCCGAGCAAAAAGAAAAATAGCGCGGGCGAACAATGCGAAACGGTAATTCGGATGGTCGAGGGCGGTCACCCGACGAGAACCGAACAAGAACCGAACCGAAGGCTATTTATTAATCCGGAAGATCAAAGCGTTCCCACGGGATTATTAAAAACTAAATCCACGCGGACGTACTCCAACAACAGCTAGTTTCATATATGCAGGTTTCTTCAAAATAATTTCCTTCACCATTGAAGCGACGAAAATGTGATATTTCATTGTTTAAACGCACATAAGTAATTCCGAAAAAGTCACAGGTCAGAGGAGAGCCCGGAATCAATCTCGCGATCCCCCGTATAGGAGATTTCACTAATCACTAGACTATCAGTGAAGTAAATTATACCATTCAGGTTAGATATGTGGTAGGTGGAAGTACCTCATATTTAAATATCAATTTTATGAATTTTATATTTACACCCCACGAAAGAGCCTGCATATTCTTTAGAAAGCTGAACAGATTTTCATCAAACATAGTTAAGAATAATCCCACTTAAACTTGCTTTTGAACAAAAATTGCATTCAAATCGGTCCATCCGTTTGAATGCTACAATGCCACAGACAGGCAAACAGAAATATTCCATGAGAATATAAACATTTAAACAACTGGGTACGTTTTGGCAAGTTTCGTCTGTTCAAGAAAAAAAGTTCAGCGTAGGTATAGTTGAGGAGCTACCTTTTATCCCGGAAGAAAAGAAGGTTCACGCGGGATTTTCAAAAACCTAACTCCACGCGGACAAGGACGAAGCAAAAGCTAGTTAGTTTAAAATTTTAATTTCAGTGTGAACGACCAAACGTTGAAGTAAATAATCGTAAAATAGTCCTGTTTAGTCATTCGGAGAGTATTAGGCGATGGCCTGACGGTTTTGACGAGGTAAATTGGTAAATCACCCGCTCCGTTGCACAGGAAGAGGGGCCGGCGATATGCAACGAGTCGTGATCAGTGGTGGTATTCCGTGAATGCACAGCCCGACGGCGGATTCAACCATGAACGAGATTAAGAATTTTTATTGTCAATAAAAAGGATTTTCACTTGGAAACTACCTGGTAAAAGCGAAATTAAATAGAAAAAAAAGTAAATCAATTTTTTATAAAAGAATAATTGAAAGAATAATGAAAAGCGCCTAAAAATTAAAAAAAAAAACCTCGTTAGGGTTACGTCGTTTTATTACTACTCCATCCTCCATCAAATCCGGCAAATAAAAAAGAATGTGAGAGTACCATGTTGTTTACATAATCGAAATCTTACTAGGTATAAATAGTATTTAGTTATAGTTAGTCGCGTGGGCTAACTTTTTATACGACTGCCAAAAAAAAATTGATGGGTTGACCATGGTCCCGCATTAAAGACTATAGTTAAAAAAATCATCTAAAATAAGATTAAGTGTATAATCATCTGGAAAATGATGAGTAGATTCCAAAAATATATATGTAACACTATAGTTCAATATACAATGATTCACAAAAAAATATCATTTAAAAATATGAATAACATTCCAAACATAATGAACTTATGATATTGAACTTTTTAGTTCGTTTTTTGGCTGGGTAGTCGTGTTTTTTAATTTTATTAATTATAGCTTGTTTACGCGTTGTAAAACCGACATGATTTTTAGTAAGATTAGGTAGTAGTTCAATAAATAATAATTCATTAAAATCCTGTTATCAGAGAATACAAACGTGAGTGAAGCGAGTTCGAAATTTTTTATAAGGAAAATTCAAACAATACATAAACAACTAAGCTGATATTTATTCAAAACATTTTAATCATGTGTAATTTAATGCAGGCAACTATTAATAAGGGAAATAATAATTATGCAGATATGTAACCTATACACATATTTTCATATATGGAGAATTACAAGATACCTGTTAAAAGTACTTAACTATGCATCTATTATAATGAACTTGTAATAAAATCCTTTGCATAAGAACTTACTTTTTTACTTAGAATTAATGTATGAAGCCAGTCTGGAAGACTAGAATTTATAAAAATATTAATTGGATAATTTTTTATAATTAAAAATGTACTTGACCCTAGATACTTTTGATGTGTGTATTTGTAAGTATAAACTATAGTCAGTTATATATGTAGTGTACTCCACTAGCAGTAGCGCCATCTCGTTTGAATTCATTAGCTTGAGAAAAAAAAAGCAGCGTAGTATCAATTTCCTTATGCTTTAGTACAAAAAATATTTGTGGCTGTGAGTGAAGCAAAAAAAGTTTTTAAGAAAAAATAAATACCTACACCCGCAGGAAAAGTTCACTGGTTTAAAAGAAGAACAGTTTAAAATTTATATTTCACCTAAAACTGCTTTTAACTCGTTTAAAGTATAACGTGCTTTTGAGCCTGAATAGCTCAACGGTTAAATTATATAATACGAGTAGAAAAAATCTTTATCTGAAAAAAAGACTCGACAAAGAGTTTCCTAGTTCGTATCTACTTTTGTATATTTCTTCGATTCTCCTAAAATGTGAATTGCAATATCGTTTTTCACGTCATTGAGGGTAGGGTGGTAACTAGCCGCGTTCAAAGTCACCCACAAAACAAGATGATAAAAAGTACATATTAATAAGTACCGTTGTTCTTAGAGCATTTAAATGCTATTAGATTCAGGTACCCTAGACGCTTTCCTTCTGCATTTCAAATAAGAAGAACATTGGTAATTTTACGAGAAAAATAAGTCGTGGACTTGAAAAGAAATCTCAAAAAGTTCGACCTAACATCACTAGTATGGCTAAGATTATCTTAATTTAAACTCGTACTCTTGGTAGACAGTACATAATAATAAAACTTACCAATGGCCAACGTGGTGATAAAAATCGCTTTCCAGAACATATTGAGTTTCTTTATTATCCTATATAGACAAAAACCACGTCTTTTCTTGTTTGGCGTCCAGTTCACACTGAGGACTGAGGAGTGAAGCTCTACAACGTAAGTGCTATATAAAGTGTATACAGCTAATATACCTACTGTAGATACATCACCTAAGAGCGTCTACACATGTGAGCATCGGCATTCGGACAGACATTAATTAGATCGTTGTCATTCGCGCAAAAAATCCTAACTTATATTATAAACTAGCTGATTCCCGCGACTTCGTCCGCGTGGAAAATGTTTAACTTTAAAGTGACTTGCTACTATCCACGAGAAGTTATGTGGATATCCTCTATCTTCGATAATATCGCTATTTATTTTCTGTCACGGTCTGTGTGAGTAACATCGAGACTTCCACAGATCTTACTGCATGCCGGTCAGTGTGTAGGCTCCCTAAAATATTCTTGTCATAATCGCATAAAAGACAGCTATTCTCAGAAAAATTCTTAGCAAACAAAATAACTTTTATCTCGTTTTATCAAGCTTAGGGCCAGATGCGGGCCAAGCGAGTAAGTAGGTAAAGTTGAAACAGTGCAACTGTTTCGACACCAAAGTTCCATCAAAAACAAACAAGTAACTAGTCAGTATTTGATGGTTATTAGGTTCTCAAGACTTGTACAACCACTGGGATTTTTTTTTTTTGGCCACAAATAAATAATTGTAACCAACGAACTTTGATAGACCCCCTGCTGAACATAATACATCATGTAAACTTTATCTAGTGACAGTATCGTTAACTTGCTTGAAAATGTATAAAATTAATGTTAATTTATTAGGATATACTTAGGTCCAAGTGCACCAACACTCTAAATATATTTAAGTTAAATCCATACCTTTCTTGTAAATTCTGAAGTACTTACCTAACTTTTCAAAAAGTAACAGCATTTCAAAATTTACTTAAACACATCCTAAGCGTGATTAAGTAGATTGGTGTGCAAGACGGTTTTTCCCGGAGTGATTACATTCTCTTGGGGTTTTTCATTATTTTTAGCCGACTTCCAAAAAGGAGGAGGTTATCAATTCGGCCGGTATCTTTTTCTTTTTTGTTTTTTCTTTGTATACTTATTAAAGTATTCCCAAAACAAAGATTTTTTCTTCATTCAACTTAAACTACATTTAATCCGGAAAATAAGGATGTCACCTCTGTTGGTGGTCTTGGTCATTGGGGAGATTGATCACTGCACTGTGTGTCGATTCTCTAAAAGTGATTGCATCAGTGTAACGATCGCAATGACATCTGATTGGCTGGTACCTACTCTCCCGCTATTGGTTAAAATGCATTGATGCAGCAAGAATGCCATAAATTCAGCCAATCGAGGTCAAATAATCATTTTTAGAGAACCGACACACTGATTTAATTAAATAAACAAGTGATAAGGATGAACTTCACTTTATAAACATTATGGCTTCTTGGAAGCGTGCTGGCCCCAATAACCTGTGCATTGCAATAATCAATCTCCCCAGTGACCAGACCAAAAACTTCTCGGATTTTTAGATAGGTAATAAGATAGAAACTCGTTATAAATCTTTTAGTTAGCTCAAAATTAACATAGTATCTGTTGTCTGAATCTCAAACATATTATATTCAAAGTCAACGGTCGCAAAAATTCAAAAAATGGTTGTTCTTGTAAATACCTATCAAAGTACATTATAAGTACATCGTTTTCTTTACTCTGGAGTTTTTATAAAAGTTGTATCAAATCATTATTGTTATAAATAAACTTTTATTACGTACCTATGATTTTTCGGGAGATACAATAAATGAAACAAAATGCTGGTAGGTAATGTTTTTATTTTGAACATCCAATAATAAAATTGATGAAACGCTACATATTGATTTTTGTATAACTAGGTATACTGCAGTAAATATTACGATAGGTACATAGTATTTTACATAATCCTCGGCAACAACCATTTAGCTAGACGATATTTTATCGTATAGTTATGTAAACACGATATAAATTATCGTATAGTATTGAATGGAACAAACTCGATTAAGTCTTAGTTTTGATGTCGAATAACTGGGAAATTATGGTAGGGTTAGTACATTTCAAAAACTTCATAGATTTCGAGTATCGAAGTAATAGACGTCAACGTAAATTAGACCTAAATGGGATTGGAAACTACTCTTCGTCCATATATTTTAGTTACATTACGAGACAACCAGCGTCTAGCTCCCAAAGCGGTAACTTTAGGAAATAAATTCACTCCATCCATTGACATTTCTGAAGGATACTACTACTAATTGAATGAAGCTACAACTGAATTTATAGCCCTACGAGTACGACTGGCGTTGGACGAGCTCGGACCCATCTGAATGGGATTGACAAAGAGCCCAGGTAATCCATAATACTTCCTGTGAGGACACGCCCTGGCAGAGGCCAGCCTCGAATCAGAGATAGGAAAAAACTTCTTTATTTAGTACTAGTAGTACTACACTTCCAGTAGATAATGCCGTAGTTAAAAGTATGACATTACTTTCAAAGGACAACTTTGAAACAAGTGATTTTAGGTCAATTTTACTCTGACGTTATTTTATAGTGTCGATGCTCGAAATCTATTACCATTTGTCGAGACATACAAACTCGTACTTATGGTACAGGCATAGATAGTTTAATAATAATAATTCATGAGCTTATGACTCCTTTAGGCATTGGTTGGTAGGAGAAATAAAACCTTCAATCCTGTCGGTCGTCAAACTAACGAATGGCTTAATTGTTATAAATACTACGAGCACGTACCACGGTAATTATTTTAGTTGGGATTGTTGATATTTCGATCCAATTGCATGGACCGTGGTCACGACGAGACTGCGGTGTTGCGAGACGTCAAGTTGAAGCTGTCATGGGTAGAATCTATCTACCCGCCTTCTTGATCTTTTCGGAGGAACGTCATTTAAAGTTCGGCAAAAAACACTTCTCCTAGGCTGGGAACTTATTTTTGTTACAGATAGTTCGCTATCGAGAAAGCTAAAAATCTATATCATAAGGTCTCGCGATGCCACGAAGTGTTTTTAAAAGACATTTAATAAAAGTTTTTAAGGGACCACCTCGCAAGCTTCGCCTATCAAAAAGAAAAACAGGTAAATCGGTCCAAAGATATCGGAGAAATCAGTTGAAATACATAGAAAAAAATATATCGGCCGAATTGATAGCCTCCTCCTTTTTGGCAGTTGGTTAAAAATAGGTATTATTTAAAATTAAACTATCTATACCCATTTACCATATTATATTTCCTGAAATCGATAGACCGTAGGTAGGTATTTATTATGAAAATTCGGCGTTCCCTTTAAGTTGTTTTGTCATTTAATATTTTAATTTATATTCTAAAATACATCAAATCCTATTCTATATAATGAAAAATATTGTAAATATAATATTATAACAAAGTAATCTGCCTACATTAATAACGAAATTAACTGAAAATGCTTTAAAGTTTAAACTCTAGTTATTTAAAAATGTCCAATAAGGAAGGTATTGTGAAGTAATTTGTCCAAGTAGTTAATCGTGAATTACGTTAGACATTTTAAATAATCAGAGTTTATGATGTAGGTAGTATCTACATCATAGACAAATTTTGACAGTGGATACTTACTATCTACTAGATAGTATTCACTGTAAAAATGTCACTGTAAATGTTTAAGATGTCGCTCATTTGCGACAACAGTGACATAATTCAAAATCGACGATGAGAGAATGTTTTGTGGATGCTGCGGTCTCGAAACAACACAGCGGCCAACAAAGCGACAGAGCATTAAGTCACAATCTCTCTCGCTCTTATTTTTTCATGCTTAGGGTAATGTTGTTTTTATAGCAAAAAGTATTTTTCGACACTAAAATTGGTGAATTTTGAATTATGTCACCCTTGTCGCAAATGAGCGATGTAGATTTAGGTATTCACATTTACATACAATAATTTTATCGTTATGGACGATATGAAGAATGGTTTCAATTACATTACCTATATTCGTAAAAACATAAATGTACGTAATTATTTTATTAATGTATTATTATCCCATATTCTTCATAAAGGTGTATTCACACTGCAAATATTGTTCACCATTTTAGTTTGAAATGGAAACTGTCAAGCTGTATTTCACCTAATAAAATATTAGGCATTGTAAAACAAGTACATAAATTATATAATTACTAAAATATAATTAAAATAGAATACACATATAATAGTACAACTCTAAACAAAGTCTTGTCGTACAAGAATCATTAAGATAATTTATAAATCACAGGTAATTTTACTTATGACTAGACATACCTAATTTATAACATTATACATATTCTCTGTGAGAAATGTACGGGCTCTATTCAATAGTCATAACCCTGGGAAGAAACGTTTACTTTAACATAATATTACGTAATATTAATATTTTAAAACTAAAATTTGAAATTCTTTGTTGTTTTCCAAATTCTATGACTTTCAAAGCTTTTTACGGTGCATACGAACACCAACGAAGGGATATTAAAGTGTTCGTAAACAACATTCATCCAATGAGCGCTTGTTAACCGATGCGTGTTCACCCTTAGATTTAAAGTGGAGTGAGAGAGAGTAGAGTGGTCTAAATTGTCATATCCTTTTTTCCTTTATATCATATTGATCATTTTATCTTGTCTCTGTCTTCTTTTATCGCTTTGTAACGATAAATTGTCTTGTTGTAGAATAGTAAGTAATTACATTTTCTCTGTCTTGAATAGATTATGAAAATACCCAAATCGATATCAAATCATCGATTTAAAAGTAGGTAGGAAAATTTTTGTCTTGCTTAGGTATCAAAAGTAGTAAATCTTTGTTATTTAACATCATGCTCGATATAAAGTACCTATACGTACCTATATGTACGTAGGTCACGCAGATATTATCTTAATTACTAGTTAGGTAAGTAGCTGCTATTATATACTTATTTTTTTATTATCATAAGTATATTATTCCTTCTAAATGCCAGAATTAATGACACATTATTTTATTGCCGTAGAATTTTTCCAATTTTCGTTCGTTATAAAGTTAATTTTTTACATATTCAAGTGAAAATCTCTTAACTTTTTTATTATCTATATAATAATACTAGTAGGGCGCGTGGGTGCGCGGCTCGCTAAAGCGAACCGCGGTTTTTCTGTCCACCAAGCAGACCGTCGGGTCTTGATCATCTTTTTCCAAGAAACCACTTTTCCATCTTTTAAAGTCTCCGAGATAGACACTGACGAAATTTGTACGGCCGCCATCTTGAATCCGCCATTTTGGTGTTTTTTTTAGATCACTGCTAATTGGCTAAAGTTTCGAGTGACTTTTGTTTGAACAGCCCCCTCCTATCTTCAATATCCTGGCCGTGCTCCTCACCCGTCTTCGAAATCCTCAATCATCAGCTCCCTCCATATTTTTTATCCAAATGAATTTTTTTCCTCTATACGAAACCATCCGAAATTTTGGAAAGGACGTATCAAGGTCTTGCATACATTTTATATGAAAAACATAAATTCCGCCATCTTTAATTTTTTTCTATTCATCAAGTAGACCTTCAAATCTTGATCATCTTTTTCCAAGAAACCACTCTTCCACCTTTTATAGTCTCCGAGATAGACGCCGACGGAATTTGTATGGCCGCCATCTTGAATCCGCTATTTTGAATTTTTTTTCAGCTCCCTGCCAATTGGATGAGGTTTCGAGTAACTTTTGTTTGAACACTTCCCACCTATCTTCGAAACCCCGGCCGTGCTCCTCACCCGTCTCCGAAATCCTCAACCATCAGCTCTCTCCATATTTTTCCTCCAAATAAATTTTTATTCTCTCTACGAAACCATCAGAAATTTTGAAAAGGAACCGTATAAAGTCTTGCATATATTTTGTATGGAAAAAAATAAATTCCGCCATCTTGAATTTTTTTTCTGTTCATCAAGTGGACCATCGGCTCCTGATCATCTTTTTTCAAGAAATCATTCTTCCATCTCGTATACTCTCCGAGATAGACACAAACAAAATTTGTATGGCCGCCATCTTGAATTCGCCATTTTGGAGTTTTTTTTCGGCTCTTTGCCAATTGGATGAGGTTTCGAGTGACATTTGGTCGAACACCCCCTACCTTTCTTCGATACCCTGGCCGGTGCCCCTCACCCGTCTCCGAAATCCTCAATCATCAGCTCTCTCCATATTTTTCTTCCGAATGAATTTTTGTCCTCTATACGAAACCATGCGTGAAAAAAATTTTTTTCATACAAAATTTTACAGGAGAGGTGATCAATGAGTCAGTGAGTGAGTGAATCAGCACGAGTAGCTATATATATATTAATAATGTAGTCGTTAAATTTATTTTATATGAAAAAACTGTTCAGCCTAAGTAATAGAGCTTTTTTCCTGCAACACTTTTTATCTCAAAAATCTGATTTTTAAAAAAAATGTATCTAAAGGTTTCTAAAATTTCAAAATCTTAGTTATTCACTTTACATTAAGATCTTCTGTGAGTTTACTTTTTACCTAATGTAGTTTTCTTAGAAAATGAAATGGCGATTTTTTTCTACGTCACTAGTTAAAATCAATCATTATCGCTTTTTCGAGATAAAACATTGAACCAGCAAATAAGCGATAGAAGTATAGCCATCGAACTAAAACGCTCAGAAGCGCAATATTCGACGCGGGTTAAGCCATTTTTAATAAGCCTTTATTAAAGGCCGATTACGCAGTATCGCCGCGAGCTCGCAAAAATTACAAAATGATGTACTTACCTTTTGTGCTGGAAAAGGTTGTCATAATTCATCATAATAACCATCGAAAACGTATTTATCAATACCAGTACTGAAAATCATTACATGACACACATTCATTGGTTGTTTCGAGCCTACGCGTTTTTGTTTTAAAGATACCCAAATTGTACTTTGTTAGAAACTTTATTGTTAACTTGTGCATACACAAAACATACAGCATTTTGCTGAGTTGGGATCTTTTTTCCGGGTTGTGCCACACATGACTTAGTTGTTCCGGCGCTTCTTCTGCTTGACGACTTTTGTCTTTAATGTTGAAGTGGTGGAGGCGCCGGGACAACCTAATCTAGGTATTGGTATTGGGTGATGTGTGGCACAATTCATAAAATAAACGTTTTTTTCTTTCTTTCTTCTTTCAAACTTCTTATCTAAGCGTTATAGTTCGATGGGTATGGCATAAAATTATTTGGTCATTCAAGCCGTGGACTTTTGTTTGTTGATGAGCGCATTTATAAGCTTAATCCTCGCTTTGACGGTTTTGTAACGGTGGTACTCCTCCTCGCGGCCCACCTTGTCGTCCCTCTGGACCTTCCTACTGTTTTGTAGCTCAAAGTCCACCTCGTATTCCTTGATACTGCGCCTAAGTATCTGTGGATAGAAGAAAAAGAAAAAATAATAATAATGTTCGACCAGATCCAGCCACAGTCTAAACAGAGATAAGCTATCTGCGCGGGAGATATCATAGTTTACAAGTGTAGACTCTCTATTCTCTCACTCTCATAGTCCAGTGGGGGCGGAACTCCGACACGTCCGGAGAGAGACCAGACGTAGAACCGACGGCTTTACGTGCTCTGGGAGGCACGGGGGTGACACACCGCCAACCAACTTATAACTCCGAGCTAGCACTGAGAATTTCTAAGCAGAAAAATCCAACACGTATAAATGACTAAATAAGGGTAATCTCACACATAGCAGCAGCATTGAGCAGTTTAGCCTCAGAGTGTTCATGCGAGGTCTTACAGGCCCGCCCAGTTGGAAGGCGAGGCCTCCTCGCTGGTGGTGGCAAACTTCGCGGATAATATGTTATCCTTACTATACCTACTAATATTATAAATGTGAAAATGCGTTTGTTTGTTGGTTTATTGGTTTGGCCCTTCAAATACTCCGCAATGGAGTTACGGATCGATCTAATTTTTGCATGGTTGTAGTTGAGGACCTGGAGTGACATAGGTTATAGGTGGAGTGTGTCCCAAAAATAAAGAGTTTTTAAAAAATATCCACGCGGACGAAGTTGCGAGTTTCAGCTATGTCGGATATAGAAGGCTGAAATAAGGGCAAACTCACACATTTGAGTAGTTTGGCCTCAGAGAGTGCTCGCGCGAGGTCCTCAAGGCCCAGGCAGTGCAGGCCCTCGTTGGAGGGCGTGGCCTCCTCGCTGGTGGTGGCGGACTTCGCCGACGACGTCGATGACGGCATCTCCTCCACACCCTCGCGGGTGGGGGGCGACTGGAGGGGAGTCTCTATGGTTTCCTGCAAATCCTGTTATCCTATTAATATTACAAATGTGAAAGTTTGTATGTTTGTAATTCAATCACATCGCAACGGCTGAACCGATTTGGCTGAAATTTGGCACAGAGATAGATTATAGTCTTTTTATCCCGGGAAATAAGAGAGTTCCGGGAATAAAAACCCCTAATCCGTCGCTTATCAAACAACACCGCTCAAGTCATTTTGACTAATTTTATAAGAGTGGAAAAACTGCTTAAATTATTGATTTCAAATGTTAAACTTATTTTTAACTTTAACGCGGTTTATCCAACGACAAATTTAAAAGTAAAAAACCGCCAATTTTCGACTTGAGCGGTGTTGTTCGATAAGTGACGAAGAGCCAATTGTCCAGCAGTGGACGCCTAACGTTTGATAAAGAAGAAGATAAGAATATGTATGCCACCTGTGATGAGTCGGAAGGCTTCTCCTGCGAGTCGCTGGAGCTGTCCACGCTGGTGAACAACATCGTCTCGTGCTCGTGGATGGTGGCGAGCTCGCCGTTCGTGCCGCCGATTATCTGCGAAATGATTCAGCAGGGTGAGCAAGGGCAAGGGACATATCGCTCATTTGCGACAAGGGTGACATAATTCAAAATTAACCAATTTTAGTATCGAAAAATACTTTTTGCTATAAAAAACAACAGTACGCTAAGCACAAAAAATCATCGCTCATTTACGACAAGGGTGACATTACTCAAAATTCACCAATTTTAGTGTCGAAAAATACTTTTTGCTATAAAAAACAACAGTACGCTAAGCACAAAAAAATAAGAGCGACAGAGATTGTGACTTAATGCTCTGTCACTTTGTTGGCCGCTGTGTTGTTTCGAGACCGTAGCATCCACAAAACATTACTCTCTAACGAGAGAATTCTCTCATCGTCGATTTTGAATTATGTCACCCTTGTCGTAAATGTCGTAGCGATATTACCTATCCACGGGGAAAGGATAAAATGTTTATCCCCTCGCTCAGTTTATCCACACGTCGAGCATGGGCAAAACGGTGGAAATAATATCCACAGTTGATATATAGATACTTATAGGAATATCTCCTTTCCCCTGTCGCCATGCTTTAGCAAGATATAGAAGATAATTTTATCTGTTGTCAGTGGATAAAATCAGGGATAAACTTTTTGTTTCCTGCTCGTGTTCACCCTACAGGGGGATAGGTGGGTGGGACTTTAACTTGCCCTTACTAATTTTAGTTCCTTGGACACTCGTAACTGTTTATTTAAAGCGTCAAAATGGCATCAATCAAATAGGTCCAAAAAAGGAACAGCCTGGCCACTGTCCAGTGTTAATCATAGATTAAATATTATACCTACGGGTAAGAGCTACGAATAAATAATAAGTACTAATTTTTAATTTTTAATTCGATGACAAGATAGCCCTTGACTGCGATCTCACCTGATTGTAAGTGACGATGCAGTCTAAGATGGTAGCGGACTAACTTGGAAGGGGTATAGCAGTGTAAATTCAACCCATACCACTAAGGAAGTTTAACTGCGTTAAAAAAATGACCCCTTAGAGGCGGGGATTAAAAACAAAAATAGCACGTCAACAATTGGTCATTTTTCTTGCACGTCAAATTTTCATAACATCGTCCAATGACTCAACTGTCATAGCAAACATAGCAGCACGCGCGCGAACCAATCATTGCTTTCATTCTGAATTTGAACCGATTACCAAGCATGTCTACCTACCTCGTAAGTGATCATCCGAGATTGAGATGAAATCATACGAGATTTGCATTTTGAATCATACGTTGTTTTGGTTTGAAGTAGGGCCATTTTTTGAGTGGATTTTGTTCTGAATTAGACTTCCTTACTTTATTTATTCGTAGGGTAAGAGGCGTAGATACATACGGCGTCAGGTCTGAAGGTCGCCAAGGCGCGCTTGACGGCGCGGTACCGCTCGTACAGGTGTCGCGCGGCGCCGCGCTCGGCGGAGTGCGCGGGCGGGCGGCCGCGCGCCGCCTCCAGCCGCAGCAGCGCGCGCTGCACGCACGACTTCTCCGCCGCCAACTGGGCCGGCGACCAGCTGCTCTCCGGCACGCTCGCGCGCCCCGCCGCCTGGCGACAGCCGTCCACCCACTGGAACATCGTGCAAGTACCTTGGTAAGGAAGGTCTCGTTGGGCTACTGGTCATCATGTTCGACTGTGGATGACGAGATGAGGTCCTAGGTCGGGCTAAAAAAAGTTATTGGATTTTTCTGACAAGCAATTTTCAGCTATCCAGGATGTAGGAAGAGGCGACGTGTCACCCCTATGCTTCGGAGAATACTTAAAGGCATCGAAGGCTTAATCTTCAGAGTATAATTTTTCATCTAAAAAAAAAATATACCACTATGAAATAAAACAGACCTCTTCAATATCCTTTACAACTTCAGTCATAGGTTTGTCACTTTTCAGCGCTGCATCCAGCTTATCGTCTCGTTCCTTCTGCAGCTTGGCCGCTTGAACTTTGAGCGCATACTCCACGGGGTCCGCTTTAATGCAGCGCTTTTCTGTCTGCAAGTGTCGGAGCGCTTCGTACATTCGAACTAGTTGAACGTCTGTCATACGATCACCTTGGGTTATTGGATGGCCGTTTTTGGATTCGAAATCGCTCTCATACTTGGCGATGTTTTTCTTTAGGACGTTGATCTGCAATAAAAAAGGTTTTTTTCTGCTCACTAATACATTTTTATTTATTATCGATGACAAGATAGTGCTTGTCAGCAACGATGCAATCTGTTAAGGGGGTAACTTTGTAAGGGTAGGTATCGCAGTGTAAATTAAACCCATACTGTGTACTCATACCCCTAATTGGCTTCTAAACGCCATCGTACCGGAACGCTGAATCACTTGGCGGCACGTTTTTGATGGTAGAGTGATGACTAGCCACGACCAAAGCCGCCCACCAGACTACACCAGAGACAACTTAGAAATTATAGAATCCCAATCCAATCTCTGTTGTGGCGTGATTGAAGGACAAATAACAATGAAACGCGCTTTCGTATTTTTGTTACTAGTAGGATGACTTATATGAAGTAGTTAGGTAAGACTGAAAACCGCACTGTACGTTTACGTAAGAACAATTGAAGCGGAGAAATTATGTTCCTATCTACCTAATCGATACCAGTAGGTAGGTATTATATGTTAGTGAACTCGATACATTTTTACATCATCGATCTGACGCCGCCAGTAACGACTCACCATACCACAAGGTCGAGGGCAAGGCAATGACTTTTTGATCGATCTCTAATAAAATCTATTCTGATTGATTAGGTAAGTAGGTATATTTACTTTAGGTGTTTGTTTGTAGAGGGCAGGCGGTTCATAGCGCGTGCTATATTATGTATATACGATACAGATTGGTGATCCTAAGCCTGTGAACACATTTTTTCTGGTGGGAGGCTTTGGCCGTGGCTATTTACCACCCTACCGTCAAAGACGTGCCGCCGAACGATTTAGCGTTCCGGCATGATAGCGTGTAGAAACCGACTAAGGGTATAGGTTGAATGTATAACTGCCATGCCCCTTCCAAGGTAGCCTGCTAACATTACACAAAAAAACATTTTTGAACCTTCAGTTCAAAATGTTTTTTTTCTCTGTCTTCCAATATTTTGTCTTACAATAGATCAGTAGGTACTAAAATATATCTGATAGTTTTACCTTCTTGGTGATTTTCTCGAAGCAGCATTTGCCGCGGCGCGCTCGCTCCGCTTCCTCGTGCCGAGCACTGCCTTCCACGGATGCACGCTCCGTCGCCTTACGATATAAAAATGACAATATAACTCTGATGGGTTACCTTCTTGGCGATCTTCTCGAGGCGGCGGTCGGGGCTCGGCTGCGCGCGGCGCTGCGGCTCGTTGCGCTCGCCGCGCCGCGCTCGCTCCGCTTCCTCGTGCCGAGCGCTGCCGTCCACGGATGAGCGCTCCGTCTCCTCGCATACTATACATTACCAATAATAAAGACGCTATTCACAATTCGGAGGACTTCTTTTAATATTTAAAGTATTTCTTTTAGGTATCAAAATGATATAAGAAAAAATACAAGAAATATAATTTTTATGTTGTGTATGTTTAAAAAAGAGTGCGGTAATTTTGCACCGTAGTATATTTTTTCAGATATTTTCATTGCTCTGATGACACTGTTGCTATGTTGTATGTTGACCCGGATGGGCAGAGGCATAGCAAACCTTTTTGATACCGTAACTGATCAATCAATGGCAGTACTCTGCAATGCGTGGGTAACTACAAATCCTACTCACATTCGGGTTTTTGCTGCACGACGTATTCGAAGTGCGGCGGAGTATCGCTGCGTGTGTCGTCGGTGTGAGGGTAGCAGTCGTTCTCTTTAGGTTGTCGCGGCAAGCGAGCGAGCGCACGGCGTCGTTTACCGCCATACTGCGGCCGACGCGCGCGAGATAACCGCTCCGCTCGGCGTTCCGACTGCGAATGACAATTGACCATAATAATATATTATACCGATTACCGTCAAATTAAATAACACTAACATGACAATTGTAACACTAGAGCTGCCAACATTTCCTCAGCTGATTATAGTATTTTAAAGAATTATAATAATATATAAAAAATATAGTACTTCAGCTATGCGTTTTGCAACTCATATGAAGTGCTGTGCCTCCCAGAGGAGTCTGCACTGAAGCTTCAGCTTTCTACCGGCTACAGAGCTACCTAATTTGGCTTCAGATTATTATATTGAATAGACATTAAATTAGAGGGTGCCCCGCCCCACCTTCAATTTATTTTACAAATAAAATTAAAAATTTCTTAATATAACACAAGGGTGGGGCGATATAGAACAGAATAAGAATTTATATAATTTATTCTCCTTATTCTTTAATGGTACAGACCTCAAGTCGATTGTAGTCGTGTAGCGGGGGCGGCGGCGGCGGCGGGGGCGGCCGCTCCTCGCTGTGCGGTCTGCGCTCCTTGCGCTCGTGAGCGCAGCCGGAGTCCCGACGCTCGCGCCGCTTGCGCGCCTCTCGCTCGCACTCGGGCGCTGCCATATCTTCCCTCTCCTTCTCACCCTCGCTCCGCTCGCAGCACTGCGCACGCCACCCGAGTCCAGATATTACAACCCGACGCGTGCTCGAGCACTCGGAATCGTGCCCGTAACCCTAACATGTGGATGCGAATGTATTAGTGTACTGCACTGACCTCTATTGTACAAGGGCGCTGGACAGGCTGTGCTATACAAAATGACAGCTTTCTATATCTTGTGCCTTGTGTGGTTGTGGCTAAAATGAACTTGACTACTATTCTCCTCTCCCCTCCAAGTAAGTGGAAAGCTTGTGTTAAGAGTGGATACGACAATAGTGCAACGGATGGGGATCCAACCTGCGATATTTTCAGATTCTGTTTGCACCTTTAACCGTTTGGCTATTGATGCTCAAAATTATTGATCAGGTTTTACTCGAGGCCAATAAGTAGATACATATTTTGAAAAAAGAAAAGAAAAGAGAATAGCGATCAGTAGGACTCTCTCATTGTCACTTTTCCTTGTAATCCTTCATTCTTCAGCTTGTCCAGCGTACTTGTATTAAAAGAGGTCATTAGTGTACTGAAAGATGTGGCATCCCTACTTTTGAATGTTTATGATAGAAAAGCCAGTGGTTGCAAAATGACCTCTGAAGATAGCGAATAACCGCGTCACAGAAAACCTTTATTATAAATCAAAACAGTTGGTAACCCTGTCATTAAAATATTTATGGTAGATTGTAAAAAAAATATATTTATATAAATAAGTAAAATTGTAAAGCCTGCGGTTTGTGAAATAACGTCTTGATTGCGAATGTTCAATGTCACTTTAATTGTCAAGGCTTTAGGTTCACCAGTGTCAAATTGACGAAGAAGGCACTAAGAAGATTGATTTGAATCAAACAGTTGGTAACCCTGTTCATTAGTGTCATTAGTGAGGTCATTAATGTACTGAAAGATACCCTACCGTTAAATGTTTACGGTATGGCCTGTGTTTGCAAAATGACATGATTGACTTGATTGCGAATATTGAATCCCACAAAAAAAAAAAACTTTATTATCGGCCAAAAAAAGTAGGCAACCCTATCTTTGAATGTTTATGGTAGAAAAGCTTGTGGTTGTGAAATGACACAAAAACGAATGTTCAATGTCACAAAAACTTTTACTATCAATTACTTAAAGCTGTTGGCAACCCTACCTTTGAATGTTAATGGTACAATCTATTATTCCTTAGCTGTCTTAAATGGTAAATAAGTGTTTTCCCGCAGAAATGCGTAAGCGATGAGCTAGGCACAGAAAATGAAACCGTGCTACGAGTACAAGTCTGCATTCCGAAGCAGAATCTGCATTCCGAACCGGTGGTAGAGTCTCAACGTGTCAACTCACGAGAGCTACAAGTTGGTCTACATGAAATAAATAAATTTGAATTTGAAAAAATGAAAAGCTAAACTTAAGAACCTCGTAAGTGCTCGGCTACGTTCGTCGGTTAAGGCCAAATTAGACGGTTCATTTTTCGAGATTTTTGCTTTCATTTCGAGGCTTCACCGATGAATCATCGATAATGAACCGTCTAAACACCGACCGTTCACAGACGATTTTGCCTCCGGGACGGAAGTTTCACGGTACCGTGCATCGTTCATCGCAAAAATAAACGATGAACGCTACACCGTCTAATTTGGCCCTTAGAGGTCATTTCTCCGAAACGATTTCTGCGATTTGTTTACCTTTTAAGACAGGTAAGGAAAAATAGAATACATAATATTATGGTAAAGCCTGACATATCTTGATTCTTGATTGCGAATGTTCAGTGTGGCGCGAGTGGGTGTCAAATGGCGCTAATAGTTTAAATGTACCAGTGTAATCTCAGACTAAAGCGAAACCTAGGGCCTATTACACAATATTTATTAAGCTCACTCACATATTTTACACGACCTAGACTTTAAAGGGGATCGCACATCACAAATGTCACTATCCGCAATACCCGGAGAAGACCCAGGAGGGAATTTTTCGGTCGGTTCGGTCAGCAAAGTTCGGGTAGTAAAAATGCTTGGAAACACCATTTCTTCTATCCGCCCGGTGCTGACGAATCTGGCCCAACCATCTCCCATAATAAAAAAATATTGTGGCTATAGCGACCCTTGCGTCTCCTACGGGTCGCTTGGTATGTGAGATGTCCTTTACCTTAAGGGTAACATCACACTTGCCGGCATCGATTAAGACTAACAGGTGTGATTTTACTTTTAAGCTCACTCACATATTTTACATGTCCTAAAAACTAAGCAAGGCTACTGAAATCACAATCGTATCTATTCATTATGCTATTGTCTATTATTGAGACAAATAGGTTATTGACTCACCGAAATGTGTACAATTATTGTCCAATCATTTGTCCAATAAAATTAATCTTTACGAAATATAACACGATAATAAACACAATTTTGTCGATTCAGTAACCTCATTTTTCTTGCGAAGCGTATATTAAGCTATAAGTATAATTAACTGTACAGAAAAATCTCTCTATCACAAAATATATACTACAAAATATTATGTATAATCTGTCTAACAAAAACCCCATTGCCTAGTAATTTTTACAAGTACCTGCTGAAGTCCCAATAGGACCATGCTCGCTTCAGATATAAATGTAATGAAATTTTCGAATTTCCAAAAGAGATCAGCCGTAACGCGTTTCTGAAAATAATTATATCTGATACTTGACGTGTGTTGGAGCGTTGAATCTTATACGACGAGATCACCTAACTGTAGTTTGTTAACTTTTTAAGCTATTGCATAGCTTCTATCACGGGCCTTGAGCGTGGAGACCGAATCCAGAAATTCCGTAACGAAAATAACCTGACACCCCACGGACACGGACTCCTCTCACCGCTAGATGGCGTTGATAAAAAATGCTATGCAATAGCTTTACCGCGGTAGGCCCCGAGTGCCACACGTCTTTTTTTTCTTTTTCTTTATAATAGCCGGGTATCTTGTATGAGAATCTTGCGAGATTCTTGCGTCACGATAAGATCTATCTAAGCCTTGGTTACATAATATAATGTTTGTAATTTTGACGTAATTATTATAGGTTTAATGATAAACTCACAAGCATTATATCTGCTGTGTATAGTGCCTGACGCTCTTTGAGATAATTTTGTAATACAAAAGTAAACTATAAAGATTTACATGTGCCAATATGTGTCGTAAAATACGCAAGTAGTCGCAAGAATTCCCAGAACAATCTAGGAATTAATTCAATACGAAATTTAAACGTCAAATGTATCAAATAATTTTTATTGAATTGTTAATATGGTCTGACCAGTTCCGTAATTCGTTACATGTGAATCGTACTTAACAATATCTATGCATAGATTGCGATGGACATGTCCATCGCAATTATCAGTGTTGTATTATTATACGAGTATTAAATTAGTATAAACAGTAGGTACGTATGCTAAGATCTATAGAGCGTGTTCTGTGCGTCACTTAGCTCGGACTTAAGATACAGTTAAAACGAGACACAAATATACAATGACATAAATCTGTCTCGTTTTAACTTGAGCCTGAGCAGAGTGAGATTGCGGTCTATAGATTTCAGCTTTAGTGTCTTATGTAGCTAAGTAAATGTAATGTAAATATAGGTATAGCTGGTACTTACAATGCAATGTCTCGCAGCGTCCACTAAGGAGTCCAAGAATCTGGAAATGTTGTGCCGGCTCTGATTGGCCAGGGTATAACTGGGTCCCGAACCGCTCCGAGACCCCTAGAGATCGCAACCGATAACGAATAACCGGGCTATTGCTTAACCTTTGATATAAAACAAATTGAAAGAAATAAAACGAAACGGTGCCGCGTAGACGCGCGCCGTCTTGCTGTACGGTAAACTATAGCAGGCTTCCCCGAGCCTATTTGATGATGTCGCTTCTTTGAACCGGCATATCCCGGTCCCGGCACATGTTGGTACGGCACAGTCTGTAATATTACACTGTCCTTGCAACAATTTACGGCTGCTTCAGAAAATGCGTTGACACCAGTCTGTAATTTAGCATTGAAAGATTGGACGAAGTTTTCCCGAGCTTTTAGCTCTCAACAATTTTCTCGCGCTATCTTCATTTTGATGCACTTTATTTTTTGTGTATTAATTAAGAAAAATAAAAGGGGTTTTTGTTCAATTATCGTCTATCATTGTTGCGTTTATTGTTTCACTTATCACTGATGACACTTTTGACGAATTTTTTGAATGACAGTTGGAGAGAAGATCTGAAACAAAAAACCAGATGTTGGTAAATTTTATCATAGAAGAGCTTTTATTGTTTTATTCTAAGGAACCTCGCACTCTACGCAACCACTCCCACAGCCATAATTGACACATTGTTAACATAAAGTATGCCCAATACGCATCTGGCACTTGGCTGCAGCGACCAAGGTCTGGTCAAAGTCAAGGTAATAATATACCCTGGCCAAGTTAGCTTGCGAAACAGGGATCTTAAAACCTTGTCTTATAGCTAGTAAGTTATGATGTAATGAATTGACGATTAAGTAGAAAAATTGGAAGCTCGATTTATGTTTTCGCACAATTTTGTTGCAAGCCTCGAATGCGCTTTTCTGCGTTGGGAACATTTGACTCCCCTTTAGTACATATTTAGCACTTACTATTTAAATGTCCAGCTTTAAGTTGGGCTTGACGACTGTCTGTCAATCGTGGTCATTGCCATGTAGTGCGCGAGGACCCTTGCAATAAATACTTCTATATATGTATTTATTATAAGGTAATTCTAATTATTATAACATAATAAATATCCTAACTTTTTAAAAATAACACACTGTCTTTAACCTACACTGACAAAAGGGGTTTCATTTTGCCTTTGCCTTATGATAGGAAAGAGATGTATCAATTTGTTAGCAACATTAATTCATCAACATTTACGCAAACGAAATTGTTTAGTACGTGAGCAAGTAAAGAGAAAAATACTATATTACGTAATGTTCGCTGTAAAGAGGTTTCCACTCGGAAAAAAATTCTTTGTTCGCGATATGTAGACATTACACTGTATTTATATTTACGTTGCGAATCTCACAATAGAGCTGAAATAGAAGTATTCATTGTAAGTAGAGTACAATGAAACTTCGGCTCAAATTATTGTATCCACAACATTCAAGTTCAAATAATAAATCTTTTCTATACAGAAAAGTATTTGTGTTTTCTGTGTCAGTAGCTGATTTTTTTGAATTCTGCAACTGCTATTATATAGCAACCCTGTTGGACGCTATAGCAAGCAAAGTGAGGGAATAGAGAATGTAACTGTATTCGCGCACACACTTCTGCTCTATAATATTTCCTGACCCGAAACTTCTACACCATCGAAGTATAATCGAGGCCCACGTTTTTTTTCCTTGTTGAAACACGACTAATATTCCCCTATCCCCTCCAAATCTTAAAACTTGTGGAAGTCGACACGACAATAAAGTGCTAAACTTAGATGTAAGCTTGAAACGTAGACCTTTCGCGTTTCAGTGTAGCCCTACTGCCCTTTTGAGGCTACACGTAGAGGCTACGCCGTCGTAGAGGCTACGCCGTCGTAGAGGCCCTGCTACGTATTTGTAGTGAAAGCTACAGGGTCGTGCATCCCGGGGGCTCGAGCTCTTTCTGAAAAACTTTCAAAATGGATCATGGAATCAACTGGGGATCCAAGACCTGGCAACAACCTTGATCAAAGAATTAGTTTGGCCGTCCAAAAGGACAATGAAGCCAACATTTTGGGTACAAAAGACGCTGCTATAGCCTTAGCAAGGCTGTAGCAAATACTTCAATTTTATTTTATTTGTATAGAATCGAATGGTATTAAATAAGTCCCTACTAGTATTATGTACTTAGATATTTAAAATACGTACTAGTAATGTAATAACAAAGCAGCACGTGACTTCGTGAATCGGATAATAAGATTTATTTTAATTGAGTTTGTTACTGAACGGTTACTTAACCAAGAACTTTAAAGGGCACTTGCCAAAGGATAGACATAATATGTACAGACAGCATATACGGCTATATAATATGTTACATAACGTCTGTTCCATCCATACTAATACTAATAGATAATAACTGTCTCGTTAGTTTCGTGGTTAGCATGTCCGACTATGGATGACAGTGTCCCATGTTCGATACCCGGGTCGGACATTGGGTGCATTGGGTTTTTCTGTCAAAGAAATTCACAGTTCTAGCCCAGAATTAGGAAGTTGACCCTTCACCCCCTTGCCTCGGAGAGCTCTCTTCGGTCGTGTTGGATTTCCGTCCCATCGGACTATGAGAGTGAGGGAATTTAGAGTGTACTTATCTTCGTACTTACAAATACTATACTACGTAGTGAGCCTTTAAAGGCTCACTAAAAATGGCTTTCACCGCGTTGACTATTACGCTTCTAAGCGTTATACTGCGATGGACGAAAGCACTTTAATAAATAGGCACAGCTCATTTTACGACTGCGAGAATTGGGGTAAAAGATATCAGACAGATGACGTAATATAGATAAAGGGAGTCAATCTATGGAAATATAGACTAACCATCAGCGTCCGCATGAAAATACCGATAGCAATTACTTTATTTATGACGTCTTTTTTTAATAATTTACAGTAATATTAAAAAAATAACTTAAATAAATTAAGACGTCCTTAACGTTAACGTCTTTATTTTCTTTTCGACCAATTGTAAATGTCATCGTACTGGAACGCTAAATCGTTGTCCTACCCTACTAAGCGGTAACCACGGCCTAAGCCTCTTAACAGCTCACAGACAAAAGTACTTATTCACGCAGAGAATCGAACCCGAGACCTCCTACTTAAGACCACTCACTATTGCGCAAGAAGAGATCAATTACATAAGAGAACTAGTTTTTAGTCGCAACTTCGCGTGGGTTTTGAAAGATCTAATTGGAACCCTCTACTTTTATAAATATGGGATAAAATGAAGCCTATGATATTCTACAAGACCTCAACTATACCCATGCAAAAACTCACGTCGATCCGATGGTTGCTACGTAATAAAAGGACAAATCAACAACCAAAAACACTTTCGTATTTATAATATCAGTAAGATAGAGAAATTAGCCATACTTTTACAATGATTGGAATAGTTTAGAGTTTAGCTATATGTTGTGGATTTAAGAAGTTGAAAGCAAATTATGTGTTTCTAGGTATAAACAGAGCCAAGGCTTGACCCAATTTCTTGGGTTCGATGATCGCGGGTGGGCGTGGCGTCAAACGTTGACGTCGAAGAATACCTACCACAGAACAATTATTTATTTGCACCAATATTAGAAATGCAAAATTCTGTAGCTGTATACAGAAAAACAAAAAGCTACAAAAAATGTCTCGTTCGTGTTTATCCTTATTCAACTAAGATTTTTGTTTAATATTTTCCTAAGAATTTATTACTTTCTATTATGAAAATGTTACTTTACAGCACGTACTTACCTACTGCTTGTATGAAAGGAAAGGACATCATCCATTTTGGGCTAAATCTGAAAGTGCCGGCCAAAAAAAAATTTTGCTGTATTTCGTTAGAACTTGTCCACCTAAACATTTTTTATTATGACACCGAAGCTGTAGAACCATTAACCTTGGTTTTATTTAAGTTTAAAAATCTGTATTTTCTCGAGTATATGAAGTGTTTCTAATAATAATAATAAAAAACTGGAGTGCCCAGCAGTCTGTTCTACATCTCAGCAGCCGAGCTCGGCTGACCTCATCGCCTTTTGGCGAAGTGTGTGGTCAAGAGAGATGGATGGCTGGATGGTTGAGGAGGGCTCTTGAATTGCGGCGGTAGAGAAAGCATGTGCCTCAATAGAGCTAATGAACCCAGTCGCCATCTCTCCGGAGGATGCACCTGGTGCGGTGCGCCGGGCCGCGAACTGGAAAATTCCGGTATCCGATGGATTGCATCATTACTGGCTGAAGGGTTTTTCGTTCTGCTATGCTATCTGGCCCAATAAGTCCAAGAAGCTCTCGAGTAAAGGGCACTCCGAGTCTTTTGTCTTTCACTCATTTAGCTCCAAAGTCCACCGATGCCGCTGACCCGACTAAGTACCGCCCCATCACATATCTTACTACCATCTATAAGACATTGACATCCGATGAGCCTGGGCGAACTGGTTAAACTAAGTCGCCGGAATTTTTCCACAGTCTGGATTGACAATAAGAAGGCATTCGACTCGGTGCCCCATTCATGGCTCTTGAGGGTCCTTTAGCTGTACAAAGTCGATAGGACATTTCGAGGCTTTCTCGGAGAATGTATGGGGCAATGGAACACGATCCTTGGTCTTCATGATGAGCGGTTGGCAGCTTCCGATGATCGGATAAGGATAAGGCGGGGTATCTTCCAGGGCGATTGTCTGAGTCCACTATGGTTTTGTGTCTCTGAACCCGCTCAGCTCATTGCTGAAGAGATTAGGGACGGGCTTACAGTTTCGGAGAGTAGGGGCAAAAGTGCCTCACATGGATGACCTCAAGCTGCTAGCACCTAATTACACCCGCCTGAGGGAGTTGCTGAACATCACCACCGACTTCAGTAATTCCATCAAGATGGAACTTGGACTAGATAAGTGTGCGGTCCTACATGTGGAGAGGGGACAGGTTACTCATTGGGCCGAGATCAATTTCAAGCTGACAAGCATCAGAACCCTCTCTGAAGCTGAGTCATACCGGTATCTGGGTATGTCATAGTCCGTAGGGGTAAAGAAGACGGACATGAAACAATCAGTTTGCAACGTCTTTGTTGGACGCCTGGTAAAAGTCTGTAAAAGTTATTTGTCAGGTGTCAATTAGGTCCGGGCTTATAACTGTTGGGTCATGCCTGTTCTCATGTACACCTTTGGCGTACTCGGATGGACTCAGACTGAATTAGGTGTCCTGGACAGAGAAATCCACATGACTATGACTCTCTATATACGCATGCACCATCCGAAATCATCTGTTATGAGACGGGCTGTCAATCCAGGCTGCAAAGAAATCGTCTGTTCGACCCTGAAAAGGTCAAGGCGTATTAAGCGTCAAAACCATGCATAATTGGGAGATGTACAACCTCAGTACCTACTTTGAGACGAAGAGAGAGAGCCCAATGCATAGAGACGTCATAGAATGTGGTAAAGGACTTACTCCCTTATCTTTGGCTGAAACCGAATGGCAGATATCAGTGGTACTAAGCACCTCTGACTGGGAGAGCATGCGCTCTCCATGCGGAAGGAGAGGAAGTTGCACGGACGCTTTTTGCTAACACTGAGTATCTCCACAGGTACAACCAAGCGGCCAAAATCCTTCACCGAGAGCCTGCTCTGAAGTACGGTCTCCTGAATGAGAGAGTGCCGTAGTACGATTCTAGCAAATAAGCCTGATATCGTGCTGATGGATCGAGCACAATCGAGGGTGTTTTAGTGGATATCACCATCGAACATGACGAAAACCTCGTGAGAGTGGAGACAGAGAAAAACGGAAGTATCTAGATCTGGCTCACGAGGTTTCTGGCATGTGGCATGTTCCTCTGAAACCAACCCGATCGTGCAAATTCTGACTGGAATTTGCACGACCGGGATGGTTTCAGCCTCGATCACCATCTGAGATGGCTGGGGTACCAGCCAAGATGCAGTCTATTTCACAATTATTATGCAATAGATATTGCTTGTGTGGTATTTTTTGGGTGTGTGGTTAGGATAGAATAGGTAGCACTTAACAAAACTCCAAAAAAAGCAAAAAAATTGGCTTAGAAACACTTCATATACTCGAGAAAATACAGATTTTTAAACTTAAATAAAACCAAGGTTAATGGTTCTACAGCTTCGGTGTCATAATAAAAAATGTTTAGGTGGACAAGTTCTAACGAAATACAGCAAAATTTTTTTTTGGCCGGCACTTTCAGATTTAGCCCAAAAATGTATGAACCGCGGAGGATCTCCTTTGATTTTATTTCGTAAATAAATAGTTGACATGTATTCATTAAAATATATCCATTCAATTAATTAATATTAGTTTAGCTATGGAAAATTTTCTATAACTATCTTTACCGATAGTTTTCCTTTTAGCTACAGAATAAATAATTTTGTGTCTATTCATCATGCGACACTGCAGATATTATGAGATAGGATGTTCTGTCATCCGGTTGGTCGTAGAGGTACTCTCTATATCTTTTGTTTTCGTCAGTAAAAAGAAAAATTTGAATCAACTGATGGCAGAAACAAAAAACTGAATACATTATGTAAATAATAAAGATAAATACATTAGGTACCTACTACCATTACCTAGAAGAGATCCTGCTACAATATAATATTATGTATGTACGTATGCTATACATAAGGCTAGGAACTCTAGGTAAGTACCTACAATATATTGTAGACATTGGAGTTAATAAACAATGAGTTAATGTACCTACCCGGTGTTTTTATTGAATGAAAATCAATTTTACCTAGTTACATAGGTAACTATAGGTATAACTTTTATGAAACATAAAACGATAACTAACGAATGAAATTTTTTTAGCTTAGTTACTTACCAACTTACTCAAATAAATATGAAAAAGTTAATTTAGAAATATTACTATTACTACTATTTTTAATAACTTTAATAGTTTTGTGTTTATTTCATTTTATTTATTTTGTACCTATTCAGTATTTTATCCTAAGTCCTAACTTTAATCTTTTTAGTTGCCCCTAAAGTAGGTATACGCTTACGGCTTCGACATAAATCATAAGACGCTACCTGAAACAATGAGGAAGCCGGTATCTGCGTAATATTTACAATACGCAGTAACTGAAAGACGTCCTTGAAGAAGCGTCCTCTCTATAACTACCTAGTTAGAACCGAGCACAAATTGCCAGAAAAATTAATGAATATATAATTTTTCTTACCTTTTTTATTTAACTTTGAGTTGGCGGTGCGTGGCTGGAGATGGAAGTCAAATATAAACAAGGAAGTGAATTTAAAATGGCGTTGCAGCGCGTAATGGCGGCTGAAAGTGTCCGTACGGCTGCGCCCGGCCAGAGTGACTGAAAGCGAGGGAGGTTCGGAGGGCGGAGAGTAGTGATGGGGAAAGTTTTAGCGATAAGATGCATACGAGTACTTGTACTAAATAACCAATGCATTTTAATTTGGGAAGACTGCACCAATTATAGTGTGTGACCGAACAAACGTCATCCAGCCCCTTAAGGGCTGGAGAAGGGTTGGAGAAGGTTGTAGGGAAGTCAATTGCTATTAATGAGCGAAAATGGCTTGTTGACCGTTTTTTGTTTATCCCACCGAAAAAACCGGCCAAGAGGGTTCCGTACCTTGTGAGCATTATATTAATTACTAGATGATCACATCTAATATATTACTGGAGACGTAACGGAATTTTTGTATGAAAATACGCTTCGAAAATGTGTAACTCTTCATTGAGTTGAACTAGAAACTCGAAAATTTTCCAACCATTGACATTTTCAACGCGAGTTCCGAGCTGCCTCTGCTGTTGGCAACCTGTCGCTCGTATATAGGTATACATAAGCCCTCATATTCTAAGGGCGAGAGGTCCAGTAAGACTAACATGTGCGCCAAAAGAAAATTTTGTCTACCTATTGTAGGTACCCATTTTCTCGTGATTCTCTAAAGATCTCGTGGCACGCATATTAACCCTTGGGGTCCAGGTTGTGATGTCGTATTGAATTCTGTTTCTTTTAACTTCGACAAAAAATATGATAATCGATAACAAAATAATCTTCACTTCTCTAGCGACCATATATCTATTCAAATAGGTATGCTCACAGAGGCGGCCGGCGGCGTGGCACGTAGCTACGAAAACCGTATCGTACAAACTACAGAACCTCTTTCAACACATCAGCCTTTGTTTCACTTGGTACTTACCTATCCACAATGGAGCGGACAATTTACATTCCGTTTTAGCGGTTTCATTTTATTCCAATGGAATTCCAGCCTAGATTTAAATAGGAACCTGGAATAATGTAAACAGCGTTTTCATGCTCATAGTTTCATTAATCACGAAGGGTAACCAACGGAACCCTATTACTAAGCCTCCGCTGTCCGTCCGTCCGTCTATCCGTCCGTCTGTCCGTCCGTCTGTCCGTCCGTCTGTCCGTCCGTCTGTCCGTCCGTCTGTCCGTCCGTCTGTCCGTCCGTCTGTCCGTCCGTCTGTCTGTCAGCGGGCTGTCTCATGATCCGTAATAGGTAGACAGTTGAAATTTTCACAGTTGTGTGTATTATTAATTAGAATTAAAGGGTTCTCCCCTAATAGAAACGTGGTTTTTTTTGGCTTTTTTTTGTTAGATCTTAATAATCGCTTACGATGGTACGGAACTCTTCGTGTGTGCGTCCGACTCGCACTTGGCCAGTTTTTTGATTGATATAACCAAGAAATAACCAAAATGAAATACTTACACAGTAATAGAAATAATTTATTTCTAAAAACACACGCTATAAGGAGATGAGAACTTTTTTACGAATATAAATTAAAATACTTATTAACAAAATTGGAAAAGAATACTCGTAAGCATTTACTTATTTAGGAAATTGTGCCACACATCACGATACACTTCAGGTACATTATCTCGACACTTCCACCTCTCAGGCATTTTACCAAAACGCCCAAGCAATAGAAGAATGGAAGTTAAGTAAGTTGGAGAAAAGTGGAAACATGAAAAATGAAAATGAGAAAAAAAAACGTAACAGTAGGTAACTATTAGGCATAAATCAAGTCTCAGCAGACAGTAAATGGATGCGCGACGTCGCATGCCTAGATAGAAAATCTATAGGTACCTATATTTCAGTACAACAACAATAATAATCCAACGCAAGGCGTATAGGTGAGGTACCAAATTACTGGAATGATGAAGAGAACGCAGCCCATTCCAGTAAATCTAAGATCCTTGAATGAGCTCACTGGATTGGAATGGAGCAGTGGGTAGGTATATCTTGTAAAATAATATAAATTAGATCTGCATTCATAAGCGAGAACTCATTTCAACGAGTAATATAAATTGTAAGGTCAGGGCCGCACTGGAAAAGCGATTGCAATGCGACGGCGACGCAATAATTTAATCATTTTTTTTTTAAAGAATATTAGCCAAGCTGAAGTTGACTAATATCCTCCTCTCCCCTCCAATTAAGCAGAAAGCTTGTGCTAGGAGTGGGTACGACAATAGTGCAACGGGTGAGGCCCGAACCTGCGACCTTTCAGTTTTCAGTCCGCACCTTTAACCGTTGAGCTATTGAGGCTTAAATTATGAGGAATTAGGTAGTTATATAGGTAGTTATAATATGTATTCGCCTTACCCTAGCCTTACCAATACGTCCTCGACTTTATATACAATGCACTATGCAGTTCAATTCATTGAAGCGTGACATTGCATGGAAATTCGAACGAAATATGTACAAGATATTATGCAGTCCCATGCAAAATCTAATCGAAAAATCTGTCCATGAAAAATAAATTTGCATTCGATTGATTGCAAACATTATGTTGTATTTTTTCAAGATTCAAAACACAATAGACGTGCGATAGCTTCCGTAAACACTTTTCTTTTTTTTTTTGCGACCGAACGCGTAGTGATTGCTGTCGCTTTGCTACTGCTATTGCTACTGCTGTTGCTATTGCTACGTAATCAGGGTGAGAAGTGATTGGACAGCAACGATCGCGAGATTTACGCCTGTCGCGAGATACGTAAATAAGCCCGCGGGTAGTACAATTTCGACTTTGGAGTTTTGGCCCTATTTTGCACCCCTATCAGTATATCGTGCGGTACGTCATTGCCGGTAACTAACGACGGCCGAAGCCATTCAAATTGCAGTTGAAATGGTTCTATCTATATATCTTCTATAAATGGAACGGTCAACGGAAGGTCACTGGCCAGCGGCGTTTATAGTTGTTTCTAGCTCCTTGGGCGGGCGGATCCGCGCCCTACCCTAACGGCGTCATCGCTTGCAGTTTAATATAAAATACAAATATAAAAAATAATATAAAATACAAATTGCAATTTAATATAAAACATGTTGTACCTACATAACATACTGCTTCATAATATGCTATTTATCTATACAAATTAATAAAGTTGAATTACCTATTTCTATCTGTGACTTCAAAATATTAGCTGTTATTAGCTCATAATATTATAATTTTTAATGCATAGCATAACCAAAATCTGTCTGTCTGTTTGTCAGGGCTAATCTTCGGAATGGCTGTAGCAATTTTAACTTTTTTTTATATAATATTTATTAGAATTAAGCGTTTACATGGGATTTAGAAAAAAAACCTAATTTATCACGTAAAGGAGATGAAGTCGAGGGTATCAGCTGCACAATGATAAGATTATGCATCCCAATGTTATCTAGGCGTATTTGTATTTCAAGCTTATTATCTACACGTATCTACACTACCATTATAAAGAGGAAAGATTTGTATTTTTGTGTGTATGTTTGTAATGAATAAACTCAAAAACTACTGTGCCGATTTCAAAAATTCTTTCACCTTTGGAAAGCTACATTCACCCTAAGTAACATAGGCTATATTTAATCTTATGTCCACCCGTGCGAAGCCGGGACGGACCGCTAGTATACTATTATGAAGAGGAAAGATTTGTATTTTTGTGTGTATGTTTGTAACGAATTGGCTAAAAAGGAAATGGACCGATTTAGCTGAAATTTAAAATGGAGATAGACTATACCTTGGATTAAAACATAGGCTACTCGTTACCCCGAAACCAATTATAGTTCCCGTGGGACCACAAAAAAACCTCAATTTACGCGTACGAAGTCGCGGATATCAACTAGTTTAATATATTTTCAATAATTTATTTTTAATCGGGGAATCGGGTTCAGAAAGTTGAAGGTGCCTTCCGCCTACGCCGGCGTACGCGGTACGAGTAGTATAAAGTTGGATGTTTACATAGATTGTTTATTTCTATTTGTAGGAAACTCCAAAGTTCATTCCACTAAGGTTTCATATCATCTGCGAAAATCTTGGAATTTTGATACCCTATCTTTGTCTTAAAAACATCAAACTATTTTTCTTATCTTAGACGTAATTGCTTCTTTCTTGATTCTGTGATTTTCTTCTATCGTACGTATAAAAAAATTGATAGGATATATGTGTAAAAAAAATGATAGAAATAGAAAGCTTAAATTGTCCTAAAATCAACAGTTTTCTTTAGTAAAAAAAAAGACGTGTGGCACTCGGGGACTGCCGCGGTAAAGCTATTGCATAGCATTTTTTATTAACTCCATCTAGCGGCTCACCGTAGAGGAGTCCCGTGTCAGGTTATTTTCGTTACGGAATTTCTGGATTCGGTCTCCACGCTGACCCGCGATAGAAGCTATGCAATAGCTTAAAAACCCTTTTCATTTCCGAGATATAAATGGAAAATGCAGCATAGACCACTGCTTGAATACCTACCTAATCCTCTTATCTCCTATGAAAATCCTGTCAAAATCGGCTTACGGAAGTTTAGCCCGTATAAACATGCAGACAAAAGACGTGTGGTTGGTTTATGGTAGTTACAATTCAAATATAAGGTAGTTATTTCGAAATTACATGCAGACTAACCTTTAAACTACCGCACGAAGCCGCGAGTAACAACTTTTAAAACCTATTATATATCATTGTTTACAAACATTAGGAAAGTTTCTTACAGCTGAGGTTTTTCATTAGAGGAACAACCCAATTGCTCTAGGTATATTTCTGTCCCTCTCGCACAATCGATGTGACCTTGACAGTGCGCCGGGAGTCATAGTTTCATATAAGTATGAAACTATGACTCCCGGGCTATGTATGCTATACCTAAGGGTATACCTAGTTTCATGCTCAGACGCGCTTTTCATTAGGTAATAACGTAGCTTACAGAGAGATCGTTGGTAACAATTTGTAAGTCTTACTGAAGATTACATAAAAGAACAAAGAACTTTTTGGAGTTGCATACAACTAGCCTTGAAAGATTTTTAGATTCTTGACCTCTGTGACATCTAGGTAGGTACATACCTACTTATCCCTACTGTATAAATGCGAACGTTTGTTTGTTTGTTTGTTGGTTTGCATTTCAATCTCCAAACTCCAAATCCAGCTTTCTGTGAGTTTACTGTTCAACTAAAAAGTTTTCATAGAGTATGAAACGGCAATTTTTTTTTACATTCCGCTCTTTGATTATTTAGAAAATACCGAATCAAAGATTCTGCTTCTGCCACAGGTTGACTACACGAAATAAGCATGAGATAGATAAATTGTGAATTCTAGTTAACTATATCTTCGAATGAAGCGTACTCATATAATATCGATCGAACTTCACTTTGCAAGTTCGTTTGATCATATATAAGTAGGTATTTCTTCGAAAAAAAGCAATGTAGAAGCGAATGAGCGAAATTAAACACGCAGAAGTTGATTGCGAGCATCAGCAAATGAACTATAAAAGCAATATTATGATCAATAGACCGTTCCGGGAATCTATTTTGGGCGTTGCATCGAGGGCATTTAATTTTACCTGCAATTTTGCGAATTTCCCAGCTCCCACCCACGCGCATGCCGCGCTTCAGTGTTGTGTTTACTGTTTGTTTATACACTCCTCATCAAAAAAATCGAAACACCTCCGATTTTTTTTTCTTCTCATAATTAAACAAAAAAAGAGAATTATTTCCATGAAAATAATAACACAATTTTATAGCTGGTAGTTTGGCCTTTACAATGGTGTACGGAAATACTTAGATTTTCAATTGTTTATTCGATGAATGAACTGAAAATGAATTGAAACATTGTTTTGATACAAAGGGGTGTTTAGAGTTTGCGTACTTTTTTCGCGCAAAAACTGAAAAACTAACCTTAATTGGCAATTTTTTTGTTTTTTATTTGTTAAATGTGCTTTGTCACGTCTAATAAAAAGTTTTTTTTTAAAGAAAACATTGACAGTTCGCCCGCAGAAGCAGCCCAAGTTGTGGCGTTGCTGGATTTTGGGCTTAGTCAGAATGTTGTGGCTGCAAGATTACATCTGAGCCTGTCATCTGTTCATAGAGTGTGCAAACGATATCGAGAGACTGGTTTCTTCATGCGCCGTCCAGGGTCTAGTAGGAATCGGTTCATTTTTGAGCGAGACGACCGGTTTATTACAACAGTTTTTTTGCGAAATCGACGCCTTAACGCTTTTCAACTGCAGCAGCAGCTTCGTGTTGTTCGAAGGGTGGCTGTAAGTGACTCTACAATTAGAAGAAGGTTGCAGGAACGTGGACTGGTACCACACAAGCCACCAAATGGACTGAAACTAACTGCAGACCACCGTAGAGCGCGTCTTAAATTTGCACGTGATCACCTAAATCGTCATTCAAACTGTGGAGCAAGATTCTCTTTTCTGATGAGTGTGAAATTATGCTGTATGGTAAGGATGGAAGGAATAAGGTATACAGAAGAGAAGGAGAACGATATGCGCAATGCTGCATTGAAGAAAAAGTAAGCTGTGGTGGCGGTTCGTGGACAGTTTCGGGAGGCGTTAGTACTGACGGTAAGACAGAGCTTGTCTTCGTATCTGGACCACTTCTGCCTGCACTAACTAATCATCGATACATCGAACCATGTCTTGAGACTCATATGATGCCCTATGCTCATTTTACTGGCGAAGCTTTCATATTCATGCATGATAATGCTAGAGCTCAAATCGCGGCCGTCGTACAAGATTATCTTACTGAAGTTGGTATCTCTGTTATGGAATGACCAGCGAGGAGCCCTGATATAAATCTTATAGAGCACCTACGAGATGAACTAAAAAGGTGAATTCGAGCAAGAAATCCCGCCCCAGAAACTCTTAACCAGTTGCAAAATGCAGCTCAAGAAGAATAACAAAACATTCCACAGTATGTGATCCTAACTCTCATTCGATCGATGGAAAACCGTATGAAAGCAGTAATAAAGGTCCGGGGAGGGAATACAAGTTATTAAATAAACTGTTTCAAATCTTTTTTCTCATTGACGTGTGTTGTTTTTCCCATTTCCCTCATATTCCATACAGGGTAAAAATGACTCTTTAAACAAAACACGAAGCTTATCAAAATTTTAATTTGAATTTCGAATATTAACATTAGGAATTGAAAACCTTATACTATCCGCTATTAAACGACATTTAATATTTATTTATAAAAATAAAGATTTTTCTGATAATCCTTACGAAACATAAACTTGCGAGGTGTTTCGATTTTTTTGATGAGAAGTGTATTATATGCGAGTACTCACTTAGTGCCCTTGCGGGTAGGTACTTTTGATTTTTGGGAGCCTTTTGGGTTTACTTAATTTATTAACGATTTGAATTAAATTGAATTATAAATTTAATTGCCATTAGAAGATTAAAACTAATTTACATAGTACTACTTACTATTGTAGACGACTCTACTTAGAACTACTTTCTGGGTCCCAAGAGAGCGCTATGTGTTCATGCCTGCCTCGTTGGTCTAGTGGTTAGCAAGTTCAACGACGGATGACGAGGTCCCGGGTTCGATTCCTGGGTCGGGCCAAAAATGTATTGGGAAATTTTCAGTACTAGCCCGGAGTTGGGAAGTCGGTGGTGAGTCACCCCCGTGCCTCGGAGAGCACGTAAAGCCGTCGGCCCTGCGCCTGATGTCTTTCCGGTCGTGTCGGATTTTCCGTCCCATCGGGTTATGAGAGTGAGGGAATAGAAAGTGCACGTGTGTTTGCGCACACACTTGTGCACTATAATATCTCCCGCGCAGATTCCTACCTATACTCCTTTACTAATTGTTGAAACTCACCACATATCTCAGAGCATTCCAAAAGAATGGCGACATAAATTCCATTCCAGGGTTTGGGGTAAGGCACATTTAACCTAAACCGGGCCAGAGATAATTAAGAAATTATAAATTCAGAAATTGCCCCTGCCGGAAATCGAATCCGAGACCTCCCGCTTATAATACCACAGTGCTCACCACTGTGCCAGAGAGGCCGTCAACCCGCGACCCACCCGCCATGACGACAATCAGTGTTTCCACAGGATTTTTTAAAATTTTAGAGATTTTGCTCGGCGAATATCTGGCTGTATGCTTACACCTGGCTTACACACATTGTAAATAAAAAAAAATACAGAAATACAGAAACTGAAAAAAAAAGAAAAAAATAAATAAGGAACCAGATTAAAAACGCTCCAATAAAACATTATGTAGTTACTTGCGTCAGCTTAAAAACAGTTAAACACCCTGACAACGCTTTGCAATAGAAAATTAAAATTGAAAATGATTTAGGCACCTATTCATAAAAAGTTTTTCAAAATGTTAATCCGTTGTTGGGAGTTCTTTTCTCAGTTGAGAGAAAGGTTGAGAGTTAAGACTAGAACTCTGCAAGAAATTGGGCAATTATCTTGCTAGTGAGCTCTTCACTTTAGGAGCGAAGCCTGTCAAAAATTTCATCGAACAAGAAAACAACGGTGTATAAGAAAATAAACTTTTCTTGAACAATTATTTAACTTTCAAGCAACTAAATGAAAAAAGTTTCACTGGTGTTTTTGACTTTTTATTTTTCTTTTTTCTTTTACTTTCTGTATATTACTAAACCTTTTATGTTCTTATCATCTTGACCTAAGCTACAAATTATACTTATTATACTACAAAAGGTACCTATGATTAAAATAAAGTTACTTTTTGTTAGAGTGAATGATTTCGTAAGATCTTGACGCGTTATTAATCGACTTCCAAAAAAGGAGGAGGTTCTCAATTCGTCGGAATCTTTTTTTTTATTATTTTTATTTTTTATATAGTTTTATGTGTTTTATGTTCCAAGATTACTCGAAGATGCCTGAACCGATTTGGAAAATTCTTTTTTTGTTTCAAAGGGTATACTTCCCAGATGGTTCCATTGTCATCAGGTCAGGATTTGATGATGGGATCTTGGAGAAATCGAGGGAACTCTTCAAATTTTATAGACACAATTGATATACTTTGTAGTGGCGTTTGAAGTCGATAATGTAAAAAGAATTTTTACTTTTATATTATTTTTACGAAAGTGTTGAGATACCTAGATACCCACTTAATTTTAAAAGCGAAAAGTATCCCAATGCTTTATGAAGCGATGTCTTCTTCGAAAGTATCGCACGCAAATCTTCTGTTTACCTATACCTACTACTCGTACGATGCTCGTACCTACTAGGAGTGGGATAGTGCGTGTATATTCCCCGTAGGCTATACCTATCTCTGCGTTTATTAGTCCTGTAAGCACTACGTAGGTTTTAGGGGGAGGCAAGGTGAAGTCGATACCCTCGCGCATGCGTGCTAACTATCACCGTATCAGAAATCAAAATATGAGATAATACTCAATAGGCCTTTCATAGAAGCTGTGTGTATAGAAATAGGGTTCAATTCGAACCGTTGAACAATGGATGTTTAGATAGGTTTTGGGGTTTCACGGTAATTTACGATCATATTTATGTAAAGCTCTTACAAAATTTACATCATTGATAGGACTTGCTTTATCAGATTTTGTGCTAGGTACTAAATTAGTAACAGATTATTTTTTTATTTGGTTTTATAAATAACTTTTAATACCTACTTAGAAGTTTTTAAACATTAAAAGTTAGAAAGATAGAATTTTTCTTATAAAAATCTTGATTTATTGGTTTAAAGTTATTCTTTGGTCGGTATTAGCTCGTTCTATGCTTTCGCATTGAAATGTTTATTTTTTGCAGCGTTCATTCATGATTTCGAAGTTCGAACAGTAGTAACAACGACACTATAGTATCTGATGATACGGGATTGCTTTGCTTTTTTGTTCTCTTAGTTCCTATCTAGTCAATTTTTTAGTTTATCCCGTGAAAATAAAGAGTTACTTATTTCATGATTTTAAAAACCCAGTCCACGCAAAAGAATTCCTCGAAGCTGTAACAAAAGTTAGCCTATTTTAATGTAATACTTGTAAGCTACTTGTAAGGGCAAAATAGTATACAGGGTAGGTGCCTATCTACTGTAATACATATAAAGAACGTACAGACGACAGCTTATCCTCCCTTATCGAGAGAATTATTTTTGTGACAAAAGTAAAACCGAGAAAGGGCAGTATTTCATAAAATCCGAAAACTGTAACCATTAGTTCAGCCTTGATATTCCACAGCAGCTGAATCGCCAAGTTTATTGACAACATCAGCTGGACGCGCGCCAGCCGGAGCTTGTAGCGCGTCCAATCCAATAACTACAATTTGCAATAATAAATGTTGCTTTCCAGACATTAAATCATTGCTCTTAAACTGTCCTTTGCCAATTAAAATTTGGTTTTACTTGCCTACATAGTACAGTAGATACCCCTGAGATACCCAGCATTAAATATTGAGCTTCAGAATTCTGGAAAGACAATCGGCCAGCCTCGGCTTAGTAGTTTGTAGTGGCGTTAGAGACCATGTTTTAGCTTTCACGACTTACACTTGCAATTTTTGAAAAAAAGAAGGGAAGGTGGTTTATCGCAAGACAACAATGTGTTCAGGAACTTAATTAAACAGGTGTAAATTGTACATTTAACACCCCCCGACATGTGAATCTATAAGAGGACTATGTAAGATATATTGTGTACATCTTTGGCGCAATAATCGGCATATATAGTGTTTTGCGGATTTATTCATATTGAATAAAAATCAAGGAGAATGCAATAAGTAATCCGTTTAATGTTCGGTACCATAGATTATTTTTATGATTATATATTTTTGACGTTGACAGGTTTGAATGACAAGTTTGAAAACGGGGTGTCGCCACACATCCTGTTACTCAGTTTTCTGCTCCATCATCAGATCCTCTTCGATTCTCGATCATCATTTATCTAACACCTACTCATTGAGACCAATCGAATGAGCCCAAACATGCTCTATCTGCTATAAGTTGCTGAGGAGTTGGGACCCACAGATTACTTGATGCTGCAGCATCAGCTCAAGGTTACCGTGCCGTGGAAATAATACGAAGTAACAGTAGGTACATCAAATTTCAAATGAATCGCACCAGTGAACGTGTGTTAATCAAGTAGGAAATGAGCTGATATCTACAAACGCCATAGCATATTATACCTATTCATAAATTATATCCAAGGTTCACCTCGATCATGCCAGCTTTCAAACAGAGAAAACCGCATCAATATCGGTCCATTCGTTAGGGAGTCACGAGGGAACAGGCAGACACATAGATACATACGTCAAACCCTCCTTTTTCATGGGGAGTTAAAGTGATAATCATTTAAAATTGAACCTACGTAACCATCGAGGCCTAATCGTAAATTGGTTTGATCTGGGTGTAGCGTGTGCGGCCGCTGGCAAGATGCAGCGGTGTCGGTGCATCGATCGCACGACCTACTTGCAGGTCAAACTGCCTCCCTTGTGCACCTTTCAACCCCGCCCAAGCCGCTTGTCGGCCCAGCAAGGGCTGACAACATTTTATAAATCCTCACTTTAAGGGTAAGTTTTTTTTTATTCGGTTACAAGAAAGTCTTTGACTGCGATCTCGCGGGCGATGGTAGTGGGCTATCTTGGAAGGGGTATGGCACTGTACATTCAACCTACCCTATCGGAACGCTAAATTGCTTGGCGCACGTCTTCTACTGTAGGGTGGTAACTAGCCACGGCCAAAGCCTCCTACCAGACTAGACCAAAGTCAATTCAGAAATTATAAATTCCCAAATTGTCTCCGCCGGGAATCGAACCCGAGACCTCCCAGTCATAACCATAGACCACATCGCTCACCACTACGCTAGGGAGGTCGGCTCCGGCTACGTATAATTTGAGTACCTTTAATACAAGAGTGAATAGGCATTTTCTAGGTAAACGCGCTCCAACCTTTTTTTTCTGTCAAGAAATTCTCAATAGGCACTAGCCAGGAGTTAGTAAGTTGGTGATGTAACGTCCTGTCGGAGAACACGTAAAGCCGTCGGTCCTGCACCTCATCGCTCCAGTCGTGTAGGATTTCCATCCCATCCCATCGCGAGTGAATCTGTTTGCGCACACACTTACTTATTTTTACTAATATTATAAATGCGAAAATATGTTCTTTATCCTTCAATCACGTACAGAGCAACGGATCGTCGTGAATTTTTGCATGAGTGACATACTTAGGCTGAAAGGTGAACTACGGTCTCTTGCATAGATTTCCACAGGTCTGCACTACAGAGACCATTTAGGGTCGCCTTGGACCAGTGATTATATTCTCTTGGGGCCCATCAGCTCTTCGAACCCTGCCCATTTCCACTTCAGTTTAGAGACTCTCAGATAGCTACTAATATTGGTATAATTTCATAAAAACCAAAAGTTAATGTTGCCAACCCTATCTTTGAGCGTTATAGTTCATTAATTTTTTAGGCTTCTTTGCGATGCCCATCTTGAAAATCTTCATAGCACTCTTTTTTTTAATATTTAAAATGTAGTTTTCACTCATCTTTCGTACGAAAGCCAACGGCCGAGTTTTGATGAAAGATTTCTGTACAGTGGATAACTACACCACCTATTTGAAATATCTGAATTGATTTTGATGAAATAAAATCTAATTTTAGTTCAATATGCAAATATTTCAAGTCAAGAGGAGTCAACATAAAAATAAAAGAGTTAGGTAAAGATATACTTATTTATTGTTTTATAAACCATCATCTTAATCAAGCAATATTAGGGTTTTGTGTTATAAAACTATATTATTATACTTTCCTCTTACTCTTGCACTATCACTTGTTGCAGAAATGCTTATAGTGTCCCTTATCTTATAGTGTGAAATAACGTCACAAAAAGCGACTAAGAAAATCCTATTATACTTCTTCCATGTACCTACAATTAAATTGAAATGATACGCATATTGAATACGCTGCTATTTAAACAGGCTGTAAGGGACAGCCTGGCGGAAACTTTGTGAATAGATTAGACAGGTCATAAAACTTTTTGATGGATATTTTTGAGTATCCAATCTCTAACATTAACATTTTCTTGAGAAGGGTTCGTTAATATGTAGGTAATATTTTTTTTGTTACAATCATAATATCTGAACTGATCTGAACGATAAATTCAGTTTCAATATTCGTCATAAAATTTTTTTTCAAAAACCGAACTGACTGCGAACGTCACTATAAAGTAATAATTTTAGTTTGTACACGTTTGTTGAAGTCGGGCGGCCCTAAATATAAACCATGAAACCGATGCGCGACGCTCACCCTTTGATGACACGTGAGAGACGTTTGAAGTCGGGCGGGCTGTGCTAACTAAGATCTAATAAAAAGTTTTAGTGATTTTACAAAATAATATTTTTACAACAAAATTAATGAAATTGAGAATTTAAGCACGTGGCCTGCGAAAACTGACGTGCGTCCAACCTCGATAGAGTCCGGTGGGACACTGAAACACCCCCGTTAGAGGATGCGCGTGACCGTTTACGTCTAGAAATAAGCTAGAGCTAAGCTTAAATTATTTAAAAAAATTGTATATAGGAACCCTCATAAATGTAATAAGCTTTATTTTCATGTATTTTTTTTTAAATTTAGTTATAAACTTTAGACACAATATTGGAAAAATAGTGAAAATCATGATTTCTTCATGATTTTTTATGATCGAGCAAAGTATGGCCTTACACGTTTCTCTAATATAAGAACCTCAGGTAACATATGTATCTACAATATATATTTTTTTCTATGCAAAAAAAATAGTTCTTCATGAATTAACACTGGTTTGAAAAGACGCGAAATTGCTAGAAACAGGGAAAAGACCCCGTTAAACAGAAACGATGAAACCGTCGTGCGATGCTCATCGCATGTTTTGTGTTAAACATTGTCATTTTTTGTTTAGATAAATTACATACACGATTCCATGTTGTGATTAACTAAATAAAAAAAATCAAAATCAGATCAGTTTTCGTTAGGCTGTCCCTTACAATCTGTATAATTTACAACTGCAGTAAATTACATTCAGACTACACTGTAGAACATTAATATTAATTTTAAATTTTAAATGAAAACACTTAATAAAATAAACAATAATATTAAAACAAAATCAATTAACATACTTTATAATCTTTTTTTTAATTATTCACCATCATACCACTACCTTTACATGTATAATGATCATTATACAATATACATCTACGCAATACAAAAAAAGAAAAAAAAAAAATTTTTTTTCCATGCTTTCAAAACGCCCCGCAGTAAAATGCAACTCTTACAAATTCGGAAATGAGACGATACTATGATTTCGTACTTAATTATTAATATTATTTATTTATTGACGTGTATCTTTTTTTGATGGATTTTTTTGAATACATTTTATAGAATCTTGCGTGCGTTTTTATGCAAATAGTAGCCAAAATTACCAAAGGGGATACTGACGAATAGTTCCACATCAGTTTCCACTTTCCCAAAGTTTTACAACAGCTTGAAGGTTACATTTTTAAGGTTAGTAGAATCCTCACGAACTAAATTCAACTTTCGAATGCTCAGAACATAGCCGCATTTCGATGCGCAGAATTTAAAGCAGTATCAGACTCAGAGCGACCTTATTGGTCGGTGTATCCACTGCATAGTTCAGAGCATTCAAAAATATTGGCGAGAACTATAATGCTACGTTTACACGCTTGCCGAGGTTTGGCAAGCGTCCACAAGCAAGCCTTTACAAACGCCCGACATTAGCCCGGATCGGCGACAAGCTCACGCAAGCCAAGCCAAACGGGGAGTTTACATGCTTGTGTTTGTTGACGCTTGTCGAGACTTGCTAAGCGTGTAAATTTAGTATAACATTTATTTTTATTTGTAATACTGGTATGATAATGTGGATGGTCTCAAAGCGCTGGCGACCTCTCACTGGTATCGCATTGATAAACAACCTCCAACTAGGTGCACTGTCACAATACAGAGCAACTGGACACAAACGGAATAGTCTATTGAATAAGTCAAGTTTTCCATTTATTCCACCTTTCTACATCAGTGTGCCGTCGATGTATATGGATAGACCTCTAGAGGAAAGAAAAACACTCAAAAAGACGACAGAATTTGCAAAAGTTTGTAAAAGAAGTTTAAAAAATGTACTAATATCGTTTCATTCCATTTAGGGCGGTAACCAAAGTTGTTACGTTGTAACATGCGCGCATGTTACGACGTAACAACTGGGTGACATTTAGGGCATCTCCGTACATATCCATGGACTTGATAAGAGTGAAGAAACAGTCACGGTGACAAAAGTAACCCGTGCGCGCTATCTCTTATTGTTCTGGTTAATAGGGAGTGGCTACTCCTCTAACGTGATTGGTTGACACGGTCAAAGCGAACCGCGGAGACCGCGCGGTGTTCATTGAAGCAATATTCAAGCGCATTTTCGTAGACGCAATTATATGGGATAGGCATATCCATATACATCGATGGTGTGTGCATAGTTTATTTCTAATTTAAATCAGATTTATTTTTATGTAAATTAAAAACTGTTTGATTCATCGAATACTCTTTCGCAATGTTGCTACAACCTATTTTTCCATTCACCCATGTCAACTGACTTATTGAACAGACTCTATAAGACTTATGCCTGTTTTCACCAACATTCCCTAACTTTTACGAGCAATCTAAGTTAGGTGACGCTTTCTGTCAATTTCGTTTTCACGATGGAACAGCTAAACGTGGAAATGACATTGGGTAAGGGATTGTTTTTAGGGGCGATCTATGTAGACTCCTACTTAGGAGATGATAAGGTATGGCTGATGAAAACGGGCATTAGTGTGGGAGATCTATGCCCAGCAGTGGACATTTTTTGACGACACCTAGAGGAAGTTAAGCACCTCGCCTGTGGTGCTTCCGGTAAAGCAGTAGCTAATAACGATGTCTGTTGGGATACATGTTCGGGTTTTGCACGTTAGGGTTGGATTGCTGCACCGGGTAACCTTGCGTTATGCTACCCGGTTTTGCCGACTGCAAAAAAAGAGAGTCATTAAAGTTTTGTTATTACAATTATTATAGTAGCGGAATATTATATCTCTAATTTATGATTAACACGGCTAGCTGTTGTGATTTCTTTTTTGAACCCACTTGATTGACGCCATCTTGGCGTTGTAAGCATAGATATGTGTCTCTGGAACTAATAATATTGCAAATGGCGGACCAAGCTCTACAATTAATCTATGATTTCATAAACAACCTCTTTATTTAATCTGGTCGGTGCGCCATTTGCAATATTAATAGTTCCACAGACACTCGTATGTCAAATGTGGCGTTTCAAATTGATCCATCATTATGCTGTTATTTGTATAGGGTTAGCAAGTCCAAAATTATTGATAGATTAAAGATAGAGGTAGGGACTTGAGGATACTGTAAACATCATAATAATAATTATGGAAGCTTTTGGAAGAAATCTTTTCCTTAGAGATAAGCTGTCCTTACGCACGTCCTTTTTTATATATATGAATAGCAGGCAAACGAGCTAGCGGATCACCTGATGTAAAGTGATTACCGCCGCCCATGAACACTTGTAGTACCAGAGGCACCACCAATGCGTTGCCGGCTTTTCAGGAACTTATTGGTTCGCCCCTTGAATAACCCCATATTGTAATTGTGTGGGAACACTGTCGAAGGGAGATGATTCCACAATTTGGTATTTATATTGTTTATCTTTCATTTTTTTTTTTGTTTATGGTACTAAATAAATAAATAAAATAATGATGATAGGATCTACGAATTCAGTGTCCGGTTTCATTCGGTTAGGTGGTAGTGTTGAGGCTTTACCTGTATATTGGAATGCTGCGGCGCGGGCGCGGACGGGTGTATGGACAGGTGTCTGCTGGAGGGCGGCGGCTGCGCGTACACCACTCCGCTGCTCACTGAAGGGTGATGCGCCTCGCTCAAGCCGATTAACACTTGCGGCTAAAACGTGTAACCCATATTAAAGCTTACATATCGCTCATTTGCGACAAGAGTGACATAATTCAAAATCGACGATGAGAGAATTCTCTCGTTAGAGAGTAATGTTTTGTGGATGCTGCAGTCTCGAAACAACACAGCGGCCAACAAAGCGACAGAGCAATTAGTCACAATCCCTCTCGCTCTTATTTTTTTGTGCTTAGTGTAATATTGTTTTTGTAGCAAATAGTATAAATGTTCGACACTAAAGTTGGTGAATTTTGAGTTATGTCACCCTTGTCGCAAATGAGCGATATAGCTTTGTTTGTTTTATACTGATTTTAAATCTCGCTTGCCTAGCTTTGTACTGGTGGCACAGGGAATTTTAATAGTGCAAACAAAATTTCATAGCGTTTTCGCTTACGAATAAGCGAAAACATTAGTCACTGAAGGACCTCCTCCGTTCCTCCTCATTACATAATAAAGAAATGCTAGTACCCAATGTCATCGAAGAGAAAACTCTTTAATCTTTGCATACTTCCTGCCCTGACTTACGGATGTCAAACGTGGGCATTGTAAATTTTAAATAAAATTAGACCATGCCAAAGAGGTATGGAACACAGTATGTCGGGCTTCACTAGAAGGGATGCAAAGATTGAAGAAGAATCACAAACTAAAAGATGCAGTTCTTCCATCCAAAAACTGTTCAAAAAGAGAACCGTCGTGCCCCAACAGTGAACTAACGCTATTTATATAACAAATAATTTAAACGTAAAAATTATTTTTACAAAATCGACTTCAAAATGTACTTTCATACAAACTTTCACAACCCTTTGGGCGTGGAATGTGACAAATTCCTTTCTTAGTCGGTGCCTACGTCATAAAAGAAATCCACTGTCAAAATTTCATATCTCTAAGACCAGCAGTATAGACTGTACGTTGATATATCAGTCAGTCAGTCAGTCAGGTCTTTGAATTTTATTTATACAGATTTACCTGTGTTTCCTTTTTCTGTTCGGGCTGCGGCTGGCCGTCCCTCTTCAGCATGTTATCCAAGTATAAATGCTGTTGCGTCGGCGCGTACAGCAACCCCGTATGGTGCGGTTGATGCAACGTGTGCGGCGTGTGCGGAGTGTGCGCGTGCGGCGTGTGCGCGTGCTGCGCGTACAGTAACGGCGGCGGTCGTTCCGTTACGACAACCCCTGACGTGGGCATCGCGTAGTACGCGCCCGACTGGACTCCGGAGCTGCTCACGCCCGATGCGTATTGAGACGGTTCTGTTAATATTGAAAATATATTAGTTACAAGATAATACCCGTGATTTTGACTGCGTGGATTGATATTTTGGAATTTCCGAGGAAATTTTTTTGGGATAAAATGTAGCCAATGAGTTAATCCTACTATTATTATAAACGCGAAAGCTTTCACGTAAAAATTACTGAACCGATTTGTCTGAAATTTGGCATAGAGATAGGAGAGAGGCTACTTTTTATCCCGGAAAATAAGAGAGCTCCAGCGGGAATTACAAAACCTTAATCCACGCGAACGAAGTTGCGGGCATCAACTAGTTCTGAACATAAGCTATTTCCATTCCAAATAACCAAATTGGTTCAGTTGTTGAGTGAATGAGTTACAAACATCTAAACTTTCACAGGCAATTGACTGCTAGAGTATGAGTTCTATTGTGAAACCAATCAACGATGTGGGTATTCACACACATAGATAATTAAATAGAGATCTACCCTCAAACAATTACAAAATGTGTAATTGTTTCGGAGTATGTGCATCATATAGAAATTATTCAAGTTTTATTATATTACATTAAACATCTAATAACCTGTAATGTCTAATAATAATTTAAATAAATCTATAAATACACCAGCGATAGTTTGTGGGTAAGGCCGTAGATTTTGCCACTTTGTAACATAGAGTAACATAGACACTCCTATGTTACGGTAACGTAGAAGTAACGTAAAAGTAACACAGTGTTTGTAAGGCTGATTACATAACGTACTTATTTTAACCGACTTCAAAAAAGGAGGAGATTTTTGTAATAAACTTGTAAGTATAGCATTTTTTATAATCGCCGATCATTCAGAGATAAGAGAGAGAATTCAGTAATAGGAAAAATATATTTTTTTAAACTATCATCAATGGAATTTAGTAACCAAAACTCTCTGGCTGTTTATCAAATAAAGGTACATTATTCTGATTATAACGAAGATGAGTTTCAATTAACTCATCTTCTTTTAAACTCATTCTTTATTTAAAATAACTATTTGAAAAATCCGCTTCTGGCAGAATATGTACACTAACCTTTACAACACTTCAACGTTACTAAATAACAATCAACGTTACCAGTAACATAGAAGTCACATAAAAGTAACGTCGAAGCGTAATTTTTGAAGTTTTAAACAGGAATAATTACTAAATGCGAGCCGATTTTAGTCAAATGCACATTATCATGTTTTTATAAATCACTTTAGCTTAGTATAACACATACATGTGTGCAATAAAAACTGTTATTTACCTTTAAAATCACCAAAATTCACAAAAAAAAGCTGCTGACGAAACACACGCGCACACCTTTGATAAAATTCCACAGGCTAGAAAATGGCGGTTTCTTTTTTTTTATTTCGTTGCCGGAATCTTTAGTGTGGCTAGTGCCATTATAAAATACTACCCTAAAGTTATTGAATATTTAGATGCCCAATTTTGGTAACATACAGAATAGTAACGTAATAAGTGAAAATAAGGAGACAACATTTTGAATTGCGATAAAACATTTAAAAACGCATATTTAAATACATGGAACCCAGGATGTAATTGCTTAATCTATTCACATTTCAGATATTCGTAGTAAATTAGGACTTTAAATAGAAATAATGTAGTTATAACGAGCCAAATATTTGACTGGATCAAAAAGACAGCTTATTTTGGGCAAAATTTCGGGGTAAGGTCGGTTTTAAGTCATTGTATTTTTTTAAATATACGACATACATTCAATTTAAGAATGCACTATAGGAGTTTAAGAACTACCTAACCTAATTAGGATACTTGCATAACAATTTACGCAGTACTTCGATTTTTAATACGCATGTCAAGTTAAGGGACATTTTCTTTTTACAAAAAGTGGCAAAATCTACGGCCTTACCCTTGTAGGAACAATACGACAGTAGATATAACTCGGTAAGTAATACAAAGTAGTTTTTGCCACCACGCCAGTTCACAATGTAGGAAAGATGTGATTTTTGGACCGCAAGTTATAGATACTACAAATTAATACTTACGCTCGGACACCCGATTCGAATAACCTCCTTCTTTAAGTAGCAGGAAAAAAAATATTACAATTCATAATTCATTAGTTTTATTTTGTTAAAATAATGTTAGTCACGTCAAACTCCCAGTAATCATCGATCTAGTGTTTGCTTCTTGCAACAAGTTCAGAGCGAACTTGGCGTTTCGCACAACATTCGTATCATAGGAAATAATTCTTTCATTAATAATAATAAGACGTGTTGTCGCACGTCTAAAGCCGAATTTACACTGCGAAATTAGTGGCATGAAATTAGTTTTATGACATTAATTTCATCCACAGTTTCACGTGTAAACTTCTAATTTCATGCCACTAATTTTACAGTGTAAATTTCGGCTTAAAAGTAGGCTGGCAGAAAATGCTTTAGCATCAAAATCCGCCTTTTGTACGATTTTGTGCAATAAAGGGAAAAAAAAGGTTAGATCCCAGATTGACAATGAAGAAGTAGATTACAAACACAGAAACATAAGAAAAGCAACTTATAAAAGAAAAAGTTACTATATTCTGACGATGCCAAGTAGAAACAGGAAATTAATGTGACAAGGAAGAAATACACGAAAATTAGGACCCCACAAGCAAAACAACGAGAGACAAGAAAATTCCAGCAAGATAAGCGCAAATATACCAACTACTTTCGGATCCGAATCTGGGAAAATTGTTTTTTTTTTTATTCAAAAAGCTCTTTCATCACTTCAATGAATCTACTACTGGTTAGATTACCGTTCCAACCAACAAGAAAATCGTCTGTTCCTTTTAAAAAAAAATTAAAATAACAATGTTTGTTCTAGATAAGTAACCTCAATATTTGCCTGTCGTGGATTTATCTTTAAAATGTTAATTTTACAGTATCTTGTATTGTTATTTGGTGTTTTTAAAAATGAACTTTTTTATTCAATGACAATGACAGTCCTTAACTGCGATCTCACCTGATGGAAGTGACGATGCAGTCTAAGATGGTAGCGGGCTAACTTGGAACGGGTATGGCAGTGTACATTCAACCTATACCCCTAATCAGTTTCTACACGCCATCGTGCCGGGACGCTAAATCATTGGCTGCGCTTGACGGTAGGGTGGTAACTAGCCACGGCCAAAGCCTCCCACCAGACAAAAATAAACTAATTGATCTAGAAAAACTACTAGATTTACTAGAATTTGCCTACTTATTCAGATCCGATAGTAAGAAATATGAGTATAGATTCGATTGAGAGCCTGTCAGTAACTACTCTAGAAATTATATCAAGGGACATTAAGATGGTTATATTAATGACAAGCCAAGTTGTTATGATGCTTTCCATGGACGTTTCATATAAAGGTTAAAAGAAGAAAAATGGTAGGTGAAATAATGAAATGGATGGGTTTGCGTGCACGATAAGCGACAGTTATCCTGTGTGAATTTAACTCACTGTTCCAAAGAACTGCACGCGCCATTTGGCGCCCCATTCGACCATCCTCTACTTCTGCAAAAGACACAGTGCACTGTAGTATCTAATTTTTTTTATTTCGAAGACAGCCGAAGAGACATTTTTTATTTTTATTTATTTCAAACACATAATAATTAAGGTAACATTACAGTTGCACAATTCATTGCAACAGGTAACAAATATACATGATTATTAATTTTATAAAACTGACATCTGATAAATTAAGTTTAATTAAAACTAAGTAAATAAAATTACAGTAATTAGAAATTTTTTACAGTTTAGTAATTCCGCTTTAACATCTTCGAAGAGTAAATAGAATTCCATTTTGTAATATTATAAATGCGAAATCGTATCTATCTGTGAGGCTTCAATGAATAACAAAGATAAACAACATTATAGAATTTTATTGAAAATGAACTTTTTTAAACTTTATAAAGTTTTTAAAAGTTTGAAAAACACTGCAGCAGAATCGTAGGTGAGAACTTACTTTGCATCTGATCAATAGCATAATCTATTATTATTAGTATCGTTGTTAGAAGTTGCAACCTTTTCACGACTCAATCGCGAAGTTGCAACCTTTTCACGACTCAATCGTGAAGTTGCAACCTTTTCACGACTCAATTGTGAAGTTGCAACCTTTTCACGACTCAATCGTGAAGTTGCAATCTTTTCACGACTCAATCGCTGAATCAATCTTAACGGTTGACACATCAATAGCTGGCTACAAAGTTCAAACAGACAGAATTGCTTTCGCATGTATAAAATTAGTATGGATATTCATAAAACGGTATACGTAACTCACTGTGGTCAGAGTAAACTGTATGGTGCTTCATGGGCGGCTGGTGAAGCCGAGCATGTGTATACAGAGCATAAGTGGGCGACGGGCTTCGGGGACGTTTCACACTGGCCTGTATAGGACGAACCATGCTCTGCTGTTGCGAGACAAACATGTAGTTTGAGTGCTTATTCTTGAACAAAGAAAGGATATGGGTTAGTCTTAGTGATCAATTACAGTTTCCTTATATTTTAGCTACTTTTAATATAATATCAACTATATATACAAGCTAGACGAGCTAAACAAGACACACATATGCTTTGACATAAATCTGTCTCGTTTTAACTTTGTCTTAGAGTCTGAGCTGAGTGCGAGTGCAGTCTATAGATTTTAGCCCAAGAAAGGTTAATCACAATGATCTCAATGCTGTATGTGTGCAACAGAATTAGCATTAATGACAGTCAAAAGTCTCAATAGCCCAACTGTTAAAGGTGCGGACTGAACACCGAAAGGTTGCAGGTTCAAACCCCACCTGTTGCTCATTTATATTATTTTTATATTGTTACTTATAACAATTTAGCTGACGAGCTTCATATGACAATGTGTTAAATGAATAAAACAAAGCATAGGCTACTTTTTTATATATATAAGCCTCCAACAGCGAATTTAAATTCATACCATGCATAAATGATTAATGTTAAAAACTTACTTTATTAATTCCATGCGATGTAAGAGGTGGAGGCCTGCCCTGGGTGGGCGGGGGCTCCCCTTGTCCAGTAGAAGAGGGCATCGGGAACATCTGCATGGGCATGTTGCCCATTGGCATCTTCATTGGTTGCATTTCGCTGAAAATAGAGTGAAATAATTGTATTTTTTAAAAAAAAAGAATATTAGTCAAGCTGAAGTTGACTAATATCCTCCTCTCCCCTCCATATAAGCAGAAAGCTTGTGTTAGGAGTGGGTACGACAATAGGGTGGGACTCGAACCTGCGTCCTTTCAGTTTTAAGTCCGCACCTTTAACCGTTGGGCTATTGAGGCTTGCAATTGTAATTAGCCAATACACAGTAACAGTTCATACAATTGTGATAGTAACAAGAATGGATTTAAAACATCAAGTAAATGAGTCAATATAGGAAACATTAAAATAAAGATATGCACCAAATTGCGATAAATTTACACATCTGTCTGTGAGTCAAGATGACTGTCTGATGCTCAGATTTTGAAAATATGATTATGTAACAATGGATCCAAATAATAATTTTCAATTTTATTTTTCGTCCTGCCTTCTTTGAGGCTTATTTTCATAAACACTGAACCGGTTTTGATGGCACTCTTCTGTATGTACATTATACTTACTTAGTTTCCTTCTGCTGTTGTCGTTTCCTGATTTCATCCTCATTGAGCACTCTCTTAAGTTGCATGAACAATTGCTGCTTTTCCTTCTCCAGTTGCTTTAATTTTAACTCCAATTGCTCAATTTGCTCCTTTGTTTCTTCTGGAAAATTTAAGACATATTATTATAGCTATTTAAATAAGAATGAAAGTTTAAAAACTGTAATGCAGCTATGGAAAATATGAGCAAAAAATATTCATCACATTTTGCTCATATTACAAAATGTGGCCTACGTCACCAGGACTGTGATAATGATTCAATTGCGACCTCATTCGTCAAAATTGGCTCAGTAGTTATACATACATATATGCTTAGACTGCTAAAATCATAACCCTCCTTTTTGGCTTTGCAGTAGTCAGGTAAAAAGATCATCTATTTATGGTAACAAGATTGCAGAACCAGAATAGTTTTGTTTATTTTGATGGTTGAAATTCTTTTATTTAATGCACTGAAGTAAATAAAGCTATTTCAGTTCTTATCCTTTAAAGATACTGTCAAATAAATAAGAAAAAAAGGTTTTCCTCAAAACTTCAAAAAGTGGCCAACCCAATGTCATAACATCCTGTCTCTCTCTGGCTTCCCGCTCTTTTCTCAATCTCTCTTCTTCTACCTCAGCTTCGTACTCTGAAAAAAATTTGTGTAGAAATGCATATAATTTTTACACTTTAAAAGTTTTTTAAGATAATATGGTATTGAGTCTCAGATCATTTCACATGACTCTAAATAAAAAATCTTCTACTCTTAGGTTTAAGTTACCAACTTAGACCAACATTGCTTAACCAGCACAATCTGTAAAATTCTTGAAGAATGTAATGGTAATTGATCAATATTCAAGGCAATACATATGGAAAAATTTTAGTTTTTAGTATTTGCTTGTTTTTCTACAACTGAAACACAAAATACTGGTCTGATTTCATTTTACTTTTCTGATACTTTATGATTCTTGACTGTCTGGACTGTCACGAATCAGATTTGTACAAGATTTAACACCAGCTTTTACTTAGGTCAAGCAAATATAAAAGTTTATTGTATTTGCTCGCAAGCTCCTAAGCTATTGTAAATAACTAGGTACCTTCTTTCTTTCTCTGCCTATCACGTATGATATATCTTCTGAGAGTATTCCACATTTTCTGGTCTGCGTCATTTTGTTCTTCAGGCGTTGTCGATGTTACCGCAGGCATCTTTCAAGTCTTGCTTGCAATTTGATGTGAGGATCGAAGGTTTGTTACCGTTTGTTTTAGATTGTAAACAGCCGTGGATAGATTTATTATAGCAGGACGCTGAAATTGATATTGTTCTTTTATATCTGGTACCTATTGTGGAAATATAATTTAGTTCCACGTTTAATTTGATGTAAATCACAATCTGAATCTCGAATTGAAATTATATTGTCAACGCTTCGCTTCGATTTCGCTTACATATTATCAATATATTATTATACTCTTTGCATATTATCAAGGAATCAAGGAATTGCTTATTATTTTCTTTATTTCTTACAGAAAAATAAGTTTTTTTTATGCTGACGGGCACAGATTAGATTACTATAGATTGCACAGAACTGCACAGTTATGTTTATGACGAGATCATAGAGATTACAGATTACTTTTCTCTATGCCATGCAGCGTTGTTCCGTAGATAGGTATAGGTAGGTACCTACCTACTCTGGAAAGTGGGAAGAGAGAACAGCTATCAAACCAAGGAACATAATACTCTAACGAGTAGTGATCAAACGGAGTGATTCATAGTAGGTACCCAATCTGTGGATTACATTCTCTTGGGAACTGTCAAAATTGTTTATTTTATTTTTGTTGTGTACAATCGAATTTGTACTAAAATGTTAGTAATAATTGATTGAAATACCTAATTAATAAAAATGAATATATAAGTAAATTGTGATGTGAACTTGCAAGTTTTGAAACCATTTGGTGCTGTGAGATATCTAACAAGTTTTAGTTCAAAATCCATGCTTTAGAGCGTTGAAATCTCGTTTAAACTTGGTGCGGTAAAATTCTTCACTACTGTAGCATAAGTAGGACACGGTCAACGTTGCAACTTTTAGTTGATCGAACTTAATAGCAATGGACGGACCTTCGAGGCCTAAGAAAAAGCTTAAAGCGGTAAGTTAAAACTAAATTATTATTCACTAAATAAAGTTAAAAGATTCCTAACTATCTTAGGATTCTCTGTAGGTATACCTATTATTTGTGGTTTAAGATGTCGATTAGTAATCTTTTATGAATAGGTATACACATAGAAAATAATAACAGCACTTTCATCTTGTAAACTGAGATTAAGACTATAATTATTATTATTTGATCAATTAAATTGTTGGCCCTATAGATACTTACCTAATTATTTTCCTTTGTGAGCCTTTAGTTGTTCCCAATATTTATAATATCCTATCTGTGGTTTAGAAATGACTTCCAGCAAGTAACCTCATAATAATGATTATTTGAATGATAAGCCTAACCTCAAAACATGTATTTATATCTCTTGTCTGACCATTATTTGGACCATTCAGAATGGCTGCAATTTTTAGGATGGAACTTTTACACACTGGACAGAGTAAGAGTAATTTTATTTTTTATTAGCCAAGCTGAGTTGACTTATATCCTGCTATCCCCTTCAAATAAGCGGAAAGCTTGTGCTAGGAGTGAATATGACAATAGGGTGGGATTCGAACCTGCAACCTTTTAGTTTTCAGTCCACACCTTTAACCTTTGGGCTATTGAGGCTTAAGTTTAAGCTACTTTTTATTTTATCCTAGAAATATATTTGATGACTCTTGTGTAAAAACATTTAGATTTTAGTAATGGTACTTTAATAATTTTTCACAGCATAAGTGGTTAAGCTTTTCAACCTAATTTAATAATAATCTTAACAAAATTTTATTACTTTAGCACATGCAGGTATCATGTAGTGGGTCTTATACATGTTGCTTCAATATAATTCTCACTATTTTGCAAAATAAAATCTATTGCCTGATTGAATACTATGAACATGTGTACCATTAGTTACTTGTTAGGATAATTAAAATATTCTAGGTGACTACACATTTGCAACCAGTGGAACAACATGTAAGTCTAAGTATGCCAAGCAACCTTGCGTATGTGTGTGTGTGTACAGAAAATGGATTTAAAGGTTGACATCAAACTAATGGTGCCAATAATTACAAACTGTACTTGCCTTGTCTGACCTTAGAATTAAATATCTGATGGTGTTTTATATTAATACTAAGGCTGAGATCTATACATTGTACTTTCACTTTGCTCAGACTTAAGACTGAAATCTATGAACTGCACTCTCACTTAGCTCAGACTCTAGATAGTATTACTGTCTTATGCTGAAATCTATAGAGTGTGCCTTGACTCAGCTCATACTTAAGATAGAGGTTAAAACTTGACACAAATATGCTCTGACATAAATCTGTCTCGTTTTAACTCTGTCTTGAGTCTTCTGACCTGAGTGAGAGTAATGTCTATAGATTTCAGCCTAGAATGTCTACCCAAGATGGGTAGACATTCTAGAAAGTCCACAAATTTCCACAAAGAAGTTTCAAAAATGCACACCTACCAAAAGGTAGCTGTGCATTTTTGAAACTTCTTTGTGGAAACACTATGTGCATAGCTTGTAAAATGTTTTAAATAAATGTTTTAAAATAATTGTTATAGTTTTGTTAACCATTGTAAAAAAATTTTTTTTTTTGAAAAGAGCAACTGCTGAGTTTCTTGCCGGCTCTTCTCAGCAGAATCTGCATTCCGAACTGGTGGTAGATGGTGTGAGGTTGTGTGATTGGACGTGTCATAAGAGCTACAAGGTGGCCTACATGAAATAAATAAATTTTGATTTTGATTTTGAATGCCAACAGGACATGTCATGGGTCTTGTCATGACTTAAGTTTGAGTGAAATTAGAGCACACCCTATAGATCTCAGCCTGATTGCCAGTGTCCAGTTATAAAGTTAAAGTAAATTGAAATACCATCAAAAACAAGTTGGAGAGTGCATACTAGCTGATCCTCATGACTTTGTCCACGGGGATTTAGTTATTAATATTCCTGTGGGGACTGTTTGATTTTCCAAGATGAAAGGTATCCTAAGTTACTCTTCAGTCAGGAGCAATGTGATTTTTAGTTCTTAACTAGGTATCCATGCAAAAAAAAACACATTGCTCCATTGTGGCGTGATTGATGGACAAATCAACAAACAAACATACTTTCACATTTATAATATCAGTAAGTAAAGATTTTTTTTATTCTCATCATTTTATTTAATTTTTAAAGGTGACCTTTGTGTCAGCCCCACCGCTACGCACAAAATATTACAGTTAACATATACAAAATCCTATAATTAACTATACCAATTTGAGAAGTAAAGATTTGTACCAAACGAATGCCTTTTAATTATTTGAAATTTAGATGTAACTACGCCTGATCTGCAACTGGCCTTTTGTAGTTGAGCCTTGAAATAATGACTAACTGTAAAATACATAGTAAAATAAACAACATATTGTTAATGTCCTGTGTCATAATACTATAATAATTAACTTGTATTGCTAGGTTGTATGAGACAGCACTTCATACCATCTGTTTATATTTGAAAGGACCATAGGATTTCAAAAAATCATACAATTTATATTTAATACCAAATTAAAAAGTCCATATTCATTATATTCTGAAAATAGGGATCATAATATGTTTTTAGTGCACCAGTAAGATATCATAATATTAATCAATGTTTGCGAATGGCTCTGTCCTCTAAGCTATGGGCTTTCCTAGTATAGGGGTCAGGATTCCAATGATATGTATTATACTGAGTTTTTCTTATAAAAATTTTTTAGTACTAAATTACAAACTGTTTAAATAAGTAATTATAATATGTAATATGTCTGGACCAATATATTTATAATGTAAATATGTATTTCCTTCTTTCTTTCTAATATCGGAAATAATTCTCTTCCTGGGAATTATTTCACCTAGTTGTAGAGTTCATATAGTCAGTATAGTTGTTTATAAATTGCTTATGGTTGAATGGTTATAAATATAGCCTTGTAAACTGCAACATTTACAAATCCAGGTAGAAAAAAACTTCGCCAAAATAGCTTGTCGTGCACTACCGTTATTTTAAAGAAAGCGGAGAAAGCTTTTAAGTTCGACGAGTACCTTTTAGCTTTCAGTGTCAAGGGCTGGAGTCAAGTGAAAAATATGTCAAACAGGCCAAGGTCTTAATTGGCCACGCAATTATGTAATTGCATTACAATTAACTGTTGAAGAAAGGGGGATTAAATAGTAGGGTATGATTTTTGTTAATCTAAAAAAAATCATTGAGTTTGGAATGCCATTCCAATCGAGAAAAACCAGAAAGAAGCCCGGGGATTGGTCTTTAAAAAAAATCGATTTATTAAGTTCTATATGAAATCACTCCCAAAGCAGTGAATCGACTCCAATCTAAGGAGTTCGGACCTGTCGGAGAACTTGCCCTAGATCAATTAATTGAGGCCACGTAACAGTTCCACAATAAGGACCTTTTCCGATTCTACGGGTACAAGGGAGAACATTCTGTGATCAGTGATTACTTCTGACTAAATAAGAGGGAAATGAAAAATACATAATTAGAAGGAAGGGTTACATTGGTGACAAATTAAATCAAGGTAAAATTTGCAACCTAAACGGCACGTACCTTACCTATGATACGGTTCAGTGCTTATTATCAATTAAATAACATTTTTATAGTCGACAGTGGCAGTTGCAAGGCAATACAGTATAACCATTCGGCGGTGCCAGTGCTCCGTAGAAGATCGCGCGTGCGGGCGTTCGCGACCGGTTTGAATTTCGAACGCAGTCTTTGGCGCGAAAGTGTTGTTTATCGAGTTTCTTTTTAATTATATCCAAAATGAGTTTAGAACAGCGCAATAAAAAAGTTGCGGAGACCTTTGAAAAATTTAAAATCGCACAGTGGGGAAATGACCTGATAAGATCGGTAACTTACATATTATTTACATACATTTTATTTATTTTCTTTAATGTTTCTTATTTTAATCCGACTAGGGCAAGGCCTAAAATAAAAGTTATAATTAACCCTTGCTTTAAATCATAACTTATGATGTTAGCAGTCTATGTACGTATGTGTGTTTCTATTTACGTATGTTCAACCGTAGCACCTAAACCATAAACTACTGAGTCGATTTTGATGAATGCGTTGTCATTTTATAGTAGACAAAATAGATTCGACGATGTTACATCCAATTTGTCCACAGTAGGAATAGCTACAGTTTTTGAACTCTGTCGAAATATTGTTTTAGCTGTATTTTTATTAATTATGAATTGATAACCTCCTCCTTTTTGGAAGTCGGTTAAAAATCGAAATCTATGACGGATTTTAACATCATTAATAAATAATACTAAAATAAACATAAATTTTACAGTTTTGAATTTTTTAGCAAAAAAAAAGTTTAAGCTGTTATTTTTTTAATTATTTCGTGTCTATTTTGCTTGCTATGGACGAGGCATGATTTTTGTGTGTTTATCAGTAACATAGCTATTTAATTCCGCAATTTAGCACTGGCTATTCTGCTTTCACTAGTTGTAGATACCTATTTCCTCGTATAATATATTTTTGTATGCCATGAACGATGGTCCACTGCGTTCATATTACATACATTATAATATACAATATACATATATAAAAATCAATTCCTGTTCGTTAGTCAATATGTAGATTGTAGATCTAAATAGGTATATGTAAATAAAAATCCATTAATGGAAAAATCAAGACTCAAGGATAACTAACTAGGACTATAAACCTATTAACCAAGTACTACTCTTATTCACTGATACATTTTCTTATCCATCATATTATTATCACATGCTAGTTGATGCCGGCGGCTTTGCTCGCGTAGATTTAGTTTTTAAAATCCCGCGGATACTCTTTGATTTTCCGGGATAAAAAGTAGCCCATGTCACTTTCTCGGTCCTCAACTATATCCATGCAAAAAATCACGTCGATCCGTTGCTTTGTTGCGGCGTGATTGAAGGACAAACCAAGAAACAAATACACTTTCGCATTTATTAGTAAAAGATTTTCATACGATGTTTAGTACATAAAATAAGTAAAAGAGTTGACCCACATTTTACAATTTAATATTATACCTAATTTACTTAGAAAACACTGAAATTATGTCACATTTGATAATTAAATCTGTTGCGTGTATTTTCTATCTCAGACATGGTCATTAACCTCATAATCATCTATGTTACTTGAGATATTAAAATTATAAGAAATCGATAGATGGCAGATGAATAATATTCATTTCGGCACGTCTGTAAGGACCCTTATATTATAAGAGTCTTGTCAGACGTGTCGAAATCTCAGTATAACCATGCAAAAAAAATCACGACGATTCATAGCTCTGTTGTAGGATTAAAGGACAAACCAACAAACCAATAAACAAACACACTGTCGTATTTATATAATTATATTAGTAAGGATAACTAAGGGACTAAAATCTAAGGCAAAGTAAAAGATCTATTACATATAATAAAATTGTAGAAAAGTGGTGTCTGTACAATGGAAATATATAAAAAAAAGTAGCAGGGGTTGTTATTATATCGATGCCGAACCCGAAATTGTAATTAATTTTTTTTTGTCTGTTTGTCTGTGTGTTTGTGCACGCTAATATCAGAAACGGCTTATTCGATTTAGATACGGTTTTCACTAATATATTGTAGTAAGCTTCACTTAACATTTAGTGTTTATTTCATGTCAATCGGGTCATAAATAAAAAAGTTATGTCAATTTAAAGAATCACGGCGAACATTTTTAACGTACAGAGTACGTACTACACGCCTCGCGCCTGAGCGTCCGTGGCTAAATAAAGCGCGCTGAGAGCCGCGCCCCTAAGAGTCACTATTCCACGCGAACGAAGTCGCGGGCACAGCTAGTAAAATAATAAAATCATTCCTCAGTTTGCCGATTCTCGTGACGAAACCCTAGAGACTTAATTTACTGTAGTGTAGAAGTCCAGATTGACAGATCATATCACAAACTTTTGAGAACACTATGGAGAACACTCAGGCATGCAGGTTTCTTCACGATATTTTCCTTAACCGTAAAAGCAAGATTTTTTTTAAATATTAGCCAATCTGAAGTTGACTAATATCCTCCTATCCCCTCCAAATAAGTGGAAGGCTTGTGTTAGGAATGGATACGACAATAGTGCAACGGGTGAGATTCGAACCTGCGACCTTACAGTTTTCAGTCCGCACTTTTATACGTTAGACTATTGAGGTTAATTCCGTAAAACTCAAATAGCTCTCAAAAGTTAGAGATTGAGATAAGAACCTCGTACTCCCAGACTATCTCTTAACCATTAAGTTAGGACCGCTGTAATTTAAAGCAATCTTAAATTCGAAATCGATGTCACACTCGAATAAGATAGCGAACTCTGTCAGTGATAAAAAGGTAAGATTCAGAAGATTTGCTATCACGTATTTTTTTTTACTGATATGTACTAAATGATAGGTACTAAATATACTACAGAATGTCTTTATATACAACGTTGTCTATCCCTATCCTGGCTGAGGCGAGCCTCAAGCTTTACAGACAATTCTCTGGCTCTCTAAAAAGTAAAAGTTAAAAAATGGTTATTGTGGGTTATCCCTAAGAGATAGACATATACCATCGCGGACTTTTTTGTAGACCTTCTTAAATTGTACAATACTGTAGTACATTATTTTGATCTATCTTGTAGGGTTCAGCCAGCGTTTGCAATCTAAGCGCAAAAAAATGTGTTAATTTGCGACATCACATTAGAAACCTCTAAAATTATCAGTGTTTCTCTACTATATTATGCATGTATTATACATATAAAACTTCCTCTTGAATCACTCTGTTTATTTAAAAAAATCCGCATCTAAATCCGTAACGTAGTTTTAAAGATCTAAGCATACATAGGGACAGACAAACAGCGGGAAGCGACTTTGTTTTATACTATGTAGTGATAGTCATCGTTTGATGGTAGGGTGGTAAACTGGTAACTAACCACGCCCAAAGTCTAGTACTTACCCCTATTTGCGAAGAACTTACCTACTAAATACGTCATAGGTGCAATATCTAAATCATCATGACATGGATTTTCTCTAACAAAACACTTTATACGAAGGAAAAATAACAAATATGAAAGATATTTATCTAAGATTGTTCTATCTTATCTTATTTATTTTTCTTATTGCCACACCAAATATATATTTTATCTTTAACATTTTATTATCTTTTACATAATCATCGTTATTTTGCTTCCGCGTTTTTTCCTTCTACCAGTTGAAAGCTAAGCGTAGCCTTTCTTTAGCTAAGTACTTCTTCCAACCTTAAATTGTTCTAATTGTTAAAAACCCCCACACGGTATTATAAGTCGTGGGCAAAAGCTAGTCAGCATATAAAAAATCTGTGGGATGAGCGATTTAATTCACTTTTAAAGTTCTGACTACGAGTTTTGTCTGAAAAACACAAAAATATCAATAATTCAAAAACGAGCCATTTTCGCACTTAGGTATTAGGGCGTCATTTGATAGAGCTTGACTTCCTATACAACCTCTTGACGGGATCGTGACGTTTTACCGGACACCCTGTGTAGTAAGAGATTTGCGCCGTGTCTGCATCCGCAAGGTGCTAACAGCTAGGTTTTTAAATCCCACGGGGAAACTTTGTTTTCCGGGATAAAAAGTATAATAATACTACTTTAAAAGTCTTTAGTTTTTTAACTACGAGTACTTATATCTGTGCAAAAAAATCAACTCGATCAGTTTTTTTTCACTATGAACAGACAAATAATCACACTTTTGTATTTATAATATGTATTAGTATGATTTAACTAAAGTATATCTATTTACGTGGGAAGTTGGGAACCCTGACCATGTGCGCAGTTGTAATTATTTTAACTGGTTATGTCAGTGTTATTTTACGTAAACCGCGGACTTTCTCCGCTATTCTGCGTGATTAGGATCGGCTGCTATATTAGAGTCTGCACTAAAGAGCCACACAACAGATGTCATGCGACTAATAGCGGGTTACAATTTTGATTTTTCGCCTCCGCTTGTATTAAGGAAGCTCTTGTATTGAAATCTATAGACCGTGCTCTCACTCCAAATATGCTCTAACATAAATCTGTCAAAGCACGCTCTATAGATTGTTGTTGTTGTTTTAGCTTTCTGGCTTTAGCTAGTGCCAGTTCAGCACAATGCACTTCGCCAATGTCACGTTGAATAGAAGAGCCACAGAGGGGAGGTTCAAAAGTTCTCAGCATCAGTGGCTGAATTGACATTGACAAGTGACAGAGATTAGCCATCTTCTGCGCAGATGGTTAATCTCAATGGATATTGGCTATCTGAGATTCGGTCGGGGGGTCATTTTATTTTCCAAACGGATTTTCTCTACACGTTGCATTTTTGCATACACAAGCTTTGCACTTATTTTGAGGGGAGAGGAGAATATTAGTCAAGTTCTGTTTTGGTACTTTAAAAAAAAAGAATCGGGAGATTGAAGAACAAGGAACCCAATATTTTTGTGGGAATTTGTGACACGTTACTTAACGTCAGTAAAAAGTAAAAACATTCTTGACCGTGAAAAAAAAACAAGGACTTTGATGTAATATTGAGATCGTAATAATATTATCTATCACAATCTATCATACTTCAATAATATGAAAGATAAAGTCAATCCATAAAATAAAATAAAAAATATACGCTTTGTCAAATCTTTTGATGTCCTCATATTGATATCTTTTATGTAACGAAATATGATTATCTAACTGATAACAAGAGATCAATACCTCCGTAATTATGATATTGGGTGGCTTAGCGAATTGACCACTTATGAAAAATTTTATAGAACAGCAACCACTCAGTTTTTTGCTGGTTCATCTTGATTTTGCCAGTTTTTATAGTAGGTACTTAGCGATTGTTAAATAGGTCCTAAACAGTTCTAAACATTATAAATTAATTAATTATTATTTAGAACGAAAATTAACATAAATGATTTTAAATAGCTTATAGCCTCGCAGCGAATATAATTGGTGTAATTATTTAACGTTAAATCAATGCATTCTTTGTCTAAAACTAGGTTGCTTATGCCATTAAAGTTACCTTGTTATTGCTGTTTGAATTTTATTGGTACTTTGTTTTCAAATAAATCATCAGGTGGTATTGATTACCTATTTTGATACTGTTACTGGTTTGGTGGTATGCCATTACTGGAAGTTATCGCATTGTCTTTCACTGCGACGTCATTCCCATTGCGGAGGGTTGTGTCTCCATCAATGAATTACGTAATACCATAAGAATGGAGGCTTTCTTGAGATTACATAATATCATCGTGTTCTCAGATCCTTTATATTATATAACAATATAGTCCTCATATCTACTATATGAGGATTATTAGCTTTTGCCCGCGGCTTCGCTCATGTTAAGTTCGATTTTTCAAACCACTATTTCAACCCCTTAGTGGTTGAATTTCCAAAAATCCTTTTTTAGCGGATGCCTACGTCATAATTACGTAATAGCTATCTGAATTTCAGATCTGATCGTTCCAGTGGATTGAGCTGCGCGTTGATAGATAAGTCAGTCAGTCAGTCATCTTTTCCTTTTATACCGGTTGAAATTTTAATGGTTGTACTCCCTGAAAGAGGTGAATGTGCTCATGAAACTGAACAACTTTCCCCAGGGAACATAGGTCAAAATATGAAAAAAAAAATTGGACCCTCCATACAAACTTGACGATCAGCTGATTGATTTACTATGGGAGGTCCAAATTTTTTTTTCATATTTCGACCTATGTTCCTTGGGGAAAGTTGTTCAGTTTCATGAGCACATTCACCTCTTTCAGGGAGTACAACCAATGAAATTTCACCGTGTATATTTAGATAACTCGACTAAGAAGAACGAAAGGCGAAAGAGATATAGTGATAGATTGTAGATAGGGAGAAAGAAAGTACAGAGATTGTATAACATGTTACAGATAAATACAAATAACACTGACGATGGCAACATAATCTCCTAAGCATGGGAAAAAATTTTAAAATTCGATTACCCATCCAGTTATTGACTTGGGCAAAGGCGGCTTAAACAGTACAATCGACTGCTGCTATATTCTTGATCTTCTTGATCATCGGTCCAATTAGTTGAAGCTTAAGGTCACTGCGCTTATGTATAATAGGACCATAAGAATTCAATAAGGAACAGGAAACATCGTTTATTTATAACTTTACAATAGTTAACAATAACTAGCAAATCAAAATAGATGTAAAACTATAAACTTAACCTTTGCTTTAAGGTCAAGTTTAATTACGTTGCTGTCACTTCTGGTAGTTCTAAAATCTTACGGTTAGGCGTCGATCACACCAAACTTATAATGTCTGCCACTGAATTAGAAAAGAGTACGGTAACTATGTGAAGTCAGAAAGAATATTTCGGGATTATCTTTCTTAGAAAATATATTATACCACACGTTTAAATTTTTTTTTTGTGTCTGTGTCTGTTTTTATGGGCTAATCTTCGACTTAACCGATTTTGACAATATTTTTACAGGCTGAACTAACAGTGCCTGTCAGTAGCCTAGGTGGGAGCGGTCAGGCGCAAGCAAGCTTTCGTTCACACTTATACAGAATAGACACACACACAACCATGAGCCACAAGCACTCGTGTGTTGAAAGAACTATAACAGTTTTTGATAACCAAGCGTTGAAACGCTAAAATTTAGCCGCTGGCACGCTTAGTGTAGACGATGCCTGAATGCATTCACGATTTTTTCATTCGATTCTTAATTAACCGGAATCAAATTAGTACGTGCCTACTGCAGGTGCAAACAACCTAAAAGCAAATGAACTGTGAATTTTCCGTGTTTTAATTCTATTATATTGTACCTAATGATTTTTTTTATGTCACCTTGAAGTAGTTCCATACTAAATTGGGAAAATTGTAACGGTCACGATTATAGAATGGAAAAGGATTGGATTAGCTTTATAAAATACTAGATGATATCCGCGACTTCGTCCGCGTGGATTGAGTTTTTTTAAACCCGTGGGAATTCTTTGATTTTCCGGGTTAATCCTCATGTACTGGGTGTACATGAGGATTAACCTGCACAAAATCACGTCGATCCGTTGTTCCGTGATTGAAGAACAAACCAACAAACAAACACACTTTCGCATTTATAATATGTATTAGTAAGTATTTTATTTGTTGTAATTCAAAACTAACAAATAACTGTTATATGCGTCATAACGATCATAATATTATGCGAAGAACAATGCATAAATTAAGGCCTATAATATGTTTAGCTACATTAGGTAAATGCTCAACATACTTATCTGGTGATAGTTCATGCAAGTATTGTATAGGTTTGTAAAGCATTCAGACCACGCAAATGTGTTAACTTTCAATTGAGCTTTTAAGTGTGCGCTGTGGTCTTGTAACTGGGAGGTCTCGGGTTCGATTTCCGTTGGGAGCAATTTGGGAACTTTATAATTTCTGAATTGTCTCTGGTGAATATTTATCGTTTTCTTCAACAATGGTAGGTACTGGTTCTATATTTTAATTGGATTTTTATAAAATAAAATATGTCTTCCTTTTATCACGATTTTTAATTAAGTAACTATAGACATAAATTACCAAACATACATATTTTAATAGACCGCCATCGACACCACCACAGATAACGCAAGTAGGTAGATACCCAAGGAATAGTCCGAACACTCTGGTCTGGTCTGGTGGGAGGCTTTGGCCGTAGCTAGTTACCACCATACCGTAAGAGACGTGCCGCCAAGCGATTTATGGTTCCGGCACGATGGTGTGTAGAAACAAATTAGGGGTATTATAGTTTAAGCTGTGTTTATTTTGTTCCAGTGCGCGCAAGTAGCGACAAATGTAGTGGAGCAAAAGCACCAGGTGTCCAGGGCTAAGAGGAGCAGAGCTCTGGGCAGCCGAGCGTTCCGCGGCAGCACGGTTTGGTTCACCGGGCTCAGTGGGGCGGGCAAGACCAGCATAGCCTTCGCTCTCGAGGCTTACCTCGTCTCTAAAGGCGAGTATTCTTCTTAATTATCAACCGATACACGTCCGACATCGAAGGTTCCACATGCCTTAGTTAAGTCAGTCACCCTACTGCATCCGCGGCTCTGCGATTGCCGGTCCATTTTTTTTTTTGTTAATGGGGAAATCTTTCTAAGATATCCTATGTCTTTGGGGAGAATATCGGGTTATATAGGATTTTTATCTACTAAACCACCTCGATGGCCACCTTCAACACATATTGGAAGGCTACGAGATCTCTTATGAACACAAACCGGTGCCTTCCTTGCACGACGCCCAGTGGTCTCGTCCCGGAGGAAATAGCCCCCGAAATTACGCGCACCTCACTAGCAGGTAAGGCTACTTGTGCTATAGCAAGCTACTTTCTTCCCAAGATCGCGTAAGAGATGAAAAAAGAGAAATAAGAGGCTGAAGCCAACGATCCAATCGCTCGCGACCCTATGTCGGTCAACCTGATCTGGTCTGTTGGAAGACTTTGGCCGTAGCTAGTTACCACCCCACCATCAAAGACGTGGCGCCAAGCGATTTAGCGTTTTGGCACGATGGCATGTAGAAACAGATTAAGGGTATGTGTTGAATGTACACTGCTATATCCCTTCCAAGTTAGCCCGCTACCATCTTAGACTTCATCTTCACTTACCATCAGATCAGGTGAAATCGCATTCAAGGACTATCTTGTCATCGATTAAAATGACCTTCCTGAATTTCTATAATATGCTGTTGTGTAAAATAATGTGTTTGGTAGGTACTATTGTTTAAATAAGGCTATTTATTTAGCTTATAAAATACGTAATTTCATATTTTACAGTCTCGAGTCTTAACAGCTCATATAGATTACAGTATCACCTGCTAAATAAATAATCTTTACTAATACATTGATATAAAAAACAATTAAATAATAATGCAATAAAGGTTATTAACTAATGTTCTCACGATAAAAAAATAATAATCGTTTCGCGACAGATACACAATCATTTTACTGATGTGTAAATAGAAATAGCTTTTTTTTATTCGATGACAAGATAGCCCTTGACTGCAATCTCACCTGATGGTAAGTGACGATGCAGTCTAAGATGGTAGCGGGCTAATTTGGAAGTTGTATAGCAGTGTAAATTCAAACCATACCCCTAATAGGTAGCCTAGCACTAGAATAGAATAGCGGTATGAACTCTTGTTTTTTTGACAGAAATCTGTCAGAATACCGGAGGCACTCTTTTTGGCTCTAATTTGGTTTGGCTTGAGTATAATAAAGAGTGAGATAGCATCTTTTATCCCGAGAAAACAGAGAGTTTCCGCGGGATACTCAAAAACTTAAGTTCATGTGGACGAAGTCGCGGGAAAAAGCTAGTGTAGCATGTACTGGTGCAGCCGATAAGTAGTTCCATAGGTACTTTAAGGTACATAAATATGCAAGCTAACCTAAAAGGAGTGTAGGACAATATTTATACGACTTCAAAAATAAGGCTTCCGCATTTGACCGGTTATTATTTTATTTGCTTTACATTTACTTCAACTTAGAGAAGAATAGACATTTCATTAAAATCGGTTCAGTAATTTCCAAGATATGGACCCTTTCCCCTTATTTATTATTCCCAGTTATTCTTAATTCCGGTATATTGAAGGTTGTTTAATTTTTCTTAAATTATAGCTTGTTACTAAACCCTTACTCCTGTATAGTTTGGCGAATTTTTTTATCATACTATAGTATGATTACTAACCACGAGCCACGGCCAAGGTCTCCAAAGAAACGTTACTTATTTTTAAAATAGGAAGTATTTATCAAACCTCTTGCATGCTTAATGCCCATACATAAATACTCGTAGAATAAACACGATACGCAATAGGTGAATGTGCTTGCACCGAGTTTTCCCTCCACGTGCTGTTCAATTGTAGAATTACATAATTAGGCACATATTGTTAGTGCTCTATTTTTAGTGCCCGCTAGAGTCGGATGTCAGTGATTACTCATTTTCAACTCTATGAATGGTATTATGATGTTTATACACTTAGCCTATAAGCATAGAATACCTAATACCTAATAGTACCTACACAAGTACCTTCGTGAGCAAAACTACTATAACGTAAACTTAAAACGGCTGGATCATGCGTCGTGCTCGTGGACGGGTGCCACCAACGGGAATGGGTCTGCTTTGTCGTCCCATGTTGACATGACTGTGTTGGATTATATGTATTGCATTTTTGAAGCTTTACTGTGGAAGCACTGTATACATAGCTTAGTTTGGTTACTTATTGTAAAATTATTTTATTTTTTGGAAAAGCAACTGCTGAGTTTCTTGCCTGTTCTTCTCAGCAGAATCTGCATTCCGAACCGGTGGTAGATTTATGACGTGTGGTACAAGGTGGCCTACATGAAATAAATAAATTTTGAATTTGAATTTGAATTAAAAATTTACACTAAGCCCTCTAATTCAACAAAAATAAATTATTATCACATGTAGAACCAGATTAATGACTGCCATACTCTTTCAGCTTAACACGTTAACTGTCCAGACAACAGACACACTAGTTAAACAATAACCATGCTCACATGTGATTCATGGGACAGGGAAAGGTTAATACGTTTACCTGTAGAACTTAAAAAAAAGGAATTGTTATCACAGTCGGTAACTATTGAATCACAAGCGTTTCATTGCATTTTAGATACGTTCTATTGCGTTTAGACACGCAGTGATTTTTTTGTTCATCCGGAAAGAACCTTTCATTTGGCATTGGATATTTTTTTGCCAATTATTATTATTATCAGATCGTGGAAAATTACGTCTTATCATTCAGTACTCTAAATCATGACAACAATCGCACACGCCGTTGTTGTGAAGGTAATAGGCTGCATCGACCAATATTTACCTACACATTGCCTTACACAATAATGTAAACGTAAAAATTCTTTTTACAAAACCGACTTCAAACGCCACTGCAAAGTATATCAATTGTGCCTATAACATTTGAAGAGTTTCCTCGATTTCTCCAAAATCCCATCATCAGATCCTAACCAGCAGGGCGATTCAGACCTGTTCGATAACATACCGTGTCGATACGGTTAGATATCGATCTCTTTTTGTCGTGTGGATTCAGAGCGAGCGAAATATATGTTAACAAACCGAATCGATCGACAAATAAGTTATCGAAAGGGTCTGAATCGGGAGGCTGATGACAATGGGACCACCTGGGAAGTATGCCCTTTCAAACAAAAAAAAAAAAAAGAATTTTCCAAATCAATCCAGTCTTCTTCGAGTAATCGGGGAACATACATTAAAAAAAATCCCACGAATTAATAAAATATTTTTCCTTTTGAAAAAACCCAATTGGTGGCCGAACCTTGGCCGAAAATGGCCATTTTGTTTTGGTACCATGTGGATAAGATAATAACTTATTATTTTGTCAATGTACAGGTATCCCAGCGTACGGCTTAGATGGCGACAACATCAGGACGGGGCTCAACAAGAACCTCGGCTTCAGTAAGGAGGATCGAGAGGAGAACATCCGGCGAGTGGCCGAAGTGGCCAAACTATTCGCCGATAGCGGCGTTGTGTGTCTGTGCAGTTTCGTCTCGCCATTTGCTGAGGTAGGAAAGAGAGTCTTAGATTCTGTAGTCCTTTATATTTATTCTATGTCCTTTAACACAATTGGTTGCCTGGAAGAGATCGCTATGTAACGATAAGGCCGCCAAATTGTATGCTATTTATTAAGCTCTTTGTGTCTGTTCTTATAATATGTGTGGTGTACAATAAAAGTATATTCATTCATTCATTCGTTCAAAGAGTAACCCAAACAACCGGTCAAATGTAAGTCGGCCTCGTATACTAAGGGTTACCTACCAAAAAACACCGAGAAAAACACGTTTCTAGTAGGGGAGCCCTCCTTTAATTTTTTTTTTAATTTTTTTAGCGGCAACAGAAATATACATTTCCTGAAAATTTCAACCCTCTACCTATTACGGATCATGAGATACAGCCCGCTGACAGACAGACGGACGGACGGACGAACAGCGGAGGCTTAGTAATAGATAGATAAAGCCACCATATCCCACATCACATCGTTAAAAGTTCCATCAAATAATAACATAAACCTAGTAAGAAGCCGTTATTTAGAAATCACAGATAAACACTTCAGTTTATTTGGATAGGTACATACCTACCAGCGATAAGTCCCCGTGTACTGAAACTGTACTCTACTTAAGCGTCGTACATGTTATCGAGTTGCGCTCTAATATTATTATATTTAACACCTATGTATGTTGACATCCAATCCGTTGTTTCCTTTTATCTTAAACAATACGCTGCGTGTGGGCATGGACGCTTTTCTTACAGCGGACTGCCGACTGCGCGGTAGACATGAGACCGACATATCAAAACGAATCTAAAATTCGATTTCAAACACAAATCGATTCTTATCGATTTCTCAGACTAGAAAATCTGATTTCAAAAATCGACCAAGCAAATATACAAATAGATACGTAGAAATTAGCTTCTCTCTTTCTAACCAAAGGTAACAGCTGAATAAAAAGGATGGCGCGAATTGCGATTTAGATTTTGGTTTGAAATATGCGTTCAAATAATCCTTACGATTAATTAATTAAATACTATATTTGCGAGCTAATTAAACGAAATCTAAGAAGTACGCAAGCGGATTGGCGAGGATAGCTGCTACTGAAATCGGATATCTAAAAACGGATTTTAAAATCGATTTTGAAATTTGAAATCGGATAAATATCAATTTGCGTTCAAAATCAAAAACGTCCATGTCCTCTGCGCGGGGCGGGTGCGCCGTGCGTGCAGCGACGGCAGGCGAGCGAGGGGTAACGAGGGGGCCGCGCGGGGAATCGCCTACCGTTGCCATGGTAACGGTCCAAGGACACAATTTTGGAAGCGCAAGTTTGGAATATTTGATATACCTCTTATACCCTCCAATTCGGTACAAAAGATCTCGCCATCTAATGTAATTTATGCAACTTTGTTTTAGGACAGGGAGGTAGCGCGTCGCACGCACACCGACTCGGACCTGCCCTTCTTCGAAGTGTTCATCGACACGCCGCTGGAGGTGTGCGAACAGAGGGACACCAAGGGCCTCTATAAGAAGGCAAGGGACGGACAAATCAAGGTACACTACACTATCTATCATCTACTTACTTTTAACAGCCGCTTCGCTCCCGCCATCTACTAAAAGTAATCTGAAGTGGTGATTCCTTGTACAAAATTACCAATTTCAATTTTTTTTATTTTTCAGCTGCTCTTTTAGGGTTTCCCTATTTTTTTTGCATTTAAACCATCTTTTAAAAAAATTTTGATCCTCTGATTGAAGGAATCAAAATGCAAAAAAAAAACACTATCCGTTGCTCTGTTGCTGCGTAAAGCAACTCACTGACAAACTAACAAACATACACACTTCCGGATTTTTAATGTTAAAGTATTCTTATAACTTATAAGCATTTTATTTTAATTTTTAACAATGCTCAAGTATAAAATTAAGTATGTGAAAATTTGCGTGAAAGTAAAACCTTTCTTTATTTGCCATTTGTTTTACGATAGCTATCCCACGAAAAAACTACTTTTACTTTTTAACTCTCATAACTCTTTCTATATACATAATATCTCTCATCATCAAGAGCGAGACAACTCAAAAAAAGGTCTCTGTTCCCTAAACGAAAAAAAAACTCTTTTTGAATCTTTCCTTAGTAAAGTTATTAAACTCAATTTTGCGACTCAATGCGACCTAAAATAATATTGCGTTTTATAACTTTGCTAACAAAATATTCAGAAAGCCTTTTTTTTCGTTTAAAGAAAAGAGACCTTTTTTGAGTTGTCCTCCTCTTGATCTAGGTGTGCGATGTATGAATCGATGAGAGATATTATGTATATAGAAAGAGTTATGAGAGTTAAAAAGTAAAAGTAGTTTTTTTTAGTTTATGGAACAGAGACCTTTTTTGAGTTCTCTACCTCTTGATCTAGGTGCGACATGTTTTTGGGTGGGCGGACCCTTTATGTATGTTCTATTTATATTTCCAGGGTTTCACCGGTATAACGCAAGAGTATGAGCGTCCCGAATCACCAGAGCTGGTCATCCAGACGGTCGGCCGATCCATTGAGGAGTCAACAATGGAGGTCATTCGACTGCTCGAGTCTCAGGCAAGGATAACTTTACTTGAATGAGGGAATAGAGTACACCCACTTGTGCACCATAATAACTCCTGCACAGATGGCTAATCTCTGGAGTTTGCCCACCATGGCCAGAATCGGTCAGGAGAACATTGACTGTTGTCAAATGTGGATTCATTAATTAGAAATGAAAATGTAACATGTAAGAATAACATTTGTAAAAACAGAAAATTAATCGGTCAAAAAACAAATAAGTTATATAAGCAGTTTTATTGCGACTATCCGTCTTTTTCAAAAACGAAATTTTCCACGGAGAATGTATGGAGCTAGTAGATCATGACGTCATGTTTTAATAGCGCTCTCTTTGTCTAATAGAAAACTTAAAATGACCTAATTCAAAAATAATATTGCGAACAATGAGCAAAAAAAGAATTCAAAAAGTTATATTGTTGAGTAAAAAATATATCTCTGCCGTGTTTTATTAGGAAAAGTTGTTTTTTTTTTTTGCAGATTTTTATATATTGATATATAGATTTGGTAATGTTATATTTTAAAATGTATTTAAACTGAAGTTCAATGAATTTTTAGTTGGGCCACTATAATTCTAAAGGTGCGATATTTTTGAGACGAGTTAAAATATTTAAAAAAAAAAGAACAATGGCATTATGTTATAATATTAAAAACCTTTATTTTAAGTACATATATAAAAAAAATTATTCATATACCCAATTCTTGTTTAATTTACAGGGCATCATACCTAAACAGGAGAGCGTAGTGTCGGGGGTGGAGGAATTGTTCATTTACGGCAACAGATTGAGCAGTGCGATCGAGGAGGCTGCAAGGCTACCTCAGATCCAGATCACTTCGCTCGATCTGCAGTGGGTACAGGTAAGTTCTGTTGCCTATGTGTAAAATGAACCATAACAACATTGAATTAGAGCTCAATTTTGTGCATGTATACGATTACTTATACGATACATTATACATTATACGATTATATTATACATTATACGATTACTTATACGGATACTCTCCAAATTAAAATCGGTTGTATTGAATTTGTGACTTTAAATCAATTTTTAATTTTTTATTGAAGTGTTAACCTACACTTAAAGGAAATAACCTAATAGATTTATAAATACATATCAAAAATTTCGAGGCCGGCGGAAATCAATACCGTTAAGGTTCATTTTACTTTGACGCTAATGTTCGTAATTTATTTGAATGCAATGAATAAATAATTTCAGGTACTCTCAGAGGGCTGGGCTTACCCTCTCAAAGGATTTATGAGGGAAATAGAATATTTGCAAGTGAGTATGATATTGAGTTGATAAGACACAAAAGCAAATAATATAAACGTAAAAATTCTTTTTACAAAACCGACTTCAAACCCCACTGCAAAGTCTATCAATTGTGCCTATAAAATTTGAAGAGTTCCCTCTATTTCTTCAGGATCCTATCGTCAGATCCTGGCCAAAAAAGAATTTTCCAAATCGGTCCAGGCGTCTTCGAGTACTTGGGAACATAAATAAAAAAAGATTCTGATGGATTGAGAACCTTCTTCTTTTGTGGAAGTCGGTTGAAAAGCCTTCAGCTTGGCTAAGCCTGAAATCTATCTCAGACTCAAGACAGAGTTAAAACGAGACAGATTTATGTCAGAGCATATTTGTATCTCGTTTTAACTCTGATAAGTCCGAGCTGAGTCAGACCACGCTCTATAGATCTCAGCATTATTCTGTTCTTAAAAAAAAAAAAATGTATATATTGCAGGCTCTCCATTCAAACTGCATAACGCTCCCCGACGGCACTCTAGTGAACCAATCCGTGCCGGTGGTGTTGCCCGTGACCACGTCGGATAAGGAACGGTTGGCCGGTTCCGGCGCCATCGCCCTGTTATACGGAGACAAGCCGGTCGCGATCCTGCGCGCGCCCGAGTTCTACCCGCACCGGAAACCGGAGAGATGCGCCCGCCAGTTCGGAATTTATCACACTGGACACCCTTACATCAAGGTATTTTTTTAAATTTTATTCGATGACAAGATTATCCTTGACTGCAATCTCACCTGATGGTAAGTGAGTAGTGACCATGCAGTCTAACATGGTAGCGGACTAATTTGGAAGATGTATGGCAGTGTACTCATACCCATAATCGGTTTCTACACGCCATCGTGCCGAAACGCTAAATCGTTTGGCGGTACGTTTTTGACGGTAGGGTGATAACTAGCCACGACCAGACGAACGGTTAGTTCATTCTTCGTCTGGAGGCAGATTGGGTATCAGCTGCATCCATCCCTAATCATCAATGTCAGAGTACGGTTTGACATGTATCATTGACTAGCTGTTGCCCGTGACTTCGTCCGCGTGGATTTAGTTTTTAATAATCCCGTGGGAACGCTTTGATCTTTCGGATTAATTAGGGTGATTACTTCCAGATGATAGACGAGTCCGGCGACTGGCTGGTGGGCGGGAACCTCGAGGTGTTTGAGCGCATTCGCTGGAACGACGGCCTCGACGCCTACCGCCTCACGCCCAGCGAACTGCGACAGAAGTTCAAGGAGCTCAAGGCTGATGCGGTGTTCGCTTTCCAGGTAAACAAAATTCGCAGCTGGTAAAAAAACCCCAAAAAAATATATATAGATTAAAAAAAAAATAGAAATAACTACTAATAATTGGAACGAAGTTCCTTATCGCGCGTTGTGAAAGGGGGCTAGACGGAAAAAATTCTTACGAAAAGTTGTCACGACACTTTTTGCTATGTTCGTCGCATGTTTCTCTGTCTGTCTCTCTCTCTCTTATAGAAAGCAAGCCAGATATTTTCATTTCTATTTCGCATTGAACTTCGTTCCATCCGGGTGTCCCTTGACACCTCTCAAGTTTTTTTTATTAGTAGGACGCCACTTTATTTGGATGCATATAAAGTGCAGTGGACCATATGTAATAACGTTTCAACCCACAAAACTTTGTGAAATTAAATATATAATTAAAGTAAAGGAATAAAGTTAACTTTTTAATTGACAAGTTGTCAAATATAACCTACCAATATCCTACTTCCTACTAGCCTACTTCATACTAATATTAAAATGCAAAAGTTACAAACTTAGTATAATCGATTTTAATTTGGAGCCTAAACGTTTAAGAATGCATACACGAAGTTGAACTCTAATTTAATGGTGTTATGGTTCATTTTACTTTGACTTTAAGTTTATTATGTTTACAAGTGGGTAGGTTAAAAAGTAGTAGACACGACTACTACTACTACTACCCTAACCCTACCCCTACTACTACAGTACAGTACACACACAGTATGTAGTAGTACAGTACAGTAGGGTGTACTAACCCTACTGTTTATGTATTGAACACCGCGCGTTCGTTACAGCTGCGCAACCCCATCCACAACGGCCACGCGCTGCTGATGCAAGACACGCACCGCCAACTCAGCGAGAGGGGCTACCAGAAACCCGTCCTGCTGCTGCATCCTCTGGGTAAATAAAAAAATTATACTCATCTTCATTTTTAGGGTTCCGTAGTTCCATACCAAAGGGTAACCAACAGACCCTATCATTAAGCCTCCGCTGTCCGTCCGTCTGTCTGTCAGCGAGCTGCATCTCATGATCCGTAATAAAGGGTTGAAATGTTCAGAGTATGTGTATTTCTGGTGCCACTATAATAACAAAGAATAAAAATAAAAATTAAAGGGGGCTCCTCTATTAGAGAGGTGTTTTTTCTTTTCAACGAGGTTGCTTGATAGATCTCTTCTAAGCGAATAGACTACTAGTTGTATCGTTTTTTAAAGTTAATTTATAAGATTTGTTGTTTTAATTAATACACTACATTAAAAAATAAATCTTACGTGGTAAATATGATAGTCTTAACTTTTCCTAAGAGCCACAGGTTTGCCTACTTCATTTTTTTTATATTGTTTTTTCCCAGGTGGTTGGACAAAAGACGACGACGTGCCGTTGGAGACGCGAATAAACCAACACAAGGCGGTGCTCAACGAGGGGGTGTTGGACCCCAACACCACTGTGCTGGCTATCTTCCCCTCGCCTATGATGTACGCTGGACCAACTGAGGTAACTTGATATTTGGAATCTGTTATATATAATGTAGGTACTTACTACAACATACTATTTAACTTCGAAATGAATTTTCTTTTCAGGTACAATGGCACGCCAAGTGTCGTATGAATGCGGGGGCCAACCATTACATAGTAGGAAGGGACCCCGCGGGCATGCCCCACCCCAACGGCTCGGGGGATCTATACGACCCCCGCCACGGCGCTATGGTGCTCAAGACTGCGCCGGGACTTAACGATTTAGAGGTAAAAATCTAAAAACCAATGTCTGAAATTTGGGGCCAACCGTTACATAGTATTAAGGGACCCCCACCACAACGGATCGGGGGATCTATACGACCCCCGCCACGGCGCTATGGTGCTCAAGACTGCGCCCGGACTCAACGATTTAGAGGTAAAAAACTAAAAACCAATGTTGTATGAATGCGGGGGCCAACCATTACATAGTATTAAGGGTCCCCCACCCCAACGGCTCGGGGGATCTATACGACCCCCGCCACGGCGCTATGGTGCTCAAGACTGCGTTCGGACTCAACGACTTAGAGATAAAAAACTGAAAACCAATGTTGTATGAATGCGGGGGCCAACCATTACATAGTATTAAGGGACCCCCACCCCAACGGCTCGGGGGATCTATACGACCCCCGCCACGGCGCTATGGTGCTCAAGACTGCGCCAGTACTTAACCATTTAGAGGTAAAAAACTAAAAATCAATGTTGTATGAATGCGGGGGCCAACCATTACATAGTATTAAGGGACCCCCACCCCAACGGCTCGGGGGATCTATACGACCCCCGCCACGGCGCTATGGTGCTCAAGACTGCGCCAGTACTTAACCATTTAGAGGTAAAAAACTAAAAACCAATGTTGTACGAATGCGGGGGCCAACCATTACATAGTATTAAGGGACCCCCATCCCAACGGCTCGGGGGATCTATACGACCCCCGCTAGGGCGCTACGGTGCTCAAGACTGCGCCAGGGCTTAATCATGATTTAGAGAATTTTTTTACTCTCGCTATATTATACTATACTGTCTATACTACTGGCAAATACCAGTTATTTACTCGCGAGTAACAGTTTTGATCTCAGATAGGCTGTGGTGAAACGTAAATATATTTGCTTGGAATTATAGCTAATTTACTTTCCTATGTTCGATGGGCCTCTTAAAAAAAAATATTTTATTCTCATACGAAATTAAGAATTTTTCGTCAAAAGCGTTGAACGGAAGTTGAATTATGTATAGAAAGTGCCTGTGTGAAAGTGAAAGTTAGATTGTTGGCATTTTATAATTAATCTTGTGTAATAATTTTTAAATTATTATTAATAAGAGTATTTCGATGTCCACAGATTATCCCCTTCCGAGTGGCTGCGTACGACTGCTCAGTCGGCAAAATGGCTTTCTTCGACCCCACGCGCAAGGAAGACTTTGATTTCATTTCTGGCACAAGAATGCGAGGTAAATAATTATAATTATTATTAATTAAACCACATCACACTAATGTTATATTATATTTATTATATATTATAAAGCCGAAAGTTTGTATGTGTGTATATTTGTGTGTTTGTTACTCCTTCAGGCCACAACGAATGAATCGATTTGGCTGAAAATTGAAATGGAGATAGCTCATACCCAGGATTAAAACATTATCCCGGAAAATTACAAAGTTCCCATGGGAATTGAAAAACCTTGATCCACGCGGACGAAGTCGCGGGCATCGTCTATTACCTTAATATATCCTTACTAATATTATACAATGCGAAAGTGTGTCTGTGTGTTGGTTTGTCCTTCAATCACTTGGGTATAAGTGAGGACTTTCCAAGTCGTAAGCTTATCTTTTAACCCGGAAAAACTTCATACTCTTTTCGACTTGGCATAATAGCCACAAATTGGCCTATATGAAATGAACAATTTTGAATTTAAAAAAAAGGGTTCTCGCAGATTTTAAAAACCGAAGTCCACGCGGACAAAGTCGTAGGTAAAAGGTAAACAAAATAAAATGATTAAGTTTTTATGTCGATTCTCTTTAATAGTTAGGAAGTTGGGGGCACGTGCCTCGGAGAGCACGTAAATTCGTCGACTAAAAAACTTATCAAAATACTAGCTTTTGCCCGCCACTTCGTCCGCGTCACTTAGGTTCAATACAAAATGTATGAGAAAATGAATTATTTTCATAATTATTTTTTTTCGACAGTTTTTCAATGTTTTTAATAGTTATTCTGCTATTCGGGACAAATACAAAAAATCAATAACCATGCAAATTGGTCCAGCCGTTCTAGAGTTATAAGGAGTCGAACAAACCCAACTTTATATTAATAAGATTTTATCAATTTTAATTCGCAGGTCTAGCTAAAACAGGCAAGGAACCACCAAAGGGCTTTATGGCACCAAGCGCTTGGAAAGTATTATCGGAATATTATCAATCGTTAAAATCCAAGATGGACACAAATTAATCACGTAACAAGATTAAATGAATAATTAAACAGATACTATGTACTATTTAAAAATCAAATTAAATATAAACTATATTTTTTTGTATATAAGGTTATATTGTATACATATGTTTAGCATAAAATGTAATAGTGCAATATTTTTTTCTATAGTAATTGTTATGATACCCAGTCATCGAATCTGATGGCCTATACCGTATCTCAGCGGATCAGTTGGACAACTGGGAATAAAATGAGAGTTATTTGTTGACAACTGCGAATAAAATGAGAGTTACGTGTTTGACAACTGGGAATAATTTGAGTTACCTGTTAGACAACTGGGAAAGAAATGAGAGTAACTTGTTAGACAACTGTGAATAAAATGAGAGTTATTTGTTAGACAACTGCAAATAAAATGAGAGTTATTTGTTAGACAACTGGGAATAAAATGAGAGTTACTTGTTAGACAACTGTAAATAAAATGAGAGTTACTTGTTAGACAACTGGGAATAAAATGAGAGTTACTTGTTGGGCAAACTGGGAATAAAATGAGAGTTACTTGTTGGACAAATGGAAATCACAGATCTTCCGTACGACAAGTTCTTACATCAAAATGTCGAAGTACCTACATTCCTGTATTGACTATAAAAAATAATTTATCGTGTGTAGTTTGGTACACATTCCAATTTTTTGTAATTTAATGTTTTAATAATGTGACTTGATTTTTTTAATTAAGGCCTGTTTATACTGGCATGGTATATATTTTTTTGTTTCTAACATTTAGTAAATAATATTTTCTATTTCGTGCTTAGTATATATTATTTATTAGTGTATATCTTAGTAACTAAGTTGCATGTACAAGTACAATGATAATAATTATTCCAATGTTTTGAGAATTACAATATCTAGTTAATTTAATGATGAGGGCTAAGGAATTATTTCATATGTATGGATGAATTATTTGAATGTATATTTTATGCACAACACAAATTAATGTGAACAAAGGGCACAAAAACAAAAAATGTTCATATCTATCCCATACTAAATATTTGGTGTAATAACGTCACAATAACTATTAAATAGCTATGAAATAATAGATTATACATAATATATAATTCTTATATTTATACTGTGGTATTTTTGAATAGGCAAGAATTATCTTCTACGAAAACTTTTGTCGTTTGTCACAAACCAAACTCAACATTTCAAAATTAATTATGTGCCTACTCGTATATGTACATAATATATTATTATATATTACATATATTATTTTGAAATAGTAAAATAATCTTTATTTTTAATTGCTACATACTTAAGTTAGTTAACATTAATTGATTAGTGTGACGTTATTTAACTGAACGAGTGTTATAATATTATTTTATTATTTCATGTTTATTTTAAAGGTATGACAGTGTGAACGATCCTTTACACCAATACAATCAGAGTATTATTTTAAATTAATAATAGTAAAATTCCCTATAGTACTTGTAAAGATCAGTGTTGTTAATTTATAAGAGCTTTAAAATAGTAAAAATTTTATTGTTGCAATTTTTTATGGTGCTTTTTAGCTATACAGATTTTATTTAATATACAATACAATACCAATAAATGTGATTTAATATTATAATTGTTTGTTTTATTATTCAAATTAGGTCATCTAACATTCCTTCAAGGCTTACTACTCACATGTTTGTGAAAGTTTCATTAAAAAAAAAATACTCAGCTTTTTTTTAATTCAGCCACTTTTGAAAAAAAAAATACTGAAATTATCGTAAAAATTACCTAAATAAATATTTTTCATAATTTTGAATTGTACACGAGCGCGATTTTATAAGTCGTTCAAATATTTAACCACAGATTAGCTTATTTAACACTTTCCGATTTTCATGTTATTTGCGTTTTTGATATCAGGGAAAATTGGACAAAAATAGCAGCGCTAATAAATAGATGAAGTTTACAGTTAAAATTAGAGCCTTTTCCTACGTTGGAACGTTCCAAAATCACAAAATCGTTCAGTGGAATGGCAGCGAGCGCTTGACGCGCGTGACCGTGTGACCTTTTTGAGCTTTTCAAGCGAAACTGATCTTTAGCGATTATGTAGATAAAGTTTAAAATTATTTCACACTGAAAGTGCTCGCCCGCGCCGCTGCTATTCCGGTGTGGATCAGCCCTTAGTTGCATTTCATTTTTATTATACTAGCTGTGCCCGCGACTTCGTTCGCGTGGAATAGTGACTTTTCGGGCAGCATATTTTGAATTACATATACCGTCGACGCTCAGGCGCGAGGCGTGTAGTACGTACTCTGTACGTTAAAAATGTTCGCCGTGATTCTTTAAATTGACATAACTTTTTTATTTATGAACCGATTGACATGAAATAAACACTAAATGTTAAGTGAAGCTTACTACAATATATTAGTGAAAACCGTATCTAAATCAAATAAGCCGTTTCTGATATTAGCGTGCACAAACACACAGACAAACAGACAAAAAAAAAATTAATTACAATTTCGGGTTCGGCATCGATATAATAACAACCCCTGCTACTTTTTTGGAACGAAGTTCCTTATCGCGCGTTGTGAAAGGGGGCTAGACGGAAAAAATTCTTACGAAAAGTTGTCACGACACTTTTTGCTATAGTAAGCTATTGTAAGCTGTGCGGCGTCGCATGTTTCTCTGTCTGTCTCTCACTCTCTTATAGAAAGCAAGCCAGATATTTTCAATTCTATTTCGCATTGAACTTCGTTCCATCCGGGTGTCCCTTGACACCTCTCAAGTATTTTTATATATTTCCACTGTACATACACCACTTTTCTACAATTTTATTATATGTATAGTGTTGCTACTAGCTGATGCCCGCGACATCATCTGAGGGTTTCAGGTTGCTTTAAAAAACTTAAATCTACGGAAAAGTCTCATCAAAATCATTTCAGCCGCTATGCTGGTCACAGTATTATAGACCTGTTTCCTATTCCTATTATTATTTCCTACGACAAGAGTATAATTTATCAGTTATCATTCAAAAAATAGAATATTTAATGTTTATACAAAATAAAGTTGATAACACTATTTATCAACGTGACGTGAATATAATTATCATATCATATGTAAACTTGTTATGCCAAAATTGTCCCAATGCAGTACACAATAAGATAACAAATACGGTGAATGGATTCGATTAACTTTAAATACCTATTTTAGTGTCGGTTCAATGTTGGCCGTGGAAGGACGGTAAATAACGAGTAAAATGGCCGTACGATTAACACGAGTAAATAAACTTTTAGTAAAGTGTGCAAATATAACTGGTTTTCGATGTATGTCACACTATCCGATAGATGAAAACATTTTTGGACTTAATAGCGATCAGCGACAGGTATGGTAACTACATATTTGAGTAATGAATTACGTAAATATGTACCTTTTTTTTATGCGACGACTAAAAAGTCCTTGACTGCGATCTCACCTGATGGTAAGTGACAGTCCAAGATGGTAGCGAGCTAACTTGGAAGGGGGATAGCATTCTACACGCTATCGTGCCGGAACGCTAAATTCAGTGGCTCCCTACGACTCGTTCGATGTCGTCGGTCCACAAGTGGGGGGTCTGTACCTAATTGCCTTCTCGAGACAAATTGACTGTAAAACACACATTCACTACAGCAAAATCTAGTAGGTAAATGTGTGGTCAATTTGTACAGCATGTACTCGTAGTAATAATATGTATGTATGTAATTTTTTAGCCGACTTCAAAAAAGGAGGAGGGTCTCAATTCTTCGGAATCTTTTTTTTATTTTTTATATATGTTCCTCGATTACTTGAAGACGCCTGGACCGATTTGAAAAATTCTATTTTTGTTTGAAAGGGTATACTTACCACGGGTATACGGGACCACTCCCGTAATCATCAAGTCAGGGATCCTGGAGAAATCGAGTTTTGAAGTCGGTTTTGTAAAAAGAATTTTTACGTTTATATTATTTACTTTTGTGTCTTGTCTAGTTACGACAACTCGTTTTCGATTTTGCTCAAAAAGAACTGGCGCCTAAGGCTGCAGAAATCGATAGGGAAAACAACTTCAAAGAATTGCGAGACTTCTGGAAGAAACTAGGGAATCTTGGACTTCTCGGTTAGTATTTGATATTGTTTGATTTGTTGGACAGAAAAGAGAAAAAAACCTATCATACTCTGGTTAGCTTTTAGACTAACTACAAAATGTACTAGCTATAGCTATAGCATAAGTTCACGTCATAAACGCATTTCCAATAAAAATATATTTATGACGTTAACTTATGAGGTAGGTTGGTAAGTACCTACCCGTTTTATTTACGACGTACAGCCTCGAGAAATTAAACTTATAACTAACTAGATGTGTAGCTAGGTCGCGTCGTGACGCCGCGTATCTCAACTAAGTACCTACTTAGTTACCCACCAAAATGAGATTAACGGTTTTGCACCCTAAAGATTGCATATGCAGGCAGGAAGTGTAAAATGAAACACTGGAAATGAGATTGTTTTATGGAATCTGTTAGAGATAATAAAAGACGACCTCTCCTTGCGTGGGTGAAAGCTGAGATTTTATCATCATCGTAATTTCAATCCAGCGCAGGAGTTTACATTACAATTCCGATTTTACAGGTATAACGGCTAGCCCTGATTATGGCGGGACGGGAGGAAAGTACACTGACCACTGTGTCATTATGGAAGAGCTATCGAGGGCCAGTGGGTCCATCGCGCTATCGTACGGTGCGCATTCTAACTTGTGCGTAAACCAGATCAACAGAAATGGCACTCACGAGCAGAAAAGCAAATATCTACCTAAGGTAAAATCTAGGGAGCTTCAATTCATCCCATAAAAAGCTTAAAAATAACTGAAATTAATCAGTCTTCATTTTCTAATTAGAAAGAATATTTTTCTGAATGGTCTTACTATCATTTTGGATTGTGTTTTGGATGAATACAACTGTGCCTACCGACCGATAAAATCAATTATTATCGAAGTTAGGTAGGTACCGTACATGCTTCAACTGTTTTAAGTAAAAAAAAGATTTTTTAAGGAAAATATCGTGAGGAAACCTAGGTAGGTATGCCTGAGAGTTCTTCCTAATCCAGCATAGTGGTTTATGGCCAAAAGGCTTCTCATTCGACCGAGACCTGTGCCAGATTGAGATAAATGTACCTAATACATGGAACCTATTTTTCAGCTATGTTCAGGTGAACATATCGGTGCGCTGGCTATGTCAGAGCCAGGCGCAGGTAGCGACGTGGTCTCCATGAAGTTACGAGCCGAAAAGAAAGGCGACTATTACATTCTAAATGGAAACAAATTTTGGATCACCAATGGTCCGGATGCCGACGTTTTAGTGGTGAGATTTTCTGGATAATGTCTATTCATTCTTTAGGAGTTGGCTTTCTTTATCATAATTTTGATGATCTAGGTATAAGTTGGGCCACGTGTAAAACCCCTGATGACAATCATCGTATGGAAGAACATGACATTTTTCTGCAGCAACAAAGACTGACTCATAGACTGGTCGTCTGAGTTTTCATAGTTGCTCCTCGAAGATAAAATAGACCGAAAAAAGGCATCTGGGTGACAAAGAATGTAGCGGTTCATCAACGTTTGAGGATATTAAACAGTACAGTGTCGAGTGTCTACCCGATATAAGTAGTTAAGTGTCTTTACTCAGAAATAAGAACACACACAGAAGACCATGGCCGTACCCAGAGGGGGGCATGGGGCTGGATTTGTCATGTTACGAGTGTTAGGACTTAGGTACTTTACAGTAATTACGCGTCAACTTAAAAAAAAACTTTAAAATTTCTAATTCCAGGTGTATGCAAAAACAAATTTCACAAGCAAACCCCAACATGGTATTTCAGCGTTTTTAATAGAGAAAGATTACCCCGGATTTTCTACAGCACAGAAGTTGGACAAACTAGGCATGAGAGGATCAAACACTGGCGAATTAGTTTTTGAAGACTGTAAAGTAAGACACCATAACTACCCTTTTGTTTTAATTACAGTTCTAAACTAAAATGAGAGAAGATAATCCACATTAAGTAAATTGCCTACCTAGGTAGGTACGTACCTACCACAAAAATCACGGCATAAATTGGGAAAATCCTTTTAGATTAAGATATATTTTAAAGTCAGACTCTCTTGCTATAGACTAACTAGCACATGACTGCGATCACACATGATGGTAAGTGAAGATGCAGCTTTTAAGATTGAGCGCGCTTGCCTAGAAATGATTGAAAATCAATGTGTTGAACTTGAATTCCAATTTTACGCAAGTCAGAGATCTAGCAAGAGTCAAAGTAAGTTAATAGATTTTTTAATCCGAAATAGGCTTGCGCTTGACGACAATTAATACTGGACAGCACTGATGAGGCCTAGGTTGAAGCGCGCTTTCTAAGGCAAGAGTGAATAGGCATCTAGGTAATGAAGGTACTCAAATTATAGATGGCAGAAAACACGGATGTTGTTCCGCACCTTAACGGTTCTTATCAGAAACTTAAAACTTAGTATAAAGAAAAACTAAAACGTCTACCCTTCCAGGTACCGGCGAAAAATCTGTTAGGCGAGGAGAACAAAGGAGTGTACGTTCTGATGTCAGGACTGGATCTAGAAAGACTGGTGCTTGCTGCAGGTCCTGTCGGGTTGATGCAAGCGGCTATTGACATCGCGTTTGAATATGCGCACGCGAGAAAACAGTTTGGGAACAAAATAGGAGAATTTCAACTGATACAGGTAACTATTAGGTAATAACTGACAATTTCAGCTGTTACAGGGATTAGTTAAATATTACTCCATTAATGTTTTACTTACGATTTAGAACTGACCTACCTCAACATTTGCGTATATAATTCTGCACTTTGGAGTTTGGACCAGCAAAGCGTTTGCCATGCTTTTGTACCTACTAAGTATTTATTTGGCACATAGGATGGTTGTGGCATCGTCTGTTTATTGAGATACCTAGGTGTTAATATAAAATAATAGACTATTTCGTAATCTTCTATACCTACCTATACGTATATAGCTTAACTATAGCATGTTCTTATCATTCCTATGACATCATAAATACCTCGATATAAGTAGATAGGTACACAAAGGTCATCGATCGACGTAAGAAGCGAAAGTTATTGAACAAGTTGCACGCGTACAATATAGATGAGTAGGTACCTACTTACCTACGTTATGACGTCGATGTATTGCACGGGCAAATGAAATCGAGATTAAAAATTCTAGCCCATCGAAAGGTTATTGCGGTGGCCTGGCCCCCTTTCATTAAAGGGCCTTTGGCATGCTGTTTCGTGTATTCAGTTTTAAAGTTTTTGATGTTTTTTAAAATAAAAGTTTACTCCTAAGATATCTGATTGGAGGTCTGTTAAGGCTACATTATCTTCCTACCATGCAGCGCGTAGTATGTCATCGAGGCTCTTAGTACACCTCAACCCAACACGAAACCGTAGCATCAGAATGAAAGGGATTCTTTGGTTGTAGCTGAGTTTATTCAATTTATGATTTTGTGTCTAGGGTAAAATGGCCGATATGTACACAACACTAAGCGCATGCAGGAGCTATCTCTACAATGTCGCGAAGGCGTGCGACGATGGACACGTCAACAGCAAAGACTGCGCCGGAACCATTCTCTATTGCGCTGAAAAGGCTACGCAAGTTGCGCTTGACGCCATACAAATTTTAGGTATGTTGTCCTCGCCAACCACTGATTTCGATAATTAAATTACGATTAACATTGGATTAGCTGTCCCTATACAAAAACAGCTAAAATTATAGATCAATTTAAAGCGCCACATTTGACATAAGAGTGTCTCTGGAACTAATAATTTTGCAAATGGCGCACCAACCTCTATGATTTCATAGAGTAATTCAAGGCGTTAGTCAAGTACTTAGGTCCAAAAAAATTAAGATAGCAATATTCAGCGGCTCCCTTGACTTGTCTGATAGCATCGGTTGGTTTATGGGGGCCTGCAAAAATTGTTTTCTGGTGCGAGGTTGATATTCCAGAAATTTTATACTCCAACGTCAAATTCTTCGTATAGCTTCGCAGTCGCAACCCATTGACTCTGGATCTTCTACGATAATATTGACAGTACGAACTCGGAGTGGCCAGTAAGATTGGCGATTCCTGTTCTTACATATATGTATATTGCTGTTTGCAGGTGGAAACGGTTTTATCAACGACTACCCAACAGGCAGAATATTGAGAGACGCTAAGCTCTACGAAATAGGCGCCGGCACTTCGGAAGTCAGAAGAATGCTAATAGGAAGGGCCCTGAACAATGAATATAAATAAAATGCTTTATAATTATTACACGACAAATAGATTTTATATTGAATAAATTATTATGAACTATTTACAGTGTATTATTTCATCGTCAATAGACTTTAACAATGTTCATAAAAGTGAAGTCAGATTTAAGTAATAATTAATTGATGCATTTAGGGCTGGCTGCATGTTAGTTACGCTAAAGTTACCTACCATTAAACTTGCTTACAAAAATACAGGTACAGAGGTGTACAAATCAGTATTTGTATTTATGGTTAGGGTTAAGGGTCAAAACAGGGAAAACATCTAATACTTTTCTATAAAAAAAATGCAATTTACGGCCCGGATAGATGTGGCAAGAAAAATTCTTGCGTTTTATTGAGATTTGTCTCTGACTTACTTTAGTTGGAAAACCAGTAACCTATTAGGGCATTTTATTAAAATCGATTCCATTTCTAAGTTTCTTTGTTGTACACTATTTTATATACCTACCAGTAACTAACCACAGCCTTGCCCCCTTGGACTTGAATGATCTAAGCTTACCCCACATCAGACTGAGTCGGAACCACTTAAGAAATCGCATAATATATATAATAGGTACCTAAAGAGTTGTGTACCAGCAACATCCAATAAAGTAATGAATTACATATAATATGTTTAGACTTTCAATTTAATATACTTTAAACTACTTACATGTAACATCTACTAATAATATTTACAAATATGTATTATGTATATTATATTAACATCAATACACATAATAATAGTTTATAGTTTGCGACTAGAACATCAAAATAACTACCTTAAACTAGCACATAAGACTTATTTCTTAGTATTTCGTCATAATCGTCTTTGTTTGTCGACAGTTTCTGTTGACCTTATAAAATATTATATATTAATATAATCTGGGATATGTTCATTTAGAACAAGATTATTTCATCATATGATAATTTTCAATTTTCAATATATTATAAAGTATAATATAATACAATAAGATGTAAATATACAATGTTATTTTTTTATGAACCAGCTGAAAATAGATTGTTAAGTACCACTAATCTGAATTGAAGCGCTGGTCAACTCCAGACTTCAAAGTTTGGAGCATCTGCAAAAGGTTGCCTGTCTGTTGGTATTCTACAGAATATCTTTCCTGGTGAACATAATTTTGTGCAACCTAAATTGTTTGTAGCTTATTAAACTGTCATATTCTTAGAATCAGCGAATGGTTTATACATCGATGCTTAGAATGAAAATAATTTGAAAGTGTTTTAGCTTATCATTTAACAAAAAATAACATTGTATTTTTTGCAAGGACTAATTCATAAATTAAACTAGTTACTTGTATCTTTGATACTTATGAACCAAACTAAAATCATATAGTCTTTATTAACTTTTAACATGTTACTTAGGATTAACATTGGTTTCTCAATATGGTGGGATGTAGACTGAAAGTGCAGTGGCATAAATTTCATACAGACAAAAAAAGCACTGCCATAGGATAAAATCCAATGAACAAGAAGTTTTTTTTAATTTAATCTCATATGAAGTATTTTAGATAAAAAACTTCTTTATTCTAAAATCAGTTTGGATCACACCACTGCAATATTATTGCACAACTTTAATAAGTAATAAAAAACTAAACTAAAATATTTAGAATAGTTAAATAAAGTAGGTATATATATTTTTAATTGTATTAAATACTAGCTGATGCCCGTGACTTCGTACGTGTGATATAATTATGAGGTCTGCCTGCATAATTAGAAGAGGTTTTTACCGAAAATTTGGGGTCCATTATTACAACATATTTGATATTTGCGAAAATTACAAAAATCATAATGTGAATTCATGTAAAAATGGAAATAAAAAAGCTTATTATTAGTATAAGTACGTAATTACTAATAAACATTTACTTGTAGATGTAATTATGTATAAAAAAAATATAAATGCATAGGAATATATTTTATCAAATTATTTGCAATAAGTCTGGTCTTGTCAAATTATTCCAACCTAATAGGAAAAAACGATTGCAATAATATTCCAGGGATTGATAGGGTCTCACTGAACTGATTTGCTTACTAGTTTCTATGTAGTGGTATTAGTGTTGCCAATAGTACGTCAATTGCAGTTTTCTACAGCTTTCATAGTGAACAGAATTCATAATCCATGGCATATGGCAGCAAATTACATGGTAATGTATTTGCATTAGCAAATAGTGTTAGAAGTAAGAATTAGAAAATAGTGTTTATATTATTCCAGTAGCAATCCAGCACTGTAATGATAATCGACTAATGTGGCCTCATTATTCAAGCCAGTGGCGTGCACAGGATGTACTATAGGGTAGGCAGATGATACGAAATGGAAAAAATCTTCAGTGGGAATTATAAAAAACTTAAGGGTAGGCATTGTACAAATTATAAAAAGCCTACCCTTAAGTTTTTATAACTCGTACTGGCGGTTTTCTTCATTTTATATCATTTTGCCATGTTATGCCTACCCTGTGTGCACGCCACTGATTCAAGCACACTGTTACTTAATGATTAATCTAATAAACACTATAATATATTCTATACTAATCTATTCCCACCAAAAACTAACAGAAAAACTGACAGACAGTGATTCTACAAAGTGCCACCACTTAGGTGGGATATACAACATCTGCCCTGGTTTTAAGACACAAAAATAGCCTTTAGCCTCTTTGTATTTAGGATGCTTTTCCAAATCAGGTTTACGTGGATCAACTCTGGCTGTATTATTCAATAACTCATGTTTATGAGGGTATAAGTATTCAGTTTCCTGGGGTGAAAATAGAAAAATTTGTTTCTCACCGACAACTTGAGCCAATAAGTTGTTCTTTGGATCATGGTGAAGAGGAGAAACGGTGCCTTTCGGTCCATACCATGCCATTATGTCAATACAATCATCGCTGCCAGAAAAACAACAGTAGTCAGGTTCTATGATATCATTCTTTAACTCTGGTATCTGATCAAAGAGTTGGTATTGAGCAAGGTATGCTGTTGTACCACTAGCAACATATATATAATTCTTAATAAAATCTTCTATTGTCATTAGCTTCTGTGTCCATTTTGAATCAGTGTAGTCTCTCCCTAACTCAATTGAAACTGTTCTTAATCCAGCTAGTTTGATAAAATAATTTTGATCCTGCCATTTTGTGAGTGCAGGCCAGTGGTTTATACAATTATCTAGTACCACAGGTTTCTCTGCTAATATGTGGTCCCGAAAGAAATTTTCCATACTAGGACAGTTTACTACATTTAATATGTTTAAATTATGGGAATTATTTTTTAATTCACTGTCATTATTGACTATATTTTTAGTACTCACAGATGCGTCACAGTCTATAGTTAGAGCTGAATGTAGGCTTGTTGCACACACTTGAAGAAGTTTTGGTTCAGCATCAATAGGACAACCAAATAGTATACCAAAATCAATTATTTTGAGAGCCTCTTTAATAGTGTCGTTATTAAGGTTATCAATGTTTTTCATGTGAGCCAAAAGACGTAAATAAGTCGCAATTGTTATAGTTTTTCTCAAAAATAACCTCACTTCTTTCCAATTACCAATGTTAACTTGTTCATACATATAGTCGATTATCGCTTGAATTTTCACTGTAGATATTGAATTTATTAGCTTTGTGTCTCTCAAATGTTGCTCTATTACAGTCTTACAAGTTATGTCCAGCTCAGAAATTTCTGATAGAGACGAGATCACTTTGGACTTAAATTTTTCAATTTTTTCACGAATATCTTTAGATGTTGACATTGTAAAAACTATTCTGAGCACGGCTGCTTTTAAATCCCTATTACATCTTTATTGTATAAATGAAATGAAATAATTTCATTCAAAATTAATAGCCATTTACATGGAAAAAACGAGCACTATTTCCACAGATTACTATGATACTACGTATCAGATGGCTCAGTGCCCTACAAATTTTAAACCCTCGAAATCAAGGCCCATGATTGGCTAATGTATCATTTTGGAAAACTGCTGTAACCAATGGCGTAATAACAATTTTTTTTTCTATTTTTGTCTATGGATTTTATTTTTGTTATGAATGTATCTACCATAGATATGTACCATAGATATCTACCACAGGTATGTACCGTAGGTATCTACCTATTGCCATCCTTGCCCATAATAATAATTATAGGTTATAATTTATAAAAAATAGGAAATAAAGAAACAAATTTTTTAAAAATATTTATTTAATTCACTTTGAAATAACATAATACCTATCGCTTTTGTTATACACATTTTTGGAATTTCAGGTAAGTCTTTATGATCTTGTCTAATATATACTTATATATGTCCTAATTTTGTTTATTAGATACACCCTACACCAATTAAGACGTCATATTTTTAATAATTTGTTTCACGAAACGTTTTTCAAATTACAACACACTGGTAAACACATAAGATCCTAAACACTTTTATAATATAAACCATAAAACTTTGTCTTTTCTCACACTGTGGAAACTTATAAAAAAAAAGCGTCCTTACGCGAATTATTATAACGGGCACATAACACTTGCACTATATTTCAATAAATTGAAATAACAATTGCTATTCTGGGACAGAAATATATGAAAATTAAACTAAAAAAACCAAATACAATAATAATGGCGTCGATTGGGCGTCAGCCATCAGGAGAATCATAGATTACTGTAGATCTATAAATACTTCATACTACATATAGGTACCTAATGTAGATATGGAGATGTCTGTAAAAATTGTCATGCATCATAGTGGAAAAGATTTTGTAAGGCTATGGAAATTTGTATGGGACTGAACTGGCCGTGACTATTTCTCACTATTTTCCACACCTTTTGTCACCTTTTGTTTTGACTGACATTAAACTTCGGTCTTCACTCTTCGTTTCTGTTTTGACAGCAGTGACAGCAGCTACCTACCACAGAGTATCTACCTACTTTAGTTTTTGGCTACCAACGTTTCATTTCAAGTAGAAATGGTTGGGCAAAAATGTTGCATTAATTATTTATTTTTGTGTTACATCAATCTGTCTAGAATGGCAGACAAAAATTGTGAATTTCGTTCATCATTTTTTTTTTAACTTTTTGCTTGATATTATTTTGTTCGCATTTGAAAGAAAAAAAACATTAATAAACAGTTAGGTATATAGTTAAACCTAAATGCTTTTCGTGCGTATAAGAGAACGTTATTATTTTTCTGTTCATTGTCTAAACTCTATACCTAGGTTTATTATTATTTTATTGATTTTACTTGGCTATATCCTCCTTGGAAAATTTTCTGTAGTCTGTGAAAACAATCTCAAATTTAAAACTGATCCTTGCTGTTTTTATTGAATAATTGATACCCTTTAATTTCCATTTTAACATTTATTTTAACGATTTTAACATAAACATTTTATATCGCTAAATGGTAAAACAGATTATAAATCAACTAAAAACCTTGACCTTGTGAAAGTAGTAAAAACAGTGCTTTTGTCTATGGTGAATCATATGACTTTCGCACGTGATCTGTCAAAAAAATTATTTACAATCAAAAATTTTAAAGTGTTTCCCAAAATGCTATATAAAAGCATAATTTTTAATAAGTTTGTTACACTCTAATGATATAATATAATACATAATGATGCCAGATGACCCAGAGCCTGAGCTAGAGATGAAATGTTGTGTGTGATACAATGGCATTGTTAGAAAAAATCTTTTCAACTAAGAGAAAACTTAAAAATGATTTTTGGAACTCACGAAACAGGGTCAGGTACGTCATAAGCATAACGAGTGCATATTATTCATTGTTTTCTATTTCTGTAGGAATAGCATTAGATAGAATTGACGCACATAGCTTTCGGCAGTTCGTAGGGTGAACCTTTGAGCGACGAAGTTATGTTTGTGACGCACACGATGCTGGCAGTGCGGCATCACCGTCACCGACTAGCCTAAGCGGCGGGGGAAGGCTTGGGCCTCGGAGCATGTGATAAGCGCGGCGGGCGCGGGGAGAGGCGTGGGCGACGGCCCGATCACGTCACTCAGGAAGGCGACCGCTTCAATCAATGCTTACTTGTTATTTACACGCGAGCTAGTATACTCGCACATTCCAACCCACTCGGCCGTTGCGTATCGGTCATCTAAGTGCATTTAAAGTGAAACCTCTTTTGCTGTTGCATTTCTTGTACTGTGTGTGCATATTGCGAGTTTCATTGTTGAATGGTCTTATAGAGCTGTTATCTCTGTGAACAGCTGTGAAATATTCAACCAACTATGAAATAAAATGAAATATAGGTAAATGAACAGCTGATCCAATCATATTAGTTAAATTTTTACATTTTTATTGAGAACTTAAGTAGTTATTTGATATGCCTGTTGTAATGAGATGTTATTTAATGCATTTTATATACAAGATGGCTAAAAGTAGTTTAATCTTGTCCATACTGATATACTGTAATACCTAATAAAGAAAATAAGTGTGACAGTTTATTAATTAAGAAGAGACTCATGTTATTTATATCATCAATTATACTACGCAAATTAATAACAATGTAATAATTATTGGTAATACATGATATGGTTGTGATAATAATAAGAAAAAAACCTTATAATCATTAATAAAGATCATGATTATTATATAGGAAGAGTTTCAATAAAATTAATTATTTAATTATGAAGTTATTGCATATAACTTGTAAGATACAATGTAAAGCGAATGATTATAAAGTTTGCTTTGATGTCAGTCATTTGCAATTAATATTATTTCATATTAATAATTTTTTATTTTATACTTTAGACACTTTACCTGTATATGGTCTAAGCAAAATGCCATCATTGTCTAGAAAATAGCACTATTGATTGACTATTTTTGGACCCCAACCAAAACCAAAAATTTTTTTTATTCAATGACAAGATAAAGCGATCTCACCTGATGGCAACATATGTAAAATTAAAGTAAATTTGTATAGTTTAAAATTATCTTCTCATCAAAAATGTAGGATATCAGAGCATAAAAAGTTTTTCAGGTCTTGCGAGATAGCTTTGGAGCAAGTGCGATTGCTTCTGTACAAAGAGTGTGATCATAGAGGAAGAAAAGTTTTGTTTGACTCATCAACTATCGAGAGAGTGCCTTCGTCCAAAAATGATAAGGCAGACTTCAGAGACACTTGCAAGGTCCCCTGCGTTGTGGAGGTTACGGAGGGATTTACATATATTGTGAGTAGATTTTTTTTTTAATTCAAGACAAGATAGTCCTGAACTGCGATCTCACCTGATCGTAAGTGACGATGCAGTCTAAGATGGTAGCGAACTAACTTGGAAGGGGTATGGCACTGTAAATTCAACCCATACCCCTAATCTGTTTCTACACACCATCGTACCAGAACGCTAAATCGCTTGGCGGCACGTCTTTGACGGTAGGGTAGTAACTAGCTACGGCCAAAGACTCCCACCAGGCAATGCTTTTTAGGGCAAAGGAAATGCATAAAGTTTAGCCTGCATCCATTAGCTTTACGCTTAGTTGTAGCTGTACGTCTGGGTACGTCAATAGTAGAATGGGTGAGTTTGAATTATGTGTAACTCTTTACTGAAACAATTCAGTGAGACTTTTTTTTTTTATTCAATGAAAAGATAGCCCTTGACTGCGATCTCACCTGATGGTAAGTGACGATGCAATCTAAGATGGTAGCGGGCTAACTTGGAAGGGGTATAGCAGTGTAAATTCAACCCATACCCCTAATCGGTTTCTACACGCCATCGTGCCGGAACGCTAAACGTTTCTTCAAACTGATCTACTTATTCGAATTTCTAACACTAATGTATCATTAGGCTCAATTGAATCTCGTTCCTAATCGGTATGCGTGGTCGACGCGCTCACTGACACGAACGAACGACAAAGGCGAAAGATCGGGAATTACTACGGGAACTTTAGAACTTTCTTGTTTTTGATACTTTAATTACAAAGTAGTAGCCCGCTACAATCTTAGACTGCATCGTCATTTACCATCAGGTGAGATAGCAGTCAAGGACTCTTGTCATCCAATAAAAGATAAATAAATAAATAGTAAATTCGTAAAGTTCAGTTTAGTTATTTGCTTTCTATAATGTCACATTTTCTTGCCTTACCTTTGGTATACAAGCAAACATCCGCCACAATTTACGCTTATTTAGGAAGAAATATCGTTGTAGAATGTAAACTGATTGCCAATGTAAATAATATTATGTATACTGCGAGTATCAAATTTAACTGTAACAATTTATAAATAACGCAACAATTGAGGCGTCACGAGGATTCCTATTCAGTTTATTCGCACTGCGATGCTATATTTAGACCACTTTATACGTTAGCCTTTTTGATTAAGATCGAGACGGCAAGAGGGCCTGACCAACATGCCGTGGGACTGTAATTTTAGAATAGATCTAATTAATATCACTTACTATAGTGTTCTCGTGCGAGTTTCAATTTATTTAAAGGGAGATAATAATAAAATCCTTCATGCTCTATGATTTTCTATAGATATTTAAACTAGAAGCTCTAATTACCTACTGTTACTATAATACGATTCAAGTAACAATAGGAATAAGAAGCCGCCATTTTCTGTTTCTATCTCACTCAGTGTAAACCGCATATGAGCAGGACATAAATATAAAATGGCTGTTTGACAGTCCTATTCTCATTTGAATAGCATTAACACATAATACCCGTAACAAGAAAAAAGTTTAAAACTATAACAAAATTGGATGTAACAATAATTATTGTTATATCCAATTTTGCGTAGTTTTAATTTAATTATAATTAACATCCGTCATATTCATTTTGTTCATCTAAAATATAACCATCGCTCCAGACCAACGATCGATTTATAAATACAACACCTCAACCATCAAATTCGGCTCAGTAGTTTAAGCGCCACTGTGGAACATACCTTACATACATACATTACCACTAAAATCGTAACCCTTTTGTCTTTGCCTTACTTGGGTAAAAAATGACAAAAGGAATCTGCAGTCAAATTATGTCCCATTGACGAGACAAAACACACAAAATGGAAAACCTTTAGGTCTTGGTACTAGAGTTATGGACTTCAATCTGTTTTTAGAACTTTATAGGTGTGTCTTGTTTAAAATGGACCGGTTCCTAAATCGTTATGTTATTCACGTGACACGAAAGGTCGGACAAGCGATTCGAACTGCGAGTATTTGGTGGCATTTCGCGCCATAAATCTGAAAAATGTAACTAAATATGTGCTACCCGATATTTATGATTTTTGATGATGATGTACCTTTTGTTCTTTGGATAATATAGTAATCCTACGTTTATGAGACTACAGTCACTTCTTTGCGCAATTTATTTACTGACTAGCTGATGCCTGCGACTTCGTTCGCTTGGAATTAGTTTTAAAATTCCGCGGGTACTCTTGATTTTCTTGGATAAAAAGTAGCCTATGTCGCTCTCCAGATCCTCAAGTATATCCATGCAATAAAATCACGTCGATCCGTAGCTCGTTGCAGCGGCATTGAAGGACGAACCAACAAACAAACACACTTTCACATTCATAATATTAGTAAGGAAGTAAGGATTATATAGTAAGGATAATCACGTTTTGATGGTTTATCAACCTCAATCTAAGGCTATGGGCATAGTGATCGCGGCATGTACAAGCGAATTCTTTAAATGTATTATTTTCCTCCGTACAGTATAAAGGAGAAGCGGGCGATGCGAGCATGCTCGGTGAGATGATGTTCGGCGCGGTCGCCATGAACTGCAAGAGCGTGTCTTTGAAAATTCACATAATGAACGACCCTAAAAGGTAATTAATTTTAATAATTCAACTTGCTACACGGTCATTGGGGTACCAAGAAGTAGCGATCTCGCAAAACTTCCCAATAGATTGACCGACTACATCAGACTGCGAGCCGCTACATACAGGCGGTGCTAGACCGAGGCTTGTGGAAGTCTAGACAAGAGACCCATGTCCAGCAGTGGACATCTATCGGTTGTTAAGGAAGAAAAATAATTGGTAATATGACATGCATGTCGTGGGGTGTATTCTAGAACTAAAGCAAATGGGTTTTTTTTAAAGAATATTAGCCAAGCTGAACTTGACTTATATTCTCTTCTCTCTTTCAAATAAGCGAAAAGCTTGTGCTAGGAGTGGGTGCGACAGGTGGGTCTAGAACCAAAGCAAAGGGGTTTTCTTTAAAGAATTATTAGTCAAGCTGAACTTGACTTATATTCTCCTCTCCCTGCCAAATAAGCGAAAAGCTTGTGCTAGGAGTGGGTGCGACAATAGTGCAACGGGTGGGGCTCGAACCTGCGACCTTTCACCTTTAACCATTGGGCTATTGAGGCTTCAAGGTTTGTGAGCATTTGGGTAATATTTCGTATTTACGAGTATCTTCATCATCGTTAACGTCATCAACATGTCGCATAAAAAAATAGAGTACGATTTTACGCAACACGATCGTGTGGCTGGGGCTTTAGAATACGCGTTTCTGGCGTAACATGTATTTTTAAACTAAACTGGTCAATGGGTTATTTATTTTTAAAGTTGTTGTTGTTATAAAATACCAATAGAATTGCAAAGTACCTCACTTATGGTCTTATATTTCGAAATAGATAGTACAATTTAACATTGAATAGCGGCCGGTATTCATCGTTTCCTCGTGTAAGCGACTTGAACTAGATTTTCCTTGATGTTAATAATAATTTCAATTTTCTGTTTGTAAAACAAGAAACATCGGTTCATTTGCTGAAGTTAGAAACCTTTATTCCACAGACTTAATTGTTCTATTCGACTAAGCGTTTTCAGGCGTTTTCCTACAACGATTGCAATTAATGCAGCATGCATATGTAGCTTATTAATTGCAGTTCGTCTATCTAGACCCTTTATGTATGGCCTCAACCTTAATAAAATTAAAACCTATGCACAGACTGGAGTTATGCGCGGGAACCCATTTAGGCCAATTGTTGAATTTTGCTAGCGCGATCCAGGATTGCGAGACGTAGTGATATTTAGTGAGCATATGGCGCCATCTAGTTTAAGCGTTATGAGTTACTTGGTTCCGGCGTTTGCTTGTAGGTCATTCGCATGTGGTTTGCATCTAACGTTTCAATCCACAACTCATGCATGCTTCAGCGGTGAAGGAAAATCATCGTGTGGAAACCTGCGCGTCTGGACATTCTCCATAATGTTCTCAAAAGTGTCTGAAGTCTGTGAATTTGCTTCGGGCCAGCGTAGTAGACTATGGCCTATAACCCTTCTCTGAGAGGGAGACCTGCCCCCTGATTTTGTAACTCAGTGACTATCAAAAAATGAAAGCCACTGACATATATTTTTTATCCATTGAAGGTATGAAGAGAAATGTCACTTACTATTTCATAGTAAACCTTCAATGGATAAAAAAATATGTTAGTCGCTTTCATTTTTTGATAAGCACTGAGTTATAGAATCAGGTTTTGTCCAATATAAAGCGAATGCGCGATCATCGCGCGAATAAGCGATGCGAGCGGTCGCGGGTTCCACTGCGCTTCGTTCCGTCGCGCGAATGCCTTTTAGGACACCTATTCGAGATCAGTATGTTTGATCGCGCGTTCGTACGAGTAAAATTCGCGCGAACTTGCGATGATCGCGCATTCACGGTGTATTAGGACAACGCCTCAGGCCCCTGCGCTTAGTATTAAGCCGTTGGTGGGTTGCTGATGATAATAATAGTGATTTAATGCTTATTGTGGTAACCGCCACAATCCTAAAAAAACCCAACGTTTTGTCCAGGTTAATGTGCACAAAATTGTTCAGTGTGCCTCGATCACGGCAGATCAGTCGAGGCGACAGGAAAATCACTGAGGCAAAGAGCAGCGGCGACTTGAACGGCACCTCTAAACCTTTGAGTGTGCCTCAGTTGAAAGAGGAGGGCGTTTCGTTGAGTTTCTCACTGGATAGAGGAGATTCTGGTAAGTAGATACTATGCCTTATATGTGTTTGTGTGTATCTTAGGTAGTACTAAGTTTGCGACAGACAGTTCATAAGATACCTAAAAGATTGGGTGTCATAATATGAACTGCCTATCTCAAACTGAGTTAGTACTACCTAAAATATCGCAGGTAGGTACTTGAATTTTGACAAAATTCTTTGATAAGGTATGAGGCGTTAGTTGTTGCATTTGTGAGTTGTGATCCATCTATTAATATGCATATTTTTTTAAGTTTTTATGGGAAGTATAATCAAAAATGCAAGCATAATTTCAAACGTCAGTATGAGTCGATTTACGACTAGCAGATTTGAAATTAGTGTTACCTTGACTCGGTTGACCTATTCGAGCCCATTGATCGTTCGCTCACGTGATGAGCGCGAAAGTTGACTCATAGTTTCATTAACATACTTCGCTTATACAAAATGTATTAAGTACTTGTTGTTTGCCGCCACCTCACGCGATGCTAGATTTTTTTTAAATTGTTGGGTCAAGCCCTTACGTGGGATGGTTCGACACAGGCGCCCTAATGTTTGACGCAAAGTTCGTCGATAAAAGTCGAAAGTGGTAACATGTCATATCAGGGTGACAGCATCAAGAGACCAGCAGCCGCAGCTGAAATGGTTGAATCCAGTAACCGCTGCCAGTATGCCTCTCTCATTCAAAGTACGATGAAGTAGGTACCATAATCCTATGGTCTCAATGCGAAAAGATTTTTACGAGACATTTAGGCTGAAATCTTTAGACGGCACTCACTCAGCTCAGACTCAAGTCTGAGTTTAAACGAGACAGATTTATGTCAGAGCATATTTGTGTCTCGTTTTAACCTCTATCTTGAGTCCGAGCACGCTCTATAGATCTCAGCATTAGCCACAATTAATTGTCTCATCTGGTGGCAGAAGGGCTGGTTCATATTTTGCTCAAGCCGCTAGTATCTGCTGGTTACAAATGGCCGAAGACCATATTCTGTGGCAATCCATGCACGAGATCTTTGTCTATTGATTGAGACAGCGTTATCTTGTCTTTTTTAAGGAATATAAATTCATAGGGAAGTGGTTTGAGCAAGTATCCTTTTTCAGGTTTCTACGGCGAACAATCACCATACAGCAGTGTGGCTTCCACATGCGATTATTTCTCAATGTTCGACACTTGGGAGCACAACTCACCTGATGATTACTGCTTTTATAGTAAGTATTCATTTTGATTTATGGTTTAATTTAACTTAAGCAAACTCATTCTGGAACATTGCGTCAAAGAAGATTTTAACTTCAAAATTTGTTGGCTTTGGTACTCCCCGACTTCATTGAATCAGATTTCGTATTTGCAGTAAATAGCCATAGCCCGTACGAACAAAAATATTCACGGTTCTACTAACAATTAAATGACAGCCAACGTTTAGCAACCTCCTAGACACAATTCATTGTTCCTAGGCAAGTCGGTGTTTTTAAGAAGAAATCGCACCAATGAGTTGACGTCATTTTGCTAGTATGGAATTGCCGGTAGTATATATAAGTTAATGACCGTAAACTATTTACCTGGAATTTAAAATAAAAAAACTAGCAAAAAAATGCAAATTGACGACTTACAGCACTACATATACTAAAAGTTTTGTCCCTGTATACTAAAAGTTTTGTCTCGTGGGAGGCTTTGGCCGTGGCTAGTTACCACCCTACCGTTAAAGACATGCCGCCAGGCGATTTAGCGCTGCGGCACGATGGCGTGTAGAAACCGACTAGGGAGTATAGGTTGAATGTACACTGCCGTACCCCTACCAAGTTAGCCCGCTACCAGCATAGGTGAGATCTCAGTCAAGGGTTATCTTGTGATTGAGTAAAAAAAAAAGTTTCACATCTGAGATCCATAATACGATTATCGCTCATAACAACCACGCCATCTCAAGAGCAATATAATATTAATAGGTGCATGGTTTTCCCAGCGCCGAGCAGCAAGCTCAGCTGCTCGAGCAGCGGCAGTTGGCAGCGGAGGACCTCCCAGAGCATGGCCACGCGGTTCAACTTCACCAACAACAGCCTGCAAGTGCCCACATCTGCTACTATGTCCAGTTCGGACTCACAGGTAAGTACTCACACTCCTTATGGAATGTCTTGATCGCCGTGTAAACACTTGTATGATAATTTAATTCAACAGTAAATTTTGATATTTTTTTTTGTAATGTGTGTGAACGTGTAAGTGGGTCGTAGTAGCCATAATAAAGAATTTATTATTATTATTACTTTTCCTGACAGTGAAGCACTGTGTTCCAGCGCTGGATTAAATAATGTCACGGTGTTAACACGCGTGTTAACGACACGATCCAGTCACAATGTTCGCTAGCGACTAGCACTGTCGGTAGTTACTGGATCAGTAAAAACCTACTTTCAATTTCAATTAAGGGAATTAAGGATTTTTGCGATTTTTAAAATTTAAATTAGTTATTAAGTCTATAGATTTGTTTGGCCTGTTCGTTTAAATGACACGATCCAGTCACAATGTTCGCTAGCGACTAGCACTGTCGGTAGTTACTGGATCAGTAAAAACCTACTTTCAATTTCAATTAAGGGAATTAAGGATTTTTGCGATTTTTAAAATTTAAATTAGTTATTAAGTCTATAGATTTGTTTGGCCTGTTCGTTTAAATGACACGATCCAGTCACAATGTTCGCTAGCGACTAGCACTGTCGGTAGTTACTGGATCAGTAAAAACCTACCTTTAATCTCAGTTAAGGGAATTCTGGATTTTTGCCATTTTTAGAATTTAAATTAGTTATTAAGTCTATAGGTGTTTGGCATGTGCGTGTAAACGGCAAGATCCAGTTCGCTAGCGACTAGAATTATCGATAGTTACTGGATCAGTAAAACCTTTGATCTCAATCAAATGAAGTTGTTACTTTAAATAGGGCTCAATTTCCCCTATAAAGTCACAAAATCGTGTTGTGTTGCGATCCTTGCAAGATGCCTACCTATATCCAGCAGTGCACTTCTATCGGTTTATGTCGGTAACTGGTTGAGGCGCAGGGATATTAAAAGCAAGCTGCCTCCATTGCCCGCTGAGTGTGGCAGCTTGAGCTAGTTAGTTGAACTTGGTAGGTTGTTACAAAATTATCAGTACTAATATCGTGTGAACTGGTTACTCGACATTCCCTTTATCGAGCGCTTGACGTCACGTCACATGAGGTGTCCGGAAACAGTGTCATGTGATCGTTTATCGGTGCAGTTCATACAATTATGTCACGTCGTTATAAATTGTCACTATAATCAGTTGCAATCTATTCAAATAAGCTTACATATTAAAGCTTCATTATTGCCTGTTATTTAAATATATAGTAATGGTGCTCGCGACTTCGCTCACGCGGATTTAGGTTTTTTGGGAAGTTTTTGAATTTTTGAGATAAAGGTTCAGTCTGTAGCAAGCTATATCGGTGCCAAATTTCTTCAATATCGTTGTATCGTCTAGTAAAAGAGAACTATGTTTATCTCATAAGATAGGCATACTTATTAGCAGGTGCTACGCGATACTTTGCGGAATTACATGACTTAAAAGTTGAGTTACAAGAATTTTGCACCACTGTCATCAGGTCTGGATTTGATGATGGAGTCCTGGAGAAATCGAGGGAACTCTTCAAATTTTATAGGCACACTTTTCAAGTTACTACACAACACTTTGAAGTCGGCTTTGTAAAAAGAATTTTTACGTTTATAATGAGTGTACCTTTTTATGTGTCGAAATATATGCCTTGTCGTGTACATAGTATTCTATTAGGACCCTCAACATCCTAAAAAGGAATCATAAAGTTTGTATGAACGGGCGAAGTCGAAGGTATCAGCGCCAAGCAAAAGAAACTTTTCACTTTAACACAATGTAGTTACTGTTTACGTAAACTGTTGTCTGTACAGTTTCCAACTTTTCCATCATGTGACTTGCGTCCAAGAAGTGATAATTACAATAATTAGCGGAGATAATTTACACAACAAATTGTAATTAGACATGCCTCGAGGCAAGAAATAATTTATAATGTAAATACTAGGTGTCAAACAATTTAATTACAACAAAATAAGTATGATAACGGTTACTCATTTCAAAAACAAATATATCCTATCGATAACTAGATGATGCCCGCGACTTCGTCAGCGTGGATTAAGGTTTTTCAATTTTTCGCGGGAACTCTTTAATTTTCCGGGATAAAATGTAGCCTATGTTAAACTTAGGTGTGAGCTATCTCCATTCCAAATTTCAGCCAAAAATCGATACATTCATTCTGGCGTGAAGGAATACCAAACACACACACACGCACGCACGCACGCACGCACGGGTGCGTATACACAGTCACATATACACAGATACACATGAAATACTCGTCAAACTTATAATACCCAATTTTTTGGCCGGGGGTAAAAAATCCTGTCCTATCCTATTATCCTATTATAAATGTGAAAGTTTGGATGTGCTGAATGCTGCTGGATGGATGGATGTTTGTTATACAATCACGCCGCAGCGCTTGAACCTATTTGGCTGAAATTTGACACAGAGGTACTAGATTATAGTCTGGAAAAAACAGGCTACTTTTTATCCCGAAAAATAAGAGAGTTCCCGCGGGAATTAAAAAACCTTAATCCACGCGAACGAAGTCGCGGGCATCAACTATTGTGAACTGATAAATTTAAAATGCCCTGCCGTCCGCCGTCCGGTGTGCGCTGGCCCTAATACAGCTAGCTATATTTAGTGGTCTGTTTGTGCACAGCTATACAGCAATAGTTCCTCAAGCGGTACGACGGACAGTCTGGCGAGCTCGTCCGTCACCACCAGGAGGGGAAAGCTGGGTCTCGCTCTACTCATCGGTGTGGCTGAGTCTGTTGACATGTGAGTTTTAACTTTTAATCGACTTCAATTAAGGATGAGGTTCTCAGTTCGTCGGATTTTTTTTTTATGTATGTTCCCCGATTACTTGAAGACGCTTGGACCGATTTGGAAAATTCTTTTTTTTGTTTGAAAGGGTATACTTTCTAGGTGGTCTCACTGTCATCAGGTCGGGATCCTGGAGAAATGGAGGGAACTCTTGTATAGGCAAACTTGATATACTTTGTAGTGGTGATTGAAGTCGGTTTTTTAAAAAGAATTTTAATTTCGATTATTATTTGAAAATTTAAAAGGTATCTCGCAGCCATGCTTTATAATACAGCTTAAGCGTAGTTATGTCTTTAAAAAATTTGTCGTTGACTCAAAATTAGTTAGTTATAGACATTAGTTTAGGAGCTTAGAACCCGAGACCTCCCAGTTTAAGACCACAGCGCTCACCACTGCGCCAGGGAGGTCATCTTTATTAATAGTCAGGATTTGAATTTTCAGTTGATATTCTTTATCGCAGTCGTGATTTTTTTTTCTAATTTTGAATTCTCGTTGTCACAGGGATCTACTTCGTCGCTGCTTGGAACACTCGCCGCAGCTGCAAGCGCTGGTGTGTCGGCTGCGCCTGGCCACCCTCGCCGCGGGGGTCGGCAACGCCTTTGTGTCCACGTTGCATAAGGCGACAGAGGATGCGGCGAGATGGTAAGTCCTCATAACCGATAGACGTCCACTGCTGGACATAGGTCCCTTGCAAGAATCGTCACGATCTTATGCCGTTTGAATCCCGCGGTTGGCTTGGGATGGTCTGGCCATTCTTTCTTTCTTCTTGCTGGGCTGGTTTCTGCACGTAAACCAGTCATCGTCTGTTGTGTGTGATGCACCAAGCCTTCCAATGTTCTTTACTCCAACCATCGTAGCTCTCTCCAAAAGACTAGCAGACCGCGCAGGTAGACGCGGCCTGCTAGTCTTTTGCAACCTCCAAGGACTTCTCGAAGTGAGGGTGGGAATCCTAGATGGTTCGTGCGTTGCGTTGCGGTCAAGCCATTACAGTTACCTCATATCAAGAGACGAATGGAAGAGCCATCATTACCTGGAAGGCCGATCTTTTTTTTTTTTTTTTTCAAAAACTCCTTTCCCCTCGAATTGGGTATTTGACTGTTGTCAGAATGTGGATATTCATTAATTACAGTCGAAAATGAAACGTGTAACAATAACATTTGTAAAAGCAGAAACTAAATCTATCGCATTGAATCCGCGACCCCGCCGTTTGGAGACTAATCTTAACCACTGTTCCGCTGTATAGCACTGCCAGTAAATTATTAAAATAGATTATAATATGACATTAGTGTTCGTAGGTTCTTCAACTTCTGACGATCTGGCCCATTGCCAAAGTAAATGTCAAATTACTTGATGAAGGGGAAATAAAAACTTTTATGTTGATACACGTAAATCTCGCAGAGTCGTTTAAACGTAGACTTGTCTGTAAGTTGTTAATCTTTTTGATCGGAATGTTATTTTTGCCGAAAATAAATCTGTGAAAATGGTGAGAGTTTAAAATAAAATAATGCCCGTTTTTCACCAACGTTCCCTAATTTTTACGGGCTGCTTAAGCAAAGTTAGGTGACGCTTTCTGTCGATTTCTTTTTCACGAAGCTTTAGGAAACACCTAAAGGTGAAAATGACATCGTGCCTAGAAGATGCCTATTTACTCTAGATTTAAATTTAGAGTACCTTTAGATTGAATTGGAAAAATGGAAACCAGAAAGGGCATTCCAAATTGACTCCAAATTGCCTCCTTGTTAATACGCACCGCCAAAAGAACAAGGAGGCAAAATTGCTTGGTGCGAGATCTTGGCATTTTCATGATCCATGCGATGACTTGTGGTTCAATAGTAGAAGGGTGATGAATAGTTCTTGAAGAACACCGACAGACCGCCACCTTGCGTCGATGCTCCAGACTTTGGAGTCTGGAGTCGACCAGCGATTCTTCACCAATAATTTTTCTATTAAGATGACTTGATTAGGTTTCTCTTATTTCAGGTTGTCAGACCTTATGTTCGGGCCGCGGATACATTCGGTGTGGTTGGACCTGGTCACCAGCGAACCGGATCGTACCACCAAAATAGCGGACCATTTGCTTGGCGACCTCTGTTCTGTGTTAACCGTAGCAGACACCAAACACACTAATTTGTGAGTATCTAACTGCAGAAATCTTCACCTTCATTTGTCTGTTGTCTGGTGGGAGGCTTTGGCCGTGGCTAGTTACCAACCTGCCGCCAAAGACAAAGACTTAAAAGACGTGCCGCCAAGCGATTTAGCGTTCCGGGACGATGGCGTGTAGAAACCGATTAGGGGTAGATAGATAGATAGATAGACAGATCATTTATTCACCATAATGTACAATATGATGTAATATAAGAAAAACGAGCCTAATACATTTTACTAGTACTGGTGTGTGAATATTATACAGTAAAATGAATATATGAAATATGATACGGTATGGGTTGAATTTTGCACTGCTATACAGGGGTCTCACCTGATGGTAAGTGAATATGCAGTCTAAGAAGGGTCTTAGACTGCATATTCACTTACCATCAGGTGAGATCGCAGTGGAGGACTATCTTGTCATCGAATAATAAATTACATAGATTTTTACAAAGTTGTTTATTAAAGTTCTTGCTGTAGAATGCAGAATTTAGAAGAACTGAAACCTGAAAATAAGGACATTAAAGTCTATTTTGCGGTATCGTTTCGACATTCAAAATCGTGCCGGAACGCTGAATCGCTTGGCGGCACGTCTGTGTCAGTAGGGTGGTAACTAGCCACGGTCACAGCCTCCTACCAGACCAGACCAGAGACAATTTAGAAATTGTGAATTCCCAAGTTGCTCCCGCCAGGAATCGAACCCGAGACCTCCCAGTTATAAGACCACAGCGCTCACCACTGCGCCACTGCGTCATTTTTAATACGTTACAGCGTTTCGATTCTCGTAATTTATTAACTTAGTCGATGTTTATCTTTTAAGTCACATAATATTGCTAAAATTAATGTCCTATAAAAAATTTTGTACGAACGAAATCGATATGAAGAATTTTCTATTCTATTCTATGGAATCTCGGACATAGTTGGTCTCGTCTCTCAAATTTTTTTTATAAATAAAATACGATATCGGTTCTAAATTCGTCCAAAGTGATTAATAGGAAACAAGTTAAATGCGTATCGCCGTCGAGCACGTGATGTGGGCAGCTGATAAAAATATTTCGTTACTTTAATAGCAAGAATATTAGGCCGTTAATCGAATGACGTTCTGATTTTATTAGCAGTTTTTAACGCCAGCACGTTAAAGAGAATCACATGATTTCAAGACAAAGAGCGCGAATATTATAGTTCTTTTATTTCACGATGGTTCGTGGTTAATGGTTGTGTGTGTCGGATACGACAGATATGTATAAGTGTGAGCGAGAGCTTGCTTGCGCCTGACGTCTCCGATTTAGTTTTTGTTAAATCCTGCGGGATCTCATTGATTTTCCGGGATAAAAAGTAGCCTATGTCATTCTCCAGAACCTCAACTATGCAAAAATCACGTCAATCCGTAGCTCTGTTGCAGTGTTATTGAAGGAAAAAGCAACAACCAACAAACAAAAACACTTTCGCATTTATAATATTAGTAATGTTTAGCGTATAAAATTGAAGAGCACCTTAAACAATTTTTTTTTCATTTTATTATTATAATAGCCTTACATTTTGAGTGGTCTTCAAAATTAAGTATCGTTTTAAATATGTATGCTACATTCTTCTATTTGTTGCAAAATGTTAAAAGTATTAAAAGAAAAGAAATCTAAAGGTTTTAATTAAGCAATCAATAAACATCGCCACGAATCGTTGAACATTTTAGTCGTTTTTAATACAACCATTAATCCGCTTCAAGACCTAAGATATTTTTTAGACATTAACTTGGATCTTGTCCAACACTTTCACCATACGTCTAAAGTTCAGGACAGACTCGTATGAGGGATTTTTTAATTAATAGAAACTAAATATCGCTCGTATTATTTACACATAAAGTTGATAATAGTGTATGAAAATTCTACGCCGATGTTTCCTAAAGTAAATTATTGCTTGCATACGATTGTCTACTTTACTGAAATTGGGTAAGGACTATATTTGATTTATTTGTGGTGAAATTCCCCCTGATGTGTGTTGACCCTAGGTGTCGATTACACTTTGAAGTGTCAAACAGACTTTAGTTTTCGGACGTAGTTCCTGATAATTACTGACATGTGTGAATGAAATCAGTCAAGTGCAATAGGTTATTTTGGGTGTAGGTATTTTCGTAGGTTATTTTTGTGTAGTGTTTACGCGTTTTTCACGTGACTGTGTGTTCAATGGATTGACGCGTTTGGTCGTTTACTATTTGTGCGGATTAGTTGTGTAACCTGCGTGGGTGAAAATTAATTGTACAACGTACCGCGGAATTCATTCTTTATTCTTATAGTCATGCTCATCTGTAGATAGATTTACAGACTGTTTTATAAGGTATCCTTTTATGATTTTCTTCTCCAAAAACTTCTTAGTTACTTTATATTACATATTGTTTGCATGGGTATAGTTTAGGATTTAGAGATTAGTAACTATAGAATACTTTTTATTTCGGAAAAACAAAATATTCCTTATGATAATCTATCTCCATGTATGATGAAACAAAATATTCCTTATGATAATCTATCTCCGTGGATGATGTTGCGGGCAATAACACTATCACACTAATATTATAAAGCCGAAAGTTTGTATGTGTATGTGTGTGTGTGTATGTGTGTGTGTGTATGTGTGTGTGTGTGTGTGTGTGTGTGTGTGTGTGTGTGTGTGTGTGTGTGTGTGTGTTTGTTACTTCTTCACGCCACAAAGAACGAACCGATTTGGCTGAAATTTGAAATGAAGATAGCTCATACCCAGGATTAAAACATAGGCTACATTTTATCCCGGAAAATTACAGAGTTCCTATGGAAATTGAAAAACCATCCACGCGGATGAAGTCGCGGGCATCGTTTAGTATTTTAATAATTTACTAGGAAAATGAGCATGTGTTCTATAAAAAATGTTTTATTTGGTACTTATGTAAGAACCTGTAATAAAACTGGTCGCCAGAAATTCTTGGTCTAGTCTAAAGTCATAAATGAAGTGTTTCTACACATGTCTCTCTTTTATTACACAAGCTAAGAACTCATAAAGTATTATGTAAAACCATATCTAACTAGCGACTCGCCCCGGTTTCGTACGGGTGCAATTTTCTAATCTTATGATGAAATTTTTTTTTAAAGAAACTTACAGTTAAAAACACAATTAAAAAAAAAATTGGTCGAGCCGTTCTCAAGTGATGATCGTTTTTAAATGCGGCATTTATTTTTACTCTGCGTCAAAGTACATTGGGCTCTATGTCAATGCACATAAAGCCTACTTGATATGTCAGTGCGCTGCGCTGCGGTCCCCTTTTGATACCCATAAAATGGTCCAAAATAATGCAGGAGTTTTTTTGCAATGCAAAGCGTTGCCAAGTGCGCATTGGCAGACTTCACACACCTTTTTTTTATATTTTCATCGAAGTGTTCGGAAATTTCCTTCAAGTGTAGCATTTTTTATATGTTTTTTTTTTTATTCGATAACAAGCTAGCTCTTGACTGCGATCTCACCTGATGGTAAGTGACGATGCAGTCTTAGATGGTAGCGGTCTAACTTGGAAGGGGTATAGCAGTGTAAATTCAATCCATATCCCTAATCTGTTTTTGCACGCCATCGTGCCGTAACGCTAAATCGCACGGCGCCACGTTTTTGACGGTAGGGTGGTAACAAGCCACGGCCAAAGCCTCCCACCAGACCAGACCAGAGACAATTCAGAAGTTATAAATTCCCAAATTGCCCCCCGCGAGGCCTCCCAGTCATAAGACCACAGCGCTCACCACTGCGCCAGGGAGGTCGTCGTGTAATTAAATATTTATTTACACACTTTAAGAACTTTACGAAGAACTACGAAGGTATCTTTCTTTACATTGGAAAGTGCATTTTTAACATTGACAATGTGTTGTTTCAGATTTATAAGCACACTTCTAACGTATGTCCTCACCCATCACCTCGGTTGGGTCACCACAGTCAGCCCTTACGACACAGTCGAAGATCCGTACAGTTCCCAAGAACTAACCGGCTCAAGCCGTCCGTACAACGCACTGTGGGCTCAGCTCACAGACCTGTGCGGCACCGTCGGCTACCCGCCGCGATCCGCCAGAACCATCATCACCGGAACCAAAAACATACCCTTCATAAACAAACTACTCGCTGTGTTAACGTACTTTGTACGCTGTGGGGACGTCAACAAAAATGACTTTGAGTATCAAGACTGTGCGCTCAGTGACGCTAAAGTTGTGAAAGTGAACAAACATAGCTCAGATTCAGGTAGGACCGCAAAACTTTTGGAAGTGAAAGATTGTTCGAGAGATAGTTTAGGAGTACCCTCGTTTCATAGGAATAGTGGAAGTAGTGTGAGTACGTTAGTTGCGAGTGAAAGTGGGCTGAAAAAGTCAACGACGCTCGCGGACTTAAGCCAAAAGCTCTCTAGTTCAGAATTCGGGGTAGACGGCAGTACGAGCTCTGAATGTCAGCCCAAAACCTTGCGGAGGCAACCGACTATGATGATCTCGTTGAAGGACTCCTCAGATTCCAGTTCAAACTTGTCGACGTCGGAGGAAGGTGATAAAGTTTTGTTCGTGCTAGGCGATGATGAGAAACTGGTGGGGTTGAAGAACAAGTCGAACGGAGGAAAGTGCGTAAAGAAATCTTCTAAGGTCCACAACGAGCCGGTCAACTTGGAAACCTCTGAGGAAGCTGAAGTAACCACCGCTGAGGCCAATGAAAAAGAGAAGTCGAGAAGCAGCGAGAGCCCGTCGAAGTGCTGCGCGCAAACACTGCAACATTCCAAGCCAATAAAACATTCCGGTTTTAAATTCGAGTTCGATAAGTACCCGCAGATAGTCACTAATTATATGAAGAGTAAAAACTTAGAGATTCTAGATAGGCACTATATAGGAAAACCGGGGAATCTGAAGCTGGATAACTTCCAGTTCGATCCCACTTTCGTTCCGCCGATACAGGAGGAGAGGTGTGAGACTTGTTACAAATGCCAGTTGATGGAGTCGATGCTGCAGACGCCCACGAACGCTTCCGAAATGGAGTACATGAACGACATGCCGCGACAGACTGAGCCGCAGTTCGCGAAAGAATCCATAGCAAGAGAGCCAGAACATCGGGACATGTCACCAAAAACATTTGTTAGGAAACGAAAGGAGAACACAGTGATAGTGAATGTTAGGACTACGGATAAAAGTGCTCGTTTGTCGAAGGATGTTTGTACGTTCAGTGTAAAGGCAGAGGGCGAAAGTGTGAATAAGAACGATAAATTGGACGTGAAGCAAGTGATAGAGTTCCCGTTGCCGCTCATGCGCACGCAGTCTCGTACGCAAGTGCGCTCCGGGTATGACGTCACGCTTCTTGGCGGAGTCACAAACCATTATGTACCTGATTTAGTTTTACAAGGTGAGGATATATATTTCTTCTTATAGCATAATATTATCAATTGAGGTTTTCTAAGGGAGGGCACCCTTAGTATTTAATCCTTGTCCTCAAAGATATCCTGCGTTTGTGAATGAAGGACGTAGCCACAGAGGATGTTTATGGGAGAGTTCATCCTCTTATAGCATAGCTTTTGTCCACGACTTTGTCGGGACTTTTTTCCTTGGATTAAAAGTCCTATATCTACCAGGTAGCGTGTAAAATTTGGGACAAACTTTTGAAATCAGTTGGACGTTTAAAAAACCGCATTCAAATAGGTCCACCTGTATGTAGCGTAACCTTCATTTTTTATTTGGGCTTAAAAATGTAACCTTCATTTTTTATTCGGGCTTAAAAAGTAATAAAAAAATAGATATTGTTTAGGACAGTGTTAAGACATACCTAGTACCGATTTTTCATCAATTGTCGACTTCCGTGTTGGTCTGGGGGGTCTCAAATGCCATATTTTAATGTTTTTAAGACCCTAACATAGAGAACCTTACGTTACCCTTCAATAGAGAATTTATTTAGTTATCAATCACAGGAACGTTAGCAAGTCCCGCCGCGTGGGAAGCAGAGCTGAGACGCGACTTGGACCTGGCGTCATATCTGCACAAGAGTGTAGACGCACCCATACAGTCCGTCGCTATCGTTGGGGACACTAATACGTGGTAAGTTACACTTAAGACATAAGGGCTGTAAAGCAATGTATAGGTTCAGACCTGCCAGAAGATTCTTCCATCTATTGGAGACAGATTTTTTATATAAATAGAACAAGCGAGCAAGTGGGCGCCCATACAGTCCGTCGCTACCGTTGGGGACACTAATACGTGGTAAGTTACACGTAAGACATAAGGGCTGTAAAGCTCTACATAGGTTCAGACCTGCCAGATTCTTCCTTCTATTGGAGACAGAATTTTTTATATAAATAGAACAAGTGAGCAAGTAGATAACCTGATGTTAAGCCTGCAGTCTGGACGCGTGGGAAGTTGCGATTGAACACCCACATTGATAATTTCTATTCACACAGACATATCATACAATATTAGTATACGCACCCTGGAAAGTAACAATCTTAACAATCTACGTTTGGCGCTTCCCTCAAGTTAAATGTACATCACGCGTTCGTCTTAGTAGGATATTAATGAATTTCACAGAAAATACGCAATGTATTTAACCATTAGATTGTCGTTTTGTTTAGTTCGCGGGCGGCGACGTGCGGTAGTGAGTAGCCGGTGGCATAGGGTGGGGTCACAGTGCACGCTTTTTGTCATGTAACTTTTGCGTGAATGAATAACTTCTAAATAAGAGGTCCGATTCGAATTATTTAAAGAGGAATTTCCAAATACATAGTCAATTATAGTTACAAAAATATGTAATTGGATAAAGATTACTAAATAATCATGATGAGAACGTCAACATTTTTCATCGTACTCATGTTTCAACAGACTAATTTGAATAAAAAAGGGGTTATAGTTGCTCAACTATAATAGTTCAATATATAGACCCGCGGACGTGCTTGTAGGTAATTATGAGTATTGCAAACATGTATAGTACGTATATATCACGAAGTTACGGTTAATTTTTTTTAAATAAAATATAGCTCATGTTACTTAGGAATAATAGCTTTCCATGAGTGTAAGAATTTTTAAAATCGTTTAAGTAGTAGTTTTTGAGTTTATCCATTACAAACAATTTTACAAACTTACAAATAAGCAAATATTTCATCTTTATGATATTAGTTTAGACAAAACAAGTGTCACTAAATAATTCAACTCAAACTCAAAATTATTTATTTCATATAGAATGCTGATTCTGCTGAGAAGAGCCGGCAAGAAACTCGGCAGTTGCTCTTTTCAAAACAAAAAATGTTACAATATGTAGCTTATGTATCTTGTGGCAGTTGAAGCAAGCAGATTGGTTCCAAGTAACTTTGTCATTTTACAATTATATTTTGCATGTTTTGTACTTATTTCCTGAAATAGAACTCTCGTTGCTTTTTCAACATCAGTGCACGCATCATCCTTCAAGCTTTTGTTTTCCAGAATTGACACTTTGTTTCCTGAAACAATATAGTTAATAAGGTATTTATTAGAAATTAGGATATAATTAATTAAATTAGATTTTTTGCAAACCCCAATTAGATTTTAAAGGTTTAAAAGGTAGCCTATATGTTAATCCAGGGTATAAGCTATCTGAATTCCAAAATATGTATCAGCCAAATCCGTTTAGTGTTTGTAGGGTTATAAAGACAGCTAGTCCATTTTAAAGTAATTTTTTAATACGGTTGCTCAAAGAGCTTTTTGTAGCTGTATCTCGTGCGGAAAGTTCGATTTTCCGCATTTGTATCAAAATATACTATTAAAGGTTAACAAACATTAAGCCAGAAAACATAACAATGTTTTGGGCTTCGCCACAGTCGAAGTCGAAGCTTTGTCTGGGGGGAGGCTTTAGCCGTGACTAGTTACCACCCTACGACAAAGACGTGCCGCCTAGCGATTTAGCGTTTCGGCACGATGGCCTGTAGAAACCGATTAGGCTTAGGTTGAATTTACACTGCCGTACCCATTCCAAGTTAGTCCGCTACCATTTAAGACTGGCATCGTCACTTACCATCAGGTGAGATCGCAGTCAAAGACTATCTTGTCAACGATAAAAATAAAAAAGTCGGGTAAAAAGATGAGTACATTATAAGTACTCGTCACTTACCATCAGGTGAGATCGCAGTCAAGGGCTATCTTGTCATAGAATAAAAAAAAAAAAAAAAAAAAAGTACTTACAGCTTTATGTTAAATCTTCCTTTTTTTTTTTTTTTGTGTTTTTAGTAATTTCCTTTACGCTTTTTCATATCTACCTGAAATGAGAAGAAAAATAAGTTACGATATTAATGAGTACATTAGTGTTTGCTAATTAATGAAGTGTTTGATGATTAAATAAATACATGATAAAACTCACATACTTACTACGTACTCGAAGAATACAAATAGAATTAGCAGTCGTTTCCGACACTCGCGACCCACCCTAATGCTCGTCGAAACAATTATTATATCGCGGTCGCCGGAGTTGCGGTGCTCTACGAAAACGAGCGTGCTATCACCTTGAATATTGGGACGCGATTGAATTCATTTCTGGTTGAACACTGTAATATAAAGCGAATTACGGGCGCCTACTGCTTCATACTAAAATGTATGAGCAACGGGGAACGATTTTCGCTACAAAATTAATGATTTTTAGTCTTATATTATTGCTTTTTGGTTTGAATTAATATAAAATTTTAATGGCGAAAATAATCTCTATACGTCCTTCTCACGATTTAACCAAAAATTATTCCAAATATAACATCGGAATAGCATAAGATGTATTAAATAGAAAAGGTCGATTTCGGTGATTTTGATAATGTTGCCGATTTTTTTTCTCAAAAACTGAGATTTATTTTAGATATATTTCGTGGCGTACTTATAGCCTCATCTATTAAGCAATTGAGGTTTTTTTGTGGTGTCATTCAATTCAATGAGTTTTTTAATTTGCGTTAAACCGTAAGTATCTATTTGCGCATTTCTTCCAGACTTGCCCCTTAAACTGTTACTTCCACCCAAAATTTGGAGCACCAGAGACACCGCAAATGAGTTGCCGGCTTTTCAAGAATTTGTTGGTCCGCGCCTTGAATAATCCGTGAAGTTTAAGGGTATGGGTTGATTGTGCACTGTCAAACCCCTTTCAAGTTAGCCCGCTACCATCTTAGACTGCATCGTCACTTACCATCAGATGAAATCGCAGTCAAGGACTATCTTGTCATAGAATAAAAAACAGATGGTAACTGAATGGGGGTGAATGATTATGATTGTTACCAGGGAGGTGCGTCTAATCGGGCGTACGTGTGGTAGCGGCGGTCTGTCGCCATTAGTAGGCGGAATGTTGGACGCCTTGACAGCCATGCGCAGAGCCCGAATACCTTCACAACAGGTAATTAATATCCACTACTATTACTTTTTACTACTATTTTTTTTTAATTATAAGACTAGCTTTTGCCCGCGACTTTGTCGAATTTGTCGTTGTTGTTACACTGGGTACATGTGTAATATGTCATCATTTTCATTCCCTATCGTTTTCACAAGAAACGTGGGCTTGATTTTAAGGCATATCCAACCCTGTGGGGTTAATATAAGATGTAATTCGATTTATCGTATTCGTATACTATGTCATTAGCGTCAAAGCAAAATGAACAATAAGCTCATTGAATTAGTGCTCAATTTCGTGCATGCATTCTTATACTTTTCCGTATACGGATACGCTCCAAACTAAAATCGGTTGTACTGAATTTGTGACTTTAAATCAATACGTTTAAGGTTTATTTTACTTTGACGCTAATGACATAGTATACGAATACGATCAATCGTGTTTAATTTTATACTAATCCCACTGATCTTGATTTCAAGGCGTATCCAACACTGATCTTGATTGTTACCAAAACCTAAAAACTTGCTTAATTTCTTTAAATACTTACCGATATAATATTCTTTCCATAGTGTCTCATATACCTGGAAAGTAAGCTCCGTGAGTTCTGCGTGTTGTCCAAAACGTTGGCAGACATGCTAATGTCGACTGACTTCTGCGATATCGCCACATTAACTCAGTCCCTTAGCATCGACGTGAACGACGTTCCACTGCTATTAGCTATCGCCACTACACATACACCAGAAGTCACGAGAAGATACGGTATCAGTTATAGATAATAATTATTATTAAGTTTGATATGGGATGTACCAAACCTCTTATCTACCTGTGGACTTACGCTGTTGAATATAGTCTATAAGGTTACCTAATAAGCGCCATTAAAGGCCAGGGCAGACACTGATTTATCAGCGGCGATGGGCATAAAAAAAATAGTGTATCGTCGGGGATAGTGCGAAACCGCGTATGTACATGTGGTAAAAACCGCGGATTTACAAGAGAAGTTTAAAACTTTATTTTCTTATTTTCACGGCTATTGGGCAAATTTTAAAACAGAAAGTATTAATACATGAGTTCTATGTATTGATAAAAATAGATATCTTTTAAAGTGATTCTTTTAGTCGCTTCGACACTTACGCGGTTTTGATTTGTGCACAAACGTATGAAAATGGATTTTAAGGTACTAATGCTAGTTACGCGGATTTGCACTATCCCCGACGATATATTTTATCTATGGCCATTCTATTTACGTAATATAAGGACGCCATAATATACTATGGTACAGAGTTTTGGGTGCCTGTCCACTGAAGCGCCGCAGAGCAAACCAATCAGATCATTGTTATCGAAGTGACGATTTTATCACGTCCTCGCTCAATAATGTTATTGGTCCGCTGTTTCAGTTCGGGATACCAAGTACCTATAAAGTATTGTCCATTTATCTACACTACTGTTATAAAGAGGAAGTATTGTATTTTTGTATGTTTGTAATGAACAACTCAAAAGCTACTGTGCCGATTTCAAAAATTCTTTCACCATTGGAAAGCTATATTCACCCTGAGTAACATAGGCTATATTTATTTTAAAAAAATCTTATGTCCACCCGTGCGAAGCCGGGACGGCCCGCTAGTTATACATAATATTGTTATATTCCATCCACTAGTACCTACATAGTACGTAATATAAATTATGCTTAATGAGTATTTTCATTATTTAATAAAAAGTTGAATGAAATAAATGAGTGTTACAATATTATAAAACATCACAATTTATTTTAAGAAAAAAATTATTTAGAATTACTATTGTGTATCATAATTAATTAATGTAATGAAAAAGCGCCAGTATTTTAGTAGCAAATTCTTTATTTGCGAGCATAGATAGAAAAGTAATAATATATTATTTATGTTGATATTATGTCTAATTCTGTTGTACACGATCTCTAAACTTAACTTAAATGACACATGTCCACACTGACCCCTATAATTAGTCTATAATTAACACTGGACCTGTTGCTGTCATATTTTTTTGCAACTGATGGATTGACGTCATTTAGATTTAGCTGTAAGCAATGACCGAGTGTCCAGGGAACTAAAATTAGTGAGAACACTAGTTCACAATTGATAGTTAATAATTTTCGGCACTGCATTCCTATATTATTAGTTCTAGAGACACTCGAGTCATATGTGGCGCTTTAAATTGATTCATAGTTTAAGCTGTCATTTGTACAGGGACAGCCAGTTCAGTGTTAATCATAGATTAATTATAGAGGTCAGTGGGTTTTAATCTAGTTCTCTCCTTTTCAGCAGGAAGTATTATGAAAGGGACAGAACGAAATTTAGAACTGTCAATTTATTTTAGTTTAGAGATTTTTTACAACTACAGTAATAGTTTAACTGTCAGTAAATTAATATACACATCGAAACCCAAAGTCAATCGGCGAGCCTCGGGTTCGTAGAGGGTTGCTTCGGTCACTTATATTTAACTCAAGAACAAAACGTCACATATATCGTTTTGTCATTGAGTGCGACAGGGACGACGCTATATGAAGCTGAATTCAGCCTATCGAGATGTGTATTATTTACTGCAATATTTGCATCTGTGATTGATCAAAATGAAATTATTTATTTTATTGTATTCTTAATTTATTTTACTAATTTTATAAGCAGAAAATAAATAATTAAATATATCTTATTGTCACTGTTTCTAAGTCGTAAATATTGATAATTTATATTTATAAATTTTTGAATTGTTGTATATGTCAACGCTACGCAAAAATTATATATTCGAGCCCATAGTAACTAATACTATGTTTTGACTTGAGCCTAAGTTATTTCTATTATCATTTATTTATATTTATATTTCACGTCATGAAATACTCGAAACAAAAAAGTACCTTATATAAATAATCAACATTATAATAAAAGTGATATTGTTTAATGTTATATTAATTACGAGTACTATTAATTATTATTATTGTGATGTAATTTTGAAATATAATTTTTATACAATATAGTCAATTAATAAATTATTTTTTTTCACATTGAATACAGTCTTATTATTTTTTAATTTTCTGAAAGTTCTTCAAGTGAAGGCTGGAGAATCTTTTCGAATCGTTTATTCCTTAGACTTCTTAGAGCATTTCATCTTCTTAGCGTGGAACGCGGCTGTGATACCAGAGTTGAAACCCATTGACGTTAACATGTAAACTTTCACTGGCTGGGCTGCGAGGTAATTATAGGTACTGTATTTGCAGATAAACATATCGTCACTTACCATTAGGTGAGATCGCAGTCAAGGACTATCTTGTCATCGAATAAAACAAGCTATAATTAAAAATATTAAAATATACGACTGCCCAGCCAAAAAACGAACAAAAAAAAGTTAAATACTACAGTCATTAATTTTGGAATCTTATTCACATTTTTAAATGTTTTTTTTTGTGAATCACTGGATATTGAACTATAATGTTATATATTTTTGGAATCTACTCATCATTTTCTAGATGATGATTATATACTTAATCTTATTTTCGAATTTTTTTTTTCAACTTTAGTCTTTACTGCTGGACCATGGTCACCCTATCAATTTTTTTTTAATTTTACTAGCCTATGTCACCCGGAATAAGCTAAGAATTCTAACGATAGCTCATTCATCAAAATCGGTTCAGGCGTATAGAAGTTATGGTGGAATATAGGAACTCACATACATTCATGAACCCTGAAAATAATATACTCCTTTTTTCAGGCAGTCGTTTAATAAAAAAGGTATCGCCCGCTACGAAAATGCCGCGCAGTCAAAGACAATAAGTAAGTAGGTAAGTATAATAAATAATTTAATTCGATGACAAGATAGCCCTTGACTGCGATGTCACCTGATGGTAAGTGACGATGCAGTCTAAGATGGTAGCGGGCTAAATTGGAAGGGGTATAGCAGTGTAAATTCAACCCATACCACTAATAGGTTTCTACACGCCATCGTGCCGGAACGCTAAATCGCTTGGCGGCACGTCTTTTGACGGTAGGGTGGTAACTAGCCACGGCCAAAGCCTCCCACCAGACCAGACCAGAGACAATTTAGAAATTATAAATTCCTAAATTGCCCCCGCCGGGAATTGAACCCGAGACCTCCCAGTTATAAGACCACAGCGCTCACCACTGCGCCAGGGAGGTCGTCCAAATTTAGGTGATTATACAATTTATAAAATCAATCAAATCAATCTAGGCCATAGTCATCTCCTTTTTTACGATTTTAACAAGCGATAAGAATGGCCAATTACAAATAAGATGTCCTTATAAGTTAATAGAATTTTTTTATGGCAGAGCTTTGCCGGTGAATAGAAACCGTTATAAGTTTATGCGCGTAAACTCGACCGAGTTTACGGTGCTTTTACGAGTAAGTACTTATCCAATATCCACTATCCTGGATTGCTCGTCCGAAAATATAAAACGTAAATATGTTGACGAGAAAAGTCGGTTAAAAAAGCGCAGAGCTTTTTATACGGATATCTAAGGCTCATACTACACGGGCGGTTCTCCCGCTGCGGGAATCCGCTCGACAAAGCTGCCGCAGACCATCAAACTACACGGGACGCGGTTTACCGCTGTCTTTTACGCGCAAGATCCCGCGCAGAATGACGTAATAGCGGGAAACCGCCCGTGTAGTTTAAAAAGGCGGTTATCAGCGGCGGTTTGACGCTGCATGCGGCGGTCGTATTTCTCCCGCCTGCAAACCGCGACGGGAAACCGCGCAGTGTAGTATGCACCATACAACTTTCATATTAAATTGTGACTAGTGCGGTTCAGAAGCGGATTCCCGCAGCGGGAGAACCGCCCGTGTAGTATGACACTAACAACAAATCGGATGTCTCTATATTCCAGACATTCCGAAAATCCTGCGAGCGGGTTAACCTCCTTTAAACAACCATGATTTCTGATTCGACCCTGTGTATTCCGCTATATATTATAATATGTGTAAGGGTTGTTTCACGAATCCCGTTCTCACTATTAGAGGCGTAAATCTAAATAAATGCCTCCAGACATTGGGAGCTTTGTAATTACGCCGAGATAAACTGTGGGAGAATGGCATAGTTTGGCTTATCAGCTTGCTTTTGTTTGAACTGTGTCTTGATAAAGTAGGTAGGTAAGAACATTGTATCCCATATGTACCTACTTACTAGCAGACGCCCGCGACTTCGTCCACTTCTTCAATTCACAATCGACAGTTCCTAAATCCCGACAGTTTAGGTTAGGCTGAAAATTGAAAGGTCGCAGGTTCGAGCCCCAGCCCTTGCACTATTGGCGTACCCACTCCTAATACAAGCTTTTCGCTTGTTTGGAGGGGAGAGGAGAATATAAATCAGAAGAAAATTTAAGAAAATATACATAGACAGAGCCATGCGTTTATTCAAGTTTGGATAAACGTTTTGCATGTCGGTCATGCACATTCCCGCGCCGCAACCTAACGTGAATACGCAAACTGGAAAAAAAAAGTCTCTGTATGTCGGATAGAAAACTTTGGCCGCCCCTAAAATCTGCCGCCCTAGACTCCAGCCTACTCAGCCTTACAAATCCGCCACTGAGGAAAATCTAGGCTGCTCCTATAAATAATTTAGGTATTTAGATGTTCTGTGGTATAAACAGCAACCCAAATCAATAACCATTTAGTACCTACGTTTGTTTGATGCACAAAGGAATTCCGAAGAGCTGCGACCCGGCCCGTTTATTTCTGTACTGTATAATTGGATTAAAGTCGTCGGCTCGGGCACCGATTTTGAATTGAAATACTAGGCAAGTTTGGCTGTTATAGGTTCGTACCTATAATAGGCAAACACTCTGGGTTCCTTGTTGGTAACGATTGTTGTTGGAGAATTTGACTTTGAATCATTTCAATTGGATATTTGCTTGTAACATGCATATAGGTACGTATCCCCTCCCCCTGCCAAATAAACCTTTAATGGACAGATAGATATTTTTTTAAATTCAATGACAAGCTAGCCCTTGACTACGATTTCACCTGATGGTAAGTGACGACGCAGTCTAAGATGGTAACGGGCTAATTTGGAAGGGGTATAGCAGTGTAAATTCAATCCATACCCCTAATCGGTTTCTACACGTCATGGTGCCGGAACGCTAAATAATTTGGCGGCACGTTTTTGACCATAGGGTGGTAACTAGCCACGGCGAAAGCCTTCCACCAGACCAGACCAGAGACAATTCAGAAATTATAAATTCCCAAATTGCCCCCGCCGGGAATCGAACCCGAGACCTCCCAGTTACCACAGCGCTCACCATTGCGCCAGGGAGGTCGTCAGGTATTTTATGTGAAAAGTATATAATTAGTATAAGTATTTTATGTATAAAGTAGATAGGTAAGTACCTATAATGAAGGTAAAAGAAAACTATCACAACTCAGCAAGCTTTACAAATTAACGAGTAAAAGTTGACTTAACTTATAAAAGTAAAAATTTAATAAACTAATTTCTATAACAAATGACTTGAGTAGGTACTTAATGGCGTTATGCTATTGGAAACTTTTTGGAAATTATAACTAGGCACGTTGTTAACTACTTACCTACTTGAGCTAAAGAATAGAAATATGTAACCTTATTATCAAGCCATGGAAAAAGAATGGTATTTTCTATGCTTACAGCTATTTTACAAGCTCTTTGGCCTATTTCATAGAAAAGTATTCAGTCGAGGAGGCCATATTATGCTTTGCTTGATGGCGTTTGAAATGACAAGATTGTTCCAAAGAAAATAAAACTTTATTGAGGTTATACGTCTGGGAACTTTTGTTTAGTATGTAAATAGATGAAAGTTCTTTCGAACACCGGTAGAATACAATTTTGAGACTGGATAATAGTGTGGATGCTGGTATTCTAAAAGCCTATCTGTCTATATGTAGGTAGGCACTATTGTAATCTATACAAAATGTCACTTGACCTCGTTATGTACAGTCGATCATGCTAACCACAAACCAACGAGGCATTTGGCAATGTCAGATAATACGAGAGTGATAAACATAGATCTTCACACTATACGTTGGGGTTACAATAAAACTTATAGCTAAGCTGATCTAATTCCTATATTACTATACAAATCATACCTGCGTGCAATGGTGCCAATAATACTGGCTGCATTTACGCTGGACAGCCAGGCTGATCCGTTGCGCAAAAAATGAGCCAGCCCTTCTGTCACCAGATGAGGCAATTAAATGTCTCGTAAAATATTTTTTTGCACTTAGACTCCACAGCGCCAGGTTCTCCACAGCAAATGGAACAAATCTGTAACTGTCTATCAGAGAGGCATACTTGCGCCGTTTAGAGGATTCAGCCATTTCAGCTGTGGTTCCCGGTCTTGATACTGTCCCTCTGATATGACATGTGTCGATACCCGTTCCACATTGGGCCCGTCCCCGTTCCCAGGGAACCAGCGTCAATCCATCAGGTCTCTTGCCATCATCTCGACTAATCCCTGCTTGCTCGATGTGCAGGAATATCAATGGTGGCAAGAGTGCTTTTTAACATATCGTTAAGAGAACCATGTTAGGGTTATTTTCAAGACACATGTTTTTAAACAACTCAAGCTTTTAAACAACTCAACTTTGAAGCCTTGATAGCCCAACGGTTAAAGGTGCGGATTGAAAACTGCAAGGTCGCAGGTTTGAACCCCATCCGTTGCACTAATTGTCGTACCCACTCCTTGCACAAGCTTTATCGCTTATTTGGAGGGGTTAGGAGGATATTAGTCAACTTCAGTTTGGCACAAATATTCTCTGTTTAAAAAACTATTACAAACATCGTCGGCAGAAGCTCCATCATTTCGGTTAGAGCTTGAAAACAATTTTCATAATGTAAGATCTCCGGTGCCGGCGGGCGACGGCTTCATAAAATATTAAATTCCCCGCACCCACCCGCCGCGTGGCAGCTCTCTCTACATTGCAGGATGATGAAATGCCAGAAACGTCTTTAGGGTGATATCACATTAAGGCGTCAGTTACACAAGAACAGTTTCTCGAACGCAAGCGGTAAGAAATAGTTTGCGATTGTCCTATGCGAAAACATTTTATATATACCTACTACAATTTTCGCCCACGATTAAACATCATTTAAAATTGCACCATTTTTTGCACCTGAATTTCCTTTCACTGGTGAAAAGTCAAACGGTATTATTGTATTGTAAGTTTTCCAATTTGGCCGCGCGTCTACTAGAGGGCGCCAAGATATTGATTGCACACGGGCGCTACATGGGCTAGAGCCGCCTCTGAGAGGTACCATGAGAAAGTTCAAATGTAATTTAAACTGTAACTAATCCCGACCCTTCAGTTAAACTATTGGATTCCTCGCCCGAAGAGATTAAGACACTGACGCTATATTGCCCAGGCGCCAAGCGAATAGGTTATTAAATCTCCTTGGGCTTCGATGGGATGTCGAGTGGAAGACGAAGTAAGTGCCCGGAAAATTGGGTCTGATAATTAAAAGGCTGCTCCTGTTTAGATCAAAGTATTTAGAGATAGCGAAATGATATCAATCAATATTTAAAATAAGAAGTACTTATATTAGGTAGAGAGTTTTCGTTCAAGTCTTGTTTTTCTGTTCTTGTTTATTTAGTATAGGCGCCTTAGTTCGTCAAACATCAAGTAGGTTCTATAAGCACCTAACTACTCTATTTTTTTTTTTGGATAATTTTATAAGTTTTCTCTTGTTTTTCTTTTCCTTTTTTTAAATAAAGTATTTAAATTTTTTTAGTAGTCTCCACATAATTATTTAGTTGTTTACTCGATTGTTATTTATTACCTAAATACTTATTATTTTAATGAACTGTCAGACCGTAAGAAGTAATTATGACGGATTTTGGTTATTTCATAATATCCTCCCGACCAAATCCGCGGGATGCGCGGGAGACATTATAGTGCACATGTGTGTGCACAAACACATTGCACTCTCTATTCCCTCATTCTCACAGTCCGATGGGATGGAAATCCGATACGACCGCAGAGAGATCAGGCTTAGGGCCGACGGCTTTACTTTCTCTCCGAGACACGGGGGTGATTCAGCGCCAACTTTCTAACTCTGGGCTAGTACTGAGAATGTCTTAATAGAAAAACCCAATAGGTACATTTTTGGCCCGACCTGGGAATCGAACCCGGGAAATCGTCATCCGTAGTCGAACATACTAACCACTAGACCAACGAAGCTGTTATTCAATGAACGTAGTAGGTATAGTTAGTTATTCGGTCCCTAATCTTAAGAAGGTTTACATTAATTTCCGCTTATCTTTAAACGTATTTCCACTAATCCTACCTCTTAAAGTTATATCTACTAACAATTTCAATTCAAGGGCCTGGTAACGGCCCGTCAAAATTAATTGGAGTTGATGAAAGGGATGCGGCCGTACCCTTTTTAATCTGGTTAATTGCTGGACCGATCAATTTAAAAGTTTAATTCTCCAAAGGTATTTACGCGAACAAACCTGCGAATTCGAACATCTTCTCATCTCTTGTTACCGAGATTATTACCGCGTAGATATCTAATAAGCTTAATTTATTAGGTGCCTACCCACATTTAATAACGGTTTAAGCTACGCCATTTTATTATTACAACTAGCTTTTGCCTGCGACTTCACTCACGTTAAGTTCGATTTTTCAAACCCCTTACGGGTTGAATTTTTTAAAATACTTTCTTACCAAATGCCCACGTCATAATAGCTATTTATATGCCGAATTTCAGCCCGATCCTTCCAGTGATCTGAGCTGTGCGTTGATAGATCAGTCACCTTTTCCTTTTATATATTAAGATAAGAAGAAAATATAACATTCCTTCGAGTCGCGAATTCGTTTCACTATATTTTTATATAAAGTACCTACTATAAAGAGGTCAGCTTATTTTTTGTGCAAAGAATCAGCCAGGCTGTTCATTTTTTGCAAGAATCAGCCTGACTGTTCAGCGCGGGAAATGAACTGTACTTAGTTAGTAATTATAGCTCTCGTACCTATCTACGCCTGTGTCAAGATTTATGCTTAATCAACGGGAAAAGGGGAATATTAGTTAGTGATGTTCACATCACTAAATATTCCCCCTTTCCCGTCTAAAATGAATTAATTAATTTGAACTTGAAAAGAACATTACAGATACCGGAAATTAAGATTACCGGCTACGATGTCAAACACTATCTTAGAGCCTATCCACACGATACGTTGCGAAACCGCACCACAGATGTTTCGCCGCATTAGTGGACAAACGGGTGGTGCGGTACCTAACGTTGCTATGGCGTCTCATCGGCCGTAGAAAGTTGGACGAATTGTTGTACGTAAAGTCTGATTGTAAGGATCTCGCTAAAACGGCGCTACTCTGGCATCGCAACACGACCACCCCACCCAGTCTTGTCTCGGTTTGAACTGCAAGTCCGGTTTGGGTTCGGCGCGGCGCTGTGGTGTACTGTGGACGTATTCAAAATTCAAAACTATTTTAAGCTATTGCATAGCTTCTATCGCCGGCCTTGAGCGTGGAGACCGAATCCAGACATTCCATAACGAAAATAACCTGACACGGGAGTCCTCTCACCGCTAGATGGCGTTGATATAAAATGCTATGCAATAGCTTTACCGCGGCAGTCCCCGAGTGCCACACGTCTTTTTTATTTCACGTAGGCCAACCTGTAGCTCTTACGACACGTTGAGACTCTACCGTCGCTTCGGAATGCAGATTCTGCTGAGAAGAGCCGGCTGTACCGTTGATAATTATTTTATGACGGATGCGGCAGCGGCACTGCTTAGATGCCGCGCCGCCGCAACGCATCGTGTAGACCGGCTCTTAGACGGTTAGTCAGCCGGCAGGCGGCAGGCTACTTTGATACTGTAACGATGTTTGCGAGTAAATTGTATTCCGCCGAGATCCGCCCCTTTGCCTCGGCCAAATAGAATTTTGTTTAAAGTTTAGAACTTTTGACGACCTCCCTGGCGCAGCGGTGAGCGCTGTGGTCTTATAACTGGAGTCCTCGGGTTCGATTCCTGGCCGAATTTGGGAATTTAAAATTTCTGCTAGTCGGTCTGGTGGGTGGCTTTGGCCGTAGCTAGATACCAAGGGTGCTGCCAAGCGATTTAGCGTTCCGGCACGATGGCGACAGAAACCAATTAGGGGTAAGTATAGGGTGAATTTACACTATCATACCCGTTCAACTTAGCTCGCTACCATCTTAGACTGCATCGTTACTTACCATCAGGTGAGATCACAGTCAAGGACTATCTTGTCATCGATTTGTAAAAAAATAAGAATAAGAATAAGAATTTATTTATTGACATAGAGATTTACATATTTCTATTGGTCCCTACCCTCTGCGCTAGGACAACCTGTGTTGCAGAGGATAGTTCCTTCCAGATACAAGATATATACAGGTAATCTTAAAATAGGTATAACATATTATAATATTATTAACACTGGGTGCATGAGTGTGTATGTATGTGTGTGTGTATGTGTATGTAAATAGCTCGCTGTACAATTTTATAATCGTATTTTCTACTTTTTATGATACAATTTCTTGGGAAATTCACAACACAAGTCCAACTGTTCTAATATAAAAGAAACACGTAACACATACTTGAATTGCTACATGTAAACTGTACCTACATTTGAAATGCACGTCCCTATATAATATTCATATTTCCTTTTCCCAACTCCCTCCTTACAATTGCATAAATACTAAATAAGGTTCGAGTATAATATGTACATAACATAACTACGCATGTAACGTGTTTATGCTTTGTCCAAGCCTTTATTTTCTTTTTGGCATCTGCCAAATACCCTACGCCTATAAATTACCGCTTTTTTGTTTTCGGAATAATGTACTAAAATAATGTCGTACTTTATTGACGTTTAGTGAAGTGCCCTGTGCAGTAAAAAACAACCACAGAGTATAACACAGTTCTTGAAAGACGATAAATCATTCACGATTATGATAAAAATAATTTGACTTTGTGTAAATTTAATAAAAAAAGGAAATAAAAATAGTAACTATGACTCCAATATTGAATATTTGCAAGGAATTAAGTTGAAATCTTGGAATTTAAGTTCAAACCAATAGTAAAGAAATTTTCTTTTCATTTATTTATTTTTTGACGGCTGCCTTGAAATGTAACTATGCACGCGTTAGTGAAGTTGAGTTAAACTCAAACGCGTGGTTAATAACGTCTAAACCAATGTTTAAATCAAGAGTTATGAGCAAATATACTTGGAAAATCACATACCTACCTACTTATTTATTTAACAAACTAGCTACGTATTGGGTATACAAATGAAACAAGTAAAATTATTAAATACTAGCGGCTCGTCCTGGCTTCGCACGACTGGACATTTATATTTTTAAACATTTTGGCATAAACGTACAGTAAATGCAGGACAACTGACATCAACGCGTATTTTTAAAAAACATTCACTGAGCAATTTTATAAACTCGTAATATGTTTCGAATGGATGGTCCGAGTTTAATAAACTAAAAAGTAAATTACAGGTATTTAACTGCCTTGCTTGAGAAATCATTTATTAGGTAAGGATTAAGGCAAAGGTATAATAACTTGATCTGATTTATATACACTATACAATTTAAATTAATATCGGAGTTATCAGAAAATAAATATTTCCGCGTGATACAATAATAAAATGGTGCCAGCCGGTGCGGCGGGGCACGGTGGCAGGTATCGGCGCGGAAGATTCCTGTGGTTCCTGTGGTGATCTTATTAAAATCGTTCCTATAAGAAGCTCTGTGCGATCAGCCCCGTAAAACAAATATTTAATATTTCAACACCAGACGGAAGTCGGGGCAGGTCGCTAGTTATACATATTTTGAAAGAAAACCTTAATTATTATTATTATCGATAAAGAACCCAAATCACATTATTAATTTTTTTCTGTTTGTCTGTACCGCAAACCATATGTCAAATTAATTGTGTCTAAGTGATTAAAAATATATAAATAAAATATAAGTACGTTAAATCAAAATTAAAAAGTATTTCATTAAATCGATTGAAAGTTCTTCTTAAATAAAATCGATTATTACTTCAATATCGAATCGGTAAACGTGTGAAGGCGTCACTAAAGTCAAAATTTCTTGATCTGCCAAAAAGAAAATAAAGAATTGGACAATCTATAATAAAATTTTTGTACTTACGTAGGTATATTATTATAATTCATATCAATGTAACCCACATATTCAATAAATTATACTAACCTTTTATTTAGAAAATTGATTATTTGTTTATCTAGAATTCTAGACAACTTTATTGCATGTACATGAAAAAGAAAAATATATAAGTAAAGAAACAATGTAACACAAAAGGTGACCTTATTAATTACACTACATTAATAGTGATTTCTTCTAGGCAACCTATACGAAAGAACTTAATGTAAATAAGAGTCTTGCTAATATATTATATTTCTCTACATATAATATATTAGCAATATACCTAATTACACATACATATTGATTATTCTCAGGTAAATAAATGAAAATGAAATGCCCGTCTCATAATAAAATTATAGTTGTGTTAAATAATTAGCAACATTAGTAAATACCAGCATATCTACTATTACATCTACTACTATTACATCTAATACTATTATATTATATTATATATTATTTTTCGTTCTCGCCTTCCTAGGAAACCGCGAATGGAATAAAACAAAAATAAGTTATGAAAGTTAGTTGGTATTACGCTCATTCAGTTTTCCAAAGGAGGCTTTCTTATTAGCATTATGGAGTAATACTACAGCGCAAAATACTACTACGCGGCGACTAATTGGGAAAAACGCAAAAAGAGACTTCATTAAAATCGTTTCTAGTAATTAAATGATGCAAGAATTTTTGCTCTATTTTACTAGCAATTAACATGAATAGCTTTTTTAACAGATATAAAGATGACAACGTTAGGGCACGAGTAATCCTTACTTCCTTACTTAATGTTGTAAATGCGAAAGTGTGTCTGTTTGTTGGTTTGTGATTTGTTCGTCCTTTAATCACGCTGCAACAGAACAATTCTCCTTATTGCTGTAGTTTGTGATATAGCGATATTATAAAAAACGTCGTTTTTTATTAAGTTATCATATTATTATGGTGTAATTTCTTTATTAATTGCCGCTTTTTGGATCATAGCTCGAAATATGGTTTTGGTAGTAAACATATAGCTTGAGGACAGCAGTTTAGATGTGAAAACGGACATTAATCCACTGAATACGACAAGATTTACCGGTGCGCTTTGCTAAAATCGGTTCATTAGTTGATGCGTTTAATTAAAAATCCTTCGACAGACATATCGCGGGTTTGCGAGAATATCGACGTAACTCAAAATTCCATCAAACTGAACTAAGTACGCTCATAAATCTCATAAATCTTTGATATTTTGTAGTGAATAGAAATTACAACACCGACATCGGTAAAGTCAAATCCTAATAATATACTTTTTGAAGTATGCACAAAAACATTAATAAAAAACAAGAAATTTCAAAACACCATTCTCTAAAATCATTATTTTTTTTTAGTTCCGTGACTGTTCTTGCAAACCAGCGATATGTATAACTCTGTAAGTAACGTTATGGATAGGCTGCAGGTATACAAGATGAGGTTTTGTCATAATTTCCTGCGGGTAATGTATTGGGTCAAACCACATACACGGCGTTCAATACCGGTAACTAATCGTATTAGCCAGCTAATGGCTCTTGGCGTACCCCTATTTGCACAAGTCACCTATAGCTGACGTCTGTATACATAGAGCAAACATTTTATAAAAGAGCAGAACACAAGCGCCAGATATTAGCGCATGGATGCGTGAGAAATTTTTTCTGCCAACGTTTGAGGTCTTCCTGTCGCCAAAGATTCATATTTATATATCTAAAAGTTAGTAGATCCACAAAAGCAGTTTAACATATTGTAATACTGCCCTCGTAATTGAAAACACAGTAAGTTAAATAGAAGTTACCTTTAAGTTACTGTGTTTTCAATTACGAGGGCAGAATATAGCCCAACGGTTAAAGGTGCGGACTGAAAACTGAAAGGTCCCAAGGTTCGAACCCCACCCGTTGCACTATTGTCGTACCCACTCCTAACACAAGCTTTCCGCTTATTTGGAGGGGACAGGAGGATATTAGTCACTACAACAATGCACTATTGCAATGCAATATTCTTTTTTTTTTAAACATATTGTAATACATTTCACCAATTAGATACATGACTGAGGCTTTTATTAGCTCAATAATAAACTTAAAAACTACCTTGTGCAATCTTTGTGTTGTGAAAATAGTTTAGGAACTAACACAAAATTGTAGGGGAGGCAAAACTTAAATAGCCTGTTTGCGGAAAATATGTAAATCCGCCACTGCACCGCTCCTAACACTTCGTAGATGGATAAATAGCACCGTAAATAACTGGATAACGAAGATTTTCATCACTATTTTTTCCATGAAAAAACATGGAGGATCGTGTAGTAACTATGCAAAATTACCTACATTAAAGCGGCTTGGGTAGCCGAAAGAAAGTATCCTATAAAAAAGATTCTACCTTAAAAAGAGAGATTAATTTAAACAGCTAGGCATATATAACTTTGGTGGTAAGTCTTCTGCCAAAATAATTCTTTCGCCAACTTCCGTTTCCCGAAAGTCTAATCAAATACACGTCGGGGAAAGACAATTAAGAAAATTGTTCCGTAATTGGATTACCCTAATCCAAAGAATAAAAGAACATTAATTTAAACGAAGTATCGCTTTAATGGCTTTAGTGAAACTCAGGTAGACTTTCAGGGAGGTAAAGAGGGCAATACACATGAACAAATAAATTGACGCCATGTCTTTTTCACAAAACGGTAACTATACCTAGACTTTCTATTGACACCTCTGATAGGGTAGAATGAACAAGAAAAAAAGATACCGATTTTTTTCCCAGTTCCGTTTATCGATTTTGAAACGAATTTCGTTCTAATGATCATAATATGCAATGGACTATTTAACGAGCTGATAAAAATGAATGCAATGAAAGAACATAATTCCACAACAATAAATAATTTTTCACCTCACTCACTGGGAAAGGGCCTAGAAACAGTGAGCAAAAATCTATTTTGTTCACTTAGGTGAAATCTATAAACTGCACTCTCAGCTCAGATTCAGAAAGATAGAGTTAAAACGAGACAGATTTGTTTTAAAGTATATTTCTGTCGTTTTAATTCTATCTTAAGTCTCAGCTAAGTCAGAGCACTCTCTATAGATCTCACCATAAGTAAAGGGAATTGTTTTGAATTATTTAGAAAGCCTTAAACCTTAATATAATCTAATTTGATGATGCACTGCGTGTGTGCTCACGTCGACTCGCTCCAGCAATATAAGCATATTATGTGTACTACAGATACTACTAAGTAGGTACTAAGTTATTTCTACAAACTGTTGTAAGCTGATACCGCTAATGAATTTAGTTTTAATCGTTTAGTCGACGTACTAAGTCAACACACATTAATTTACAAAGTAGTTATAAGTTTCAGTAAACACGCGAAACTAATTTTCAGTAGTGTTTATTCGTCAATATATGTACCTACCTACCTAAATGTGCTTTGGTGTAAGTAGTAGGTACTTACCGATAGTAAGTTTGGTGTAAGTAGTGCTTATTTTACTCTGTCTGGCTATAAATGTTTGTCTGTCTGTAACCTTTTCACACCTAAACCTCTCAAAACCATATTTATAGTCGTGATTATTACAAAGTTAGTGACTTTCTGAATGACAAAGTTGCATGGAATCAATCGGCTTGGCATCCAGCTACCCAGTGTAGTGTGTAATAAGTAGTAAGTAGTGTAATAAGTTATTATATTGTAATATTATGTAATGTAACATTAATACTATAATATTTTGTTATAAAAAGAGCAACTGCTGAGTTTCTTGCCGGCTATTCTCAGCAGAATCTGCATTCCGAACAGGTGGTAGATTCATGATAAGATAGATAGATAGATAAAAACTTTATTGCACACAAGAAAGATACAAAAATTAATGAAACTTAAAACTAGGTACGCATGCAAAGGCGGCCTTATTGCTACAAAGCAATCTCTACCAGGCAACCATTGGTGATAGGAGTGAAATGATGTGTGAGGGTAGTATGGTGCAACATAAACTATAAAGGTATTTTATTTAAGCAATATACGTACATATTTAAGAGCTACAAGTTGGCCTACATGAAATAAATAAATTTGAATTTGAATTTGAAAAGCTTTGGCAAGCAGGTAGTTTGCGTCGTAGCATTTGAATTTAGTTGTAATAATTTCGACTTGTTATTTTCCCGCGGTGAGGGAATCCAATATTTCATGACATTTATGTAGGTACCCAACACGCGCTCTGTCATTATGGAAATTGTTTTCTACAAATGCTGAAATATTGTCGTAATATTTCCAAATGCCTCGTGGGTCTAGTGGTTAACTATTTCAGCTGCGGTCTTATTCAGTATTATATTATATATTTCAGGTGCGGATTATGAGGAAATCCCGACCCGCATTTCAACAAAGGATTGTTGGAATCTCAGTCGGGATTTTCTGTCAGTGAATAAAAGAAAAGGTTGTCGATATCAAGGCCCCGTGCTTCAGAGAGCACGGCTGAAACGGTCAATTCCATTCCTGCTATCTGTGTTTAGGTTTGTTGCTCCATCGGACTTTGAGAGTGAGGGAATAGAGAGCAGGTACAAAACTACATTTGCACACACACATAAGTCTATAGTTGGCTAGGGTTTTTAAGATTTGTTATCCGGCCAATAGGATTCTATTTATTATTATTTTTAGCCAGATTTCGCTTGTTGGATTAAACGTAAAATGAAAACCACAGAGTTTATATTTTAGGGTTCCGTGCCCAATGGCTGCCAACGGGATCCTATTACTAAGCCTCCGTCTTTCCCTCTGTCTGTCAGCGGACTGTCCGTACCTATAGGTAGATACTTGAAATTTTTACAGAATGTGTATTTCTATTGCCGCCATAACAACAAATAATTAAAAAAATAACGGTAAAACTTAAATAGGGTCTAGACTTCTTTTTTGCTCGTGTAATAATCACTCGTGTTAAATGTACGATGGTAAATCCTTCGTGAGGGTCTAAGGGTGAGAACAAGCCAGAGATGCCTCACTGCGATACCTCGTGGTCGCGGTTTAGCTCGCTACCTCGATGCCACCTCCATTTAAAACAAATGTATGCAAACAGACGAGCGCGAACATGCCGAAGGTATCGCAGTGAGGCATCTCTGGCTTGTTCTCACCCCTCACATTTGGTCGATTTTTAATTTTCTGTGTATAAAACTCATCGTAGTGCAACATAGTCTTGGCTATTAAACGTTGTACATCAAAGCGCAGTCGATTAGGCTTAGAGAGAAGCTGTCCAATTCAGACGCAGTACGTGACTCTGTAGTTTGGCTGAGCTTGTTACGAGAAATATTCACTTTGCTCTCGAACCGCACAGCCTCACTTGACCGCTGCTACCACAGTGTAGGGTGCAAGCCACACCGACAACTAAGCTAACTTAGCTAAGCTTAGCTCGGCGTCCTTTCATACTTGGTTCGCATAACTTCGCTTATATAGGTTGTATGAATTAAAACTAAGCTAGCTAAGTTAGCTTAGTTCGCTGGTATGCACTGTGCAGGCCACACAGATTTAAGTGCAAAAAGTTATTTAATTTCACTCGAAAATACTCGTACTAAGTAACAAAATCTCTTAAACAATTGTTTCGTTATGTTCAAGCACCGAAAGTATGCAAATGATTTTCGTTGGTGCTTGAATCGTTTAAGAAAAAAACCCCTAAAAGGCAGAAACTTCGATCAATAACCGGCCAGGTACGCACTAAGGTTTCCGGTAAAGGTGAGGATTATATTAGATACTAAGTAGATGATCGGTTTTATTAACCAATCACGAACAACTTATTAAAGCCACGAATATAGTTACGAACTTACTCTCAGCAAAGGCACTGGAAGAGCCTTCGCTACAAATACCCCATACCTACATTTCAATTTTTACGTAATATTTCATCTCAGAGTTAAACTAGAAACTTGAAATTTTCACAGCATTGAGAGACCATTGACCTTTATATTTAGTATAAATTTCGACTTACTACCTCAAGCCGATTCGGAGAAAAAGGGCCAGGACACTCGGACAGACAGACGGACAACGGAGCGAGCCTTAAGTTCCATTTTTTCGGAATTCTAAAAATGAGTAAGGAGTCGGTAGATATACCGTCTGTACCGCTACGCTGTGGCTAGGGCTACCTACAGAAGTACATCGGTTTAAGTGTCGGGACCATGAAACAAGCTTGATAGCACCCTTTGATACGGCTTGCAATTAAGAGTTGGCTCACGTAGAGGTACGTGATAGGGTAGCGAGTCAGTCAACATTTCTATAGGTCTACTGCCTTGTTAGTCCAGTGGTTAGCAATTTAACATGTTTGACTGCAGATGATGACCGCGTCTGGTCAATAAATATTGGGGTTTTCTGTCAAGAAATTCTCAGTAGGCCCGTGCTTAGGAGAGCACGTAAAGCCTTTGGCCCTGTGACTGGTTTCTTTCTGGTCATGTCGGATTTCCGTCCCATCGGACTATGAGAGTGAAGGAATAGAGCATCTATGTCTGCGCACATACTTGTGCAATATTAGGTGTACTTCCCGTGCAGATAACTAATCTCTGAGTAGGTTTGCCGCCGTGGCCGGATTCGGTCGGGAGGTCATAATAAGTTCAAATAAAGTTTTGTTGTAACATTGTAATAAAAAAAATATGTGTAATAAAAAAAACGTTACTTGGCGATCCTGAAACAGTTACATTATAATACCTTAAGTATATTTAGTACAACATAGCATTAGAGTTTAAAGCAGAACAGCTAACACGATTCGTTCAGAAATTCCTCATTTCATGCTGAATGCAATTCAATTATACGCGGGTTTTATTTAGAATTGGAATTTACAGTAAAAGTTTATGACATCGGCATCGCTTAAATACCTCAGACGGTCTCATAGCATAAAAACTTGAGTACCTATAACTACCTAAGTCCTAACCACGGTCTTATAATCGTAATTTAGAACTTACCAATCTATTTATACACTTACTAGCGGCCCGCTCCGGCTTCGCACGGGTATAAAATATATAGCCTATGTCATTCACTGTTAATGGATGTTATTATACATATGAACCTTCCTCTTCAATCAATCTATCTATTAAAAAAAAAACCGCATCAAAATCCGTTGCGTAGTTTTAAAGATTTAAGCGTACATAGGGACAGAGAAAGCGACTTTGTTTTATACTATGTAGTGATAATAAAACTGTAACGGGAGGAATTCTGTACATTAAATATATTTTGAAAATTTTAATCGGAGGATGCTTTATTATCCATTTTGAGCCCAAAAGATTATTTTTTGAATTTTTTGTCTGTCTGTCTGTCTGTCAGTGCGCGCATCACGCGAAAACAGTAGTTTTTGCGTGATGCACGAATGCGCGTGAACGGATTCGAATGAAAGGTATAGTGGTAGCTGATGCTCTGGGTCAATATATAGGATACTTTTTATCCTGATAAACAATAAGGTTTATCCGGGATAGGGGATGAAACTTTTGTTGACTTTGCTCCATAACTTCGTCAAATCTAAACCGAATTTGATACTTAATTCTTTTTTAAAAATTCTACTTAAATAGGTATGAATTGGTTTGGAAATAAATATAAGTACATTTTGGAATTTTGATAAGTGAGATCGTGAGTCTTTTTTAGACAAAAATCATCGCAAGGTCAGAACTTTCTTCGATCTCTGACGATAATTATTTGAACCGGCCCTTATTTAAAACAGGCTACGGCTAGAGTACTATTGTTTTCACTAAACAAACATTCCAAATAAAACGTTTATACTCGGACTCTCGAAATAATCACGTCCACAGAAGATAGCTTTAGGAGAGTCCTTACGTATACATAACTAGCTTTTGCCCCCGCGACTTCGTCCGCGTGGAGTTAGATTTTGGGGTGGAATTTTCAAAAACTGTGACACACGTACTTCTTTATTTTTAACTGAAAGCACAAATACCAACTTTGATGGAAACAGCTTGAAAAATGACGGAGTTTCATATAAACTTCCATCCCCTATTTAAACCCCTTAGGGGTGGAATTTCCAATAATCCTTTCTTAGTGTGCGCCTACGTCATAAAAGGAACCAACTGTAAAAATTTCAAGTTTCTAACTTCAGTAGTTTAGGCTGTGCGTTGATATCTCAGTCAGTCAGTCAGTCAGTTAGTCAGTCAGTCAGGACTTTGAATTTTATAGATATAGATATATTCTGTACTCTGTAGAGTACATGTAAAATTTAGTGTAAGAATTAAAAAATATACTTACAATAGCAAAATATTAATATACAAATCAGTTATTGGAGGATATCCCTTTGCCTTTGAACCAATGAAAAAGGAAAATTGAATATAAACGGATTAAATAATGATTGAGCTCCGTTCGACCGCGTATTCAAGGGGAATTTTACGCAAATTATTTTGCGGTTCCCTTTTATCATTTATCATTTAATTAACTTTGCTGTTGCTTATTTTACCTTTCAAACCGACTTCGAACAAAGAGGCTACCACTCTACCGCGTTATTGTTATTTTTATGTTGTTATGAATGTGGTATTAATTTTTTATTCGATGACAAGGTAATCCTTGACTGCGATCTCATCTGCTGGTAAGTGCCGATGCAGACTAAGTTGGTAGCGGGTTAACTTGGAAGGGGTATGCCAGTGTAGATTCAACCCATACTCCTAATCAGTTTCTACACGCCATCGTTCCGGCTTGGCGGCACGTCTATAACGGTAGGGTGGTAACAAGCCACGGCCAAAGCCTCCCACCAGAATTTGATGATTCAAAAGCGCTCTGTAAAAGTTTATTTGAATAAAAATTTGTCTTTTCTATTCTATTCTACCAGTCTTTGAGTACATACTTGTGCATATCTCCCGCTCAGTACGCTAATCTCTGGAGATTGGCCGCCGCAGTCGGAATCTGTCTGGAAGACATTTTTTTTTTTCAATATTCGTCGTTGAATAAGCTACTAGGTGGTACGACAACATTGCGCTTTCAGGTCACCACTTCAGAACTTTCATGACATGACAAAGTTTGCTTCAGCCGTCCACAAGATACAAGCTGTATATTGTAACATTTTTTGTTTTGAAAAGAGCAACTGCTGAGTGTCATGCCGGCTCTTCTCAGCAGAATCCGCATTCCGAACCGGTGGTAGTTTCACGACTTGTCATAGAGCCATTGGTTGGCCTACATAGAATAAATAAATTTGAATTTGAACTCATATGCCTCGCCCATAGCCACTTCAGCTTCATTCGATGAGCTATGGCGAGCTCGTTTATAGGTCGATTGATTTCGCCAGGTGGTTCAGAGCATTTGAAAAGTTTGGCGAGGGCTCTATTTGCATATTTTCACTCATACCCGCATTTATTTTATCTATGTAAAATAATACCTATCGCACAGCCTTCCATTAGCAAAATTGCCTTTCCATAAAGCACTTTATGAAACCTGTGTCGAATTTGAGCAGCCCGGCTACATGTTTTTTTTTTTCACTTTTTTTTTAATTACATAAAATACTGTTGACATAATGAATAGAGAGGACTTAACACCTTTTTGTTTTCGCCGGTGTACCTACCTAGTTCTTACTTTTACATTACATTTAGAGTCGCTTAAGTTAATGGTTATTTATTTAAGGAATTTAGGGGACTTCTTAATGTAGATTTAATAATCTTCTTCGTCTTCTTTTTCAACTTATAGACGTCCACTGCTGGACATAAGTCTCTTGCATGGACCTCCACAGATCTCGGTCTTGCGCCGCCTGGATCGAGCGACTCCCTGCGACTCGTTTGATGTCGTCGGTCCACCTAGTGAGGGGTCTGCCAATTTAATAATATTCACTCTCATCTCAGAGTAAACTTAACATTAAAAATGAAACGTCTGTTTTTTGCTTTAGTACCTACTTACCTGTTTGAATTCTAAAAAAATACAAAGTTCAAAGTTGTGATATTTCGGCATTTCTTTTCCATGATAACCTCTAGCTTTTGTAAACTTCCTTTAAAAATGGCTTACAAAGCAATCCAGAACGAATTCAGGGCGCCTTATTGATGGTCATGAAACCCGAGTAACTTTATCTTTCTTCCGTATAAATCCAAAAGAAATATTATTATGTGTGAGCATGAAAGGAATTTCTAGTAGGTGCTTTGGTTCCGGTTTATTCGGCCATGTTACCTCGGTTCAGGAAATTCGATATTTCAGGAATCAACTGGAAACGCTCGCCGTATCTCTTGCATAATGAAAATAGTTTTCGCTTTCCAAACGCTAAAATGTTCTGTTCTAGTTACCTTTTGAACGATTCAACTAATACTTAGTTCTTATGAAGTATTAAATCTCAGTGTCTTGATATTTTCTTGTTAATTGCTCGAAGTTAATTAAGCATGTTTTGATTTATGTAATTTAATGAATTTTTCATACTATTAAGTACAAAAGCCTCAATAACCCAATGGTTAAAGGCGCGTCTAACGAAAATTATGGCTGATTTATATTGTTCCAGTCAAGTCTGGAATAAAGATTTGATTGCATAATAACTATCCAGTTACTGACCCGGACTAATGACTCGGTAGTTATTAGTCTTACGATATTTCGCTCATCGGAAAACAACCCTATGTCAATCACTTAAGAGTCTCCAAAAATCTCGCGTACTTTTGTAGTTCCATATAAACGTAGTTTAGCTTTTATTTAGAAACAACATCATCTGATGTTGTTATATCAAACTTTGCAAATACGTAATATGATGACATTTTTAAAATTGATTTTAAAAATTGATAAATAAAACTTTACTTACACAATACACGAGCTTATGGGATACCTTGTTTGCTCAGTAAAATAGGTCACTTTAGCTGCCTTTACAAAAAAAACTTTTACTGCGTAATAAAAAAAGCGTACTTTTTAAAAATATAATAATTTTCTTAACCCAGTTTCAAAGAAGGATTTCATATTCAGAAGAAGTATAGCGCTGGATTAAGTCACTGGAATGATGCTGGAATAATGTCAACCAGGCGTTACAGCCATCACTCGTGCGGTCACTGTGTTCGCCGTTAATTTACAATGCGGTTGTCACTTGGTGCAATTTACTGTTGATATGGTTTGCTAAATTGTATCGGTGAACCACACGTTCACTCCGTGATATTCAATTTAGTTTGCGTTCGAAGAGCCTTACCATATCGCTAGCCCATTTTTTTTATTCGTTGACAACATACATATACGTCAAAAGCACAGGTCAAAAGTTAAAAGGTATGAAGAGGTACACAGTTTTCTTCTGACGAGGTATCACAGGAATTTTTTCTCTCAACTCATGATTGTTATTAAATGTTTAACACGATGTCCGAGAAATTCCGAAATATGTTATTTTTAAGCTATTGCATAGCTTCTATCGCGGGCCTTGAGCGTGGAGACCGAATCCAGAAATTCCGTAACGAAAATAACCTGACACGGGACTCCTCTCACCGCTAGATGGCGTTGATAAAAAATGCTATGCAATAGCTTTACCGCGGCAGTCCCCGAATGCCACATGTCTTTTTTTTTCATTATAACTATATAATTACCTAATTCGTGCGAATGACTCTATCTTCAGAAGCCCCGAGTGCTTCGTGAATTATGAAAATAAGGTTCGAGGTAAAAAGAATTTATTATTCTTGAATTTTAACTCGTCCCTTTGTACATAAAACATTGTTTTTTTATCAGCGGCTGCGGTACGTTCATGTTATACGCGTTGAAGGTGGGAGCGCTCGGCTCATTAAGTGCTGTTTGTTGAGGACAAGGCTGAATGGGGCCTCAAAATGGGGTGTAATTAACTACCTACTTTTTAGAGAGAGAGGGGGGGGGGAATGTTACAGTTTTTGTTAGTGTATTTGTTTGAATTTGTGAAGATTTAGTCAGCATATCGTGGAATGAAGCTGTAAGAAGACTTCGTTCGCGTGGATTAAGGTTATTATTCCAGTAACAAGGTCCGATAAAAAGTAACCTAGGTATGTGTTATTCCAGACTATAATCTATCTCTATGCTAAATTTCAACCAAATCTTTTTAGTCGTTGCAGCGTGATTGACTAACAAACATTCATTCATACGTCCTTTCGCATTTAATTGAACGAGCGAAGCGAGTTCTCTGAGTCAACTAGGGCGCTTGCCTACTAGACAGAGAAGTGTGTCCGTCTAAATGTCTGTCAGAGCCCTATAACTTCTTAATTACTGAATATTAGAACGTGAAACTTGGTTGAAAATTCAGTTATATCCTGTACTTGAACAACAAATACTAAAATTAGATAAATGTTATAAAGAAACGAAATTATTCAATTTTAATGCGCCATCTATTAGCATTATTGTGAAGCTAATAGCTTCACTATAATGCTAATAGATGGCGCTGTGTCAGTAAAACAGTTTTATGTCAACTATTATTTTTTTTATTGCGTCTAATGTTAAAAGTTAATTATTACAATATATAATTAAAACTTTTGGGAATTATGGGATATCGCGAGGTCTCAGTTCGGGGCGAACCACTAGTATATTAGTAGGACACATAAGAATATAGTTCTTTTAATTCACGAGGGCGCGTGGCTCATGGTTGTGTGTGTGTCGCCTCTGTATAAGTGTGAGCGAAAACTTGCTCGCGCCTGACCGATCCCACCTAGACTCCTACAGGCCCGCACACTTACGCAATGTGCATGTACACCAAGTAACCACAAGTAAAGCTCACGCGCCCTCGTGAAATGCAAGAACTATACCTTCGTTTGTATAGGGCGCGCTCGAGAGGAAATCGTTTTAAGAGCGACTGTCTGACTTGACAAATAATCTTCGTAATGAGATGGCAAGGAGTCCTTTTCAATGCGCTATTTAGCGAACAAAAGCGACTGCCAAATTACAAGAGGCTTTAAGAGGCATTGAGGATCGGATTACTGGGAGTGAGGTTCTTAATAAGTATCTACCCTAGCCGGTTCAGTGAAGAATGCTAAGGGCGATTTCAGATTATGCCAGTTTATAGAGCATCTATAATAGCTATAATTTATATTTCCTTAGTTGAATTATAACCGATTTTAGCAAGGTAAAATAAGTCTTATCAAGCGTAAGGATATTTTGACAGATTTTTAACGCAGACTATTAGAACATAATATAAAATACTATACGTATGACGTGATGCAATATTGAGTAGAAATATTAAATAATAAACTTTTTTTTAAATATTTTTTAGAAAAAGAATTGCGATTCCAAAAAGTCTTGGTTTGAGCAACTGATTCTAATTTGGCTGTTCAATTCTTTTTACCTTTAGAATTAATTTTGTAAAATTAATTGTTCTTTATATTTCTTAAGAAATAAAATTTTATACTTACCTATTCTTAAAAAAAATTTGAATATTTTCCAATTAGTATATAACCATCTACGCCTGCAATACCCCGTAGGGGATTCACGCCGAGCGAAGTATAAATTGGAAACTTTATTGGAAATGGAAAAATATCGAAAAAAATGACTGCGCATTTTGAAATAGAGCACTCACCTATATTAAATTTGTTTTAAAAATATATTCATCACTACCTGATGCCTGCGATATTGTTCCCGGGGGATGCTTTTCCTGAATGAAAAATATCCAGAACCGTTCTCCGGTTGCCTGTCTGCGGTAAATTTCAGATCCATCGCGATTAAATAAAAACTAAAGCACTTTTTCACCAACCTTATCTAAATCCCCTACGTAGAGGTCTAAACGTAGGTAGCCCCTAAATACAATACCCTACCATTTCCACATTTGGATGTTTCCTGAAGGTTCGTGAAAACGAAATTGACAGAAAGTGTCAATTAACTTAGTTGTAGCCCGTAAAATTAGGGAACGTTGTTGAAATAATATACAATCCTATATAAATATAGAAACACCCCCGTGCGAAGGGGAAAGAGAAAGGCGAAGGGGAAGGGCGGGCCAGTTAGTTTATAGCATAAATCATAAAAAGTAAGTAATATAAAAATGTCAAGAATACTGGAAAAAGGTATTTTATAATAGGGGACATCCAATCCAGTTTCTGAAGCATCCCTTTCATTCATGTCTCATAAGGTCCTTTTGCTCTTATCTAAACAAAATTTGAATTCGAGGTATTACGGCAACCCGCGGCCTGTCATAGCTTTTGACATCGGTTTGCGTGGAATAATTTCCTGATTTATTACTTGACATTTTATAAAATTGCCTTAAAATTTTATAAAATCTTCTTTCAAAACATTTTCCCATCGATTACAGGAGGTAACATTGTTGGCAGTTAAGGTTCATCGATTGCCTGAAAATTCAATTTTTTTTAATCCGAAATAGCCTATGCTTGTGTTTGACGACAATCAATACTGGATAGCACTGATAAGGTCTAGGTTGGAGCGCGCTTGCCTAGAAGATGCCTATTCACTCTTGCCTTGAAGGTACTTTAATTATAGGTGGCAAGAAACACGGATCCTGGAAGAGTGTTCCACACCTTAGCGGTTCTTATCAGAAACGGTTTCGTTGGATTGGATTTGGAATAGTCTATTCTATACCTAGTAATACGATTTTGATAAGACCGCTTAGACGCCATCGATATAGCGCTGGCTTACTTTAAGCTGTAAGAGTGTCATAGGCTATAGACGATATGACGTCACGACAACACCTATATGGCGGAATACACGAGGAACGCTAAGCCGTCGGTCCCTTCCATTGTCGGATTAACCGTGCAATAGAGAGGGCAACTAAATGATTTTACGGAGTGAATCGTCTGTAGCTCATAGCTGTACTATAGTAGTACAGGTACATAATAATTACGTACTTTGTGGTATCGTCGAATATTTCGGGCAAAATCTTGAAGAGGCCACCACTACTTAGTTAAGATCAAATTAAATTTTACAGCAAGCACTTAGCCCATGTTGAATGTTCTCACATTCACTTAGCGTCCCGGGGTCCGTCGCTGGCAGCAATTTGGCACTAATTACGAACCAATTTGGGTTGCCATTAACCGCATTTTCGCTCAAGTTAAGGCAGAAATTCTGTACTTTCTTGTTCGTAGACTTGTTTTAACTTAGTTACGAATGCGAGGCAACAGCGCGTGTATCAAAATTTATGAAATTTATCTTCTCATAGGTACCTACTCGTACGTTCACAATGATGGATACCTACTTAATAAAAAATAAAAAAAATATTTATCACTTTTTCATCTAGATCTAACTGGCATTGATTAAAATTCTAATAGTAATAAACAAATTATAATTCAAATTCTAATCTATGACTAACAATTTATACCTAAATAATAAGTACATAAACTTTAACTAAAATAAAATCTTAATTATTTAATTGTTACAATAATATATTATTATTAAAAATTAATATCTAAGGACCTTTGAATCGTTCGACAAATTCGATTTTTCGATTGACTTTTCCTTTGTAAACCCCCATAACACTCTCGTTCTTTTATTAGCAAACAACCAAAATATAATCGAAAACGCACAATGGTACACTGTTATTATATTAATAAACACGAACATTAAGGGTGTATGTGGAATGGAGTATGTGAATTTAAATGTAACGTACACCAATTTGTAAACATCGCTTATAGCTTGTTGGAAACAGAATGTAAAAATAAGTATTATCATCATTAGAACAATACGCGTATTATTTTCAGTTTTGCTTTTATTCGTGCTTATAATATTCTTTAAAACTAATACCAAGAAAATACCGTTAGCGCATAAAAACGGCCATTTTAACAGGAATAAGTATAACACAAAAAACTTTACGTCCCAACCGTCTTGGCGGTTGTATCCGAAGAACAAAATGGCAGCAACTATGCCGGGCAGAAGCCAAGCAGCCAAAGATAACTTCAAGAGACTTGGCGTTCCGACGTTGAAAACTTTGACGAAACTTTCGTACATAAGTTTACTGAAAATGCACATCCAACTTACTACGACCATTTCGGTGTAGGCGAGTGGAATTGCGTCCAAGTATATCGGATGAAAATAACACGTGCGTATCTTGAAAAGTTTAGTCACGTCGTAAATGTAGCGCACGGTGGAGAAGAAAAATCTTGCGACCATGAACTGTATGAGGACTTGGTTCTTGTAGATTTTCCTCCACTCGACGAAGAGCAGGGCCGTCAGAAGCAGGAACACCAAAGCGACAATGCTGAGCACCATGCCAAATGTGCTCAAGGCGAAGGTGAACACTGAGAGGAAGGTGGGCTGTGGTTCGTGTGACAACACAATCCCCCAGTTCATACTCGTTTCAAAAATGTCACACATTTTCATATTAAAAAGCTTTTAGAAAGCTCTACAAATATTTTTATTTTTTCAGGTATTCATTGTTCACATAGAATGTACTTACTACAAAAATAATTAATATGTAAATTCACATATTATTTGCACACATAGGTAGGTTTTGTCTTAATTAACTTTTTAACTTTCAACGAGGTAAAATTACGAACAAATTTTAATCACTTTTTAGGAGCACATTCATTTTATGTGCAATATTGTAGATTTGATTTTTAATTTATTTTTCGATCTATTTATTCTCAGAATCTTCACACACGCGTCTCTTTCAGAAGGGTTTTCGTGTAAATTACGATCTGATTTCCTCGTAAATATGTTTGATAAGGCTTATCATTAAAAGATTAGAAAGCTCTCGAAAAAATTCATTATTGAAATTATATGATGTTATTCAAATATCATTATCAAAACTTCTGTAGGGTTCTCGGTATTCAAATTATTTAATACCTACTCCTTTTTCCTTTTTGAAGTCCTTAGAAGATGTAGAAATGACCTAATTGAGTTTAGAATTAAAACTTTTAGGTGTGGTGTAGATAACATAATAAGTAGATAGATTTGTAGCTATACATCATAGGACTATTCGAGTGTCTAAGCTATATAAGCTATGGTAAATCCTATCCTATTAATTTATATCCTATTTGAACGAGCGAAGCGAGTTCTCTGAGTCTACTAGGGCGCTTGTCTGTACTGGACAGAGAAGTGTGTACGTCCAAATGTCTGTCAGAGCCCTATAACTTCTGAATTACTGAACGTAATTACTTCAAATTTAAATATAATATGTAAACTGATGGCCTTCAGCCGAACATTGTATAAAAAAATATAAAAAGCTTTATTTCAGAGGGGCTCTCATAGAAGCGTGTTTGAAGTAAAATTTTGTTTGTTGCGTTACATAGACTTGCAATATATCTTTTTAAAGACGACTTTGATCAGAGTACAAAAATATATTTTTTTTAATTTTTCCCTTAAAATTGACGAAATGGGGGGCTTTCAAAGTGGAGATTTTAATTTGAGCCATATGTCAAGAATTACTGAATATTAGAACGTGAAACTTGGTTGAAAATTCAGTTATATCCTGTACTTGAACAACAAATACTAAAATTAGATAAATGTTATAAAGAAACGAAATTATTTAATTTTAAATGCTAATAGGTTCACAATAATGCTAATAGATGGCGCTGTGTCAGTAAAACAGTTTTGTGTCAACTATTATTTTTTTTATTGCGTCTAATGTTAAAAGTTAATTACAATATATAATTAAAACTTTTGGGAATTATGGGATATCGCGAGGTCTCAGTTCGGGGCGAAACACTAGTTATATTATAAATGTAAAAGTTTGGATGTATGAATGGATGGCTGAATGTTGGTTACTCAATCACGCCGCTACGACTAAACCGATTAGCTGAAAGGCACAGAGATAGATAATAGTCAGGAATAACACATATGCTACTTTTTATCCCAGAAAATAAGAGCGGAATTAAAAACCTAGACCGTTGATAGGTTTAAGTCGTTGTTCATCACATTGACCAAAGGATTGACAGGATTGACAGATCCTTGAAAAAATTATGAAGAGCTCTCATGTATGCAGCTTTCCTAAAGATAATTTCCTTCACCGTTACAGCGTTATATTCGATTGTGAAACGCACATATTTGATTGTAAATTCCTTGATTTACAATCAGTTCAATCTTCGGACCTCCCAATAAGGAGACAGAAGTTTTAACCATGCTGCTACTGCTGGAAAATAATGATTTATTCTAGGTAACGTTAATAAAACCACAGATTAAGAAACACAGAGAATATATTTCAGATATAACATCACGACAGGTCCAAAATAAAACTCACTCCACTTGAAGTGAGGAATAGGAAACCACGAATATATAAAACTCTATACAAATAGTTAACAAGGTGAGTGACTAACATTACGATACAATTTATTGCGAACTTCGTGTAAACGTGACCTTATACCAGAGACAAGTTGAGGCGCCCATTAGACGATAAGTTCTGTGTCAGTCAATTCCGTCAATCATGAGTGGCTAGGACTAATGGAGTCATCATACATCACTATCGTTACATGGTAGATTAAATATCCACCAGTCACAGTAATGATTGTTGATAAATCTCAGTTGAAAAACCTATCATCTAATGCGCCTCTAAGGCTTAGCGCAAACATCAGCTTTCTGCGTGTGGTTACTGCATTAGGTCAGATTAATGTGTTGTGGTGTGCTGTAACGCTATCTGTCGCAGCTATCGACCAATCGGAGTGCGGATCGAGTTTGAGCGCAACAGAGCTTCACGACAGACTGTATGACGTATGTATCTACTCAGATCGCCACTCATCGCTGCACAACACAGCACAACCTCTATGTGTCCTTCACCAGCATAAATAAAGAAGAGATAGGTATGCAATAAAGATGAGAATATGAATACCTACCTATTAAACCGCCATTTTTTCTATCTGTCTCGTTCTCACAAATCTTACAATGAGCAAGACAGAACTACAAAATGGCGGCTTCACACTCTTATTCTTAGGTATCTATAGACGGACTGCATTTGGACTACGAGTAGTATGCAAAATTGCAGTTTGGATGCGGGTTTAAAAACATCGCAACTTTCGCCTGATATAGTACAGTCTGCGTGCAGTTTACACTGTGCTCATACTGCAACTGCACACGCCAAATGAAAGAAAAATGCATGTTGTGTTGGCAGATTCGACGTATCAACGGCATTTGAATTGCATCGAAACTGCAACTTTTGAGATTTTAGGCGAGCAACGAATTCTACCGTACCATGACAATATACTGTATCTAAAAAAAACATTTTTCAGGAATCGCGGTTTTCTTTTGTTTTGACCATTCCGTTTTACGAGATACAGTATTTGAATTTATTGAAATATTTTGTAATGTCATAAACGCGTGCGAGGAACTCATTTATCGCTGTTACGATAAAACACTGTATCTGAAGATACAGTGTATTATCTTAGGATGACAGCGATGTATTATAAGTGTTATATTTTATCCAGTTTCTGTCATTGTATAGGCTGAATAGTAGGCTGCTTGTATGAAGAGAGTTTCGGGTTTCCGAGATCCACATTTCAGTGATTGTAGGTAGCTCTATAGATACAGCTAAGCGTCGGCTAGGAAGCGATTCGAATCGCAATTTATTTGTGTCCCTAAACTTTATCAATTGTTCCCGAAAAGGCAATGTCTCGGAGGCTTAATATTGCGATTTGATTCGGCGACCTACTTTTGTAGAAGTTTAGGATAAGCACCTCTAGGTATGTGATTGTCAATGATCTTTGTAGATAGTGCAATTTCGCGGAATCTCGTGATGCTATAAAAATATGGGTAATCATTATTATTAATCCCACTAGGTAAGGATTTATTTATTTTTTGTTACAGCAAGGATTCCAATATAATCAGAATAAATCAAATCAACTAGTTAAAGGTTGCCTTACATATATTAATTAAATAAATAATTTCGATCATTCCAAGACTTTTCTTAATGTAACGATGAGTTAGACCTTCAGAAATATGCACCTGGGTGGTTTTAAATATAAAGCTGCAAATAGGTAGGTATTTAAAAATAAATGCGGGACCATATTCCCGCAATCCCGTAACCCCGCAGTCGTATCCATACTCGTGCATCCCAAATTGCACTACCTAAGCCGACCACTGGTGACTGTCTACGCCGATGCAGTAACTTACATAATAGCACATACAGCAGATTCTTACGCTTTGCCTTGAGATTAATAAAATTTAGCTTAGACTGTAGAGGTAAAAATATTATTATAGAAAATAAGATAACGTTTATTTAGCTTTTTTTAATAATTAAAATATATTTAGTAGATTTTAAACAGTAATGTAACATGGTAAAAGAAAATGAACCTATGCAAGTATAGATAGTTAAAGAAAAGTATCGTCAGATAACAATAACATTCAGTCTATACAGGTCAAGCGACCAGTGAAGTTGGGGTGAATTAACAGTTAGTAAAAAAATAGTATAAACTCAGAAGCAGTAAAAAGGGGCACGATTATATTGCTTTTGCATTGTATATGTATAAACATATACAGTGTGTGCACTTATTTGAACATGTTCACTTGAGTTTGGATTTCAAAGTTTAGAATACTGCACTTTGCACTCAGAGCAGCACAATACAACACATATTGCAGGAGTGGGTATCATTTTAAGTTATCTGTCGATACTTGATACTTCAATAGAATCCTAAAGCCGCGTCCACACTTATAAAAATATTATTTGCGTCATTCGTTGAACGTTACATGCGTAAATGTTTTCGTTTTCCATTTGAATTATTTTATTTTGCTTCAAACTTACTCTGTGCACTCAAAACGAGATCCTTAAATGTGACAGAAATGTGTGTGTCGGCTTAATAATCTTCACAGGACGCGTAATTTGCGTTGTGTGAAAATATTCTTTTCTCTATGTCTGTACCAAGACGCAACTAGACTATCTCTACATTACTCTATTATTACTCTACAAATTTTTGTTGCACAAATCCTGGCCAGCTATAATACCGGCCTGAGGGCAATTGCTGACAAGGTCGATTGTCTTGTACTTGAACCACTGTTCTGGATTCATGTGCTGACAAATCAGGGTCTGCCTTAAGTTGAGTTGTAGGTTTTTGTTTTACTAAAGTTGTTTGTTGTAACACTATGATATGAAATAAAATATTTTAAGTTTTATTTGCACAACGCTATTTTTTTACGGGTGTGAACGTGGTTTTACGGTTGAATCAAATATGTAGTTACAATAAAGTTTTAGAACAGATAAAAAACATTTATTTGAAGACACTAGATTAATAATCTACAAATAAGTGCAACTACCTATGAATTATTATTGCATTTTCTAATTAATAACATCTAAATCCAATTTAAGTAATATTTTAAAGAAGCCTAATTTTATTAAAATACTAAACTTTTAATTAAATCAATCAATCTAACCAACAAACAGTTTTTTAAGCAAACTATGTTTTCATGAAAATTACATTTGAGAAAATAGAACAATAACTGTAGGGGGATTAAGTTAGTAAGTATAAGTATTAAAAAATATTTATCGTAAAAAGTTTTAAACTTATTCAAAATATTTTAAGTTTTTTTTTTGAAAGTTGTGCGTGTGAGTGTCCGCGTATGTTTGATAAAATATGAACTTAATAATATTTGAAAATAGGAAACAAAGAAGTTAAGTCAGATTTGTAATCGACAAAATATGTTAAAATAACAGTTAATGTCGATGGTTATACTAATAAAAATTTACAAAGAGCTTTAAACTTGATACAGCTTGTATTACGAAAACATGTTTTTGATTTAAAACATAAATATAAATTATAATTATGTAGAAAATCCTGTTTACTTACCGGCGAATCGGTGCGAGGAAAATCCATTTTAATTTTCGAAGCAGCCGATAACTTAGAATTGATTAAAAAGGTATTAATTTAAACTATGATTACTTTAAAAATTATAATCAATACTAAAAATAAATTCATAACTTAAAGGTTTCGAAATAAATTGCACTATTTAGTATTGTGTAAATATTAATTACTATAGACTAGGTGTTCACTAGAGTTAGCATACAATTAACAATATTCATAGGGGTAACTTTAAATGTACTTAATAAAGTCTTTATAAGGGATCACAGTTTGGAAAACTAGTTCGATACGACGATCGGGGAGATTATTTATTTATTATTTAAACTTATTTTACAGTTTAAGGATTGAAACAAACGGAACGCGTGACGGTATCGTTTTAAACCGTGGAACGCGTTGAAGCTGTGGTCTCAGCTGCTCAATTGCGCCTCGTCTGCGTTACACTCTACATTACAGTTCGTTTTCATTGTATGAATATATGATGTGCGGAAGCCTTAGCACATCTTGGTAACGTATGAATAATGTCACTAAAATGGTCCTGTATGTAAGTCATGCTTTGTCATAGTCATGCATTCCATACTAAGGATTGAGCACTATTGTTTATAGATGTATGGATTTAAAACACATATAATATCATTGTTTATGAGATGTATAATTTTGTAGTAAGCCACAGTTTGACGCTGTACCGTGTAGATATCACCGCGCAATGGATGCCGTCACACGCTTTCTGCGTTTCGTTTAAGTATTTTTTAATTTACAAAATATTAGCAAGCGAATGAAATCTTAAAAATGCCATAAAATTATTACAATCATAATTAACAACTTTTTACTAGCCACGTAATTTTAGTCTTTAATAAAATATTTCGATTTTTCGAAAAATGATAAGCACATTATTATGAAAAAGTAGAAAAGAAAGAAATGCTTTTTGTACACGCTTTTTGAACTAGAGCAAAATATGTTGCAAAAAAATAAAATTTCGTAATGATCTAGTTTCATCTGTTATACAATATAACTAGGTAAACTAAAAATTGACACGACTAAATTCATGGGCAAAAATGTAACGCTTTACTAACACTTTAGTAGATAGGTACTTCACATTGAAGCGAATTTCCGCACGCGTCCATTCGTTTGGTTTGGCCCTGACCTAAAATAACTTTTCGTTTTAGTCAACGATCCATTTTAGTTCGCTCAATTTTTATTTCAGTTTTCTTGCATGACAGAATTATTGATACTTTTAAGTTCTGGAATCTATCGTAGGTACTTATTATAATTATAATTAAGCTTATTAATAATAATCTAGGTACTCTAAATATTAGCACGACACATACTTATTTTATTTTGATAGGAATAAGGACCAGTTTCAAAACTAAAGGCTAGGTCACACTGCGAAATTTTGTGGCGCGTTTTTTGGTGCTTCCATAAATAAATCCACACCGCATCTCGTTTGCATCAAACCGGTCAACTTTGTTGTTATTTGAGACAGAGTTAAAGTGCGATTTACCGATCCCAAGCCGTAGCTTGGCATTGCCTTCGTGCCTGGACTTCTGGTTGGTATTATTATATATCCTCCATTCACACTTTGATAAGATAAATAATCAAGCCTGACAATGTAATTCTTGATGTCTATTGATTTTTAAAAGAATTCAATTTTTGAATCACAATTATATAATTCTAGTGCATCATATCATATATCGCCATATAACTAACGAATCCACTGGTCAATTACAGAAGCACTACATCGATCATTGTTACCGTCTTGATAGTAGTGATTGGCTGAATTTATCTTGTGAGTGGCTTTGGCCATGGCTAGTTATCACCCTATCGTCAAAGACGTGCCCACCAAGCGATTGAGCGGTCCGTCCCGATGGCGTGTAGAAACAGATTAGGGGTATGGGTTGGGGTTTACACTGCCATACCCCTTCCAAGTTAGCCCGCTACCAGCTTAGACTGCACCGTCATTTACCATCAGGTGAGATCGTATAGTCTATCTTGTCGTCGAATAAAAAAAACAGTTTATGACAATCGCGCGGCTGATTCAGGTCGCATGACGATGCACTAAAATGATACAAGTGTGGATCCAGCCTTAGTGGCATTCTTAATTTTTCTTTTGAATGACAGGAAATTATTACCTAATACAAGTTAATGAAACTGGTCCGGAAACTAAGCTAATAACTACAAGATCACATTGCATAGAGGCTGGAAGTCTAGAATTACTTAGGAAGCTACGCTAAATAACCTTACTAAACGTTAAATGTTAGGATATTACGGTAGAAACAAACTTCACACCATTAATATACAGTTCTTTGAATTCGCGAGGGCGCGTGAGCTTTACTTGTGGTTACTTCGTGTACATGCACATTGCGTAAGTGTGCGGGCCTGTAGGAGCCTAGGTGGGAGCGGTCAGGCGCGAGCAAGCTCTCGCTGACACTTATACAGATACGGATACACACACAACCATGAGCCACGCGCCCTCGTGAATTACAAGTACTATACCTGTAAATAGAAATAAGGTCAAAAGTAGACTTCCTTTTAAAGATACCTAGTCTTCAGATAGTATGTAGTTAGCTGTAAACTAGCCTATTGTACAAGTTTTTGGATTTACAATAAAAAAGGCTTTATTTTTATTCATGAAAATTGTTATTTTAGATAAATGTTAAAATTCATGACTGCGAAAAATTCCAGTCTGCTTCTACCTTAAAGAATAGTATAAATTCGCAAGATTCAACAAAAAAAAATTAAAAATTAGGTAAATAATAATATTGAGAACGAAACTCATTTTGTTCCTACAAAATTAAATTAATAAATAAGACACAATAACAAGCATTTAATTCCATTTAAAACGGCTGTACAAATTAATTAAATTAAATATTTATATCCCATTACTGCGCTTAATTATTTAAATTAAATTCTGCATAATGAATAAGCAAATAAATTGAGACCAGCTCATTGAAACAAGTGAAAATAAAATCTAGGAGTTATTACGCTAATTCGTTTTTGATTAATTAATTTATTATTACTCCACCATGTGCTCTGAAAAGAAATAATACATTTATTTAGCTTTAAATATCGAACACGTTTTTAGACAATCCCATTGTCTAAAAACGATTGCTATGTGACGATCGCAATTACCTTAGATTGACTGGTAGGTAGGTACTCTATTGCTATCGGTTAAAATGCATTGATACAGCGAGAACGCCATAAATTCAGTCAGTCAAAGGTGAATCATTTTTATAGGTAAACCGCCGTAAGCACGACCATCCTGATGGTCTGCGGGAGGCGGGGCGAGAGCGCGCTCAACCAATGAGGGAGGCGGGTCTGCACTTTATATTTTCCTAGCGTGCTGCACACGGTATTTTATTATTATTGAACAATCGTAAGGTACATCATAGACATCTTTCCAATTAAGAATGTTCTAGAGATGCAGAAAGCTTTTTATTTTATTTTGTTCATTATGAGATAAATGCATCAGAATATAATACTCCGTTAAGTTGTAATACAGACTAACATTTATTTGTAATAGAATAAATATATTTCATAAAAAAAAAATATCATTGGATGTAGTTGATCTTAAGGCGGTAATTACGTCGCATCGTGTGTAGCCCACCGTATCACCCGCCCCGCGTCCCGCAGACAATAAGGAGGGCTAAGCTTACGGTAGTTTACCGTAGACAACCCTGCAACTTACGCCTTCAGAAAGTACATGCGTATCAGTAGTAGGCAGAAGACGAATCTCATGTACCCACCTATAATTTTTTTTTTTAAAAGAATAAAGCTCGTACTAGTAGTGGGTACGACAATAGTCCAACGGGTCGGGTTCGAACCTGCGACCTTTCAGTTTTCAGTGTGCACCTTTAACAGGTTTTATTATTCAGCAAATGAGAATTTGCTGAATATGAGTAGATAAATGAAAATTTGCTGATGAGTCGGTAATTCGATAGGTATTAAATCAGTTTTAAATAGCCATACCTTGCTCTTCGATCGGGGTATGATCTTCGTCGGATGAATCTACTCTCTCGATCAGAGAGCTTTGTTTCGATAGCGACTGTGAAAGAACCGTGGATTAATAATTTTAAAAATAAAATAGTACAAGTTTGGTAGACCATCTTAACTACGTCTACGCCGAAGATTTTGGTAAAAGAAAGAACTTTTTACCAGGCAGTAGTAATGTGAGGAATAAAAAAAATTCCTACGTCACAACTGGAACAGTTAATAGTAACACGGGTTATTTTTTATATTTTTTTTGGAATTAAGACTGGTAGCAGGGGTAAAGAATGGAAGGGATGAACTAAGTTTCGTTGGCAAATGATAATTTTAGTGATAACATTTCCAACGAAATCAATAATAATCAGATCAACAACTAAAGTCAAACTTTCAAGACAATAAGTTAATATTAGCATAATATAAAATTGAGTTTTAGAATCAAGTGAAAAGTTTTTCAACCTTAATTGGCTTGTGAACACAGCTATGAATACACTGAAAACTTTCAGTAGTTATAATAAAATTTACCATCCAATTCGAATAGAAATCGTTCATTGAAAGACTGGGTTCACTTCAAACTTAAGTTTCTTTAGAAAGTAAGGGAACAAAAGAATTCAAATCATTAAAGAAAATTTACTATAAAGTTGTAATATTAAAGTATCTTTAGGTATTCATTTTTGTTCAGGTAGAAATGAAAATATTATATTAATTAAAGTCATTCCAATTAAGTTTTCAATCAGGCAAGTACAAGGTGAATTTTGAAAGGCATATAAAAAGGCAATTATAAAATAATGTAAGTAGTTAGTGTAGAAAATTAAAGTGTAAAATTGGGAAATGGCAACTCGAAAAATATACCTTAATAAAAATTCTTTTCAAAAAACCGACTTCAAACGCCACTACAAAGTATAAAAATAATTTTATTTTGTACACGTTTGTTGAAGTCGGGCGGCTTAAATAGAAACGATGAAACCGATACGTGATGCTCGCCCGATTTCGATAAACGTGTCTCTTATATGTCACCATAAAGTTAGCGTCGCGCATCGATTTCATCGTTTCTAGTTAAGCCCGCCCGACTTCAACAAACGTGTACAAAATAAAATTATTTTTATACTTTGTAGTGGCGTTTGAAGTCGGTTTTTTGAAAAGAATTTTTATTTTAAGCTTTTTAGTGTAGATTGTTCCTGCTCTCTCCCCTCCCTCCAACGCTACGGTACTAATGTAGTTCTATACTTGGTACCTACAGTACTTATTAACAATACACAAGAGCTAGGACTAGGAGCTCCATGATGTAGTCCATGGTTGGTACCAACAATATCACTTCGAAAGCGTCAGTTCGTAATTCCTCCAACTCTGCAGCATCAGAATTGAGGAGCTAGAACCTTGAGCATTATGATGTAGTATATGCTCGGTACCAACAATATCAATCCGTAAACGACAGTTCCTAAATCCTCACAGTTAAGGTAGGCAGTAACCCTGCAGCATCAGTATTGAAGAGCTAGGACCTTGAGTTCCACGATGTAGAATATGCTTGATACTAACAATATCAATTCGCAAGCGAAAGTTGCTAAATTCTCACAGTTTAAGTGGGCAGTACCCTGCAGCATCAGGATTGAGGAGCTAGAACCTAGACCTCGATGGTGTAGTATATGCTTATTACATACAATAACAATTCATGATTAGCAGTTCCTAAATCTCTATAATTTAGGTGGGCAGTACCCTACAGCATCAGGATTGAGGAGTAGGACCTGGAGCTCTAGGATCTACTATATGGTTAGGCCAAGCATACCAATTCGTAAACGACGGTTCCTAAGGTCCCATAATTTAGGGGGGAAATACCCCTGCAGCATCAGGCTTGAGGAGTTGAAGGTAAAAAAAATTATGGGACCTAATAGATTTATAAATACATATCAAAAGTTCCGGGGCCGGCGGGATTCGAACCCACATCTCTCTGGGAATCGCGCCCGAGTGTGTTATCCGTTACACCACGGCGAACCACACGTCAGCCACGAAATTAGTGATATGTATCTACTTTTTCAATCAGTTTTATAGCAACTGTTAGCGACATCTAGTAGCGACACATTACAGTTGTCGATCTACTTTTTTCCAAGACACCATATTACAATGGAGCTCTTAAGAAATTATAGATGCCACATTGCTTGTTACAATTTTTAATTTTTTATTGAAGTGTTAACCTACACTTAAAGGAAATAACCTAATAGATTTATAAATACATATCAAAAGTTCCGGGGCCGGCGGGATTCGAACCCACATCTCTCTGGGAATCGCGCCCGAGTGTGTTATCCGTTACACCACGGCGAACCACACGTCAGCCACGAAATTAGTGATATGTATCTACTTTTTCAATCAGTTTTATAGCAACTGTTAGCGACATCTAGTAGCGACACATTACAGTTGTCGATCTACTTTTTTCCAAGACACCATATTACAATGGAGCTCTTAAGAAATTATAGATGCCACATTGCTTGTTACAATTTTTAATTTTTTATTGAAGTGTTAACCTACACTTAAAGGAAATAACCTAATAGATTTATAAATACATATCAAAAGTTCCGGGGCCGGCGGGATTCGAACCCACATCTCTCTGGGAATCGCGCCCGAGTGTGTTATCCGTTACACCACGGCGAACCACACGTCAGCCACGAAATTAGTGATATGTATCTACTTTTTCAATCAGTTTTATAGCAACTGTTAGCGACATCTAGTAGCGACACATTACAGTTGTCGATCTACTTTTTTCCAAGACACCATATTACAATGGAGCTCTTAAGAAATTATAGATGCCACATTGCTTGTTACAATTTTTAATTTTTTATTGAAGTGTTAACCTACACTTAAAGGAAATAACCTAATAGATTTATAAATACATATCAAAAGTTCCGGGGCCGGCGGGATTCGAACCCACATCTCTCTGGGAATCGCGCCCGAGTGTGTTATCCGTTACACCACGGCGAACCACACGTCAGCCACGAAATTAGTGATATGTATCTACTTTTTCAATCAGTTTTATAGCAACTGTTAGCGACATCTAGTAGCGACACATTACAGTTGTCGATCTACTTTTTTCCAAGACACCATATTACAATGGAGCTCTTAAGAAATTATAGATGCCACATTGCTTGTTACAATTTTTAATTTTTTATTGAAGTGTTAACCTACACTTAAAGGAAATAACCTAATAGATTTATAAATACATATCAAAAGTTCCGGGGCCGGCGGGATTCGAACCCACATCTCTCTGGGAATCGCGCCCGAGTGTGTTATCCGTTACACCACGGCGAACCACACGTCAGCCACGAAATTAGTGATATGTATCTACTTTTTCAATCAGTTTTATAGCAACTGTTAGCGACATCTAGTAGCGACACATTACAGTTGTCGATCTACTTTTTTCCAAGACACCATAATATTACAATGGAGCTCTTAAGAAATTATAGATGCCACATTGCTTGTTACAATTTTTAATTTTTTATTGAAGTGTTAACCTACACTTAAAGGAAATAACCTAATAGATTTATAAATACATATGTATTTATAAATCTATTAGGTTATTTCCTTTAAGTGTAGGTTAACACTTCAATAAAAAATTAAAAATTGTAACAAGCAATGTGGCATCTATAATTTCTTAAGAGCTCCATTGTAATATTATGGTGTCTTGGAAAAAAGTAGATCGACAACTGTAATGTGTCGCTACTAGATGTCGCTAACAGTTGCTATAAAACTGATTGAAAAAGTAGATACATATCACTAATTTCGTGGCTGACGTGTGGTTCGCCGTGGTGTAACGGATAACACACTCGGGCGCGATTCCCAGAGAGATGTGGGTTCGAATCCCGCCGGCCCCGGAACTTTTGATATGTATTTATAAATCTATTAGGTTATTTCCTTTAAGTGTAGGTTAACACTTCAATAAAAAATTAAAAATTGTAACAAGCAATGTGGCATCTATAATTTCTTAAGAGCTCCATTGTAATATGGTGTCTTGGAAAAAAGTAGATCGACAACTGTAATGTGTCGCTACTAGATGTCGCTAACAGTTGCTATAAAACTGATTGAAAAAGTAGATACATATCACTAATTTCGTGGCTGACGTGTGGTTCGCCGTGGTGTAACGGATAACACACTCGGGCGCGATTCCCAGAGAGATGTGGGTTCGAATCCCGCCGGCCCCGGAACTTTTGATATGTATTTATAAATCTATTAGGTTATTTCCTTTAAGTGTAGGTTAACACTTCAATAAAAAATTAAAAATTGTAACAAGCAATGTGGCATCTATAATTTCTTAAGAGCTCCATTGTAATATGGTGTCTTGGAAAAAAGTAGATCGACAACTGTAATGTGTCGCTACTAGATGTCGCTAACAGTTGCTATAAAACTGATTGAAAAAGTAGATACATATCACTAATTTCGTGGCTGACGTGTGGTTCGCCGTGGTGTAACGGATAACACACTCGGGCGCGATTCCCAGAGAGATGTGGGTTCGAATCCCGCCGGCCCCGGAACTTTTGATATGTATTTATAAATCTATTAGGTTATTTCCTTTAAGTGTAGGTTAACACTTCAATAAAAAATTAAAAATTGTAACAAGCAATGTGGCATCTATAATTTCTTAAGAGCTCCATTGTAATATGGTGTCTTGGAAAAAAGTAGATCGACAACTGTAATGTGTCGCTACTAGATGTCGCTAACAGTTGCTATAAAACTGATTGAAAAAGTAGATACATATCACTAATTTCGTGGCTGACGTGTGGTTCGCCGTGGTGTAACGGATAACACACTCGGGCGCGATTCCCAGAGAGATGTGGGTTCGAATCCCGCCGGCCCCGGAACTTTTGATATGTATTTATAAATCTATTAGGTTATTTCCTTTAAGTGTAGGTTAACACTTCAATAAAAAATTAAAAATTATGGGACCATTTCGCGAGCTTCCTCTGTCGATTAAAAAAAAAATTTCGTGAATCGGTCCAGAGACCTCGGAGTAATCGGTGGGCATACATAGAAAAAAAAAAAAAAAAAAGATACCGGCCGAATTGATAACCTCCTCCTTTTGGAAGTCGGTTAAAAATGAAATCTTTTTATGTTGGTAGAAGGTAATATACAAATTAAAACTCTAAAGGTAAATGTATGAACTATGAATAGGGAAGACAAATAAAATAACAAATTCCCAAAAGCGAAATATTATTTTATTTATTTATTTCAATATTGATAAGTATGGGTTCTTTGCAAGTCCCAAAGTCTTTGAAATATGAAATTTTAAGACTGAAAAGGGAGAGAGAGAAAAAAATACTGTTTAAAAAAAAGATGTGTAGGGAGAAAAAAGACATACTTACCTACCTGCGACACCTACATTACTAGAAATTGAAGTTAGTAGGTTACCTTATTAGAGCGCCGTCGGGGTGGCGATATTTTATTCCACAGAGCTTCCAACTGGTCGAAGTGTTGAGACTGTGCTATTGCAGCTTGTTCGGGGCCCAGACTCACCTAAAATCGACAATTGTTATTATAGTTCTTGCAATTCACGAGCGTGTGGCTCATGGTTTTGTATGTGTCGTATATGTATAAGTGTGAGCGAGAGCTTGCTCGCTCCTGACCGCTCCCACTTAGATTCCTGACAGGCACGCACACTTACGCAATGTACGTGTACACGACGTAACCACGAGTAAAGCTCACGCGCCTTCGTGAATTGCAAGAACTAGGCTATCTTCTGTAATACCAACTGGTAAAGTGCGGTCGCGGAACAGAAAGAATTTCGTACATTAACCTGTTACTACCTGTCTCTGTCACTCCCGCTTTAAAATAATGCGTCACGCTCGCACAAATGCAATGACCGCCGTCCTCGGGGATTGTAAACCTTTTACTTGCGAACCTAAGGTTTGTTTTTGTTTGCTTGTGAATTGAATTTAGGTAGTCTAGATCATCATGTAGACAAAACTGTACATTATTTCGTTATAACTGTGACAGGCGAGACGTCGTCGGAAAGTAGTTACTCCGATACAGAGAAATCGGACTTTAATTTTTGAATTTTCATTTTTTTATTTCTATGTAATAAGCAAATATAACTCGATTATAATAACTGTTTAAAAATAAATAATTTATTTATAAGCTACTAATTTTTTTTTTCCTTCAAATATTTTATATAAACCGCACTTAATAGAAAAATGTTTGTGACCACTGTCAGTAGGCAAAGAGGTCATTGTACGAAATTCTTTCTGTTCCGCGACCGTACTATAGGTTAAAAGATAAAGTTGTCCTTTTGAGGCATGAGAATTATTATGGAAATAAACTTTCGAAGTGAGTTAACTTACCTGTGAGCCCAAGTCCTTATTTTTCGCTTCTTGAATTTTAGATATCTCTTCCATAGACGCTGATACGGAAAACCTAAAAATTTTAACCAAATAAATAATTCACAATTTTCTAGACCGTGCTCTATCTTTCCTCGGACTTAACGGCAGGATCTCCGAAAACAGCCTGTTTTTGATTCAATAGTAAACAATCAAATATTCTTTGTTTTGTTAGGTTAAAAATATATGTACACGTTCTAAATTATTTTACCGTTCAAAAGTCCATATTTTGAACTTCACTCGATCAAATAATATTCTGAAAACAGTGTAGTTTTTAATTGTTTTTCAGGTTGTATTTATAGTATATCAAAGTTAAACTAAAAAAAAAAATGTCAAAAAATAGGCAAAAGCTTTTAGAAGAATATTTTACCGTTAATTTTTCTCTAAAGAGTTTTCTTTTTTTTTTATCATGACTGTTTTACTTTTTTTATAACAAAGTGGCTCGTGCACCTCACTTCAATTGCTTGCAAGTTACTGCGGACGAAGATCGTGCCCTTAAGATAGAATTAAAACAAAACACAAATGGGCTCTGACATAAATCTGTCTCATTTTGACACTATCTTGAGTCTGAGAAGAGTCAGAGACGATCTATAGATTTCAGCTTAATGCAGAGATCTATTGATGCCCGCGGCTTCGCTCGCGTGGATTTAGTTTTGAAGTTCCCGCGGGAACTCTTTCATTTTACGGGATAAAAAGTAGCCTATGTCACTCTCCGGTCCCCAACTATATACCCATCTTTATACCCATGCAAAAAATCACGTCTATCCGTTGCTTTGTTGCGGCGTGGTTGAAGGACAAACCAACAAACAAACCAACACACTTTCGCATTTATAATATTAGTAAGGATTTAAAACTGCTTACCGCCTCTTCAGCCGTTCATCTACTTGCGCCATCATAGCCGCAGAAGTGAGATGTCCATATTTCTTCTGCCACGTGTATGTGTCTAACGAGACCTCCTTCTTGAGTAACCTTCTCATTGGACGCTTCGGTGCTAGTGGCCGTAATTCTGCACAAATTAGAATTGGAAAATAAAATATTTTCGAATAACTTTTAAACACATATTTACCAAAAATTACGGAACCGCCGGGATTCGAACATATGTTACTAAGGGTATCGCGCCCTTAGCGTGATCACCGCACCGTTACACCACTGTTCTCAAGGAAAAAAAACTCATTTTGCTATAATCTGTCAAATCAACGATCTTCCTGGCGCAGTGGTGAGCACTGTGGTCTTATCCTCCTAGTTATAAGATCTTGGGTTCGATTCCCGGCGGGGCAATTTGGGAAGATATAATTTCTAAATTGTCTCTGCTCTGGGCTTTGGCCGTAGTTAGTTACCACCATACCATCACAGACTCACCATCAGGTGAGATCGCAGTCAAGTACTTACTATCTTGTCATCGAATAAAAAAATAAATAAATAAAACATTTGTGCAAATCCTCTAATTTATTGTGCTTATTTTTCTCTTGTTTGACTTTTTGTTCTTTGATTTCCTGTTTTATAATAGAACTGTCAATAAATGTCAATAAATATAATCTGCTTACCGTCAACGTCCTTGGTAGGCGCGGCGTAAGTAGGTATTTTGACATAGGTGGCGGGGGTGTTGTGAAGGCATATGATCGGCAAGCAACCTGTTGATATGAATTTACTGTAGCTGTTATTAATGGCTCATAATATAATAATAAATTCATACCATCGTGAATAATAGAAATGTTTTGTTCTGCTCTGTATTCGGGAACGATTGTTGTTTATGTATTTTTGATTTTAAAATCATAATATATTTAGTCTCTAGTTTCAACGTTTCATTTTATTTGGTCGTTATGAAGTCTTCTTCTTGTTTTTATTAACCGACTTCAAAAAAAAGGAGGAGGTTCTCAGTTCGTCGGAATCTTGTTTTTTATGTATGTTCCCCGATACTGGAATAGGACGCCTGGACCTATTTGGAAAATTCTTTTTTGTTTGAAAGGGTATACTTCCCAGCTGGTTCCATAGTCATCTGGTCAGGATCTGATGATGGGATCCTGGAGAACTCTTCAAAATTTTATAGGCATTGATTTACTTTGTAGCGGCGTTTGAAGTAGGTTTTGTAAAAAGAATTTTTACGTCCAAATTTTTATTTACAAAGACGATTTTTATAAAAACATAGTCTGTTTGTTAAAATGGTAGATAGGTGCTATAAATAATGGTTTGTTAATTTGTAATGATTAATTGGGAAATTACAAAAAGAAAGTGCAGGAAGATGGTCACATGAAATCAAACCCTTCTCAAACTTCCAATCTTTCTACTTGCGAAACATTTCCGGACGATGGCTAATTAATTTGAGAGAAAAACGTAAATCACAAAAAAATAAGCTTTGTTCAGCTTGTTCTCAATATGGAATGAAAACATTGAATATATTTGTGTGAGAATTGATTCGTAAAATAGCAATTCCATTATAACGTTTTCGAGAAAGCTGAGGGATTATGCAATGAAGTTGAAAGCTTGCGGCGATATTTTGCCTTTTCAGGGAATATTCTTTATCGCTTGGCGTTTGCAAATCTCCAGAGTGAGCCTTTTCATATTGGTACAGTGTATATTTCTGCGATAATAGAGAAATGATAATAGTAGCCGAGCAAACGTTGACGTAGACTTTCTTATTTGTATTGTAATAAAGGTCGATATATTGAGCAAGAGTGTGAATAGATACTTTATTAAATACAATAATATCTAAGCCGTGTTTGCAAGTTATCACAATTTTATAGAGGCCTTTTTCCATGTTTTGTTTGTTGTGGCGTTTGAAGTTGGTTTTTTAAAAAGAATTTTTATTTCTATAATTATAATTATTTACTCAAAATTATCGATTTTTGGTGATAGAAAAGTGTGATTCGTGTTTTACGGCTTCGTCTGCGTGGATTAAGGTTTCTTTGATTCTTACGGGAACTCTGTAATTTTGCGGGATGAAATGTAGCCTATGTGTTAATCCTTTCCATTTTTATAATATTAGAAGGATGTAAAAGTCTATTCTTTTTTAAAATATTTCTTGTTGCAGATAATTAATTATGACTTAATTACCTACCCGTAATTCTTTAGGAAATGAGTTCGAGTTTTTAAGAATTATGTTGCTGTTAACAAACACGTACCTCTGTCCAAGAGATGCACGACAACGCGCGAACAGTCGCTGGTGATTTGGAATCCCAGCAAAGGCACGTGCAGGGCGAACGACGTGAGCGCCAAGCCTCGCTTCGTCTCCCAAATTATAAGCGTCTTATCCTCAGCGCCTAATGGAAAGTCATTTTAAAATATAATTAATCCACACAAGCCAACCAACGTGCCATCAAAAGTTCATAGCAATAGGGGAACACCGAACAAACTTGCAGCGTTTAACCAGACACGCCTCAAAATATTCTACGGTATTTCGAACCAGATGAAAGACTCGAGGAAAAATTAAATACTTATCTAGGTACAAGCATACCTCATATAATAGTTACCTACTATTTTAGCCTATTGAATATAGGTATGCCACCGTGTTTTTCTCTTTATCCTAAAAAGCTTTCAGCTGCTCCTAGAGAATGAGACAAATAATTTTGAAAAAGAAACTTATTTTCTTTTCTAATTCCGAGATAAACCGAATAAAGTATTTAAGTTGAATGTAGGATCTTTTGAGCGCTGAACTCCCTGTATTCCCAGACCTGATGCATAATAATAAAAAATGGGGATTTTTCTATTCATGCAATAACATTGTTAGTACGTACCCGAAACAGCGATAGATCCATCGCCAGTAACCTTAACACAGGTAACTTTGCCAAGATGTCCTGACAGTAGGTGAACATCTGATCCAGTGTTAATGTCCCACACGATCAAATTATAGTCCCACGATCCGGATACAACTTGCGTTTTGTTTGTTATGGATACCGCCACGCAGGTCACAATGTCCGAATGGCCCACTAAAACCTGTGTAAAAAAGGTTACGTAAGGTAAAAAAGATACCCAAAGGTCACAAAGGTCACAGGGCAGTCTCTTCTTGGAGTGCCGATCCGACTAGCGAAGGTTGGCAGTCTGCTTTGCATTAGAGGTGGCAAAAACGTATCTTCCTTTAGATTGAATCATTTGTATCTGGATCAGTCCAATGATTTGAAACAGTGAATCGCTTCATTTGGATCATTCTCAACTAGAGCAGAAAGCATATTCTTGTGCGATTAAATTAAAACCGCGTGGGGTTTTCTCACGATTTTATCCTTCCACCGTTGCTAAAAGTAATTGTTAATTGCTTAAAATAATCTCTTCCTTTCTGGTATAAATGCGAAAGTATGTTTGTCCTTCAATCACGCAGCAACGGAGCAACGGATAGAAGTTATTTTTGGCATAAGCCCTGGTCCTGGAGTGTAGGTCCTCAACTGAGGACCTGGAGAGTGACTTATGCTATTTATTAACACAAAAGGAGTTTCACGGGATTTTCGAAAAACTTAACTCCACCCGAACGAAGTTGCAGTAAAATTAAACAACATTCCAAAGGTTACGAAAAGAAAGTAAAACTTTATTCCACATCAAAATTAGCCGGAAGGGTGTGCGATATGGTCGCTGTTTGCCGTTAGTGACTGTCGGACGTCTTCATAGTTAATTTAGTATTAAGTAGAATAAGTTTATTGTTAATTAGGTTAAGTATCTACTATACGTTTCGATGGGGTTGGCGTGCCAGCTGGTAAAAAACCCCAAAAAAAAGATAAAAAAAAGTGAAATTTACCTGTGATAATTTTCCACCGTCCAATTGCCAAACTTTCAGCGACATGTCCATAGAGCCTGTGACGATGTGTTGCGAATCGGCAGTCAAAGCGAAACAAGTGATTCTTTCCGCGTGCGAAATTGCACGCTTTTCTTCCCCGCTATCCCCTTCAGCTAACGCCCAGATTCTAACTGAGTTGTCCCCATCTGACAATACCTGAAAACGAACATTAATTACTTAAAGCAAAAAAAGTTAGCTTAGAAGAGCCTTAAATGCGTTTGTTTGAAATTTAAATAAACTTTTCCTTAATTACCCTTAAATACTTTTCTTAATCATTTCTCTGTACTTGATCGCTCCACAGATTCAGGTACAAACAAAGCGTTTATTTTTATACAGAGCGATGCCAAACTTAGTAGTAACTTAGATGGAAATAATTTCTACAAAGTCGGGGTTAAAGTCTAATAAAATCTGAATGTGTAATTTTGTGTTATATGTGTCTGATTATATATTATAGTTCTCGAACTTGGAATTAGTGATGCAATCTTTTTAAACGATATGTAACGAAATCTCTTCTCCGAAAAAGGTTCATTATAATAACAAAATATAATTTCTAAACATAAATGACCTATAGGATTTACTTATATTCGTACGTAAAAGATATTCAGTAAGTTCAATCGTTTTAAAATGAGAGAAGAGCGTTTTCTATAGAAAGTAATAACGTAGATGTAATAAGTTTCCTTATTGGAAGACTTTTATGTCTCGGTATAATGCGAAGGGTATCGTAACTTTTTGTCTCTAGAATTCGAAAAAATATTTCCACGTAATAGGAATACAATTTATTCTAAGGAAAATAATTTAGAAGGACCAAATACATAAATTATAAAGAGTAATGTCCCATGAATTTACACTAATGGAAAAGTTTAACAAGTTCTCCGTAATGGCGAGCACAAAAGTATTATAAGAATAACTTTGAGAATTACCTACTTAAGCTTACTTTGACAAGAAAATGTTTAAAAGTTTGCCAAAAGTATATTCAAACTTAAAAAAATGAACACCCAATTATTTTTAAAATGGATAGTTAACAATGTGTATAGGGTTTGTATTTCTATACATGCTTTCGTACACAATGACCTTAAAATGTCATAAGGTGAGAAAGTAAGATTACCTATTAATTATTATTTATTAAAATGCGCAGCTATAAATCTTAAAAAGTTCAAGGAGATAAGAAATACTAGAATGGGAATCCTTTGAGGACATTTACTTCGGTATCTAAATTACAGAACACTTTTTAATTATTCCATTATGAGATTGCGGACTGCGGTAGATAAACAGATTGATTAGAATAATATTTGGAGAGAAAAAAAGTAACTTTTTTTATGATACAAGTCATTATTTTATAGTGTACAAACACTATTAAATAATAGAGAACCCTGAAATCGAAAGTTATAAATCGATACCTCCGTATGTAGGAGGTCTACGTATGTTGTTGTATACCCAAAACGCTTACGTGACGCGCTAATTGTTGTGACGGTCAATACTATAGTAGGCCGTCGTTTTAATAACGATACAACTTTATACGTCTTGAGAGTATGTTAAAAAATGCTGTTTTCAATTTTTTTTAAACTAAAATAGGTAAAACAAATGATGTAGTGCACAAAACCTAAAATACCAATTTTGTGGAATACCACAACTTACGTAGGAGTAATCGAAATATTCACCATGACTTTCACTTACATCGTCTTATATCGTTACTCATTTTTATGGCGCTAATCGATGTATCAACGCGGATATTTTTACCAATACAAATATAACCCATCTATTATTCTGACGTCGAAGAATTACCGCGACAGCATGTGATCGATGACACAAGATCTACGAATAAGTTATCGAACTGTGGGGTTAGTATAAGATTTAACCCGATTGATCGTATTTCTATACGACATTAGCGTCAAAGTAAAATTAACCTTAGAAAAATTGGTTTAAAATCACAAATTCAGTACAAACGACTTTAGTTTGGAGCGTATATGTATACGTAATAATTATAGATTTTACTTTGACGCTAATGTCATAGTATACGAATACGATCAATCGAATTAAATCTTATACTAACCCCACTGGAAATAGGTAATTTATATAAAGTCTCGACGCCATTTTAGAGATTTTAGCGCGTTGATCGATGAATCTAGAAGTGGGTTTACCTATTCCAAAGCTAGAATCTGATTTGAGGGCATTAAAGTGAGCTGCAACCAGCTGTGACTGGGAGTTAATTGATGAATTCGAGCGTTCTATTTGACACGTACGAATGCGGACCAGTGGCTCAAGTTGGCTTAGAATTTAGCTTGAGACTTACTCATGTGGATTATTACCAGCAATATGTCACGACGCGATAACTAAATATAACTTACCTTTAAAAAATTTTGAATGGGTAGAACTTACATCTCTAAAATATTTCTTAATAATATATTATATTCACAAACGTATCTAAGTATAACAAGCTATAATTTAAACTAAATTAAATAAAACAATACTTAGATCAAATGTTAAACAAGAACATAAGGTACGAAAATACTTAACTACCTACAGCTTGCATATCGCTACATTGTCCGATTTCCGGAAAACAGCCAAAGAATCACCATGTATGTCTGGGATTATGAAGATATACATCATCCTCACCCCAGCCCGGCCCACTCTAATGGGAAGCCATACTCCACCAAGCTAGCCATGTGCGGATTAACAGGTGATTGATGATACAACGAGTCGTAATATTATGGTATGGTAAACTCACCGCAAACTTCATATTAAGCGTAACATCGATGCTGTTAGTAGGGCAGGTAGCAGAGTGAAGAACAATGCCGGAGTCAACGAGCCACACGTGTACGTTACGTGTACGGTCACCCGACATAGCGCGGCGACCGTCCGACATCATCAGCAGAGTTTGAAGAGCAGATTGGTGACCCTAGATGAAAAAAAAGTCTAAAAACTACAACACGGGGTTATTCAAGGGGTGGACCAACAAATTCCTGAAAAGCCAGCAACTGGTGCTGCAAATGTTCATGGGTGACGTAATCACTTAACATCAGGTGACCCACCCGTTCGCTACACATATAAAAAAATATTCCTCCCTGCTGATAGAAGAATGAAATTGTTATTAATAATCTTTTCTCTAAATAATAAAAAAAAGAATTCGAAAGCGTGCTCTAGTATCCAATTTATTTAAGGACCATCTTTTTTCATCCTTGAGGATTCACTAGAGCGCTAAAAATAGGTAGACATAGGTTTACAAAAGTCTTTAAGGAGGTAGAAATAAACTTAGTAGTAGACTTTATACGTGTATCGACGAAATTTGACACAAAGATAGCTAGAGATAGCTCGGAAATGCGCGTTGTTTTAAATCTCGAAAAATCTCTTATTACTTGCATTGCACTCCTAATGAAACAACGACCAAATACGAAATCTTGGCAAAATGAGGTTGAGTAAAATACTGACCTTAAAGAGCAATAACGTATCAAATTAGGTTGGATTTTATAGCAGCTTAAAAAATATTTCATCTCGTAAATATTGGTAATTTTCCGCCGAGTTTCGAAAGTTTAGATTTTAGATTCAGTCGATTTTAAATGCAGAATATTTTGAATTGAAAAGATTCATTGAATCAAAGCGTGGACATAACTCGCTCCAGCGATGCACGAGCATAATTAACGCGTAAATTGTACACAACATAATATTGTTATTACATATTATTTTATTTTTAAAAAAGCAACCGCCTTGCTGGTTCTTCTCGGCTGGAACGGCATTCCGATCCAGTGGTAGATTCACTTGACGATTTGAAAGCACTTTGTAAAAGTTTATTTGAATAAAAAATTATTCTATTCTATTCTTATTAGTTCCAGAAAATCCGAACCTTATAAGTCAATGAGGAGGAGTTATCAGCTAGTTGCCAGACGACCACAGTTCTATCCTCAGAGCCGCTCAGCACCAGCAAGTTGTTGGGGCTGAATGTGACACAGGTGATGTGGCCCAAATGACCGTTAAGCGTGGTTTGGAGCCGATGCGTGGACAGTTGCCAGACCCTCACCAAACCACGTGCACAACCGCTGGCTGCAAGCTGACCGTCCCGTGATACTTCTAAACAGCTTATTGGTATCAGTTCGCTTTGTTCCGCCTATAAAAACATTCCCCAATTATATTATCACACTTCACACTAATATTATAAAGGCGAAAGTTTGTATGTGTGTGTGTATGTGTATGTTTGTTACTCCTTTACGCCACAATGAATGGACCGATTTTGCTGAAATTTGGAATGGAGATAGCTGACACCTAGGATTAACAATTAACATACAGGCTTTATTTTATTCCGGGAAATTAAAGAGTTCCAGCGGGAATGGAAAACTTTTATCCACGCGGACGAAGTCGCGAGCATCATCTAGTTTCTCACAAAAAGAATATTAGCTATGATGAACATACTAATATACCCCCTCTGCATCTAAGTATGAAGCATTATATATTTTGTTTGTGTATAATTTTATATATGTAATAATTATAAAACGTTATATATATTTATGGAATGTATAATATGATAAACATATAAAGTATTATTCTCTTCTTGCATACCTACACGTGATGTTGCAGATTTAAGATTAAACTAATGTTTTAGAATTAAGTCCGCTTTTGTACTGTAATTGTACAATAAAATGAAAAAAAAAAAAAGTTATTGCTAGGGATGGGTACGAAAAAAATACAACGGTTGGAGTTTGACCCGTACACCTTGGTTTTCAAATCTCATCTTGGCCGTTGCACCTATTTGAGAGTAAGAATAATTCAAAGATTAAAGAAAAATTAGATATGCAATTTGTTACAATTGACTAAGTAAGAAAAAAAGACGGTAAAACTCGCAGTGAATTTTGCGATATTTGTTTTTAATTTCCACGTGAAAGATACCATTTCAACGCCGCATAAAAACAAATATCGCAGGGAAATGTTGAGGAAAAATATCAAGTTTCGCTTTATTAAGAGAAAGCTAACAATGATCGGTAATATAAAAACAATTAATAAATAAGTGTTAGGGTAAAAGATATTGTGTTTCAATAAAAATGTTGAGACCTTTGAGGAAGATAAAATAAGCTGTTTAAAGATTTTCGACTCACTTGTAACAAAGTTACGTTCGTGGTGGATTTTGTCTGTCGTCGCTTCAACTGTTTCGTAGGTCTGAAGTTGGTTAGGTTATCTTCAGTATGAAATGAATATATTGTCACTCTGTTGCCACCTACGAAAAGAAACACAGCGTTTTCAGATAGTGACGCGAGTAAATTCACAATTTCATGAAAATTGAAATCAATTTGCAATCTAATGTTTGGATTAAATATCCCGAGGCCAGCACTTTGTGTTTCACCCCCTCACGAAAAATCTAAACTAAATCTAACTAACTATACAATCATTTCACTGCGCGCGTCGTGTATTAAGGTATACCACATATTCGCAAAGAAGCAACGTCAGTAACATGTGGCATTGCTCTTCACCGAACTATTTCATGTTACTGTCGCCCTCCTTCCTCCACATAACTCCCATATTACAGATTTTATGTCAACTTCTTGGTATAATCAACTTTCCCAATCGCGGTGGTAGACTCTTTTTCATGGTATTATTACAGCAGGTAATGTTCAAAAGTTCCAACTTGAAAAAAAAAATACATTTTGATTTTGTTTTATTTGTTAGATATTCGATAGACATTCACTTCTGGACATAGGGATGTAAGGATCTCCAGCCACAGAAAAAAATGTTGTATTTGTGGATATAGCTATTCCAAGTTATTCGCTTGATATCGTCCATTCACCTAGGTTTCACCTAGGTCTTTCAACACTGCGATTCCCGGTGCGGGGTTGTCATTTTTTTTGTAGTTACTTGGAAAAAGTGGAAGTCGTAAGGACAGTCCAAATAGCAGTGCTTATCAGGAATGAGGAAGCAAAGCGCTTAGTGCACCACCTTGGGATTTCAACCACGTAGCAGTGCAGACCTATTCGATGCCTTGCATTACGATGGGTGAATTCGATTTGTAGACTTACCAGCAGCCAAAAGAAAGTGGTCCTTGTCAGCGATCGCCAGAGCCGCGAGATCGTGTGCTGCAGCGAGCGTGCGTAGTAACTGGGCAGTGTGCAAGCTGTATATATAGATACGTTGATCAGCACAGCCCACTGATACCCTGGATGAGTCGTGGCCCACGCAGAAGCATTTTACCTGTTATTGAATAGAACTTAGAAGCTTCATTGTTTCACATTTCAGAAAACCTAATAAATAGGTAGATACTGATACCTACTTGAATCGCCAAAATAACAATATTAGAATATTAAGTAAATAGTTTAGAAAATTGTCAGTGTGAAAGTTTCTGTAGTAGTTTACCTAAACTATACCTATACCTAAGATATCGGCCGAGAAACATTTGCTCGGGTTTTAACTTTTAACTATTAAGTGATACGCATGTAATTGAGGATGTAAATTTGTATTAGGTATGTATACGGAACCGAAAAAATATGGTAAGACAGTCCGCAAGGCGTAAGCACTTATACACTGTATATTTTGTATGAGTAATCGTCTAATGTAGTATAAACAGTTCAAATCAATTGTCAGTCTACACACTCAAATGAAAAGCTTAATCCTCGTATAGTTCATACAATTTACGAGGGCGCGTGGCTCATGGTTGTGTGTGTGTGTCGTATCTGTATAAGTGCGAGCGAGAGCTTATACGCGCCTGACCGCTCCCATCTAGGCTCCTGACAGGCACGCACACTTACGCAATGTGCATGTACACGACGTAACCATAAGTAAAGTCCTCGTGAATTGCAAGAACTATAAGTATCTCATTTTCTTCTAATAATTTTAACAGACTAGCTTAACGGCTATCTGTAGAGATAGGAACTGTAGAGTTGGGAATTAGATTTTTTCACCCTCTTTTGTCTTTCCTTAGCCTAGTAATTGAGGATCAGTAAATTGGTTTAGCTCTAACTTACACTTGTGTGTGTGAAATAAATTACACCCAATTCGACGTGAGTGCCCTTTGGCCTATTTCATGTTATTTCTCTTATAACATTTAGGGATGATCTACTGACAACTACTCCTTTTGAGACCATTGACGAAATAATGATTTATTTAGGGCCCATTTTAGTTTCGTTATTTATTGTTACGCTTAGAGAAAATCCTTCTGCTACGACGATGTTTCCGGTGATAAATGGCGAGAGATTTGTTTTGCTTGTACGTGTTTCTTCTCAAGATTAACAAAATTAAAAAGTAGGTACAGCTTTTTCATTAGCAGGTTGAGACAGAAAAATAAATTGGACGCTTATAGTCTTTGTTTTTTTATTCATTGTTTTTGTTTATTTTTTCTCGTTCCAGTGTTTTACAATTTAGATGATATTTTTTTTAATCTTTTAATTTTAATGCCTATTTAAGATTTTGTTTTCTTTGTACAAAATATGTTACATTATGATTTTTCGCCAAATGATTTTTCGCCTTTTCGTCATTAACTACAAAAGCAATAAGATTCACACACCCGTTTTCACCAACCATACCTAAATCATCTCTTTAGTAGGAAATACAATCCCTTACCCAATGTTACTTTCACCTTTAGATATTCCCCAAAGGTTCGTGAAAACAAAATGGAGAGAAAGCGTCACATAACATCGCTTAGATAGGTAGGTAAAAGTTAAAACTTAGGAAATTTTGGTGAAGACTGGCAATAAACCTATATAAAAATCAAGTGTCTGTGCGTCAAACCTCGTTCAATGGAGCTTCAGTGTGAAGGAAACATATCTTAGAACATTTAGCCAACAATGTTCTAGTATCTGACTTTAGTATTAAAAACTGCCAGATAGTTGTGTCGTAAGTAATTTCGTATTCTTAACTCGTTCAGGCAGGCAGCCTTTTCAAACATTTTTCAAACTTCCCAAAACAGCATTGGCACGTGAGTGAGCTTCCTAAGTTATTCCGCTTAGCCTAAGTTGATCAAAGACTTCAGGGAATATTAAACAGAGCTCAGATGTGAATCAAATTAAGATGAAGGTTGTAAAATTTTCCTGCAAATAACCCTATTTTTTAAATATTTCTGGCTCTAAGTTTGTATTGCTAACTAATATACTTTCAATATTACAGAAGGTGTCTAGGTTTTAGGTCCAAGAATTTAGTCGTTGCTGAATCAGTCAGTTGCTAGTGAGTAAGTTTGGACTTTTCTTACCTAGGACCTAGGTATTGATATTTCGATCACCTATATGTATAACTTGAGTATCTTTTAAATCTTCACTATGTGACAAGTATTTATAATTAAGTAATTTCATGGCTGCTTTAAAGTTAAAGAGTTCTCTTTTCATATCTTAGATTTAAAGGTGAGCTGTTACATAATGATCCTTTGATAAATTTGAACAATAACGAAAATTACGTGTAATTATTTACCAAGAATCCAAATTATCCAAGGGTTTCCAATGTAAAGTATTATTATATTACAAAAGGAAAGTTTTCCTTTTGTAAACATCTATTGTACGGGTTATAATAATACCTTCACTCTACACTTTTATTCTAATCAACCCCAAAACTTAAGTAGGAACATTTTATTGGTATGAATTAAATAGATCACCAAAATCAAAATACTTAATTGTATTTTCCTTAGATCTCTACCTCGCAATACTTCATGCTTCATAGATATCAACATCACAATATCATAAAATATTTATATATAAAAATAAAAGAAATATGTTATAAATAGTGAATTACGAGCGTATTTTGTCCTCATATTCAAATAAGGGTTTGGCCTTCCACTGTTACCTTTGGGAATTAACAGAACGGTATAAACTTAACTCAAAAACACGTAATAATATTACGTGTTTCTAGGAAGGAAATCCAAACATCTTACAGATGGTTTAATGTATTTCTATAAGCAAACAATACCAAAACAAACAAACAAACAATCTGTAAAGGAGTTCGGTGAAACACATCATTTATGCGAATAATAATATCTGTTAAATATTTATCTAATAAAAACAATTCAAGGGAATGTTGATCTTAGGTCCATTTTCATCATAAAGAAGATCAACGACCGATCAACACATAGTATTATGTGATCGTTGATTAACGACTTCGATATGGTGCAAAACGCTCGAAGGGTGCAGCGAAATGTTTTGTAAAACACTTTAACTGTGAATTCCCAGTCAAATTCTGAATTCAAGCGACTTTATTGCTGTCTCTTCTTATTTATTGTTATCTTTCTTATTTAATTGCCACCGATATGATGGTAGTTCTATTGAATTCCCATCCTCAAACCGATAAGCTTTCCATTGATTGTTGTCTGTTATGTATAATTTTATAATCTATCTATAATAACTATATGTTAACATGTGTTTGGTTGCGCTAGATGTACATTTTTGAAACTTCTGTGTGGAAACATTGTGTGTATAGCCTAGTTCTTTTTAACAATTGTAAAAAAAAAAAAATTTTTTTTTTTGAAAAGAGCAACTGCTGAGTTTCTTGCCGGCTCTTCTCAGCAGAATCTGCATTCCGAACCGGTGGTAGATTTTTGACGTTTCATAAGAGCTACAAGTTGGCCTACATGAAATAAATAAATTTTGATTTGATTTGATTTGATTTTGATTTGATTTGATTTATAATCTTTAAATATGTAAAAGGAAAAGGTGATCGACTAATCTATCAACGCACAACTCAAATTTTTGAAAATTCAACCCAAGGGGGCAACATATAAGTTTGACATATCGAACTTTTCTTAGCAATTTAAATGAATAATCGATAAGAAGTAACTTATTTTTAACATTTCTTTTTCTTTTCTTTCTTCACCTGCTAACAAAAACATATTAATTTACTGTTTTCGTAGAAAAGTTGTCACAATGTTCTTTTATCTGCCTCAAGTTAATTCCAGGTAAAACTCTCACAATATAGGTAACGAAAAGAATTAAGAGGAAGGTTCCGTAATTGGATTATGTTATTTTAAGTAATTAAGAGATATTCAATTAAGTGAAATCCCTTCTTAATGGTCGTGACGAGGCTGGCGAAAGGAGTTAATTAAAAGAAGAATAAGGCATTCCACTGCAGGATTAATTCAGGAATTATTCAAGTAATTTGAAACTGAAACGCTTAAATTATTGATTTTTCGCTCGTAAAAAGAAAGCTCCGTATTAAAATTAGAAAACCAATAAGGATACAAGTTAAGTAACATGAATAACGCGTTTGTTAGTCATAAAGAATAGGCATAAAATCGAAATTAGTTTATCCAAATATATAAAAGGCAAAGGTGATTGACTGACTGACTGACTGACTGACTGACTGACTGACTGACTGACTGACTGACTGATCTATCAACGCACAGCTCTAACCACTGGATCGATCGAGCTGAAATTTGGCATACAGGTAGCTATGATGACGTAGTCATCCGCTAAGAAAGGATTTTTCAAAACTCAACCCCGAAGGAGGTAAAATAGGAGTTTAAAAAATCGAACCTAACGTGAGCGAAGCCACGGGTTAAAGCTAGTAATTTTTTAAACCTGGGAGAGTTCTTGTCTTTTGGGAGTTACGATGGAAAAGACAATCTAATAAATAAACAGGCTGTTCAAGTTCAGCCTTTCACCTTTTATGAAGGTCTTTCAAACGTCTATGAAGTTTGAAAGCATTATAATTTGTACTTTTTTACTGAAGTAGCTTGTTAAGCGACGTAATAATGATGTTCATGACTTGAATAGTAAATTCCGTTGAATTTAAATTTTAGAATTAAATTGTGCTAGTATAATATAAGTATTAAAGGTATATTATTGTTGCTGAAAAAAATTTACACTTGTGTTCCAAAGTTTATTACCAAACAAGTGCTTTAATTTCACAACAGTTATAGGTACTTAATCAAAACAAAATTCCTGAAACAATAGCGATAAAGTTCTGAAGATCATGAAAAGGGTTGTATTGTAATAAGCTAAGGGAATGTTCTTTATGTAACCAATTATTTAACTCGGTGAAATATTTTTTAAGGATTCTGTTACCTCAGCAGGCCTATTCTATTAACTGAATGGCTTTGTAACTTAGTACTTGGTATAACCGCCTCATTGGTTAATTGGATAGCTTGGGTGGCTGTGAATCATGAGGTTCTAGCCTAGATACCCGAATTGGACGAAAACATCTAGTAGGCTTTTCTGTCAGGAAATTCGCCGTAGTAATTTGGCGCACGATTGCCTACAAATTATTGCTACAGTTCTAGTGTGACGATACAAATTATCTCTGACTAGCCGACTATTGACTAATATGCAGTGTTGCATTAAGAATTACATAAACGCTACCTATCAGACACTCCACAAATACACTCGAGATTATAGCAATGCTTGATGCATGAGTAAAGACTTTACCGCAATCGAACATCTGGAGTTGGGAAGTTAGACACATGGGGATGTATCTACATTCCCAGGTGTAATGAATCGATATAGAGCTTATGTCCTTACCTCAATAAAACATCTGTAAAATGTACCTATATATATTTCACAATTCGCACGCAACGGGCAGGGCTTAAAGCACTTTCAATGTAGTACCGGTAATTTATTGACGACCGCGCCAAAAACGTGAGGAGCCGAAACAATTCGGCATTCCCCAATTACCGTGTCCAATGGCTGTGGGAACAATTTAGGGTATTCCCCTCCGTTTCACTCATTATACCCTCATTTGCCTCGTTAGCGAAATTAACGACTGTATAACGTTGCTACGTTGTTTGCTGTGTTTCTGTGATTTCAAGATGTTGATAACATAGAGCAAAGAGATAAGGCATAGACTATAGAATCACATAAAAACAAATTCATCTTAACGTGTGAATACATATATATATGAAAGGAGAAAGTGACTGACTGATCTAGCAACACACAGCTCAAAACACTGGATAGATCAGGCTGGCGTACAGATAGCTATTATGAAGTAGGCATCCGTTTAAAAAGGATTCTTACCTAAGAGGGTAAGATAGGGTTTTGAAAGATCCAATTTAACATGAGCAAATCCGAGGGCAAAAGCTAGTTTAAACATAAAGACATCATGTAGAATTATGAGTAAAATTTCGATTTTGAAAGTTTTGAGCCTCGAAAGATATTCTATTTAACACTTTTATCGCAACTATGGGCATTTATAAATACAAAAACAGTTTTCTAATGTACATAGTTTGTTTACGTAAGAGTTGAAATAATTTCATATTGCATAAACTTAAATAAAAGACCGAAAATTTTCCCGCGAATATTTTCGGTGAGATTCCTAGCATCAACTTTACCACTTCACTTAATATTAAGTTTTTTTTAAGTGTTAAAATTATAATAAAAAAAAAAGATAACGCATCAACGAACCGAACTTTCCACACGATGAAATAGCAACGCTTTAGCCACGCCCACCTACCCACTGTGCATGTTGGTCCTAGTGACCTAGAAAAACCGGAGAGTTGCGGAGTGGAAAAAGAAGAAAGAGAGTTCTTACCTTAGCCTTGTGCCTCTTCAGTACGTGCAAATGCGTGCCGGTTATAAACGTCCGTATATGAAGCTCGTTTTCACCCTGAAGCGTGACCAGGAATACATTATCCTCAGTGACTTCCATAGCGTGAATCGGAACGCCGGTCGATACCGTGCTGAGCAGCGTGAAGCTGTCGACGTTCCACGTGCAAATGGTGCCATCTTGCGAACACGTGACTAATATGTCGCCATCTTGGATTACTTTGATCGTAGTGACGGGTCCTCGGTGGTGGTCGAGCTTTGTAACCTGGGGTCAAAAATATGTAAATGCAGATGTGGCCAACTTTATCACATCAGCAATTCTGTAACAAACGTCGAAACGCGGGCATAGTATGGGAGCCTGTATGAAATAGAGAAGCTTGCCTATATGAACTCTGACGTCATAAACATGACTCGCTTTTTGTATTTTAATCGATGATAAAATGACGTCAATTTTACTTATTTTGGAATACATTCAATAATAATATATAGGAAATTATTTATTCATAACTAAGACAACATCCTAATTGTCTTAATTTGCATGAGATTGGTTAATCCTTCTGCGATATCAGAGAGTTCCACACAGTTCATGGTAAAATCACAATCCTTCATTACGTACATTTCTGTACTTAACTGGTATCGTTTTGTGGAATTTTTAATTCACTGTGATGTTTATTAAAACTTCCCCTCACGAAAAATAGTAGAGCTCGTGAATTGAACTAACTATGCTAGAGTTTATGGCAAAAAGCGAACCGTCGTCTTGGCTAAACAGTGAATTAACGCTATTTATTGCGCTATTGTATTACCCGCTAGACAAAAAAGGTATTTTATTTTTATTTTTTATAAAGAATATTCGCCAAGCTGAACTTGTCTTATACTCTCTTCTCCCCTCCAATAAAGAGAAAATCTTGTTCTAGGTGTGGGTACGACAATAGTGCAACGGGTGGGGCTCGAACCTGCGACCTTTCAGTTTTCAGTCCGTAACTTTATCTGCTCCGTCCAATCCCAGGACGGTTCTCTTTTTGAAAAGACTCCACCTTAAATGGCCTTACCAAAGCTCCATCGACAAGGGATGTCACAATAACTGCCGAGTCTTCCCCTCCGCTGATGACCAAAGATCGATTCACAATTGCCGCCACACACAGGACTGGCGCGATGTGTTCTCTAAATGCAAATATTAAATGTGTTACCAGCTTTAATAAAAGATTTGTTCTAAAGTTCATTTGCTAGTGCACTAGCGTAATTTTCCTGAACCGTTCGAAAAACTAAACTTTCGAAAGTAAAAAAAAACAAAGGGGATTGCATCAACATCTATCTATAAGAACCTAAACTAAGCCTAAACTTAAATACAACATATTACATATGGCTTTCTCACGGAAGTAGAATTTTTAGAGAATACATCATCTAACTTTCTTTTGTCCTACATGTCTAATCGCGATAATATGTTATTGTTAATATGTTATTATTGTTGCCCAAAAATTATGAATACACATCTTGTATAATACAAACAATATTTGGGCAACAATAAATTTAAATCAATCTTCATTAGAAGCTTAGAAATACCAATGTAGTTCGAAATTCAAAACTCACATTAGTACAAAGTTTCGCACATTCAATTATGAAACCTTACACATAGACCCTGATGTTCTAAACAAAATTATTTAGCTATCGTCGAAACCATTTACTTATTTACTTTAAATGAATGTCGGGGCAAGCCACGCGGATTATGTTTCAGACGAAGTTTTTCAAGTTTAACACACAAAACCAATAAATTGTGAAATTCATCCTACAATTTTCCATGGCCGCTAGAATCGTAATTTCCTCTAGTGGAGACCTCATTAATCGACTTCCAAAAAAAGGAAGAGGTTCTCAATTCGTCGGGATCTTTTTTTTTTATGCATGTTCCCCGATTACTCGAAGACGCCTGGACCGATTTGGAAAATTCTTTCTCTGTTTAAAAGGGTATACTTCCTACGTGCTCCCATTGTCATCAGGATCTAATGATGGGATAGAAAATTTATATTTGCTCTTGACTAAATGTTATATGACCTAATTTATAGCTGTTAGTCGGCTTATGCAAAATAGGGATGCATATTGACTATTGATAATGTTGAACATCCTAATGAGTTTCGTACAGTTAGCGAATCGAAGCCAGTTAAAGTTTACATGGTATAGTTCTTGCAATTCACGAGGGCGCGCGAGCTTTACTTGTGGTTAGGTCGTGTACATGCACATTGCGTAAGTGTGCGTGCCTGTCAGGAGCCTAGGTGAGAGCGGTCAGGCGCGAGCAACCTTTCGCTCACACTTATAAAGATACGACACACACACAACCATGAGCCACTCGCCCTCGTGAATTGTAAGAATTTTATAAAACTTACAGAATTTTTGTCTTGACGGCCAAAGTGTGTAGGTCCCATACAATCACGCTGGTGTCTTCTGAGCCAGTCAAAAGGTACTGAGATTCTCGCGTGACACACATGCATAGTATGCGCCCCGAGTGACCTAAGAAATAGAAAGTTTCTTATGATTTCATTAAAAACTTGTAGGGCAGACCTCTGCCACAAGAAGGTTTTTTTTATTCTTTGACAAGATAGTCCTTGACTGCGATCTCACCTGAAGGTAAAAGTGACGATTCAGTCTAAGATGGTAATGGGCTTGGAACTTGGAACGGGTTTGGCAGTGTAGATTCAAACCATACCCCCTAATCGGTTTCTATAAACGAAGTAAGGCTCTTGACAATTATATTAAAGGTCAAATCAATTTGATTTTCTGAGTAAATAAATATGGCCTGTTACAGCTTCAGTAATACTCCTTTATTATCTTCCACATCGAATTAAGTTCCAAAGAATGATTCAATTAGGAGAGATCGTTACTAAGCGCAAACCCATTATCCAGCCAATAATAGATTCACAAGCTGGTGAATTTTGAGACAAATCTAGACAAATGGCGTTGGTGCGGAGTTTTTATTTCATCGTAAAAAGTTTATGCCTCGCGGATCTGAGGTTTAGTGCGAAGTCGGTACAGCTGAACAAACTTTATTGTGCAAACTTTCGTGGCGGATGACGTATGGTCGCAGACAGAAAATGTTTATCAGAAAGTAGGTTCTATATCACATTGCGTGCAGTAAGGTCTATAACGCCATAGAAAATCGAAAGCATATCGACTGTCAGGCATAGACGTGTGCATGTAATTATGAATCTTAAGGTGGTAAACATTTTCTGTCCGCTACCGTATTTGCCCGAACGTACGTATAAGTAACTCTAATTTATTTCTTCATGTTCTAGGTGTTGACATTTGAAAAACTAATCTATATATATAAAATTCAAAGTCCTGACTGACTGACTGACTGAGATATCAACGCACAGCCTAAACTACTGAAGTTAGAAACTTCAGTAGTTTCTAACTTCAGTAGTTTAGGTCCCTTTTATGACGTAGGCGCACACTAAGAAAGGATTATTGGAAATTCCACCCCTAAGGGGTTTAAATAGGGGATGGAAGTTTATATGAAACTCCGTCATTTTTCAAGCTGTTTCCATCAAGGTTGGTATTAGAGCTTTCAGTTAAAAATAAAGAAGTACGTATGTCACAGTTTTTGCAAATTCCACCCCAATACCTAATTCCACGCGGACGAAGTCGCGGGGGCAAAAGCTAGTTTTGAAATAACATCGGAGCTAAATCTCTGGCCGTTTTTTTAACTTCACTTTAAGTATCTATTTATCTATGGATCTATTTTTATATACTCAGAGTATCCCTGCGAGATCAAATCAGAAATGAGGAGATCCATAGGAGACTTTGGTAAGTCACCGACATAGCTCAGCGAGTTGCGATTCTGAAGTGGAAATGGGCGGGGCACATAGTTCGAAGAGCTGATGGTCAATGGGGACCCAAGGTGCTGGAGTGCATGAAGTGATTTTTGAATGGTCATAGTTGAGGACTCGGAAAGTCATATAAGTTTAAAGCACATAATTTTTATCTCGGAAAACAAGGGTTCTCTATTTATTTTATTTATCTTTGTACTTTAATCTCATAATATACCTATTACTGTAAGGCTTTTAATGCAGTGCGGTAAAGATGAAATCCCTGCAAATGAGTAAAAGTAAATTTTCCCGACAGATAAATCAATTTAACGCTATCGCAAAGATATTGACTTGGCATCTCTTTTATTCCATTGTGAATAATGTTTTATTCAATAAAAATTGTTGTCGGAACATCGCAGAGTTGACTTTCGGAAAAACTAATTATGCCTATTCCAAAGCTTCGCTCTCATTTAATGAAGATTGAGAACACAATATAATTGCATTATAAGGAGGTCGGGAGTTAAGGATGAACGATTGAGCTAGTACGGAACCAAAGTTACCAAGGAATTACCTACAGGCTGCTGTTTTTGATTCATAGAGATAGTACGACTACTCTATATTTTTTTGAATCAAAGGCCGAATGCGTTCATAACAGTTCAAAACGAGAGGCATCTTTAAACAGTCTCAAAACGAACTTTCTTTTATTATCCTTCAAAAAACAATCACTACACGTTGAAAAAAATTCAAACCGATCACAACACGAAATGCTATTTTTTTTTAATTCGATGACAAGATAGTCCTTGATTGCAATTTCACCTGATGGTAAGTGAAGATGCAGTCTAAGATGGTATCGGGCTAACTTGAATAATAAAAAATATTAAAAAAAAATATTTTTTCAATTATTTGTCATTTTCCAACACATTGGAAATACAGATACGAGGTTGAGAAAGTAAGGCAAGGAAATCGAGGTTTTTATTCTTTCCTTATCTGCTCAATAGATTTCGCTGGCAAACTACGAAGCGGATCCTCAAAGAAATTGACGACCTACATAGACAAAGCCCTTTGTTTATGCGACGACAACGCAGCTTCAAGGGCTCTTGCTTTCTCATCCCACGGTTTAATTAGCCCGCCCAAATCTCTCGTCCGCATTACTCGGCAAGTTTGTTTGGGTTTCGCAAAACACGGTCATCCCGGATTACGTACGTTTTTTCCATCATATAAATATATTCAGCAAAGGAGGCAGGCCTACTTACCTATTTTTTTTTTTGTAGTGGATTACACAGACCAAATATTGTCTAGTAGCTGATAGTAGTAGTAGAGTAAACTTCGTCCGCGTGGATTTAGTTTTTAAAATGACTAAAAACTCCAGTAGAGCCAACATGCCCGCCACAAGAAAATTTTGTCTATCATTTACTCGTAAAATCTCATACGAATTCACAAGTAAATGGGTAGGCAAAGATTAGTGAGATTCGCAAATCGTAGATAGAGCATTAATATTCCAGTGGAAAAAAGTTTTTTTATTCGAAGACTACGACTACGATCTCATTTCTGGTGGTATTTATGTATTGAGACCAGTCTTCAGCCAGACAAGACCTTAGAAATTAGAATTTCCTAATTTCCCAAGGGCATCCACTTTTAAGATCACAGCTAGTTTAATTAAATGCGCCAAACAGGTCTTCAAAAACTCTTCTTTTCATAACCATATTTGTAGTTTTGGTTTGGACTATCCCGAACTATATACTTAGTTCATTTTATTCACTAAATAAAAAAACATTGAAAGACAGTTTATCCGTTGCTGAATAAAAAGATTTTTAAATTTTTAATTAATTTCATTTCACTTAAATTATGTAGTGGGGTCACACTTTATATACCTAGAAATAGGTTATTTTATTAATGGCAATATTAAGACAGGGTCATACTCGTAAGTTACTAACGCAATCTCTTTATGTTCTTAGTGGAAATCGCAAAACGATATCAGCGAAAAATTGCAATTTCGACCCGACATAAAGCGATTAAGTAATGTTATTGGATCCAGATCGAATTTCAGGGATTTTCAATTATTATCTTCAATATACGAGTACATACATAAGGACTGGCTCGCTTCACACACCGTACAAACAGAACACAGTTTGTCGGTGTACGTCCGAATATTTTAAAACCTATCAAGTCAGAAAACTTAAAAGAAAAATCGATTTTAATCTACCAATTTCAGCCAACGCACAAGTTTATTAAGCGGCTTACAGAATTCGAAATACTAAGCTTATTAATATAATAAACGTCAGTTATCCAATAAACTGAGGTAAACTGCTCGGCCGGCGTGTATACGTGATATTAAATTAAATTGATTAAAGCCATGTTCGCTGTTTTGTTTAGCTCACGGTTATGAAGTCTATACATGGGCGGGTACCCGATATTTATAATTAACGGTGAATATAAACTGCCACCACGTGTGGTCTAGTTTCCTAAATGTGTAAAAATAACTTTTGATAAAAAGTTACACCCTTTAAGCACTTAATAAGCTGGAAGTATTATTAATTACTAGCTGTTGCCCGCGACTTCATCTGCGTAGGAACTCTTTGATTTACAGGATAAAAAGAAGCCTATTTCACTATTTCACACTCAACTGTATCCACGACAAAATCACGTCAATCCGTAGCTCTGTTGCAGCGTGATTGGAGGACAAATCATCAAAAAATCACACTTTCGCATTTATAATACTTGTCTTAGTAACAAACACGAACTTAGTGCGATGGGGGACTGAAATGTAGTGATCAGGCTTTCACTACTGGGATGTAGTGAAACGCCTGATATCTTCGATCGGAAAAATTCGAGCATTACTTAGCAGCTGCAATTGCAAATTGAATTTCTTTTTAACGCTTCTTTAGCTACCTACTCGGTTAAGCGATAGATAAGGTAATGTCCACGCAGCCTTGTCTTACTTTCAATGGGGCAAACTATAGTACCTAGTTCACAGTAATAAAATTATTTTAATCCCTTGCGAACACAAAAATATTGCCACTACACTAGATTTTCGTTACAAGCTCTTGGGATTATACGAAACAAGCATTTTATCCCTGAAATTTTTTTTATACTATCCGATTCGATTACTGTCTCCCGATACAAAATGCATACCGAACGGGAAATGTATCGACGATGTCCGTTTTCGTTATAAATTCTTTCACATATTGTTGAATTTTATATAAGTACTTCAGCTTTTTACCAGTATGTTCGATCAGTGGATATATTGGATGGCTTAATTCAAAATTACTTTTTTAATGTAGGACACGTCAGGCCTCTACAGCTGATTCGGAATACACTAGGGTTTTAGTATAAGATTTAATTCGGTTGATAGTATTCGTAAATGAACATTAATCGTATTGATTTAAAGTCACAAATTCAGTACAACTGGTTTTAATTTGGAGCGTATCCGTATACGTAAACGTATAAGAAAGCATGCACGAAATTGAGCTCTAATTGAATACTGTTATGGTGCATTTTACTTTGACGCTAATGTCATCGAATACGAATACTATCAATCGAATTAAAAGTTATACTAACCCTGCAGATTCTGCAGAGAAGTGCCGGCAAAAAACTTAGCAGTTGATCTTTTCATAAACAAGTAGTACAATATCTATGTACAGCTACATATTATAATATAATATGTTATTTCACTATTTTGTGGTCTGGATGCCAAGCCGATTGTTTTCATGCAACTTTGTCATTATGAAATTCAAATACCTACGATATGTCGACAAAAGATCGTACAATCTGAAAACGCTGTATGGGTGTCGGTTCAATACAAACAAATGTGCCAAGTAATGCCAACAGGGGATTTCGGGGTTGTTAATTAAGTCGACGTGGGATGAGCAAGCTACGAATATCACTTTGCCGACTTATGTACCGCTGAGGTAGACGAAACTGGTAGTAGTCTTACATAGTACATATATTGGTTTATTTGTTACTTGATTCAATCGTGTAAAGAGACAAAAGGAGCAATACACAAGCACCTACATAGTTAATGTTTATGTATTAAAAATCGATTAATGAATTGCCCATGCTCGACGGGTGGATAAAACTGAACGGGGATAAACATTTTATCCTTTCCCCGTGGATAATGCGTCCCCCTTTTTTTTATTCGATGAAAAGATAGCCCTTAACTGCGATCCCACCTGATGGTAAGTGACGATGCAGTCTAAGATGGTAGCGGGCTAACTTGGAAGGGGTATAGCATTATAAATTCAACCCATACCTCTAATCGGTTTCTCTTTCACTAAATCGCTTGGAGGCACGTCTTTGATGGTAGGGTGGTAACTAGCCACGGCCAAAGCCTCCCACCAGACCAGACCAGAGACAATTTAGAAAATATAAATTCCTAAATTACCCCCGCTGGGAATCGAACTCGAGACCTCCCAGTTATAAGACCACAGCGCTCACCACTGCGCCAGGGAGGTCGTCAAAAAAGGGTCCCTGCCCATGCTCACCTTGCAGAAGGCGCTTAGAACATACATGTTGTTCAAAGGACGCTAGTTACAGTAATCGTAGGCCTACATCCAGCGTAGAACTATCTACGCGTTTTGTAGAAGCTATGAATTCATATTATGCTACAGCCTACAGCTGATAAGATCAATTATTATTGGTAGTTTCTTACCTTTAAAAGTGTGCACTTTAGAGTTGGACATGACGTGCCATAGTTGTGGGTCGCCTGCAGAAGGTGCCAAGACCAGATGTTGTCCAGAGGGCGCTAGTTGCAGCAACCGCACGCCTGCACCCGGCGTAGACCCGCCTACGGATACTACGCGCACTGTAGACGCTATCGGTGGGTGTAGCCTGTATAATAGATAGAGTAAAATTAGAGTTATGGATGATCGTTTGGGTCCTAGAGTTCTGCCGCCCTAGCCATATTACAAACATGTATGAGGGGCTCCCAAACTTTTTTTATCGCATGTCCTATCCTTTCAGAAGGAAAGAGTGATTAAAAACCTTCGGGAGCCCCTGCTTTAGCGTTATCGATCGTAGCAAGAGACAACATGTTTGTAATATGGTTAGAGCGGCTGGAGTGGCGACCTCGCACCGGAAAGCGCAGTGTTGGCAGACCCCCCACTACCCACGACATCAGACGAGTCGCAGGGCAAGACCGAGACTTGTGGAAGGCCATTAAGAGACCTTAGTAAGAGACCTTTTATTCAGAATTGGACGTCTACCGGTGGATAAAGAAGAAGAAGAAGTGTTATAGATCAATTTATATCGATATCGTTTGATTGTATGTAGGTAATATATCAGTTTCTAATAGGAAACATACGAAAGCCAGTAGTATTCGGTCACTTTGCAAAGATTTAAAGCCAGTGACAACATAACGAGAACTATATACAATAGAACTAATAGCATCCTAGAACCACGATATAAATTCCATAGAGAATATTGGCATTACATGACGACAACAATAAGTGTTACAACTCCAAATACAAAGGTCACCTACAAGCCTAATGATCGAAATAAATGCCCCATGTGCTGACAACATGGGGTCGAGAAAGTTAACGAGTTAGATAAAGGATCGATTAGCGAGTTAATTACAGTTCTACAATTCTATCAAGACATGTAATGGTTCGCTTGCGATTTTCGCATCATTACGCAGAAGATCCTGTACGGGGTAAAATGCTAAACGCGGTCTCTATGCAGATAGTATTATTAGTTTGTGGCATACATTTTTCCAATTCTATACATCTATACAAATAAATAAAATTGTAGTGCCTGGAATGAAAAGCATTTGCTGTAGCAGCGTCTGAAAGGTTTCCGAAATAAACATCGCGTGCCAACCTACAGCTAGCGCCATCTATTTTTAACCGACTTCCAAAAAGGAGGAGGTTACCATAACTTGCGACATTAGGTACGAATGGTATTGTTATATCTATTAAAATTGAAGTGTCTGATTGTTGCCGCTAATCTCGGGAACGGCTGAACCGATTTGACGGGACTTTCACTGGCTACTGTTTTAACTGACTTTTGATAAAGGAGGAGAAGAAATTGTGTCTTAGCTTTTGAATGCATGTATAATAATTTTGACATGCTGTTTATAGTAATTAATTCAATAGCCTAAAAACAAGATGTTGTGAGACGTATTTCAAGCAGCAAACCCAATATAAAAGCTGGCTTTATTAAGAACATTTATCCAAACAATTTCAACCTATGTGTGGTTTTATTTTCTGCACAAAAGACGCGGGTAACAGGTGCGGTCAGAATTCTGTTCAGCTGACGGCAACTGGGTCGGAAGCCGCAATCTCTATAAGCTAGGGCTGTACTTGGAAGTTGGAACAAAACAGTGTACAAAATGTTACGGCTTTGTATCGTTGCGAAACATCTGCAGTCTGATATTTCACGTGTTTATATACGAAAAATTCTATATAAAATAAAACAGAGAATTCTGCTCAGGTACCAGTATTGTTCCATCAAGTTTCATAAGTTTCTTTAAACTTTAAATCTAAGTTCTTCCTAATCTTTTACGTCGAGAAAACGTTAGTGTTTGAACTGTTATTACTTTTTTGAAACCTTAGTCTTGTTTTTCCATTGGCAAGATATCATATAGGTATCATACAGAATCTTGATTATAGCTTTAAAAGCCTTGTCTAATATGTCTATTTTAAAAACCTTTACTTTAAGTGTACACTATAGTAAGTCAAATACCCAATTAAATATTTTATGGTTTATGGTTGCAAGAAAAATATCATGAAAAATATTAAAGGTGTGTGAAGTCTGTTAATCCGCACTTGATCTTTGTGAAGCGGGTTGACCTAAACCCTTTTGATCAAAATCGTCAACGACATCTCAACCCATCTCAGCATTGGAGAAGACCCGATCCCAGCTATAGTGGACCGGCGATGGATTGAGATGACCTTGACGATTTTGATTTGACATTCAACCTAATTTGTCCAATTTTTAATTTTTTATTGAAGTGTTAACCTACACTTAAAGGAAACCTAATAGATTTATAAATACATATCAAAAATTCCGAGGCCGGCGGGATTCGAACCCACGTCTCTCTGGGAATCGCGCCCGAGTGTGTTAACCGCTACACAACGGCCGAACCATACGTCAGCCACGAAATTAGTGATATGTATCTACTTTTTCAATCAGTTTTATAGCAACTGTTAGCGACATCTAGTAGCGACACATTACAGTTGTCGATCTATTGTCGCCTCGGAATTTTTGATATTGTGTATTTATAAATCTATTAGGTAATTTGTCCAATTTGAGAGAGAACCAAGATACCTACAATACATTGTACAATTGCTACAGCCCTGCTATAAACACCTACTGTAAACGTATAGATAGTATTGATTTTACTATGAGAGGGTTATACTCCAAGGAAAACATTTTTAATAATAGCCTTTACCGGCGTAATAATAAAAACTATTTGTCCCGCCCGTAATGGTCTAGATTAAGAGACGCCAAGCGAATATTAATATGACTTTCTACTCGGCGTTTCATTTTATTTATTTAAACCTTTCATAGTAATAAACACTCTCTAATTTAGAGTTTAATAATGAAAGCAGTATTAAAAATTATAGTTATCAGTCAACAAAAAAAATTGAAATAATAATAATTGAGATTTCTTTGGGCAAACTAACAAACTTTTCCATTTCTGTATTATTAAGAGATGTGATGCCCGCGACTTCGCGTGGATTATGGTTTTTCGATTCCCGCAAAAACTCTTTAATTTTCCGTGATAAAATGTAACCTATGTGTTGATCATGGGTGTGAGCTATCTCCATTTCAAATTTCAACCAAATCGGTTCATTCATTGTGGCGTGAAGGAGTAACAAACATACACACACACATACATATAAACTTTCGCCTATATAATAATAGTGTGATTAAATGTACTAGGTGATTAAAGTAGAATATACCTACCATCTGTATGAGTAGTTAATCTACTAATTAATTGTTCGAAGATTAATTAATTACTATGTCGATCCTCAAACTCCATATTCGAAATTAAATGCACGGTTTAACGTAAAGTTACCTATTTAATTAATTAAGTTTTCTGAGGCAATTGTGTATTAAATTAAGGGTTCAGGATTTTAACACTTTAAATCGGTAATTAAAGCAGTTTTTTTTTTGAGTTTTAGTCAGAATAACAAAACAGCAATTTATTTTTATACTAGTGGCCCGCTCCGGCTTCGCACGGTTATATAAAATAATAAATAGCCTACGTCATTAACTGAAAATTATTCTAAATTTCATTCGAATCCGTGCAGTAGTTTTCGCGTGATGCGCGCACAGACAGAAAGGCAGACAGACAGACAGACAAAAAATTCAAAAAAAATTGTTTTGGGCTCAGTATATAGCATCCTCCGATTAAAATTTTCAAAATATATTTAATGTACAGAATTCGTCCCGTTACAGTTTTATTATAAGTATAGGTAGGTACTTATATATAGAAAGATAGATGAATAGAAAAAGCTTGACTGCAAATGAATAATGAATGAAAAAAAAAAATCAATCGACCTTTTTAGGCAAATCAAGGTTTCAACGTTTCGGTATTGATATTCACTACACGAGTATAATATAACATTTCTATGAAAAGGTTTCGGTAAGAAAATGGGGCAACAATTTCCTGTAGGAGAATAGACCACGGGATGGCATTGGGGTTTTTTTAAATGGGTTATCGCGGTCTTTATTATTCTTGACCGTAGAAATGATTTATTTAGCAGATCTGTATTTACATAACTTCTACTTTTACTCGTACCTATAGATACAATGAAAATAATTTTTGTATCCTTACAAGCGTAGTTCTTTTTTAAAGAATACTAGCTTTTGCCCGCGACTTCGTCCGCGTGACTTAAGTTACTGTTTTTCCGGGGTAAAAGGTCACTTTCCTTGCCATCAATAAATCCCTATCAATACAAAATGTATGAGAAAATGAATTTTTTTCACATTTTTGTTTTGTGAATTTTTCCGATATTTTCATATTTATTCTGCTATTCAGGACGAACACAAATACAACAAATCAAAAACCATGGAAATCGGTCCAGCCGTTCTATAGTTATAGTGTTCGAACACCGACTTTTTTTATATATTAAAAGAACAGATTACACATGCTGAATGTGACTAATATTCTCCTTTCCCTTCCAACTAAGCGTAAAGATTGTGCTAGGAGTGCCGCTCTATAACATAATTTTTAGGTTTCCGAAAATTAAACTTTCTACCAGAAGCGAAAATGTATATTCAGGATGTCTAACGGTCTTCTATAATAAAATAATCTTTAAATGTGGATTGTTTTGCCTAGCATTGTACGAAACTCAACCACAGCTTTTCGTTTGTCTGAAGCTTTTTATACTCGTAATTCCGACCGTTTTAAATTATTCGTGTAATTTCTAAAGCTTATTGAACTTCTGTTGAACGCACATTTTAACTCACTAAACTGCGGCATATTAGAAATTCTTGGTGACTCATGCATGATTTATGTCGCAATGGACTCGTGCACAGACAGTATTGTATTAAGATATTGAAACACGGCTTTGTCAGCACTAATATATTGACAGTTGGACTAATTGTATTAAATGCAATAATAATATAAAAAAATATTTTAAAAAAACCGACTTCAAACGCCACTTAAAAGTATAAAATAATTTTAGTTTGTACACGTATGTTGAAGTCGGGCCAGCGTCGCGCATCGGTTTCATCGTTTCTATTTAGGCCCGTCCGTCTCACGGGCTAATTCAACAAGTATACCGGCCTAATAGTATTTACGATTTAATAATTTTAGTTTGTACACGTATATTGAAGTCGGACGGGCTTAAAATATGGAAACGATGATACCACTGCGTAACGCTGGCCCGACTTCAACATACGTGTACAAACTAAAATTATTTTATACTTTTAAGTGGCGTTTGAAGTCGGTTTTTTTAAAATATTTTTTTATATTATTATTTTAAGCTTTTTAGTGTAGCTTCATGGGACCAATTCACTAGACCATTTGTTTTGCTCCTTAAAAAAAGTATTGAAATATATTATTCCAAATAGAAATTTTGCATATGTATGTATGCTATGAAGTTTGCATGGTTAAAATCCTACACACACACTGATCACGAGCGATTTGCTCTTATTCAATGAGGAGTTCCATCCTATATCTCCGAAGATATTCATCAGATATTCACCAAACTTAAATGGGATCAACCAGACGATAAGCCCTTTTAAATAAAAAAAAAAATATTGAAATCGGTTCAGATTTGACAGAGTTATAGAGTAACGTCGTCAAAAATTCGGTTAAAAATAAATTATATTGAAATGCCGAATAGAAAAGCATTATGTATGTATGCTATGAAGAATGCATGGTTAAAATCCGACACACACTCTGATCACGAGCGATTTGCTCTTATTCATTGAGGAGTTCCGTCCTCCATCTCCGAAGATATTCATCAGATCTTCACCAAATTTAAATGGGACCAACCTGACGATACGTCCTTTCAAATATAAAAAAAAATTATTAAAATCGGTTCAGATTTGACGGAGTTATGGAGTAACATCGCCAAAAAATAATAATAAAAATAAAAAAAAAAATAAAAAAAAAAAAAAAAACATACGCGTCGAATTGAGAACCTCCTCTTTTTTTTGAAGTCGGTTAAAAAAGGGTTATTAAGTATGTGCCGGGTAAAGATAATGACAACAAATCGCGACGTCGCGTTTTAAAAACGTTTTAGAATATTTTATAACGTGCAGCGTTTACGGGCGGACATTAATATGCAATCAGTTTTAGTTGAAAACTGAGGGAAAACTCTTATAGAGAAATATAATATCTCTGAGAGATGTATTCTGCACTATATATATATATATATATATATATATATACGCTCAGCGTTTGAGCTCTCAACATAGATTAATTACTATGCAACATTGCGCTCGTATCGCGTCAAGAGGATTTTAAGTACAGTACCTATACAACCTAGTATGCAGTTACAGCGTTAATCTTTGAATAGTATAACTTTATATTGTGTAGCAGAATAGGTAAGATATGTGAAAAACTTGGAAGCAATAAGTAAGTAAGTAAGACCTGGCTCCAAGCAGAATTTGCTTCTGTGAAGATTTTAAACATGGCTGTTTTCGTGTAAGCAGTGCCATCGTTTTATAGCCTAAACGTTAAAAAATTAGAAGGAAAAGAAACTCACCAGCCATTTAGAGGAACTAGTAGCGGTTTGTCATAGCCATCACACCATGCCATGGCAGCCGTCACCAGTGTTGCTAGAACACCTCTTCGCGCCACCGCCGGCCGCAACCACGCTATTATCTGCACAACAATACAGTAAGATAGAGGTAAACAGTACAGTAAGATAGAGATAAACAATACAGTAAGAAGGGGGTAAAGGCGGAGAAGAGACGAGGGAATAAATGATGAACAGACAAGATAGAGATGGGGTTAGGTAACATTAAATTACCTCGTAACCACGGAATATGACGGGAGAGTGTTTTACTCATATATCCATAAAAATGTAATTCACAGCGAGGTATAAACTCACAGTTACACTTCTCCTAGATTGCGTGCTGCAGAAACTTCTATTATTTTACGAACCTTCTGAAATCTTGGTGGAAATCCCAGAAAAACAAATTGTTACAACGAGATCTTTAAAAATCTAACTCAGCTCAATTCTATGCGGACGAGGTTGCGGGCAGAGGCTAGTAACATTGTGCAAAAGTACTTAACGCCTATATTTCCATTTTGGACTCGTTCTTTTACACACCTAAACCGATCTTAACTTGCATCCTGAGGAAAAATGTAGATTACTTTTCATCCAAGAAAATCATTATTTCTCAGAGGATTTTTTAAAAAACAAAATTCCATGCAGATTAAGCTGCGACATAAGCTCCTCATTAATAGATAAAAGAAAGTATGGAGCATTAACCTTATTCCCATAGAATAAGATTAAAGATGAACAAATGGATACAATGGAAATGGAAAATTATTACCACTGTGAAAGTACAATAGCGAAGTGGAAAGAGAAATACAATGAAATTGTTTACAAAGAGCACAAAATTTGATATAAATTGCGTTCCGGACCATATTTCAGGAGTAACATTTGTATTAAAATCTCATTTGAGAAACTTTTATCAGACATAAAATAAAAGCAAGCATTATAAATGTTGTTTTCTGATGTATCCTGAAATAAAAACTGATCTAGGTGTTACATTAAGATGAATACTCAAAATATGAATTCTTGCAATATTCCGCCTAATTTGTAGGAATTCTATTGACCTTACATCTTGCAATACACAGGCTATTTGCAATTCCAAAACTTCAATCGATTGTTCAATTTTATTACAGGACTAGCTTTTGCTCGCGGCTCCGCCCACGCTAAGTTCGATTTTTAAACCAGTATTTTACCTCTTTAGGTGATCCACTAGAGATTTCACTAATCCTTTCTTAGCGGATGCCTACGTCATAATAGCTACCTGCATGCCAAATTTCAGCCTAATCTGTCCAGTGGTTTGAGATATGCGTTGATAGATCAGTCAGTCAATCAGTCACCTTTTCCTTTTATATATTCAGATGAAGGATCTGACACTCATTAACACATACGAATTTTGGTCTTTTTTGAGGCATATTTGTGAAATCACGAAAATGTTATTTAGATTGGCTTTTAGAGTCAGTCAGCGTTGCCAGGCTTACTTCGTGATAATGTTTACTACCTCAAAGGATTACGGCGGAATTAACGTAAGTCTTAATAAGATGACTTTTCGTAGTAGTTTGGTTATTCCCAGCTATTCAAAGTTTGGAGGCTCCCAGTACGGATTAAAGTGAGATAGATTTAGTTAGGGCCTAAAGTTACATAAATTCACCCCTCGGTGTTTATAACAAAACCCAGGAACATAAATATTTTAGAACTTGGGTTGGATTTGGATCCGTTTTATGCTCAGGTAGATAACGACCGTAGCAATTAACAGTGTCGGATCTACATTTTGGCGATTTTCGTTTTGTTGCATTAAGGGTCTTAGAATGGGGATAGCAATGCCCCCACCAATTGTGAAACTTTTGGAATCAACCAACCATCTTTGGTTTTTGCAAGTGCAAGGGTTGGATATGTTGACTGTTTTTCACTTTTCACATATTTGAAGCTTTGAGCGGCCGTGCCCTGGAGTAGTGGTTTTTCACATGCGACTATGTTAATTGCTACGGTCGAATTATCTCTTTTATGTTTAATTCGGTGACGTATCACCTATTACATAAAAAGCTTATCATTATTGAATACACTTTTCCTATCAGTGTAATAAATTGTACTTTACTAAGCGACAGTTTTTTTGCTGTAGAGAATTGTTCAGCATTAGTTATAGTACGTTTATCTCGCGAAGTTACGGGCGCTTTACTTGTGGTTACGTCGTGGGCATACACATTTCGTAAGTGTGCGTGCCTATCAGGAGTCTAGGTGGGAGCGGTAAGGCGTGAGCAAGCTCTCGCTCACACTTATATAGATACGACACACACACAACCATGAGCCACGCGCCGTCGTGAATTGCAAGAACCTACTAAGAAGTAAATTTCATGGATTCGACGTAATTGAACTTTTTTGTAATTTGATATTTGATTCTTTGTCCTAATGAAACTATAACATCCCTCAATTACCCGATCTCCTATGCAGTAAGATACGATATTTTTGACGCTGCGCAGACTTGAACACTTTTGTATCCTGTGTCGAATACAAACCACCATTGAAATTTTATTTTCATACAATCAATATGAAATCTTGACTTTCTTGTGTCCAGTTGCTTCAACTCAAAAAAAGTTCAGTGTAAGCAATTAGATACTAAAACGAACGGAAGATACAATTTACTGTCCATACAATTTGTACGAGTTGCACACAGTCGCCTGTGTCGCGCATAGCACCTGACATGTACACACGTACAACAACAGAAACTGACGGAAAACAAGCAGCAGAAATAGCAACTGATGACTGTTGACGGCAACTGTGTCTGGTTGCCGTCAACAGTGCACAGGTTTCCTGTGATAGTTTCCCGTGTCGGCAACAAAAAGTATCCGCCTTTACCCTCCCTACATCTATGAAATGGACTTACCTGAGCACCCAATTGCATCGGATCGCGTGTGAGGATGTCACTGGATTTCCGCACGGCGCCGTACACGAGCTCCACATCCCGGTCCAGGATATAACAGCGGACGTGCTCCAGGATGCAGCGGAGATACGATATCGTCACTGTCTGTACCTGTAGGCATGCACACAGGGTCAATGGATTGCGATGTTAGGTAACCTGATATTAAAAGGTTTTAACTGTGATGATAGTGTGCCTATAACACTTTTCAAAATTTATGATATACGTACTAGTGATAGCGGAGTAAGCTTGTGATTATCACGCGGGAAACATTTTTCCGGAGTAAAAAGTCTATCCAGGTCCTCAACTATACCCATCCAAAAAATTACGTCGAACAAATGAAAAATTAAACGGACGACAGTTACGATATGGCGGCGGTGAAATAACTTTTTAAAAAAATATAAAAAGATTTATTTAATGAAAAAATACAATTAATAAAATGAAAATAAAAAAAGATAATGTAAATCCCGAAAATGGATAATGGCTCGTGGCTGGACAAAGACTGCGATCACATATCCATTGTTCGATTCCGCCGGTTTCTGCAACGCTGCAATCCTCAGGCTGGCCATTGTTCCTGGGTCTCCCTTCGTCAGCGGAATGCGGCGTTACGACACGGTAACTCCTCCCTCCTTAAGATGGAAGCTGGTCCTGCAGCTTCCAGGAGCGTCCTCGCGACCTGTTCTTCCTAGGTGTTTTCTCGAATTTTCTGTAGTTTTCCTTGTTTTAGGTTCATCCGTGCACGAGTGCAGTTTCCGTCTTTATGTTTGATGAGCGAAATTATGCAGTCTTGAGATGTTTCTATAGCTTTTGTATCCGGTAGTTTGCAGAGCCATTTATCTTCTGATATCTTCTTGCAGTCCTCTTCCAGGTAAGTATACTCATCGCTTCCAAGTGCGAGGAATTTGGATTTAGGTATAATGGTTAGGTTATGGTTGTTTGGTAAGGAATAAATATGTATATAATCATATATAGTAGGTTGAATGGATGGGATTTCTAGAATAAATGTCAACGAGTGTTCTGTACTATAGGCTTTAACGCTAATAGACTTTTAGTAGGTTGAATGGATGGGATTTCTAGAATAAATGTCAACGAGTGTTCTGTACTATAGGCTTTAACGCTAATAGACTTTACCGGCGGTGAAATAAACATTATCTTTTTACTAATTACATCTAACTTATGTTCTATTTGATCCCTATATGTTTTATGCAACTCTTCTGAAGTGGTGTTACTTTCAGCCATCTTAGTACTTGCGTATAGTGACAATAGTTGAGTTGATATTAAATGCAACTGAGTCACATTATAAACACAAGCAAGGTTGAAGGAATCAATTTGTTTTAGGATATGCCCTTGTCTAAGCAATAAAACTCCAATGGTACTATCTACGGGTTGGAACGTTACGTCGGATCTTGCCTGGAACACGAAGGCTCCGAAGATGGTTGCCCTGGAATAAGATGTGGTCTACGTAGAAGTTTGAAATGTACCCGAATAGACTTAGAATTAGGATGATTCCCAACGATCTCAGCTACATTATTAGGGTGTAAATGAATAATCTTATACGGTCCTTTAAATACGGGTTTAGTTTTGTCGTTTCTCGCTGTTTTCGCCACCTGTTTATAAACTGTTTCACCTACCTTAAACGTTATCTCTTCTGCTGCCTGGTTCCGCTTTGCTATTACCTGTTCCTTGTTTTTGGCCATGTGCGCTGATACACACTCCTGAACGGCTTCTGCATGCATTTTATGTTTGACGACGTAATCCTGATAAAATTGCTTAGGATAATGTAACTCTAGCGGGTTTCTAGAAGCTGTATGTCCGAATAGTAACTCGTGTGGAGTGTATTCTGTTGCGGAATGAATGGAGTTATTATAAGCTATAATAGAAAACTTCATAATTAACTGTATCGGATCGTCTTTGTTGGTCATACGTTGGATTCTAATAATCTCTCCTATAGTCGAATGGAAGCGTTCTACGGGTGAGTTCGAATTTGGATTATACGGAGTTGTAAAATGAATGTTAATTCCATGTAAAGCGCACATTTCCTTTATTACTTCGTTGTCAAACTTGCTATCAAAATCTGTAGTAATTTTATGAGGAACTCCTAAAATTGAGAAGACCTGAAATAAAGCTTCCGCTATGTGTACGCTACTAGTTGCACTTAATGGCATTGCTTGTGCATATTTTGAAAAGTTATCTATGATAGTTAAGAAGGTAGCTCCACCTGTAGAATATAAATCCATAAAGACATGTTGCATAGGTTTGGTAGGCGTTTCTGTTAGAGCTAACGAGGGTCTTAGGGGATTTCTCTCATATTTGGCTTGTAAACAGGTACTACACTGGTTTATAAATGCCTGTATGGTGAGTAGCATATGAGGCCAATGGTAATTTCTGTGAATTTGTTTATATGTCTCTTGAATACCCCGATGTACGGTTTTGCCTTCGTGGTATTTTTTAATTATTTCTTGTTGTTCTGTTTTGTTTTCAACAAGAGTAACACGTGAATTACATTTGAAGAGCTTTGGGCCTCTATTATTAAATATAGTCGTGTACACCCTAGAAAAGGCGGGGTATAGATCTTCATTATAGAAGTAGCAGTAAAACACACGATCAGCAATAGTGTGCTCTTTTAAGAAACGTACGATTTCCTTCTCTGTATCGTTAACTGGAATAAATACATCTTTAATTACCGTTCTAGAGTTAGTTGACCTATTTTCTACTCTATAGGTTGATCCTGGAGTTGACCTTATGTGGAATTGTTTTAATTGTCTGTCTATAGCGTCTGACAAGATTGGTATCCCATTATTCTCGTTGTCTGCCTGAGAATGAACTGTCGGAACTATGCTACCAAGTTCAAACGAAACGATACTCATACTATCTGATTCAGTATCCGTTAGTGTGGGCTGTACGTTAGGTAAAACTGTCACGTCATTATCGTTAGTAGTATTATTATCGCTATTTTCGTTAGCATCCACAGGTACGTTTTGTTGTACTGTGTCCGCTTCCGTCTCTTGACGTACGTTGTCAAATATCCTACTTATGATGTCGTCATCGTCATTGTCATCTAAATTGACTACCAGTGAGTCTATGCTGTTATGGTAGATTTTAGCTCGTGAGAGGGCATCTGCATTAGTGTTCTGTCGTCCCTTTTTATATACAACCGTGTAGTCATATTCGGCAAGTTTAAGTCTCCACCTAGTCAATTTAGAGTTAGGGTCTTTAAGTGACATTAACCATGTTAGGGGCCTATGATCGGTATATATAACGAATTTTCGTCCGTAGAGATACGGCCTGAAGTATTTCACCGCCCAGACGATGGCTAGAAGCTCCTTTTCGATCGTTGAATATCTGCTTTCCGTTTCTGAAAGGGTTCTCGATGCGTACGCTACCGGTTTATCTGAGCCTACTCGTCCTTGGGACAGCACTGCACCAAGTGCTACGTCTGATGCGTCTGTTGTTAGTATAAATGACTCTTCGAAATTTGGGTACTGAAGGATAGGTGCATTGGTTAGAATTTGTTTGCAATTATTAAAAGACTCTATGAATTCTGGGGAATGTACAACTTTATTATTTTTTTTTAGACATAAGGTCATCGGTTTAGTAAGCTTTGCAAAATCTTTTATAAACTTTCTGTAGTAGCCCACTAGTCCTAGAAAGCTTTTAATTTCTTTCTGAGTCTGTGGAAGTGGGAAATTCAAGACAGCTTTTATTTTGTCTTGATTCGGTTTTACTCCTTGATCTGTAAGCTCATGCCCTAAAAATGTCACATGTTTTTGTAGAAACTCTGATTTGTCTAATTGTATTTTTAGGTTATGTATTTTAAATCTATCAAAAACCTGCTTGAGTTTCTCGATATGCTCTTGTAACGACGTTGATATGATTATGACGTCATCGAGGTAAGTAAATACATTATCTATACCTCTAAGGAAGTGGTCCATGAGTCTTTGAAACGTACTAGGTGCGTTTTTTAGGCCAAATGGCATCCTAAGGAACTCGTAGTGTCCTCTTTCAGTGCTAAACGCTGTTTTCTCTATATCATCAGGGTGCATTTCCACTTGATGATAACCGCTCGCCAGATCTAGCGTCGTAAAATATTGAGCACGTCCTAGTCTGTCAAGTATGTCATATATGTTCGGTAAGGGGTACTTGTCTTCTACCAAACGTTCATTTAGTCTCCTATAATCAATGACTAACCTCCACTTTACCTTTCCGGATGCATCTGGTTTCTTAGGGACAATATGAACTGGGCATGACCAAGGGGATATACTCTCACGGATAATACCCTGTTTTAAAAGGTTGTCTACCTGATTCTGTATTTCTTTACGTTGTTGTGGGGCTTGTCTATAACTTCTTACAAATATTGGGGTTTCGTCGTTCAATCTTAGCTGATGTTTAACTGCATGCGTGAAAGAAAGTGGGATATTTTCAGAATAGAATATATCTCTATACTGGTAACAAATCTTAGCAATTTCACGCTTTTCCTCTTCGTTCATATGGTCTGTACGTATTTTATCCAAATTTTTACATAATTCTTCATCTACCTCTGAATTTACCTGAATGGAATTGAGTTTACATTTGACTTTGTCTGACGTCTCACAATATGGTTCTAAGTAAATCTTTTCATTGTTAAATATTATTCTTTTTTCCGAATTAAAGTTAATAATGGATGTTCTAAATTTCCCGTCTTTGACCTCTACCATAGCTGCGGGTGACTTTAAACCGAATCCTGTGTGAAGTGACTTTAGACCGATCTTGAATATACTGACCATCCGAATAATTCGTTTTCACTACTATCGTTTTTTCACATCTTGGCTCAATAGTAAGCTTTTTGCTAGGATAATCAAATGAAATAGGTATTTTTGCGTGAGCCGTATGTAAAAGTCTATTTTTTATATCTATATTGCACGATAATTTTGTTAGCAAGTCCAAACCAATAAGGCCTTTATACTTAGCGTCAAAATCAAAAATAAGAAATTTATGGATAACATCGCTATTAAACGCAGGGGGAAGTGGAAGGTAAGCAACGTGATTGTGTCGTGTAATAGCGTGTGCTGTTTTTACCTCAAAGGGTTCATACTCGACCAGATGTTGGAAAATTGTGTCTTGTATTACACTAGGCGATATCATAGAGCGCGAGGCGCCTGTATCTATAAGGAACTTACCTTGGAATTCTGGGAGCACGATGTAAGGTAGATGATCCTTATCGTGATTGTTAAGTTTTACTAACTTTGGTCGGGCGGACTGCGACCCTGGTAAAAATTTTGTTCGTCGCTGTCCCCCATTGGTGGTTCGTATTCTTGTTGGTCTGCCTCCCAGTATTGATACTGACCTTGTTGATATTCCGCTTCGTCCTCGGCATACGGTTGTTCCAACTGCTCCGGGTGCCCCGTGTAGAACAGCTCTTCTACCGCGAACTGTGGTTTTTGCGGTTTCGATAGGGACCTCATGGTAACATCCGAGACCTTAGGTGGGTGTTGTTGTGGTATGTTGTTTCTGAACGTACCTGAGGAGGGCTTATAATTACCTGTTGATGGGCGGTTTTTCCATGGGAGCATGGATTGTACCCACTGCTGTCTTTGTTCTGGTGTAAAGTTATTTGTTCTAGGAACTGGGGTTGCATTGCTTGTCTGGTTTTGTATCGGGCTATTAAACTTAAATGATGAAGGATTCTGGGGCTGATTAAATGCACGCATTGGTTCCTTGAACCTTGGCTGAGCCGATGTTGATGGTGCATTATAATTATTATTGTGGTATGTTTTGTTATGGGCAAGTCTAGCTTCTTCTTGCCTCGCTATAACTATGGCTGATTCTAATGTGAGGGGTTTTGCTATTCGCACCCCTATAGAGACTTGAAAATCTAAATTATTCGTATACTGTTCGATAACCATGTTTTCATAATACGATTTATTGGAATGAGTGCCCACAGAAAATAAGGTATCCAATATTTCACGAAGCCTTCTACCGAGAGTCTCCGCGTCTTCGTTTCTATAGCGCCGCACCCTACTTAGCTCCTGCATGACCTGAATTTCATTCCTAGGTTCCCGTAGTCTCCGTATGAGAGCAGCCTTAATGGTATCCCATGAATTGAGGGTTTCCTCGTACGCTATTGCGTCAATCGCTGTACCACTAAGCCTACTTTTAATGAGACATATAACTGCCGGGTGTACCCTAGCGGTTTCGTCCAATAGGTTAAGAATATTTTCGATTTCCCGGATATAATGGTTTAATCTTCAAAATTTCTAATCTTCAAATCCGCAATTAACTTTAAACTGGCTACATCGCAGTTTGGGACAGCCATTTTCCTCTTAGATATTTTTTACTGAATAAAACTGAATTTACGCGCTACGTGCGGAGTATCTGCCTATCGCGATTCTAGCTTCAAGGCTTAAATACTAAAATATATCCTAACGTAAGTCTGTAGCGATTTAAGCCACTAAACTTTTACCTACACTAACATAAACTCCTAATTAAATGTCTATTGCGATTTTAGCTTCTAGACAGAACCATATATACTACTTATACTAAATACGGGAGGAAATAGAGCAAAGGAACTTGAAATAGCGAGAGTACTCACCACAGCACCTTCTGCATCTCCTCTCGGGTCTGCCAGTCCACGTGAAGTCTTCACCTGTGCCGCCGTCGTAGATTCGAAGTTCGCGATTTACACGATCAGGACCGTTCAATTGACCGACGTTTCGATCAATTGTCGCGAAATAGCCGACTGCGCCAGTTACGATATGGCGGCGGTGAAATAACTTTTTAAAAAAATATAAAAAGATTTATTTAATGAAAAAATACAATTAATAAAATGAAAATAAAAAAAGATAATGTAAATCCCGAAAATGGATAATGGCTCGTGGCTGGACAAAGACTGCGATCACATATCCATTGTTCGATTCCGCCGGTTTCTGCAACGCTGCAATCCTCAGGCTGGCCATTGTTCCTGGGTCTCCCTTCGTCAGCGGAATGCGGCGTTACGACACGGTAACTCGACCAATAAACAATTTCGTTTTTATGAATATAAAGAATTGAAAAGACCTTTGTTCAGCAAAATATAGATGACACGAGGATGATAAAACTTAGGCTTAGGGTTAGGTTTAGTGAAAGGCAAAAGCTATTACAAAGTCAAAAGTTAAAAAAAGTTAAATCTTACGGCAGCAAGTAAGAAGTCAAAGTTGCAAACGGTCAAGTCCTTAAGTTTGGAAAAGTCTCCAGCAAGTAAGAGATGTAGCCACGACTCTTCTACATGTCTCTGTGTGAATGCAGCAGCTGTTCTACTCGCTGAATGGAATGGAGTTGAGTCGAGCAGGGCATCATCCTCTTCGACGCAACCTGAATAGACAAAATAGCCTTGATAAGTGTATGCAATCTGTATTAGAGAGTGGAAAGGTTCAAAAAATTCAATGAAAAAATTACCTACCGACTGCGCCACTTATAATGTGTGAGAAAAATTATAACAGTTGAAGCGTAATATTGTTTTGACAATTATTTTAAAATAACCCTCATTATACGAGTATATCACAAAAATGAGAGAGATTTAACGATAATTAAGGAGAATATAGTAAGAACTTACCAGGTTCGTGTGTTTCTGAAGTATCAGTATCATCAGTATCGTTTAGGAAGTTGGCGAAGTGTAAGGCAGCTAGATCGGAATGCGTGTCTCTGAGCGCACTTTGCACGCGCACGTAGCGTCGCCTAGCGCGCGCACTGGCAGCTGCCGCACGCCATCGCCAGGTATTTCTACCAGATACCACGTTCTCGACTATGATTGTTTCTGCGCACAGAAGTTTTTACACTATCATGGCAAAATATATTTCTTTAATAATATTCTTGAAAGTTAAATTGAAACAAGGGACGGTAAAACGGCACATTGGATAAATGTAAACTGATTGCCTACAACTTCTGAAAAGAATTCAATCTAACTTGAGTAACTTTGCCGGAGAAAATCTGAATATGTAATCCATACTCACTCATCATATATTTTGCGACACATAAAGTAGAAAAGTTGAAGTTCGCATCCTTAAGTGTAATAACTGCGTCGCTGTTGCTAGTTGGCATCAAAAGTTCCAGCAATTCGAGTTCCGTGAGACCGAACTCCGAACAAGTTATATAACCTGAAACGTATATACGGTCAAACTACTAATGTTATTTGCGAAGTGGTCTACGTCAGCGGTCTAATATTACAAGAATATGAAAAAATAAAGTTAGACGAGAAAAACAATTACCAGCCAATTTACTAAACGATTTTGAACCGAAGACCACTTCCAAGTTATCAAAGGCCCCATCTATGTAATCGCCGCAGCTATTATTTTCAGGTGTCTCCTCTATCGCGTCCAACAAGTAGTAACTATTTTGAACTTTGAACTTTTCCTTTTGTGCCGGGGTAAGTTGCAGCTGTTCTAGAGACATCGAGCTCGTACATACTAGGAAAACATTTCTAGGCAAAGACATAGGCAACCAGGATAGTCCGGTCACAATATCACATTCTAATGGGTTCACCCTGTGTACGTTGTCGATGAATATTAGTAAGATTTCGTCTTTCATTTCTTCGCATCTTTTGAGCAAACTTTGGAACCAATTGTTTATGTACAGAGGGTCGAAACTCGCATCTTTCGGTAGGTAGCCTTCAGGAATGTTCAGGATGATAGATATCTGTTGGCACATCACCCTCAGCAGTTCTAAATTGTAGGCCGATCTCGGCGTAGCGGCCGAGAAGCGTATTATCCTCAAGACCGGCTTGGGGAATATTTCCTCGCATTTGAAATAGAGATGCGTCAACAAAGTACTCTTTCCGGAGGCATCGGGCCCGTATATCAGCACCGGGGGATGTCGACACCTATTCTCGTAGTTTTCTTTGGCGTTATCTAATATAATTTTAGCCGCGTCTTCTATTTTCTTAACATTTACTTTATAAAGACGATTATGTTCTATGCATATTCTAAGGTGAGTGATGTGTTCCAAAAATACTTCCTAAAACAAAAAAATATATATTATTTTGAGCGTTAATAACTCAATGAGCATATAGCTGAGTACCGTGAAAGTTTGAAGGGGAAAGATTTTAAATCATCTTCATAATATTTAATGGACCTTGCATTTATAGCATTATTTGGAAAGCAGAAAACCCTGAATATGAAATTCATTTAAATAAACTAATAACTTAGTACCTGTACAGTCTTTTTTCTGCCCTTGCCCTGGTCAGGCTCGGTACTGAGGCTGTCGTCGACCAGCGACGACACAACTGCCTGCACCTTCTCCCTAAAGGGCGACAGTTTCTCTTCGTTGTCTGAAGCCGCGTCCGTCCGCGACGAATCCGCTGACATTGGTCTAGAAACATCCAATTAATTATTATTATTTACGATATAATAGCCTTCCCGACCGAAGCCAGCCACGGCGGCTAAACTCCACGAAGAGAGGAGAGAGATCTGTGCACTCAGGTGCGACTCTACGAGTATTCCCTCATAGTCCAATTGGATGGAAATCCGAAAAACCAATACATTTTTTAGCCTGATCTGGGAATCAACCACGGGATCTTGTCATCCGCAGTCAAACATGCGATATACTATCACGTTAAGTCGAATATATGTTGGGTAAGACACTGAATACACAGCTAATCTCAGATTGGAAATAGATAACCGCGGTGTTAAAACACAACATTTCAATGATTTTTCTCAGGTAATGGTTATTATAATATTGGAATACTTACTCTAACCTAATTACATGAGTCTCTGGTAAAACGTCTTCGAACTTTTTTTGCAATTTTTTTAATCTTTGGTGCACTAACGCCGTTAGTTTGGAGTCCTCCGTCTCCAAATCTGGAATGTCTCGGAACACAACAATAACACCCTTCGGATGCTTTCCAGTTGCCAATAAATCTGAAACAATTGGGTATTTGACAATTTTTTTATATAGGTACATAAAATAAGGGTTTTTAATATTATATAACACGTCATTTTTTAATATCTTAACTAGTCTCGAAAATAAAAAGTATTTAAGTTTACTGTTAGAAAAAGAGAACGCTATTGCAACACGTCGTCACGATTCAATAGTCGCAGTAAAACAGCTTATAACTTTGTTCTTTGAGCGATTTATTTTCTGTTTTTACAAATGTTATTCTTTGATGTTACATTTTCGATTGTAATTAATAAATATCCACATTTGATAACAGTCAAATAACCAATTTTTTGAGTTAGCACATTAACTAACACAAGCAGTTAGGCAAAACTTTCTGCAAATACTGAGATTAATTCTTGCACAAGGTAAAAGTGCTCAATAACAAGATATGACCCACAAAGACTGTCACAGACGAAAAGAGCGCAGGCAAAAATTTTTTGATTGAAACTGAAATTGTGACGTTAGCAGAATTTGGTGCTTCAAAGAAACCCTAATGACATCAGTAAAAGGCACTGACATGAGCCTAGTCTCTAGAAGAAGGCCTAGTTTTTAGAAGAATTAAAAAAAAAATACAAATCCGAGCAGTAATAAATATTCTAAAGTTGCGTAACATTTTTGCAGTGGGTAAGTAGGCAGTTATTGTTGTCGGGAAATCAGGTTAACTCTTGAACTACTTTGCTGATTAAAACATGAAGCGAGTAAATCAACATTGATTGTTTTTGGTTCACTGTTCAGACAGTTAATTTCAATACAGCTTTTTCGAATCGGTACCAACCACGGAATCTCGAAAGGAACACTCTCCTGCTGAAGCATATTGTGGTATCATCCCAACTCATCACGGCCTAACAACTGGGTCTTCTCCCGAATATCGGTTTAGGCCACAGTCTGCCACAATAGCCAAGTGCAATTTGGCAGACTGGCATGCAGATTTCCTTCACCGTTGAAGCTGTGACATTATTATACATACATAGACTATTCTATCTTTTGCGTGGCGCAGTCCGGTAATAAGTCTTATCCAAACGTTTTGATGATTTTTAATACCAAAGGTTAAATAAAAAATCACTTTACGTTGGTGGAATCGGCACTAGTATCGAACATAAGACTCCAGAAGACTCCAAAGAGCAATTTACATACCAAGAGCAGTTTCACATTGTATCTCCACAGGACTTCGAAGCAGATCAGCGACATCAGCACCATCTTCCAAAGCTTCCAAGGCGAGGGTATTGAACACTTTCTGAACTATTGACAGCCTTTTTCGCTGATCATCCCTCTCCAATAAATCGCTATACCTGTCAGACAATTTTAATCAACGTTTACACAAAATTTCCGCTCTATAAAATTGTATAAATCATTCTTACAGATTAAGAATAAGCTCCGTTCGAAGCTTCAGAGGTATTTTCAAGAAATGAAGGGAAAGTTAACCAAATACCCGGCCAAGAAAGTACAGACAGTAATTACTGTACTGTTAATTTTCGCTCCTCGTTCGTTACTTCCCTAATAAGAAGGAAAGGAAAACATCACGCCCATTCCCACAAAGGAGTTCCACACTTTCTTGAGGCATAGTCGAGGAATCACCAGCAATCAATAGGGTTAAAATATCTACGTAGATAATAATATTGCCTACTACAACCTACATCGTACGACAAGGTCGAACGAAATATTCCTATTTCGGAGAGGAACGTCGTGACTGAAATAGTTTATATGATCCGATTCGTGATGACCTTTTACCTACCTACATAATATACAGGCTCACCGATCTGAAAAGGGTCAAAGGTTATTGAATAATGCAAGTAATCTCACCATCCTATAGATTTTTTTGGGTCTTTTCTTGTCTTTACAAGAAAGGTAACTTCGAATGTGTAATAATATTTATGTACTTGTAGGGTTACCAAAATTTTCAAGGGGTTGAACTGAGTTAGGAATAAAAAATATACATATGTTAGCAGAAGTCACAAACGGAAAGTTTATGGAAAAGGAATTCGATCCGCTGTTCTTACTATTTTTAACCAACTTCAAAAAGGGAGGTGGTTCTTTATTCGACGCGTATTTTTATTTTATTTTTGGCGACTCCATATCTCATACGTCAAATCTATACCGATTTCAATAGTTATTTTTTTTTTATTTGAAAGGGTGTATCATCAGGTTGGTCCCATTTAATTTGGTGAATGACTCATCAATATCTTCGGAGATGGAGGTCGGAACTCCTAAATGAATAAGAGCAAATCGCTTGTAATCAGAGTATATGTAGGCTTTTAACCATGCAGTGTTCATAGCATACATACATATACTTTTCTATTCGGCATGTTTATATTTTTTTATAAGGAGCAAAATAAATGATCTAGATCTAGTAAATTGTTCCTATGAAGCTACACTAAAAAGCTCAAAATAATAATATAAAAAAATCTTTTTAAAACACCGACTTCAAACGCCACTTTAAAGTATAAAATAACTAGCTTTAACCCGCGGCTTCGCTCACGTTAGGTTCGATTTTTTAACCCCCTATTTAACCCTCTTGTGGTTGAAATTTTCCAAAATCCTTTCTTAGCGGATGTCTACGTCCTAACAGCTACCTGCATACCTTTCAGCTCGATCGGTCCAGTGGTTAGAGCTGTGCGTTGATAGATCAGTCAGTCAGTCAGTCAGTCAGTCAGTCAGTCAGTCAGTCAGTCAGTCAGTCAGTCAGTCAGTCAGTCAGTCAGTCAGTCAGTCAGTCAGTCAGTCACCTTTGCCTTTTATATATTTAGATTTATTTTGTACACGTATGTTGAAGTCGGGCTATCGTCGCGTATCGGTTTCATCGTTTCTATTTAGGCCTGTCCAATTTTAACATACGTGTACACTGTACAAACTAAAATTATCAACGAACTAGATTTTCAGGTACCTATACGATCTTTTTATCTCTTATTTAACGCTAAATGATAACCTAGATAACTGCTCTTAAAAGCACGTAGGTTAACAAACCCAGGAGCACTAATGTTCGGTCATTTATCTAATTACCCATTAGGGTCAACCTCGGTAGAAAATAGTTGAGAAAAACTCTTGTCAGGTTGAATAACCTAGTTAGTTACTCTCTTTGTGAACTTTATTTTAGCATGATTTTTCGTTCTTACGTGGTTAGTAACAACTAAGTCATTATGGTCACCCTATTAAGGTACAAAGGACCCTTGGTCGTTCTATAAATTACTTTCTTTACGACCCCACTGAGTAATCGGATCTTATTCCAGGGAATGATCGTAAACTGTTACAGCCTAAATAGAGGGTTCGAGATGCGAATAAGAAGGATCCTTACAAAAAATAAAAGAGTCATTTGTAATATTTTTTGTTTAAAGTATAATAATTCTTCGTCATCATTATTGTCATCTCAACAGATAGACTTTCGTTGACATAGGTATCTTGTAATGATCGCCACAGATCCTGTGCCACCATTCAACTAGTGGGGGTCTACCAAAGCGATACAACTCTGTACATCCCGGTGCGAGTTTTCCGAAGACGACAGATTTTGAGGCCCCAAGATCTACGGCGCGAGATCGTGCTTTAGGAGGCTTATGTCTAGCAGTGTCTCTTGGTTGAGATAATTTCAATTCAACACTTCATCATCACGATGAAGCGTTGAATTTCACCTTTCCTAACTACTTTGACAAATTCGCGGCTTAAGAGCCAGATGACATTCAAAAATCGTTTTTTTTTTTTTCATAAAACGGGTCACAATGAGGTCCTTTATGAACTACCAAAACGACGTAACGATATATTCAATTGCGATCAAGATTTCGACATTTCAGCGAAATGGATGGAATATTCCCGTCCGTGTCGGGCAAGAGAGTGTAAATAATTCTGCAGTAAGAGATGTGATAAAGAACTTTCGTGACGTTGATAAGTTAATTTAATTTCGCGTACAGATAAGCCAGATTAGCGCGACGTGGCACATTAATATAATGTTTTAATTAAAAAGAGGAACGATTGAACGCTACTGGATGTTTGTAAATTACTGTGGGATCAATAGTATAATGTCCTCGGCTTTCAATTTAAAGATAAAGATTTTGTTCCTCTATTATACGCTCTTATCATATCAGCCTCTCAGCTTCTTATGTAAGAATAAAATCGTGTATACTTGTAAGAATATTAAACAGTAGGTTAAGAATGTTGTTGTTGTTGTATTTTCAAAATTATTTAAAGTAAAGAAAATTCAAATAACATATTTTTTTATTTATGATTAATAAAAAGGCAAAGATATTACTAAAGTAAAGTATTATTAAAGTTAAGTTAAAAAACAAAGGTAGTTTATTCAGCGTAAAGTAGGTAACAAAAGCAATTTTGGCAATTACGTTCAATAAAAAATATCTCATTTATCATGTCTCATCACTGGATTCAATGAGCTTTTAGGACTTTTCCACCACCCAAAAGCTCATTGAATTGAATACTAGACTGATAGATTGTTTTCTTTTTTAATGAATATTAGGTTGACTAATATCCTCTTATCCCCTCCAAATAAGCGGAAAGCTTGTGCTAGGAGTGGATACGACAATAGTGCAACGGGTGGAGCTTTGGCCGTGGCTAGTTACCACCCTTCCGTCAAAGACGGCAGCCGCCAAGCGATCCAGGTTTCCGGCACCGATGTAGAAACCAATTAGGTGTATGGGTTGAATCTACACTGCCATACCCCTTCCAAGGCCGCTACCATCTTAGACTGCATCGTCACTTGCCATCGAATAAAAAAAATATAAATAATATAAACTTACCATTTTTCGTCGCCTTCTAAGTGGTAAGTTCCGTCGCCGTTGAGCCTGTAACACGCGCGGATGAGTGCCGTCTGAGCGGATTCTGATTTGATGAGCTGTTCGAACGCTTCCCCTGGGATTTTGAACGGTAGGACGGGCTGGTAAGATGAGGCGTCACCGCCGATAAAGCACTACAAAATGATTAACTTGTATGTATGTGACATAGTCGCGAAACTGAATTGACAATGGGCGGGGCATATAATAATAATAATGCCCTCCCGACAGAATTCGGCCACGGCGGCCAATGTCCACAGGGATTAAACATCTATGAGAGAGATATTATAGTGCACAAGTGTGTGCGCAAACACAGGTGGGTCGTTCTACTTTTCTACCGACAATGAAACGACGTTTTTCTGTTTTTTTGGTTTTTGAACTATCTATAATTGTGTTTTATGTGTAGGATTTAAAAAAAACTGCATCTGTGTTTTCATTAGTACTAATTAAAGTTTCCTTCCTAGCTAATATTGATTCTTTTTTAATGTTGGTTTTTGAAAAAATAATGTGACAAAGTGGCCTTTTTCTGTAGAGACCACATTTCAGTTTACCACTCTGTCACGGCATTATACGGAAAACGAACGTATAAAATATGCTGGTTAGAGAACATGAAAAATGACATAATATTAATAGATAAGAAAAATATGGACGTTTATTCGAACCGAATAAAAAATCGTTTATATTAATACTCCAACGAGATGCCATAATAAGAAGAAAGACAGACTATTGTCGGTAGAAAAGTAGAACGACCCAGGTGCACTCTCTAGTTCATCACTCTCATAGTCCGATGGGACGGAAAATCTGACACGAACCGGAGAGAGATCAGGCGCAGGACCGACGGCTTACGTGCTTTCCGAGGCACGGGGGTGACTCACCACCAACTTCCTAACTCCGGGCTAGTACTGAGAATTTCTTGACAGAAAGCCCCAATTAAATTTTGGCTGGACCGGGGAATCAAACCCGAGACCTCGTCGAAGCCGCGGGCATCAACTAGTAAGTAATATTTTCAGCATTCAGAGATTTTTCTAAGCACCTTTTGGGACAGCTAAGGAAAAATAGATTAAGTACCTGTAGATGTAGATTAAGTATAGATGTTTCAGAAAATTAAAATTTTGTTCTGTAAAATCTTACTAGAAAGTATCCCGCCTTCGACGCATGGTTGCAACTTCGTATTTCGTCCAGATGGTACCGCAGCAACGCCGGATTCGCCTCGTCCCCGCCGTCCGTCCCGTAGTGCATATCCACGAACTCAAACTGTAGGAAAAAACAGGCAAAGTTTAAAAGTTTAAAAATTGGATATACCATCCGTCATATTGATTTTGCTCTTATAAAATGCAGTTCATCAAAATCGGCTTTAGGCGCTACGGTGGAACATTCAACAGTACATACATTACATAGAATGCTAAAATCATAACCCTTCCTTTTTGCTCCGTAGTCGGGTAGGAAAATGATCAAGTGCTTGTCAGAACGCCCTAGAGTCTGTGTAGTCACAAACCCCGCCGTCCGAATCTACACTAATATTATAAAGCTGAAGAGTTTTTTGTTTGAACGCGCTAATCTCAGGAACTACTGGTTCAAATTGAAAAATTCTTTATGTGTTGGATAGTCCATTTATCGAGGAAGGCTTTAGGCTATATAACATCACGCTGCGACCAATAGGAGCGAAGCATCAGTGAAAAATCGCGATCATAATAACAGAAATTGACGCGGACGAAGTCGCGGGCAACAGCTAGTACCTACTAAAGGCCCGTCTAATTTGGGCTTAAAGTTACAATTGGTCAGAGTTAGGTACGCGAAAGATGATCTTTTATACTATTGATCTGTCTAGGACCTAGGTGAAAATGTGTGTTATGATGAAAATTATTAAATCTCTACCTTTCCATTCTCGATAAATTACTTAAAACCATAAAGTAAGCTTCCTTGCTACAGAGTAAGGAATGCTAACTTTGTGCTTATACACGATGATATTTTATTCCCCGTAAACCCTGAACGAGGTGAATGTGCTCATGAAACTGAACAACTTTCTCCAAGGAATAAGGAAGGTCGAAATATGAAAAAAAAAATTGCACCCTTCATACAAAATTGACGATTAACTGATTGATTTACTATGGGAGGTCAAAATTTTTTTTTTCATATTTCGACCTATGTTCCTTGGGAAAAGTTGTTCAGTTTCATGAGCACATTCACCTCCTTCAGGGTTTACGGGGAATAAAATAACACCGTGTATATAGTGATTATATTCTTAGCGAAATTACTAAGCAACATTATAATTTTTCAAAAAAGTCGTTTTTTGACATAAATAACCTACCTAAGGGCTATATGGAGTGTACACTTTACGTCGTGTTTGTATTGTAAGCATTACTAGTTATCTTTTTAATCGTCTTTGCTCTTCTGGTTCATTCATTTTCTCTGCTGGGAGGCTTTGGCTGTAGCTAGTTACCACCCTACCGTCAAAGACGTGCCAAGCGTTCCGGCACGATGGTGTAGAAACAGATTAGGGGTATGGGTTGAATGTACACTGGCATATCCCTTCCAAGTTAGTCCGCTACCATATTAGACTGAATCGTCACTTACCATCAGGTGAGATCGCAATCAAGGTCTATCTTGTCATCGAATAAAAAAAATTACCTTCTCAAATAGGTAGGTAAATAATATAAACAGATTGGAGAGCACCAAAAAAATTGGAAAAATTTCGAAATGAAAATAAAGTCAATTCCATTTTCATGAAGCACTGCACACTGCACACGACATTTCGAACGTCGAATTCTTTTTTTTACCTCATTCACCAAACTGTTCCGACATAGCCTGTTCTGTGACATGGCTTCAACTTCAATCATACGGTTTTCAAATTTTGAACGCGAAATACTTTGTGTTGTTCCGTCCGTATGCAGTTGAAATATTTTAAAAATTTTTCAACGGAATATATTTTGAATTTATATTTTTTATTAACCAAATCTATGTGGAAGTATGCAAAATAGACGAGCCTAGCTGTTTCAACTGCCTTATTTTCTTGACAGCAAAGGCAGCCGCGCTAAGTTTACACGCCAGTGTCTCTATATGAGCGCCCCACTGAAGCTTATTAACTAGGGTCACGCCCAGGAACACTGTGGAGTTCTCATCTTCAGTGTTTCACCATTTATTAAGCTATTGCATAGCTTCTATCGCGGGCCAGCGTGAAGACCGAATCCAGATATTCCGTTACGAAAATAACCTGACACGGGACTCCTCTACGGTGAGCCGCTAGATGGCGTTGATAAAAAATGCTATGCAATAGTTTTACCGCGACAGTCCCCGAGTGCCACACGTCTTTTTTTATCATTTCTTTATTAACTAGCTTGTCATTGGGTAATTTAACCTTTGTACATTTTTTTTTGCATGCGATAAAGCACTGTTCACACCGTCAGAATTTTCTTTTCTTCTAACAGTTTTAATAATAAGATATGTGTCATCTGCATACAATACAATCTCGCAGGCATCGCCTACATGGAATGGTAAATCATTGATATACACTAAAAATAGAAAGGGACCCAAGATAGAGCCCTGCGGGACACCCATTACATCAGACGTACCCAGGAACTTCATATCTTCATATCACCTATGCACCTTTTATCTCCTGAAGGCAGTTTTCCTTTTATATATTCAGATAATTCATAGTTAAAATATAATTCTGTATATAAACAGATATTTTCATACATGATGGCGTACATTGCGATTTGTCTGAGGCCAATTTAATATGCGACTGAGTCGAGTGAAGTGGCATTTCAGATGTTCATTTCAATGCAATGTGCGGTAACAATTTGGGGAACTAGGAAACGGCTGAGGCTAATCCAGCTTTAAATAGGGTTGGCAGTTGACGATTTTTTTTTAAAATATATATATATAGACTAGCGCTTGGCTGCGATCACACCTGATGGTAAGTTAAAATGTAGCCTAAGATGGAACGCGCTTGTCTAGAAAATGCCTATTCACTCGATTTGAAGGTACCCGAATTGTAGTTATAGGGAAAAACGAAGCCGGAAGGGCATTCCAAATAGCGGTGCGTATCAGGAACGAGGAAGCAAAGCGCTTAGTGCGCGTCCTTGGGATTTCAACTACATAGGGGTGCAGACCTATTCTGAGATTGAGAATTATATCTGAGAATTACTGAGACTTTTAGCCAAAAACCAAATATAGTAAACCAAATCCAAATTTAACCAAATCTAAGTTTTGGTTGGCTTTAAACCTTGAGTCCAAAAGTAGATTGGAGGAAGTACGTATGTAAGTACGTTACGTTGTGCAACAAAGAGAAAAAAAAAAATTACCTATTTAATTTGAAAAAAAGCAACTGCTGAGCTTTTTGCCGATTCTTCTCAGCAGAATCTGCTTTCTAAACCGGTTGGCTACATGAAATAAATAATTTTGAATTTGAATTTACGACGTAGTTAGTACCTACCGAGCGGATAGTGAATCCTACAGTATAGTTTAATGATTTATAGCTGTCAAGTGCTCAAAGTTTGTGACAACCCTATGTTAAATGCGGTACCAAAGTTTGTATGGTACCTACATATTCCAATGTGTAACTTTTCGGAATCTGGTATCAATGAGAGCATAATTACGAGTATATTGTCAGTGTCACAACGTCTGCATTGTTTTTCGTTAATTTTAGGGAATTTCTATTAAGAAAATTAAAGTTGAATTAACAAAATCTTAAACAAAATCTTAATCATTAACGAAAACTGAAACCTATACCAGTAACTAGACGATGCCCGCCACTTCGTCCACGTGGATTAAAGTTTTTTAATTCCTGTGGGAAATTTTCAATTTTCTGAGAAAAAATGTAGCCTATGTGTTAATCCTAGGTATGAGCTATGTCCATTCCAAACAACCAAATCTGTTCATTCGTTGTGGCTTGAAGGAGTAACATACACACACATATACATACTTTCACCTTTATAATATTAGTGTGAAGTGTGATATTATCATTCAACCTACTGGAATGAGCAAATGTGTCCAGAACACAATGTGTTGGTACTATCAGCCCTCCGGTTAACTCTATGAGCCGGCGGCAATAGCATAAATTAATTTCTCATGCTTCATTAAGCATGAGAAATTAATTTATGCTATTCATACATTTTCATTACATCAAGACGCAGGACGACTTTTTCGAATTTGTCGTTGGATTCGAGTCCAAGTTAAGGTCAGACCGTGTGCCTAGACCCTAAGGCTACATTTAGCTACATCAATGTGTTATTGGGTCGAGTGCTTAGTTCCCGTGACTTGCCGTCCGTTATTGATCCCGTACACAGATGTGACCGCATGCATTTGCCCACTAAATACCTACAGATGCTTGGTAATTGTTTGGCTATTGTATACCTGCTGAAGTAAACAGTATATTGTATTGATTATAACTGTACTACTTTTGTCTGCGACTTCAACAGCATGGAAGCTATATTTTTAATAATCCCGCGGTACTACCTTGTTTTTACGAGAGAAAAGGTAGACAATGTCACTCTCCAGGTTCTCAACTTCAAAAAAAAGTTTTTTTTTTAATTCAATGACAAGATAGTCCTTAACTGCGATCTCACCTGGTGGTAAGTGACGATGTAGTCTAAGATGGTAGTGGACTAACTTGGAAGGGGTTTTGGCAGTGTAAATTCAACCCATTCCTTATTTATTGACCTCGTCATCCGCAATCGAAAATGCCAACCACTAGATCAACGAGGCAGTCAAAAACAGAATTACGAGTAGTCACATTATCAAAGTATTAGAAAAATCCTCTGGATATCAACTCAGGTCGATATTTTTCCGGGTTGTGCCACACATGACTTAGTTGTTGAGGCGCTTCTTCTGCTTCACGCCTTTTGTCTTAAATGCTCAAATGGTGGAGGTGCCGGGACAACTTAATCTAGGTATACCTATTGGGTAATGTGTGGCACAATTTATAAAATTTTCTTTTTTCTTCTTTCTTTCATATTGTCTAACCACCGCAATCAAGTTATATACGCCGTTATAAGTAGGACACACCACTCTGAAGGCTGAAGGGTCTATGAAGCAGTGGCGTGCACACAGGGTAGGCATAATGCGGAAAAATGATATAAAATGGAGAAAAACGCCAGTACGAGTTATATTAAGGGTAGGCTTTTTACAATTTGTACAATGCCTACCCTTACATTTTTTTAAATTCGCACCGAAGATTTTTTCCATTTTGTATCATCTGCCTACCCTGTAGTACATCCTGTGCACGCCACTGCTATGAAGTAAGATATTCAAGTGAACGTTCCGAGCAATAGCAATTTAGATAATGGAATTAAAATGCTTTTTAATATGCAGAGTGCATAGTGGCAATGAAATTTGCCCGTTATCGTCTGTAAAGTGCAGGTTCCAAGGAAATTTCTTTTTCATTATGGAAAATAGAGATTAGAAGTGCTTTTAAGTTTTAATACGTTGATTATAGAGTAAGCGGTTTTTGATTTTATTAAGTGTTCTGTTTATTAAGAATATGATTTATTTCGTGTAGACATTACTTATTAGTAATGAAGAGATCCGTAGGAGACCCAGGGTCACTGACATAGACCAAACTTCAGTAAGCTGAAGTGGCAGTGGGCAGGCCATGCTTGTCGCAAGAGCGATGGTCGCTGGAGCCGGAAAGTTCTGGAGTGGAGACCGCGAACAAGTAAGCGTGTGGGGCGCCCTCCAGCAATGTGGACCGACGACATTAAGAGAGTGGCGGAAAGTGGCTGGACGAGAAGAGCTTAGGACCCGGATGTGATCGGACATCGGAAATGATGATGATGATGAGAAATAAATATGGATTCTGAGCAAAGACTTAAAATGAAAGATGACCTAGAGACAAGGAGGATAAGTACTAGAGACCTAGAACTTCAAGCTTACTTAGTGCCCATTTCACCAACGTTAAGTGACATTTAACCGAGAAATAAATTGGACGGCCTGTCAGTTTTTCTATTAAATATCTGCCAAAATATCTACACTCCGATAAGACTTAGACAAATGATAAGAATTATTTTACGTCGCGTTGGTGAAATTGGCCATTAGGCTTGCTAAGAATTAACTATCTAATAAAAAATATAGGTATTTACAGTTTTTTCATTATGACTAGTATGATGTAGGTGACAGGTTAAAAGAACTTAACTTAATTTCAATTAAAAAAAAAATGAAGGTTCCGATTAAGGAAAACGTTTTCTGGAAAAGTTTTCTGAAAAAGAAAAGTGTCAATGTAACTCATTTTTTCAGAAAAGGATCAGGCCGGATGTCCAGCGCGGTAATGCAGCCAGTAGGTATTCTTGGCACCATTCCACGTGGGCATAGTTTGTATGATGTTGTATAATTGACCTGTTACCCGCACCATTCTACAATGAAAAAACTGTAGAAATGTATTTATAATTTATATACCTCGACATGTCGGTCGTCGTACGTCGCTTGCAACTCTGGACCAACCAACTCGAGGACATGGCGTCTTTCTTCCCGGAAATCTAAAAAAAAGAACTTTTTTTTCATATAAACTTATATTATATTTAATTTACACTTTGAAACTACACTGCTATCTCGTAAGGGTTATCCCTTCCGAGTTAGCCCGCTACCATTTTAGACTGCATCGTCACTTACCATCAGGTGAGATCACAGGCTAGGACTATCTTGTCATCGAATAAAAAAACATAGACTGTTAAACACATTACCCTCCTTTGCAACGCGCAGTCAGGCTAAAAAGGCTTACCGTTGTACACGGAAGCGACGAATATCTTGACGACTCGAGGGCCGGGCCACTTGTCGCTCTGCTCGGTGTACCCCTGCAGCGCTTGAAGCACTAACGGCTAAGGAGTGCTCATCGCGCGCCGCCCCGCGCCGCCCACGCCTCACCTCACCCCGCACTTATCACATACATATATACATACATACGTAGACTGATAAACACATTATCCTCCTTTGCGTCCCGCAGTTGGGTAAAAAGGCTTACCGCTGTACACGGAAGCGACGAATATCTTGACGACTCGAGGGCCGGGCCACTTGTCGCTCTGCTCGGTGTACCCCTGCAGCGCTTGAAGCACTAACGGCTCCGGAGCGCTCATCGCGCGCCGCCCCGCGCCGCCCGCGCCTCACCTCACCCCGCACTCATCACACACCACGCCATTCTGGGAACAAGGAAAAACAAAGTTTAGACCTTTGTACATCAACCAACATCATAATATTAAAATTGTACATTTAAGGTTTCAATGTACAATATGTAACAAAACCCCTGTTGTTCCTTTTGGGTACGTATACATAATCATGTAGGTGTACCATTAATGAACATCTTATTTTAAAGAAATCAAGTACTGGTCAATATAGCTCACAGGGACCACAGGGTTTTTGTTACATAGTGTATTTAAGAATGGTTTCAATAGTGAAGAATGGTATCGCAAAATAAATAGCGATAGTTAGTAAGGGACTGCTGGTGGTTTTAGTGGGCAGGCTGGGAAACCAGGAGTCCCACATATCCTTTCGAGAGCCGTGACCTCCTCTAAGGCTGCACGACTCTCGAAAGGAATCCGTAAAAAACATTTCCACCAGCGAATATAAAAAAAAAAATATCTTAATATTATGTACTTGTTTATGCCCTTTACCCTCTTAGGGGTTATTTTCAAAAATCATTTCTTAGCAAATGCCATAATAGCTCTCGGTATGCCAAATTTCTTATTGCCAAATTTTTTCTTAGTGATTATAATATTCAGTCAGTCAGTCAGTCAATCGGTCAATCAGCTAGTCACCTTTTCCATTTATATATTCAGATTAATAACTCCTTCACGAAGGTTGCTTCTATCATTGCCACTTTTTGTAATATGGCTAGGGCGGCAGACAATACACGCAAATCTATTATGTATTACGAAGCAAGTAAAATCTTAATGAAATGCAACAAAAGGCTCTGATAACAAGAGAGTAGCGATATCACAGATGGCGCTGCCAGTACAAAGGGCCCTAATCAAAAGCAACTCGAATGGCTATTATTATACGCCTTTTTGTAGAGCGCCTCCTTCACTGAATAGCGCTTCGGATGGAGGGTGACCAAGTGACTGCATTATTCCGAACAAGTTTCCTGCCACCTATAATTTGAGTACTTTCAACGCAAGAGCGAATAGGCGTCTTCTAGGCAAGCGCACTCCAATCTAGATCTCATCGCTTTTCAGTATTGATTGTCGTCAAGTGCAAGCTTTTCACACTAATATTATAAAGGCGAAAGTTTGTGTGTATGTGTGTGTATGATTGTTTCTTCTTCACACCACAACTAATGAACTAATTTGGCTGAAATTTGGAATGGAGATAGCTCATACCCAAAATGAACACATAGGCTAAATTTTATCGCGGATAATTAGAATTCCCGCGGGAATTAAAAAGCTTAATCCACGCGGACGAAATCACGGACATCGTGTAGTTTAGTATAAGAAAAACTTTCTATCCATATAGATTGACCCACCTGCACATACAGTTCCGATGCAGTGTTATTGCAGTTGCATGCTGCGTAATCCATTGAACGTGTAAGCCAATCGCATAGTAATCGCATAGTAAGTAATGTAATAGTATCGCTAATTCAAAAAGTTACGCCTCAATATTTCTCGTGAAAGAGTGAAATCACGAGGTCGGTGCAAAAGTGACTTGATATGTAGCATTACTTGCTGAAAAATATGTACCTTCCATTAGAAGCTATTGGTTTATTGCTAAAAATGTGAAGATTTTTTTGTTTGAAAGTTTTAAAATTTTCTTTTTATTATGGTCACCGTACTGACAAGATTTACTGATAGTAGGTACGGAATACGGATAGGAGGTACTTAGTGCAAACCGATGTACATTGCGGTAGATAGTAGAGTATCATATATTTTCATTAGGCATTGAGTACATTCTCGTTAAAACAGATGTACTTAATGGTTTGAAAACTATTATCTGTGTTCAACATAATTTAGTGATAATTTCATTTGATTTGTGTTTCTGTTGTTGTTGTTGTTTGGTATAATGTCGTAACAACAAAACATTGGGCGACCATTTTGATGAGTAAGGAGTGCTCTTTAATTTATCAATAATCACTAATCATCTAATAATCTTGTTCTTATGAAATAATCTTTTTTTTATGTATAGACTAGCGCTTGTCTGCGATCTTACCTGATGGTAAGTGAAGATGCAGCTTAAGATGGTGCGCGCTTGCCTAGAAGATGCCTATTCACTCTTGATTTAAAGACACCCACATTATAGTTAGTTGGAAAAACGGAAGCCATAGTTAGTTAAAAAAACGAAGGGCATTCCAAATTGACGCATCATCCGTCAAAATCGACTCAGTAGTTTCGCCGCTACAGTGGAAAATACGTAAAAACATACATAAATAGAGTTCTGATAACCCTTCCTTTTGGTTGCCGAAGTTGGTCAAAAAGAGGCGGTCGCTAAAATATAAATTAACTTAAAATCGATTAAATTTAAATATGACACTCAAATAATAAGATAAACAGCGATATTTTGCAAATGTAATTCCCCTGTCAATAACAAAATGCGCTTAAATGGTATAATGATTGCGGTTTGGCATATTCAATTAACATAAATTAACCGACAGTACAATATTTTATGCGACCTTTTAAAATTAATGCTAACCGCAAAAGCTTAACAGCTTTCAACAAAATATTGCCATAATGTAGAACGTTGTTTAATTATATACGTATTAATAAAATAATAGTTTGATAAAAAAAATTACCTCAGCATATTTTATTTTATAATACAATACATTACAATACACAATAGGTAGAAATCCAACCTACCCGAACGAAAAGCTTTAATTCAACGTTTCTGATAAGAACCGCTAAGGTGTGGAACACTATTTCAGCATCCGTGTCTCCTGCCACCTATAATTTGAGTACCTTCAAGGCAAGAATGAATAGGCATCTTCTAGGCAAGCGCGCTTCAACCTAGACCTCATCAGTGCTATCCAGTATTGATTGTCGTCAAGCGCACGCCTATTTCGGATAAAAAATAAAGGTAAATACATACAATTATACCGTGAACCAATTCTTTTTGTTACCTTCAAAGGCTAGCCTTTGGAACGGAAATTTTTGGCACGTATTCAAGCACGTTGATTATCCATCCATCTAGAACTTTTATGTCATACTAGCTGATACCCGTGGCTTCGTACGCGTGGATTGAGGTTTTTTTGGAGTCCCGCGAGAACTCTAATAAATATGTCTATCTTTCTTTTTTCTTTACTTTATAGATTACGTGGAACATTGGTACAATCTAAAAGAATGCAATAGAAATGCATTCCAACTGCAATTTCGCAGCAAGATTGTGTAACAGTAAAGTGACGGTTCAAAAATGCATAATATCATATTATTATGTACAAATGTGAAGTGTCGAGCCACATGGGAAACAGTTTTCGGAATTACTGTATCAAATATGAAACGTTTCATTGGAAAAGTTTGAAAATATCATTGAATTGATGAGCTCAGTAATTTCCCCTGAGTATGCAGGTTTACATAATTGGACGCCCCGGTCTAAATGTTGCCACATTTATCGTCTCTTATACCGTTTATTGAATCTGCATCATTTATGTAATACACAGTTCACACGTTCACACGGATTAGTCTTCATTGTACACTCAACTTAATCACATAATGTATTATGAATTACTAGCTTTAACCCGCGGCTTCGCTCACGTTAGGTTCGATTTTTTAAACTCCTATTTTACCTCCTTCGGGGTTGAATTTTGAAAAATCCTTTCTTAGCGGATGACTACGTCATCATAGCTACCTGTATGCCAAATTTCAGCTCGATCGGTCCAGTGGTTAGAGCTGTGCGTTGATAGATCAGTCAGTCAGTCAGTCAGTCAGTCAGTCAGTCACCTTTGCCTTTTATATATTTAGATTATTTATTAGTGCAATTATATTTTCATGATACAAAACCACGATGTTACTGGATGAAACAACAATAGATGATTCAAGAGAAATAAATGGATTTATTTACACAACTTTATTGCATAATATATACATAGAGAGTTAATGTGGTGTATGAATTAAGTAAAACAAAAGGTGACCTTAATCACTAAGAGTGATTTCTTCCAGACGGCCTATTCACAAGATCTCGACTTATTGAGAGACGGGGGGCAATAAATATGAAGAATTGTATATTATTATTACATAATTATACAAATGTTATAAAAATAATACAGAAGCAAGTCATAGAGTGAGCACTGGATATTAATTTATTTTGGAGTTAATATATTTTAATTGGTAGTGCCAGTGTCTAAAAAGTATTTTAGAGAGCGTTTAAAATTGTCAAAAGTTTTGTATACCTATTTTAAAACAATTTTCATGCATCGTGAACGCTTAAAGTGAAAATATGCTACATAGTTGCTTCGTCGCTATGTGCTATGAATAATTCAACACATAATTTAGCTTCCTTGTCAGCTTCAGTAATAAGCCTTTTGAGTAGCTGTTACATATACGTTTGAATAAATCTCTTTAACTTTTTGTTCACGTGGAGTTTTGAAAAATATTGCTGTAAAAAGGTTTAATCTTCATGAATAACAACAAAAAGCGAAGCGGCTTTCTTTTGTTACTTACTCAGTACGACACGCAGTAAAAAACTAGGTACTACAGTGCAAGTAATTGAATTGTGTATGCATTAATACAGATACAGTGTAATTAATTGAAATGTGTAGTATATAATTAGATATATGTACCTGTAGTTTAATTGATTGAAATGCGTACCGAGTGTGAATATAGCTGCAGTGCAACTAATGCAAATATGTTGTATAAATATAGGTACAGTACCTATAACTAATGAAATAATTCTATTTGTTAAGTGTTGAGTTGTAGCGACAAATTAAATTTAGTCAGAATCCCAGTCGTGTGTACATGATTGCAATTTTTCTCTATACGTCATACCAGCATTATTTTTAACCGATTTCAAAAAAATGATCTATTTGATTGGTATATAATAGAATAATTTCTTATTCAAATAAACTTTTACAAAATGCTTTCGATTCGTCAAATGAATCTACCACTGGTTCGGAGAGGGGTAATGCAGCCAGCATTTTGGGCATATTTAGACTTATTTGTACAAACTTCTCAAAAAAACACAATTAAAAATATAAAAGCATGTAGCGAATAAATTAATGAAAATATGTTACTTGTTAAAAAGAATAATTGTTACACAAAGGATATTGGAAAGACGTTCTTTTTTTTATCTTCTTTTGAGAGGCTCCAGTTCATAACTTTTCTGTTTCTTTGTCGAAATTCTCTGGGCAATAAGAATTTTATTCTTCGGAGCCCGTTTAAGTGCCTTTATAAACTTTATCTATCACTATAATTTTGGTGAAACTGAGTAAATAAAATTCAAAGTATCTTCAAAAATATAAAGTATTTTCAAAGCATCTAATCTATACATCTATACATAGACATATATACATACATACTGCATACATATATTAAAACTGGTGGTATTCGAACTGGTGCAGTAGTAGAGTCTTGCCTTGTCCGAAAAAAAAACCCCCAATAAGGATGATTTGAAAAATAAATACTATACTCTGGGGTACTATTTTTATACTGTACATTATTTTATTTTCTACCATTTGTCTTGCGTCTAGGTAAACATTAAGTGTAATTTATAATTTTTGGTCGTGTGAATTATACCAATAAAGCATTTCACAATGCTTATGGCAGGATCGCGTGCTCAGTGCCGTGTCACGGTTTATTTATCGTTGTATATGAAATCCTTAAACTGTTTGTAATCTACGGACCTAACGGCACGCTATTTGGCTTCCGTTTTTTCGACCCGTTAAAATAATTCATGTTATAATTGCCGAAAAACGCTGTTAAATTGGTTTAAAGGTCGATCATGTGAATGGTGAACGGCTCAAGGATCAATATTGAGGATCGGGACTATTGTATTGTACTTATCGTATAAGAATAAATAACCGAACAGAAATGCAGCTTCATACAACCTTGCCGTGGCATAGGTATTCGTGCCTACACTGCTATAATATACCTGTATACAAAGGCGCCTATTTCGCCAGTGGGAAAGCTCTGGTTTTGAGCGACGCCCATTCTATTCGCACCATGTATTGATTTCAATTTTGATAATTGTAAACATAATATAATTTCACTAAGTGTTAGTTTAAAAAGAGAGATGGAAAACTATTTAGCTTTTTTATCTTACAAACTTGCGGCATTTTCCACGTTGAGATAGGTTTTTAAATCCCGTGAAAACATCTTGTTTTTCCGGGATAAAAAGCACCAAATAGTAAAAAGCCTTTATATCATACTTGCTCAGTAACTAGGGATTACTATGGTGGAAAGTCTCCTTGTAAGTTGGTGTTTGCAATTCAAGGCAACATTACGTCGCACTATGCTTTAATTGTAATGTTCACTTTACAGTTCAAGCTATGCAAAACTCCTTGGTAAACAATCTCTTTTCTTATAAAATGGTAAGAAAACTTTTTACTGAAAAAAAAAAACACTGAACATGGCGGCATTTAATTTCCATACATTTCAAACTATGCAAAACTCCTTGGAACTCAGAGCCGTAAAAAAAAATGGAAAACTATTTACGAAAAAAAAATGGAAATGGCGGCATTTCATTTGATCTGAAAGTTTGTGAAGTTTGTTCGTAAAGGGATTTAAGTTATTTACAACAATGTCAAGCACTTCATCAGATGATGATAAAGGAGGAGAGCCTGATTTTTGTTTGCTTGAAGCAGAACAAATGATGCAAAACCTTTTGCCGGATAAGTCCAAAGTTACCTCGCAAGAATGATATAAAGTAGAATGCTTACCTCGGTTGCAAGTAGCTATTACACCCTCGAACTATATTCACCCTCGCTCGCTGCGCTCGCTCGTGTGACTAAATATCTCGTGTGCACGCGATCCATTAGCGCCCTATGCGAGCTGCGCTCGCACTGGCGCCAAATTGGATCTTGTTCTGTAATAGCTTACTTACGTCCCTTGTGTAACAATCTACTATTGTCAGTCTCAAAAAACACACTTTCGCTTTTATATTACGAGTAGTAATAAGGATTTTCCTGTGAAACCATAGTATCATGTAGGTATAAATTTTGCACTGTCTTTAGAAGCCATACTTCTATTCGTTATTTATTCATGAGCCTATAAACCTACCTATAGATTTCAAGGGAAGACTTCCGGGCGAAGAGGAATGTCCGGGGCAGGGGACCCGTCCGCTTCGAAAATGCTTTTGTTGGATGTTGTATTATCGGTATTCACTTACCTATATCGACCGTAGCAATTAACATAGTCGCATGTGAAAAACCACTACTCCAGGGCACGGCCGCTCAAAGCTTCAAATATGTGAAAAGTGAAAAACAGTCAACATATCCAACCCTTGCACTTGCAAAAACCAAAGATGGTTGGTTGATTCCAAAAGTTTCACAATTGGTGGGGGCATTGCTATCCCCATTCTAAGACCCTTAATGCAACAAAACGAAAATCGCCAAAATGTAGATCCGACACTGTTAATTGCTACGGTCGATATGTAATACGCGTTTAATACGTTTTGCGAATAGCAAAAGTTTTACAATATAAATAATTGACAATCATACAAAACTATCACGTAATGGAACTTGTCATATTTTTTTTATTCGATAACAAGATAGTCCTTGACTGCTCAACTCTTGCTTGAATCTCACCTGATGGTAACGACCTGACCTGCCCTGTCTAAGATAGTATTAATATTATTATTAATTATATACAGTAAAAGCTCTTTATTCGCGGGGGATACGTTCCGTAAATATGCCGCCAATACAGAAACCGATTTTTCGAATAGGTATTAGTCTATTTGACGACGCGTTTACAAAGGATATTGGGCTCGATACCTATTGGAATGCTTTTTATGTATGTACCGATGTACCGATTAGATCCGCGAATAGAGAAATCTAGCCGCGAATATAGGAATTGCGTCACAATTTTTTAATCCGCGAATAGTGAAAACGTGAATGAAGGAAGCGCGAATAAGGAGCTTTTACTGTATGCAATTTTTCTCTCTTCGGGAACGATTTTTTTCCTATACTTATATCGCTCTTAATCCGTGCGTAATCCATAAGTCATATTATCATTGTGTTAGATGCCACAGTATTATTTAAATTATTGTATGCTGCCATTTTCTTCATTTTCTATGATTCCTTTTGCAAAACGAATATAAATAAGTACACTCAACTACAAAAAAGTTTACTTAAAACGAAATTGTTCCTACAATTTTGTTAATTAAAATCTCCCGCCAATTCGGAAGCAATGTCGGCAGTGTGACCGAAAAAACTACAAATAAAATGGATAAAATTGACAGTTAAATAAAAATGACGTCATACACGCGCTGTGCAGTCGTGTGTGTTTGTGCGAATATAACCGATTGGATTGATAGGCGCGATATTTTTGGAGGCAATCGGCACTCGGAAAACGTGAAAAACGTTAAATCAACTGAACGGAGAGGTGAGCCTCGTAAATTATGATGGAATTTATTTGATTCATTCGCATATGTACCGAGATTCAGCGCTCACCCATGAAACTGTTTTGTTTATAAAGACTTCATTTTGCGATGTTAATGCTAACAGACCGGGCTCTGTATTCCGATTTCTGTTCTACAAATTATAAACTACTAACACCATCCTGTCCTTTTCGTAGAATGCAGATAACCTTAATGATTCCGAAAGAAGTGGTAAAACCTTTAAACAGTGTGTAAGCACATATTTAATAAGAAGAGGTTAAAGGTGAGGATTCAAAACTGAAAGGTCGCAGGTTCGAATCCCACCCGTTGTAGTATCCACTTCTAGCACAAGCTTTCCGCTTATTTGGAGGGGATAGGAGGATATTAGTCAACTTCAGCTTGACTAATATTCTTTTTTTAAAAAAGAGGTCAGCTCTTGTTTGGGGTTGGGTTTGACCTTCAATCATGCCGCAACAAAGCAACTGATCGACGTGATTTTTTTCATGGGTATAATCGAGGAGCTGGAGAGTCACATAGGCTACTTTTTATCCCGAAAAATTAAAGAGTTCCCGCGGGAAACAAAATCCACGCGGAGCCAGGACTTGGCAAGCGCACGCATTCATGTACATGTACAAACGTACGGCTCAGTTTGTAAGTGTGACAGCTTTTGAGTTAGTGTTCGTTCATAGAGACACTCTTGTAAATACTTATTTACAAGAGTGTGTGGAAGTGAGTAAATGTGTGCTGTACGTGATTACCTGACCTCCCAGTGGCAGAATATATTCAGTGCTAAATCTGCGTAAAGGCTCGTCCCGGCTAAATGGTCGAAGGCTAATACAGAATATATTACTCAGTAGAGCATGCCTTTCATTGAATTTGATTGGTTAATCAATCAGACATACACTTCTAATAAGAGAGACATAAGATCCAATAGATAAAGTCCGGGACACCTACTTTGATAAGATTAAATCAGCTACCCAATTAATCAAGTTGATTGATTGAGCCTTTATAGTAACAACACTATTATTACTATAGACCGGGAGCTAGTGAAAGTTATTTTGTTATTAATAAGTTACTAAGTTACAATATATGCTTTGGCCTTACTGAAAATTACACATTGCATATACATGACCTTATACACTATAATAGAGTATGTAAATCAAGTAAATATAAAATATATTGTGTAGATTTTATTATTAATAGTACCTACAAGTAAAAAAAATGCTAGCATCCTTCTTAATATTATAAATGGGAAAGTGCGTTTGTTTGTCGGTTTGCCCTTCAATCACGCAGCAACAAAGCAGAAAATTTATGTGATTTTCTGCATGAGTATACTCGAGGACTTAAAGAGTAACGTAGGCTTATTTTTATTCCGGAAAAACTAAGGATTCCCGGGGTATATTTAGAAAACCTAAATCCACTCGTACAAAGTATAAAATCATAATCTTATTCGTAAAATCTAGACCTGGAGTGACTCATCAGACACTTCTTGCAGAATTAAAATGTTAAAAGTTGCTATCGATGCTTAGTAACCGAAGTTATCTATAGGTGATGACAAGTTTGATATTTATCGTTACAGGAAATACCCGAAAAGTTTCAGGAAATGACTCATACCTAAATAATGTAGGGTGTTGCTGATTTTTACTATCGCGTGACGAAAATGTTTTTTAATGTGTTTTTTCTTTGCCCTGTGGAAAATGTTATTACGGTTAACGAACCGATGTCATTAGGGCCCACCCTCGATGTCATATTTTATGTATTTGGTGTAAAATAGCTGACGTCATATTTACACAAAGAATAGGCAAGGTATATAATTTTTGGCTCTTTAGGGATAGAAAACGTTTTAACTAATTTAAAAGTTTAACTATGTCATTAAACCCTCATTTGAAGCCTCAATATAGCCCAACGTTTCAAGGTGCAGAACGAAAACTGAAAAATGAAAAAACTGAAAAAAAAAAAAACTGAAAAGTCGCGGGTTCGATCCCCACCGTTGCACTATTGTCGTACCCACTCGTAACACAAGTTTTCACTTATTTGGAGGGGAGGGGAGAATATCAGTCAAGTTCAGGTTGTCTGATGTTCTTTTTAAAAAAAAAACTTATTGATGATTAAAAGCATAGGCTCTGTGGTTGAATTTTCAAAAATAACGAAACACATTATTATTTCCTTTAGAAAAGTATTTTCATAAAGTAACATCATAGTCCTACCTTAAGATGTTTTTCAGAAACTTTTTCAGCATTTTTACTCCTTTTGGAAGTGGAATTTCAAAAAATCCCTTCAGAATACAGTGTTTCCTGAAAAATTTGAATTCTCTAGGTACACCGGTTTAGGATCAGCATCGTCTATAATAACTTATAGACGTAAGCCATGGTCACGGTCAGTACTGTTTTATATGATGTGTATTAAATATTTGCATTCTATCTAGTAGAATATGAAAGTCGCTTAATCATAATTATTATGAAACATCTATGTACTCATATTCAGCAAATAAAGGACATTGGGCAAAAATGACCCGGTCACGACTCACGATGTTTTTGCGGCCGTCAACGAAATATATTCAATTAGATTAATTGTAATACACTTATTATTATTACATATAAATTGGTGTCATAACTAATGTCAGTTTTTTTTTAATCATGCGTCGGCCCACCGCCGCTTGTAAAGGCTGGCCGGCCACCGCACCTTACATACGCATTTTTACTAACAAAAAAATAAAAAAATATTTCACAATGATAAGATTTTACCTGTTGGTTATTATAGCGTTCAAGACGAGACTAAAACACTAAGTTTCTATAGTGGCCGCGCTGGGTCATACTACCATACAAATTTGCCCAATCTCCTTTCATTTCATTTCATTTATGGCGTAGGTATAGACTAGACAACATATTGTAGATGATTTAATATGCATAACGCAAATTTGAATACGTGTAGCGTGCAGTGAACACAACTAAGACACAACTTGTCCATATTGAATTTTAAATCACGTCTATTGAGATTTGAGACATACCAGCACATACGAGTTAGTAGTTTGGTTCGTACACATTCAGTAAATTATACGCCGTCTGTTTCTGTTTGCATTATTAATTTGTTCTGTTATCTGGTATTGCTTTACAATGGAATAAATAAACATAATAATTTGCCAACGGATTATATTATGGTGTAGTCTATACACACACATAGATACATAATATCTATATAAAATGTGAGGGACACACCTTAACGAAAATACACTCAATACCTATAACGATACGCAACAACAAAAAACGAACAACGAAAGCCGATACCAACACTCGCGCGTCCAAACCGAACTGTGGGGATTTAGGAACTGTCAATTGTGAATTTAAGAAGCGAACGAAATTGCGGGCGTCCGCTAGTATGTAATAAAATATTACTACAATAAAATAAAACATAAATCATAAGTTATTATAACTCATTCCCCTTTCTGTCCCGCAACCTAAATCCAAACGCAACAAAACCCACATAAATAGGTAAGGCATATACTCCAGAATCCATTATGCGGATCCTTGTGTAGCCCAAAAATACCTAATCATGTTTTTGTACCTTGAAGCCCGTAATCCAACTTTTGATTGTTCATAAAACCGGAGGGTTCGCCAACCCTGAAGCTACGAATATCAGCCAGTCCTTGCGGCGCACCTGTTGCAAAACTTTAAATGGAACGGTCAGATCTCAAAAAGAGTATCAAAGAAAATTGAACCTAACGTCGTCATAAAAGAGCACAGTTTAGAATGACCCGATTTGGTACGTGTTGTGTACATGACAAAATATTGATCCGTCTTTGTGGAGGCTTTGTTTTGCGAGCACTGCCGAAAATTAGGCCGCATTCTGTTGGTTTTCAAATGCCGATTAAAATTAATGTACTTTCTAGCATAATTTCGTATATTTTATAACTTCCCAATTCAGCTCGGCTGTAGAATTTACTCGGAATTCCTTACCGAGTTTCGATTATGCTAATATTTATTAGCTATGGAAATCGCTGATAAGATTAGGCGTATTGAGCCAAATAATACTTCATTGTTTAGTTTATTTTATAAGAATCGAAATATGTATTATGCGTAAAGTAGTCTTATAAGATACACTTTATTTAATTATGCGAATTACTTGTTTAACTATTCAAATGTGATGTATTTTATAGTCGGAAATTACTCTGCACAAATATAAATTCCAAACTAGCATATTTACTGTTCGATTGCAAACATGATTAAATTGCGAAATAGTTAAAATTATGATAAAATAATTTTATTACGACTTACCAGTTATCCTTCCCTATCACACTAATATTATAAAGGCGAAAGTTTGTATGTGTGTGTGTATGTTTGTTACTCCTTTACGCCGCAACGTATGAACCGATTTGGCTGAAATTTGGAATGGAGATAGCTCATTCCCAGGATTAAAACATAGGCTACTTTTTATCCCGGAAAATTAAAGAGTTCCCGCGGGAATCAAAAAATCTTTATCCACGCAGACGAAGTCGCGGGCATCGTCTAGTATATTATAAATGTGAAAGTGTGTCTATGTGTTGGTTTGTAACTGAACCACTTTAGAATGGAGATAGCTCATACCCTCATACCTAGGATTAACACATAGACTACATTTTATCTCGGAAAATTAAAGAGATCCCGCGGGAATTAAAAACCTTGGTCCACGCAGCCGAAGTTGCGACCATCGTCTAGTTTAGTCCTATTAATACGTATTATGAATGCAAAAGTTTGGATATGTTATGACAGAACCGATTTTTGTTGTTTAGCAAAGAGATAGATTACAGTCTGGAATAACACATAGGCTACTTTTTATCCCGGCAAATAAAAGAGTTCCTGCGGGAATCGAGAAATCTTAACCCACGCGAAAGAAGTCGCGGGCATCAACTAGTAGTTCATATAAAAATACACCAGCAACAGTACATAGATATAATTCGAGTGTTATATTTACATGTGGTTTTATTTCACAGTTATATCTATATCAAAAAGAGCGACACGTAAATAAATACACAAAGCTGACGGCTGAATTTCCCTACCGCAAGTAAACCTTTTGATTTATGTTGAAACGGTAACTCCCATTAATCCCGATGGCGCTATTCGATGGTAAACACCGACATGACAGTCGACTTTGACATGCAACAGAAGTGCTCCTTCAAAACTGGAATGTTAGTACTGGAGTTATGAAACGTGTACTATTATAGTACGTTTATCTCACGAAGTTACGGGCGCTCTACTTGTGGTTACGTGTCGTGTACATGCACATTGCGTAAGTGTGCGTGTCTGTGAGAAGCCTGTTAGGTGTGAGCGGTCAGGCGCGAACAAGCTCTCTCGCTCACACTTATACAGATACGACACACATACAACTATGAACCACGAGCCCTCGTGAAATGGAAGAACTACAACATAATTTAAACGCAAAAGGAGGTGGGTTGATAAGGCAACAAAATCCGCCCCTCATACACTCGAAAAAAAAAGTTCCAGATTCCGACAAATTGTAAATGTATTTATACAGGGCGTCCCACGGCTATGCCACATGGAGGGGAAGTACCTTAAATATTGTAGATGGAACATTTTACTGAAAGAAGACTTCATTTTAATTTAAAAAACAATTTAAACTGCATTCATAGATTTTTAAATAATTGCCTGGTTGAACCGGGACTCGAACCCGCTATACGAGAAAAAAAATTAACCTGTATCTTTATCATACCGATCGGAAGGTTTCATCATAAGGATTATTTTTTGTTAAATAAAATAGCATGAGAAATAAAAGGAAGACCATGAATTTTAGCCTTTGATGTAAAATTTTGTTCAGAAAAATGATTCAATTCCGCTCTGTTGCAGCGGGATTGAAGGACAAACCAATAAATCAACAAACAAACACACTTTCGCATTTATAGGATTACCTATAAATTATATTAATAAGTAAGGATTAGTAAGGATAGTAAGGATCGGGAAATGATGCGTACTTCTCAAGTGGGTACTCATTAGTAATAGTTCATGTCAGTTGTATGTTGATACGCCAATGTCAGCTTTTCATTTTTCTGAACAAAATTTTACATCAAAGGCTAAAATTCATGGTCTTCCTTTTATTTCTCATGCTATGTTATTTAACAAAAAATAATCCTTATGATGAAACCTTCCGATCGGTATGATAAAGATACAGGTTAATTTTTTTTCTCGTATAGCGGGTTCGAGTCCCGGTTCAACCAGGCAATTATTTAAAAATCTATGAATGCAGTTTAAATTGTTTTTTAAATTAAAATGAAGTCTTCTTTCAGTAAAATGTTCCATCTACAATATTTAAGGTACTTCCCCTCCATGTGGCATAGCCGTGGGACACTTGAAGATATAAACTTTATTTTAATATAAAGTTTAGGTGATAAAAAAAATAGTAAGTTACAGAGAATATTACCCAAAAAGAGAGTGTTTCTTTTACTTTTCTTACATTTTCATAAATTTTAGTCGTTTTTTAAGCTTTGATTTAATATTTTAGAATGAGGCGCTCCATGAACCATGGTAAACGTAACTGATAATGATGCTCCTTTTTATAAGCTTTTATATGAGTATGAATTTATTTTGGTATAAAAAATTTATTTATTTTGGTTATATTTTTGGAATAAAAAATAGCCTATGTGTTATTCCAGACTCTGGGCATACATGGCAGAATACATTTTATGCCGTTTGTATTCAGCGGCTGCCAGAGACTCGTTTGGGACATGGCCTCGCACTTATTACCAAGATTTATATTAGAACCGTAGATCCTTGTTGACAATGACATAAAAAAGAACACAAAGGTCACCAAAAGTATTAAGGGCATAAAAAGGGGTGAAAGTGATAAAGCGCGTGAAAATGGGTAGCTTGTTTTGTCTCAGTTACGTGCTTATTTATGACGTCACACGTGTTTATGACGCAGAGTTAGAGCTTGACATTTACATAAATACAAAAACACTTTTTTCCATACTTTAATGACAATGATAATAAAAGCACAGAGAGCGAAGAATAAGTTCGTATTTTATGATGTAGGTATGTATTGTGTCTCTATCAACCGTCTCTACTCTATAACATTTGGAGAAAACATCTACTTAAAACGTTTTTCTCCTATAAAGGGCCTACTTATAACAGTAAAGCGGCTTTGAATGTGTTTTGAGTCGCGTCTATTGCTATAAAAGCTGGAAATCGATTTGTTCAGCATTTTTATATCAGACAGAACATTTACATTTATCACGATCTTTCGCATTTATAGTAACAAGTAGGATTATTTGTTTATTAACTGCGTAAAAGGGTTTAAAATTATTCGTGCGTTTTTGCGTATTAAACATTCTGCGTTTCGAAAATTCTTATTCTGTGTATTGATCATTTTGCTGATTGATCATTCTTAATTCGCAAATTATTTGTGTATTGATCATTCTTACGTAGCAAATTAACAGTAATTGAACATTTTAAATGAACGTTTGCGCATTAGGTATTCTGCGGGTAGACTAACATTATGAACAGGGAAAATTAATTTAATGATGGCTGCCTGCACGAGCCCAAGTCGTTGTGTATTCAAATTAGATATTTGCGTTGATATAACCGAGACCGTCAGCTTAACGAACTAGGCCAGACCTTGACAAGAATATTATCCGTGTTAGATTATACCAGTTTTAACTCAAAATTACACTTCTGATTTTAACTTAAAAACACCGAGCTTCTAATAACTACATAATATTCAACTTTAACAAACCCATAGTACAACTTTAACAAAACCCATAGTAAAACTTTAGCAAAACCCATAGTACAACTTTAGCAAAACCCATAGTACAACTTTAGCAAAACCCATAGTACAATTTTAACAAAACCCATAGTACAACTTTAGCAAAACCCATAGTACAACTTTAGCAAAACCCATAGTACAACTTTAGCAAAACCCATAGTACAACTTTAGCAAAACCCATAGTACAATTTTAACAAAACACATAGTACAACTTTAGCAAAACCCATAGTACAACTTTAGCAAAACCCATAGTACAATTTTAACAAAACCCATAGTACAACTTTAGCAAAACCCATAGTACAAGTTTAGCAAAACCCATAGTACAATTTTAACAAAACCCATAGTACAACTTTAGCAAAACCCATAGTACAACTTTAGCAAAACCCATAGTACAATTTTAACAAAACCCATAGTACAACTTTAGCAAAACCCATAGTACAACTTTAGCAAAACCCATAGTACAATTTTAACAAAACCCATAGTACAACTTTAGCAAAACCCATAGTACAACTTTAGCAAAAGCCATAGTAGGTACAACTTTAGCAATATCGTTGTGTCGTTCCCGGAGTCTCAGCCAAAAGTCAGTCGCGGCCCGATGCCCACCGAGAGGCAAAAGCCGCCATCTTTCCCGCCTTCTCGACCTCTGACAGCTGCCGAGGTGGCGCTGGCGTCAACTGGCGCACGCGTACACCCAGTGTTGCCAACACCAGTCTTCTTGGTTTACGTTTTTGACAATCTCCCTGGCGTAGTGGTCTTATAACTGGGCGGTCTCGGGTTCGATTCAGTGAGTCAGTCAGTCACCTTTTACTTTTATAATTTTGTTTGTTTTTAAAAAGACTATTAGCAAAGCTGAAATTGACTTAAGTATATTCTCCTCTCCCCTCCAAATAAGTGAAAAGCTTGTGCTAGGAGTGGGTAAAATAGCGCAACGGGTGGGGGTTCGAACCTGCGACCTTTCAATTTTCAGTTCGCAACATTAACCTTTGGGCTATTGTGGCTTCAAATATAATATATTTAGATAAATATGCTATTAGAATAGAAAATCAGATTTTGCTTTCAGTAAAACCCGTTTTATTTTTCGCCTGCGAGGACTCTCGTGAGAATCAAAGATATTTGATATTCTGCTAAAGTATCAAACGCCAGATCTTTGTACAGTATGTACGCTCTCGCTACAGATTTAAAACCATGACGTGTTGTTTCTGAATGCATTCAAGACGAATATGTACTTTTACATGCATTGATGTCTGGTGCTTATATGTGATGAAGATGGCTAGAAAAGATTGACAATGTACCTAATGCCACAACTTTTAGGCGCTGGGCAAACTTGGGCAATTTATGTTGCCGATACTTTCACACGCAACCTGGCTGTGTTCTGTGTCCAGTGCCGACACTGACACAATTGCCTCAATTGTGCCAAAATTGAATCAAAAATATTCCCACGCAGAGTCGCGGGCATCACCTAGTCTACTATACAGCCATCACCAAATCAGAAGTTAAAACGATTCACCCCGTCCCGTCTGTAACATACCAAATCGATGGTACTATAAAATAGTCAAAGTTGCACAGGTTCGTTTCAGATTGACACTAGGCAGTTAGAATGGAATAGAATAGGATAGAATAATTTTTATAGATTTATTATTAACTAGCTTTTGCCCCCGCGACTTCGTCCGCGTGGAATTAGATTTTGGGGTGGAATTTTCAAAAACTGTGACACACGTACTTCTTTATTTTTAACTGAAAGCTCAAATACCAACTTTGATGGAAACAGCTTGAAAAATGGTGGAGTTTCATATAAACTTCCATCCCCTATTTAAACCCCTTAGGGGTGGAATTTCCAATAATACTTTCTTAGTGTGCGCCTACGTCATAAAAGGAACCAACTGTAAAATTTTCAAGTTTCTCACTTCAGTAGTTTAGGCTGTGCGTTGATATCTCAGTCAGTCAGTCAGTCAGTCAGTCAGTCAGGACTTTGAATTTTATATATATAGATAGAAGCCTAAGCCTCGTTCCTAATACGCACAGGAAAAATTTGGAATGCCCTTCCGGCTTCCGTTTTTCCAACTAACTATAATGTCTTTAAATCAAGAGTGAATAGGCATCTTCTAGGCAAGCGCGTACCATCTTAGGCTGCATCTTCACTTACTATCAGGTGAGATCACAGTCAAGCGCATAGTCTATAATCTATATATTAAAAAAAAAGAAGCGGGTTAAAACAAGTAGATACACGTTATTAGCTAAACATACAAGTATAAGTACATGCGAAGCTAAATGTAAAATTATCTCCAAAATGTAATGGAAATATTGACATGAGAGGGTTAACGATGCTTGCCGATGACAGTTGCTGTTGAATTTTGAAATCTGCGTTCGATTTTAGCGACGGAAATTCATTAGGGCTTATCATCTAACTCTATAAGCTTATATAACATTTATAAGCTCTTAGAGTTTTTTAAAATATTTTTAGCGAGCAAACGAGCAGGCGGGTCACCTGATGCTAAATGATTACCGCCGCTCGTGAACGTTTGTAGCACCTGAGGCACCACCAATGCGTTGCCGGCTTTTCAGGAATTTGTTGGTCCGCCTCTTGATTAACCCCAATAACAGTTTTGAGTACTTCAGTATTTTTAATATATTGTGAAGAATGCTTAACATGTAGGTATATTATTTTTTAAGTAAGCAGTGATAGCCTAGTGGCTAGGACTGGCGGTCGCCTATTCGGGGGGTCGCACTCCTAATAAATATTATTACTTAATGTGAAAGTCATTTTGTATTGTACTGGCTTGCCCAGTACAACCACACAACATAAAGGCTACGTATTACAGAGATCACTCACTTGTCCCGCCACACCGATGCCGATATAAGACTGAGACACCCACCGCATGGTTGCTGCATTTATAATACAACTGTATTGTTACTATCTACCCACATCTAGAGTCTGATGTTACGCGTCTAATATATTCGCTTACCTACAGACCTAGTATACGCTACATGTATATCAAGCTTAAACTACTTCATAGATTTAAAAAATATATATATTCGCTTCTTTACTCTGCAGTGGACTTTAATGCGGTCCAGATGAATAGATAGCAAGCACATACCTGTCTGTTAGTGGTTAGCAACTGCGCTTGTAGCTGTCATTGGTTACAGTGACAGCTATTTTGGTTTTTGTTGCAACCTAATTTCGTAATGATCAGCCTATATCCATGATTTGATCGTGAACAGCTGTGGCACCAGCCGGCACGGTGTTCTATATACACAGCCGGTAGGGTAGGTCTATACTATAGACTAAATGCCGTGCCGGCTGGATGGGATTAAGTCCTATTCTATGGATTCTATAGAATAGAACGTAATCCCATACTACGTACAGCGGTGCGGGGATGAATCGGCTAAGAGTAAATACCTATGCGACAATCACAGTTTTAAAAGCGAAAGTTTGTGTGTGTGTATGTGTGTGTGTGTGTGTGTGTAAAAGCAGATACTGCTGAGTTAAGTCTGCACGAAACTCACTAGTTGCTCTTTTCTAAACAAAATGTAAAAGTACCCCTACGTAGTTGAAATCCCAAGAACGCGCACTAAGCGCTTTGCTTCTTCGTTCCTGATACGCACCGCTAGGATTGGGAATGCCCTTCCGGCTTCCGTTTTTCCCTCTTACTATAATTTGGGTACCTTCAAATCAAGAGTGAATAGGCATCTTCTAGGCAAGCGCGTTCAATTTTAGGCCGCATCTTCATTTACCATCAGGTGTGATCGCAGCCAAGCGCTAGTCTATATATTTAAAAAAAATAGAAAAAAAAAGTAGGTATTATGTAGCTATTACAATGTAAAAAGTTATTACACTATCTTGTGAGAAACTGGATGCCAAGCCGATGCTTCGTCACTAAGAAATTTATTAACCTTATAATAATCTTTAATATACGGTACACTTTATTTTTTGTATTTTATGATAGATACACGGGCGATAGGGTTATTACAAACTTGGGACGACGGTAAACCCTCGCCTGCTGCTTGGGCCTACACAGTCTACTCATTTGCAATCTATATAATATATAAAATTCAAAGTCCTGACTGACTGACTGAGATATCAACGCACAGCCTAAACTGCTGAAGTTACAAACTTGAAATTTTTACAGTTGGTTTCTTTTATGACGTAGGCGCACACTAAGAAAGGATCATTGGAAATTCCACCCCTAAGGGGTTTAAATAGGGGATGGAAGTTTATATGAAACTCCGTCATTTTTCAAGCTGTTTCCATCAAAGTTGGTATTTGAGCTTTCAGTTAAAAATAAAAAAGTACGTGTGTCACAGTTTTTGAAAATTCCACCCCAAAATCTAATTCCACGCGGACGAAGTCGCGGGGGCAAAAGCTAGTAATAAAATAAACTAATCGCCGCCCTTATTTCATAAACTATTCCTTACTAATTTTTCGTATGAAAGCTGCTACGCCTTTGCAAGCGTAGTTTTAAGATCAATTTTTTGTTTCTTTCTTGTGTGCAATAAAGTTTTTATCTATCTATCTATGTATTATTTCCACGTCACGTTTCACGCAAGTTGTCGCAGAAAACGCCACATGTTTTAAAGCTGTGTTATCGATCAAACGAAAATGCGAGAGCGGGAATCACTAATGGAATTTGCTCCAGTTTTTTGCGAGTGCAAAAAGCGTAGTAGACTATAATATTATAGGATTATGTAGCGGCCGGCTCTGCAATTCTTTAAAAGGCTATTGCTATCGCCAAACTCAAGCAATCATTTTAAGAGTTCCGTAACCAAAGGGTGCCAACGTGACCCTATTACGAAGCCTCCGCTGACTGTTCGTTCGTCTGTCTGTCAACGGGCTGTTTCTCATGAACCGTAATAGGTAGATACTTGAAATTTTCACAGAATGTGTATATTTATCGCTGATATAACAAGGAATACCCATACAAGAAACGTGATTTTTTCAGCCTATTTTACTTGCCATTAATTAATAATAGCTGTTACGATGGTACGGAACCCTTCGTATGCGAGTATAACTCGCACTTGGCTGGTTTTATTAGATAATCTCACAACTGCTATCTTTTCGTAACTGGTGAAGAGTTTTTGTTCTGAAAAAGAGAAGTAATAAGATGATTTTGCTGCTATTCTCCTAAACAATAATATAATAGGTGACGATAATCTCTCAACGTCAAGACAACCATTAGTTAACTTGCCCCATATGTTATTTAAAAATAATCTAGTTCTGCATCTGGGTTTTGTTACCTCATGAATCATACCGGGCCGAAACCGGCGCTACATAAAAAACCGAAATAGACCCAAACGTTTTCGTTAACGTACCGCGGCGCGAATTTTATTTCGCGTTCCATAACCGTTCGTAATTCAATAACCAACTCTTTGAAATTCGGCAATCAAATATTTGTACTTTTTTATTTAATTTAGTCTCGTTTCAAACGTAGGCTCTTTTCTCTTACTGTGGCACGATAGACAGAAAAGCAGTAAGAGAAAGAGAGTTATTGCAATTCATCACATCACACTATCATATCATACTTATATTATAAGCGCAAATAGTAGTGTGTGTGTGTGTGTGTGTGTGTGTGTGTGTGTGTGTGTGTGTGTGTGTGTGTGTGTGTGTGTGTGTGTGTGTGTGTCTGTGTGTGTGTGTGTGTGTGTGTATGTTACTCCTTCATGCTCATACCCAGGATTAACACATAGGCAATATTTTAACCCGGAAAATTAACGCGGACGAAGTAGCGGCCATCATCTAGTTAATGATAAATAATAATTAATTAATGAGTCATTAAATATGTTGTGGTGAATGCGGAAATCGTTGAGATGATGCGTCTCTAAAACATTTTGTAAAATTTAATCTGTCCATAATTTAGCTATCTCCGTAATTTTATCAATATCTCGTTCTAGATATTTCAACACATTTAATTGCCTCTCTCCTCTCTCCTCTGGCTGTATTTTAAGCACTATTCTATGTGACATGAACAAAAAATGTATTTCAATGAAAGAAATATGTGTAGTCTAAATCGGAAAAAGCTGAACAATTATTAAGTATAAATCGAATACAACGATTTCATACGTCCAAACCCGAAACTATTTTTATTTTTAAGTATCTATACTTAGCTGTTCTTTTTAATTTGACCAGTGACGATAAAATCCCGGACTACGGTTTTAAATATAAGGTGCACACACAAACTGAAAGAATACATAAACACAAATCTTTTCAGATGGCTCATAAATATTGTCTATGCACATGTTCAGCTGATCAAAACTAATCTTTAGCACCTAAGTCTTATGATTCAGTTTTAAATGAGCTAAAAATATATAGAGCTTGTTTCAAAATATTATTTTGCAGCTTTCAAAGTAGAATCTCGTCGTTTCTAGGTTATCTATGAACCCGACTTATAATTCATGAGTTTCGTCGTAACCCGTATAAAACACCATAAATCTAGAGATTCATTTCCCATGACAAAATTAATTACAAAGACTCTTTTTTTTTTATAAATATCATGTCAATGTAATCCTCAATAGCCCAACGGTTTAGAGGTGCGGACTGAAAACTGAAAGGTTTGAACCCCACCCGTTGCACTATTGTTGTACCCACTTCTAGCACAAGCTTTCGCTTTGGAGGAGATAGGAGAATATTACTCAACTTCAGCTGTGCAACGTGTGGCACTCGGGGACTGCCGCGGTAAAGCTATTGCATAGCATTTTTTATCAACGCCATCTAGCGGCTCACCGTAGAGGAGTCCCGTGTCAGGTTATCTTCGTTACGGAATTTCTGGATTCGGTCTCCACGCTGGCCCGCGATAGAAGCTATGCAATAGCTTTAAAAATGTTACCAGCCACAAACCACCAACCACCAGCACCATTTAAAACAGGAACCAATCCCGTTGTAAGGCATGATGCGTTCACGAACAAATAAAAAGCTGCTGAGCGTCGTGACCCTTTGGATAACACGGTGCCCGTCCAGATGACTATCCTTACCAATATAACAAAAATGAGAATGTGTTTTTATTTGTTTATTTGTCCTTCAATCAAGCAGCAACAGAGCAACGGATCGACGTGATATTTTGCATGGGTACAATGGAGGACCTGAAGGGTGGCATAGGCTACTTTTTATCGCATAAAGAAAAAGAATTCCTCCGGGGTTTTTAATCCACGCGGATGAAGGTAGCAGACTATTGAACTAGGAGAATGTGAACTCTATATTAAGTTTAAAGTTCACCGAAGTTAGAGACTAGATTAGATAATATTACTCGTAATGTTATCTCCGATAACATGCTTTCTGAGGCACCAATGGTAGTAGAGATTTAATATAAACTGTGACTTTTCTCGGTTTTATATTTCCAGCACGCGAAGTCTAAAATTACAAAGGAAAGTTATATTAAAGATGAAAGACATGACCGACTTTTATTTGCGGAGTTATAATAGTCGTTTGCATGCTGTTTCCGAGTTTGCTACCGCTAAAACTGGAAATGCGGGTTTCAAGGCATTTTTGTAAAATGTAGATGCACCAAAAATAATTTAATCATATCAATCACTATTAGTGATAAGGTCACCTTTTGTGTTGCACTGTTTATTTACTTATGTATTTTGTTCTTGTTTTTTGGCAATGGAAAACAATGCAGGAAACTTGTAACACCATATCCGGTTTATTCAAATACACTACATTGTAAGAAAAAAATCAAGAAAAAATAATTGTTGTTTATTTATTCTATAGTCGCACATGATATTATCTCATGTACTTTAAATCCGCGGGCCGCCGGATTCACAAGACTTTGCCGACCGCGTTGATGTCTGTCTGCTGCTGTCATAGATAATACACTATATGCTGCTGTCTTCGATCATAGAAAAATAACATGCGATATCCACTTATTTTTCTTTTCTGCGATCGAAGGCTGCTGTCAACTTCACATTTTACGCTCGCCGCGCCGCCGCCGCGCGCCGCGTTGAGATATACGCTCAGCGGAAAGATCGTGGGTAGGTTGCCGTTATACCTACAATATGTTAAGTAATAACTCGTAAGTAATTAAATAAAGGAAGCTATAAATTTTGTTTCTTTTTTCTGAAGTTAAATTGTACTCAGTTACTTTAATCTTTTCGTTAGTAAATGTTTCTCTAACGAAAGAATTTTTAATATCTCTCAAAACTCTAAAGCTTTTGTACGTTCACCAACGAGTATGTAGTTCAGCGACAAAAAGAAACCACTTTTACTTTTATACAAAACGGTAAAAGAATTTTCTTTTTCCCATTTAGGTACAAGTATTTTTATCTTAGCTACACATTTCTTTTCACCCGTATTTATGGTTTTTCTAACGTGAATTCGCTTTTTAATGAGACTGTAAAACATTCATAAAAGATTCCAAAACATAGATATTATTATGTCTCGGTATTTTGGACTGTATCCAGATCATAATTCATATATTTTTGCTAGGTTTTTTTTAAATATATATAGACTAGCGCTTTATGCGATCTCACTTGACGGTAAGTGAAGATGCAGCCTAAGATGGTGCGCGCTTTCCTAGAAGATGCCTATTCACTTTTGATTTTAAGACACCCACATTATGGTTAGTTGGAAAAACGGAAATCGGAAAAGCATTCCAAATTTTTGCGGTACGTATTAAAAACGAGGGAAACAAAGCGCTTAGTGCGAGAATGTGGAATTTCGACCATTCACGTAGCGGTGCAGATTCGTACGATGCCTTACGGTTCGGTGGTAGAAAGGTGATGGTTGAACTAAATTGAATATATTTCGGTTCGGTGGCTGAAAAAGTGAAAATATGTTCGGCATGAGCGATTCATTTGTTTTATTTTCTGAGGGTTCCGCCTATACTTCGTTTCATCCGCGCTTATAACAAGGGTCGACACTTCAACGACTAGAAGTGCACTCGGGGCGCGGTCCAGAGAGCAAGATTAACAAGATCGCCGCACCTATAGCGGTCAAAATAAACGAGTTTGGATCTTAGTTCAACCAACTGCTTCCTATTTTTCCCTCCTACCCACATTTTATCTAAAGAAGAGCTTTAAAGTACCCTGTGAATCTAATAACCCCTGTAGCTACGAAAAACTGATTTTGAGATAATGATCGAATATATTTTTTTCAGTTGTTCGAACATTACTCCGAAATTTTCTTTAGAAATAATATAAACGCAAAAATACTTTTTACAAAACCGACTTCATACGCCGCATTCATATTGAGATAGGTACATTGTTCGACGACCTCCCTGGCGCAGTGGTGAGCGCTGTGGTCTTATAACTGGGAGGTCTCGGGTTCGATTCCCGATGGGGGCAATTTTGTAATTTACAATTTCTAAATTGCCTCCGGCCTGGTCTGGCGGTAGACTTTGGCCGTGGTTACCACCCTACCGTGAAAGACGTGTCGCCAAGCGATTTAACGTTCCAATACGATGGCGTGTAGAAACCGTATGAGTACACTGTCATACCCCTTCCAAGTTAGCCCGCTACCATTTTAGACTGCATCGTCACTTACCATCAGGTGAGATTGCAGTCAAGGACTATATCTTATCATCGAATAAAAAAATCCGCATTTTGCATCGATTCCATAAAGAAGCAAAGTGCGGTTTAAAGCTTCGTTAATATTATTTTTTAAATCATCATTGCATTTTATTACAAAAAAAAAAAGACGTGTGGCACTCGGGGACTGCCGCGGTAAAGCTATTGCATAGCATTTTTTATCAACGCCATCTAGCGGTGAGAGGAGTCCCGTGTCAGGTTATTTTCGTTACGGAATTTCTGGGTTCGGTCTCCACGCTCAAGGCCCGCGATAGAAGCTATGCAATAGCTTAAAAAATAACTAGAAGTATTATATTTTTACAATATTTTACTATCTTTACTTATAGCTATAAAGATTACGAAGGATTATTCCGCTGTGATTTCTAAAGTCCTCGCTCCGAATAAGATGTGAGCAATTCACGCTTAGTTACTTTTATCACAGAACAAATATTACATATCTCGAAGGCCTTATCTCGCAGGTATTCAAATATTACCTTAGTTCTTGTTGCGTAAAAGGCTTATTTGTTCTGTATGTTTGTTAGAACGTTACTCAGGCAGAATTAGATACTTAAAGGCTTTGGTAGTAGCTTGTATGTATATGTTTATTACTTATTACTATCGTATCGTCACAGAGTAAATAACGTTATTATGTACAGAAAATTCACTGTTCAAGAACGAGCAACTTAGAAAATACTCTACAGGTATATTCGAATTCTTAATTATTTCATGTAGGCCAACTTGTGGCTGTTATGACAAGTCAAGACTACCGATGGTGGGAGGAACAGGTTCTCCTGAAAAGAGCCAGCAAAAAACTCAGCAGTTAGGTATAGTTCTTGCAATTCTCAACGGCACGTGGCTCATGGTTGTGTGTGTATTGTATCTGTATAGGTGTGAGCGAGAGCTTGCTCGTACTACCGTTTCTAACAGGCACGCACACTTATGCAATGTGCATGTACACGGAATAATCACAATAACTTCGTGAAATAAACGTACTATACCAGTAGGTACTTTTTCAATATCTATATATATATAAAATTCAAAGTCCTGACTGACTGACTGAGATATCAACGCACAGCCTAAACTACTGAAGTTAGAAACTTGAAATTTTTACAGTTGGTTCCTTTTATGACGTAGGCGCACACTAAGAAAGGATTATTGGAAATTCCACCCCCAAGGGGTTTAAATAGGGGATGGAAGTTTAAATGAAACTCCGTCATTTTTGAAGCTGTTTCCATCAAAGTTGGTATTGGAGCTTTCAGTTAAAAATAAAGAAGTACGTGTGTCACAGTTTTTGAAAATTCCACCCCAAAATCTAATTCCACGCGGACGAAGTCGCGGGAGCAAAAGCTAGTCAAGTACTTATAAAGTAACTTTGTTTGTTAGTTACCGCTGAAAAGATTTCGGCAAAATTTAGCAAATAGGTAACATCCTGACCAGAGGACTTAGAGAACTTTTTTCTCAGAAAATGAAAGATTGAAGATTTTTGTAACTCCTTAGAGAATTCCTATTTTAATTTTAAATCTTAGTAGCTACTTTCTGAATACCTTTAATAGTTTTATTTCGCAGCCGCGATGCAGTGCAGTCATGCAGATCGGTTTTCTGAAATGCATCTTTTGAAGTTTTAAATCGAAATTCACTGAAGCGAAACTGATAGCAAATTTAAAAATGTTCTTCACAGTTCATGTTGAATCCACTGGGTAGATATGTATTCGATAAAACTATCGACATTTGACTCACATATTACTAGTATTAATATCTTACTTGCATAAGCATTTATTCGTTTTCAGTAGAGATGGTCGGCCCATAGGTACTGCATTTACCGAGTAACCAAGTAACGAGTATTATTCGGTTTTACTTTCATGAAACTGAGTACTCGGCCGAATAACTCAGTTCAGTTTTTAGATAGATTGGCGGTTTTACAACGTTGATGTTAAACCATATTAAAATCAAACACAAGGAAGAGTCGCAAGCATTGGAAAATGAAACATTATCTGAAATAAATTCTTTTTCTTAAATAAATGCTTTTTCTTCGACGGCGCCCGCTACCATCCCGCTACCATCTTAGATTGCATCATCACTTACTATCAGGTGAGATCGCAGTCAAGGTCTATCTTTTCATTCAATAAAAAAAACATATTTTATTCCTCTAGTTATTGATGCAGCAATCAACAAAAAGTAAACTCGCCCAGTCTTTGTTCCGAGACTGTTAAATGAAAGGTCAACAAAATACCCAATTACACGTAAAAGGGTGGCCGGGTGACTTTAAGAAACTCGTTTGTACTCTTAAAAAATATACCGCTAAAAAGTATTCATCGGCCCCAACTAATTATAAGTCTAAAACTGATAAATCGGTTCGGCCTCTGTTAACAGCGCCCTAATTGTTTACCAGTTTGGAAACATCTGCCCGAGACCCGACGCTACGTCTTGAGTTGCTACGTGTTAAATTGTGCAAACTTTTGCTTTTTACCCGACTGCGTGATGCAAAGGAGGGTAATGTGTTTATCAGTCTATGTATGTATGTATGTGACCTGGAGACATAGGCTACTTTTTTGAAAACTAAAACCACGCGGACGAAGTTGCGGGCATTAGCTAGTAGGATAATAAAGGATGCCCCTGTGTTGGCACACACACGTTTGTGAATATATCCTGCACAGTTAGGTAGTCTCCGTAAAGATCGGCTGATATTTTCAAAATTCATTCAAAAACCACTTTGTGTCGTAGGCATCACTCAATTGTTTTTAATGAAAGCGAAAAAAAAAACCAACAAAAACTTTTCATCACATCACTTCAAGGTATTTTAACAAAATTTGGGGAGTACTTACCTACATGAAAGAAAGCAGCCACGTCTCTTTGTAAAAAAAGGATAATTATTTCCCCTACTTATTCCTTTGTGGATTTCCAAGGGTTTTCTTCAAAAAACAAGAGCACCCTTTGTCTAAAAGCTCGTACCTGAATATTGAATCACGTAACGCAACTTACGTATTCGCAGTTATTTCTTTAACCCCGTCAAAAAAAGAGGGGTGTTGTAAGTTTGACTGTGTGCGTGAGCGCAGGTTTCCTCTTAGGGAATCGTTATTTGTGTGAATTGGCATACTTCACACACCTTTAAGAACAGCATCCGTGTTTCCTGCCACTTATAATTTGAGTACCTTCAAGGCAAGAGTGAATAGGCATTTTATAGGCAAGCGCGCTCCAACTTAGACCTCATCAGTGCTATCCAGTATTGATTGTCGTCAAGCACAAGCCTATATCGGTTAAAAAAAGAACATTAGGGAGAACTCTCAGATGCTTTTCCTTCCCCGTTGAAGCATGTGATATTTAATTGCCTTATCGCACATTATTCCTGAAAAGTCAGAGGTGCGTACCCGGGATCAAACCTGTGATCCCCCCGAATAGAAGACCACAGTCCTAAGCACTATCACTCCGTAGAATTTTTAAACAACTTCCAAAAAAGGAGGAGGTTCTCACTTCGTCGGAATCTTTTTTTTTATGTTCCCCGATTACTCGAAGACGCCTGAATCGATTTGGAAAATTCTTCTTTTGTTTGAAAGGGTATATTTCCCAGGTGGTCCATTGTCATCAGGTCAACATCTGATGATGGGATCCTGGAGAAATCGAGGGAACTCTTAAAATTTTATAGGCACAATTAATATACTTTATAGTGGCGTTTAAAGTCGGTTTTGTAAAAAGAATATTTACGTTTATATTATATTGCAACCTACTTTGGAAATAATCAATAATTATTCAGCCAGTTCGTTATAGCGTTTAGAAAGTTGGTTGCAATTTTGCCGTTACTTACACTGAAGCCAAAGGCTAGGGGTAAGGTTGATTAGGTTAAAGGGTAGCTTAACGTTTCGGTTACTAGTAAAGGCACCGCATTGGACACAATAGCTCGTTAATCCAACGTTGATTATGAGCCCCGGTCGCAGCCGAAATAAAGCGCTCCCTATTCCCGTATCCCGTACATAATTGATGCGATGCCCCGAGCCTACCTCATCATTTATTTACTACGCCCCACTTCGAGTTTTTGGAGGTACACCCTGCCTCATAATATAGGTAAGTATTAAGTACCTACCGGTAGATAGGTGGTTACAATAACGGAGTACAGTTATTCCAATTTTATTGCAAACTAGCTTTACTTTTAGTTTTTTTTATTAGATGGGAACAATGACCCTTGACAGCGGTATCTGCAATCTCCGACTATGCTTTCTCTAATGGTAGAGGGCTAACTTGGAAGGGGTATTTTTTTTATTCAATGACAAGGTAGCCCTTGACTGCGATGTCACCTGATGGTAAGTGACGATGCAGTCTAAGATGGTAGCGGGCTAACTTGGAAGGAATATAGCAGTGTAAACTCAACCCATACCCCTAATCGGTTTCCCCACGCCACCGTGCCGGAACGCTAAATCGCCTTGGCGGCACGTCTTTGACGGTAGGGTGATAACTAGCCACGGCCAAAGCCTCCCACCAGACAGACCGGGTATGGCAGTATAAGTTAAATATCTACCCCTTAATAGTACTACAAGCCACCAAGTCAGGTTTTAAAATTCCCGCGGAAACACCTTTGTTTCAGTGTTAACAGTGACCCTATGTCACTCTCTAAGTCCGTTTTTTTCAGGGATAGAAGGTACCCTAGGTTACTCTCTAAGCCCTCAACGATACTCATGCAAAAAATTACGTCGATCCGTTGCTCCGCTGCTGCGTGATTGAAGGACAAACACACTTTCGCATTTATGTTATTTATTCCTAAGGATTTGTACAGAGATACCCTGAGACGTGGGATACAGATTACCTAACTAGCTTTAACCCGCGGCTTCGCTCACGTTAGGTTCGATTTTTTAACCCCCTATTTAATCCTCTTGGGGTTGAAATTTTATAAAATCCTTTCTTAGCGAATGTCTACGTCCTAACAGCTACCTGTATACCAAATTTCAACTCGATCGGTCCAGTGGTTAGAGCTGTGCGTTGATAGATCAGTCAGTCAGTCAGTCAGTCAGTCAGTCAGTCACCTTTGCCTTTTATATATTTAGATAAAAAAGATAGAAGATAATGTCTCCTTTGTAAAGTAGCGTTGAACTTTATCATCTGAAGAGACATTTATTAATTTTATGAAAGTTTAGTAATGTAGAGTTTATTCGTCAAGCGAGACGAAATCAAAATTACCTACCCTCTTTAAAAGTGCTTTATTGATAAATTACAAAAAAATTAGAACATAATTAAGCAAACGATACTTTTGATCTGGTCCAAATTAATGGTAACAGGGTGTAACAGGTTGAAATAAGTCACAAGGTTCAACTATAGCTGAATGGAGAACTCTCGGCAATCACGCCCTGAGGGAGTTAACAATTTTACACTGTAAATAAACGTAAAAATTCTTTTTAACCGACTTCAAAAAAAAAGAGGAGGCTCTCAATTCGACGCGTATGTTTTTTTTTTATTTTTTTTGGCGATGTTACTCCATAACTCCGTCAAATCTGAACCGATTTTAATATTTTTTTTTATTTGAAAGGACGTATTGTCAGGTTGGTCCCATTTAAATTTGGTGAAGATCTGATGAATATCTTCGGAGATGGAGGAAGGAACTCCTCAATGAATAAGAGCAAATCGCTCGTCATCAGAGTGTGTGTAGGATTTTAATCATGCAAACTTCATAGCATACATACAAATACTAAATTACTATTCGGAATAATATATTTCAATATTTTTTTAAGGAGCAAAACAAATGGTCTAGTGAATTAGTCCTATGAAACTACACTAAAAAGCTTAAAATAATAATATAAAAATATATTTTAAAAAAACCGACTTCAAACGCCACTTAAAAGTATAAAATAATTTTAGTTTGTACACGTATGTTGAAGTCGGGCCAGCGTCGCGCAACGGTATCATCGTTAGCCCATCCGACTTATTAAATCGATCCGATCATCCAAACTAAAATTATTAAATCGTACATACTATTAGGCAGGTATACTTGTAGAATTCGCCCGTGAAACGATGAAACCGATGCGCGACGCTGGCCCTACTGCAACATACGTGTACATACTAAAATTATTTTATACTTTTAAGTGGCGTTTGAAGTCGGTTTTTTTAAAATATATTTTTATATTATAATTACAAAATCGACTTCAGACGCCTCAACAAAGTATATCAATTGTGCCTATAAAATTTGAAGAGTTCCCTCGATTTCTCCAGGATCCCATCATCAGATACTGACCTGACAACAATGAGACCACCTGGAAAGTATACCCTTTCAAACCAAAAAAGAATTTTCCAAATCGGACCAGCCGTCTTCGAGTAATCGGGGACATATAGGAAAAAAAAATCCGACGAATTGAGAACCTCCTCCTTTTTTTGAAGTCGGTTAAAAACCATGGCCATTATTTATCATCATCAGCGCAGAAATTGGCGATATGTATCAATGCTTTCAGTCAATTCGAATTACTAGTTTGATAGATAGATCTAGATCATTTATTCACCAAAATGCAGGTACAATGTGATGTAATATAAAAAAAACTTACTGTTTCATAACAATAACAAAACAAAATTACCTATCGTACTCGGTAATAGTAAAATAATATGACGTGTAGTAATAAATCTTGAATACGAATTTTATCTATCGGATTTACTATAAAGCTTTGTGGTATTGGTTCGTATAACGATGAAAAGCCATTTACAGTTTTGCAGCAAAAGCTGATATTTCGCATTTAACCTTTAAAAGCAAATATGGGAGATCAGTTTTTAAGAGTAGGTACCCATTAGATTATAATAATATTTATTTTTCAAGTTATTCATGTTGAATTCCCGCTGGAAATCTTTAATTTTCTTTTCGGGTATAAAATGTTTTATATGTGATAATCCTCGTATGAGGTATCTCAGTTCCAAACAGCCAAATCGGTTCATTCGTTCTAGCGTGAAAGAGTAACAAACATACACACACACACTTTATAATATTATTGCGATTATAATATTCCAACGGAAACGCGCAATATATTTGGGCACCTGATTCGCGTTCAAAACAAATTCGTCACTTATTTGAATGCTACATGTGACCCTTTGATACATAATTTATTATCGCCTCATCAGCTCGTTAAGTATGCCCAGTCAATTCGATTCACAAAAAAATATATATTTTTTTATTCGTTGACAAGGTAGTCCTAGACTGCAATTTCACCCGATGGTAAGTGATGATGCAGTCTAAGATGGTAACGGGCTAACTTGGATCTGGTACGGCAGTGTAGATACCATACTCCCTAATCGGTTTCTACACGCCATCGTGCCGGCCCGCTAAATCGCTTGGCGGCACGTCTTTGACGGTAGGGTGGTAACTAGCCACGGCTAAAACCTCCCACCAGACAAATGATTAGGTAGGTATGTACCAACTTTTTTATCCCGGAAAATAAGACAGTTCCCGCGGGAATTACAAAAACCTTAATTCATATCCACGCGAACGACGTCGCGAGCATCAACTAGTAAAACTTTACATATCTTTAAGAACATTATGGCTAACTCCGTAAAGATAGAGCTGCGTGATTGAGTTTCGAACCATGGATAGGGTAAAAGGAGGCAGAGGAGTATAATGGAGTCAATACCAATATTATACTCATTGTAAGAAAAGTTAGTAATTATATTTTATTTTAGCAAAATAAGAGACTTGCACAGAAGCCCTATAAAAACCAACAAAAAAATTGCTAAAGTTTTTATTGTTTGTAGGTATGTACATACAATTTAAAATGCAGAGCATGTTACATACATCCTCAGAGGATATCGAAAAAAAAAACGGATAAATAAATGTCTGCAACAAATCACACCTACGAGTATGTATAATTTTATTATAATGTTGAAATAAATAATATATTGTGTAGAGTCGTGGTTCACATATTTATTCAAAGCTATTAACATAATCAAAGTCATGGACATTCGCGCATTACATGATAGGTATGAGCATTGAATAGGTATAAATATAGAGTAATTTTTCAAATCTTACTTCCAAGTCTTAAAGAAGTACTTAGTCTCTAAGTGTTGATTATGTGTGGAAGTGGATTGTGTGTTATGCAAAATGCTCGAACTTACACTTAGTCTTCGACGTTATAAGCACTTTTGAACTACTTACTACTCGTTCTGGATAAACCAAGAAGAATCTTAAAGAAATCAAAATTCCCTGTATACTTAAGTCTCTAAGTGTGGATTATGTGTGGCCTGTGTGTTATGAGCAATGCTCAAACATGTAAGACTTTATGAGCACTTTTTAACAATCAAATGTAACTGCCACTAGTTCTGGATAAACCAAATAGAATCTTAAAGAAATCAAGTTACTTGAACTTATTTCCAAAACGTAAAAACCTAAGGACTGCACACAATAATATGTAATTATAAAGTAATTTGTGCGAAGCTTAAAAATCTGTGTGATTAATGGCCCTCATAATAATAAAAACATTGAAAAAGCGTTATCTAACTTTTAATAAATTATTGTGACCAGATTTCCCATTGCGGCCATCTTTGTTTGTGTTTCCGTTGATGCTGCAGCTATTAATTTCAGTTTACTTGAAAGCGCGCCATCACTTTCATTCGCCATTTAAAACATAAACAAGACTCGGGACGCGCCCCACAGCACTCAATCATTCTTAAGATACGGCGTAACATTATTCCTGCATTTATTATTATTTTCTTGCTTATGGTTTTACGTGGGTTTTCTCTTCGTCCTTCGAGCGCGACTAAATGCAATAAAAAATTATGGCAAAATTTACCTCAATTTGTGGCATGCCTCAGAATGAGGCAACTCTATTTGTAAAGTATGTCCTACATTATTTTGTCAGATTTAGTCTCGCTAAAAGAAAGAACAGCTTCACATGAAAGGATGAGCTCAAGAGCTATCCCCGCTGCTTCTAGAATGTACAAAGTTTAAGGCCATAATATATTTATTGTGTTGCGTCTAAGAGTTGAACCAAAACTTGTCAAGTGGATTACGGCATGCCGTAGTATGCCTCTGGATGAGGCAAAGTTTCTAATTGCGTTGAGTTGGTTGCTTCTAGATTCTAGAATCTAGAAGAAAATAATGTTCTACCAACCGTACATATTGTAATAACAATATCAATAGAGATTAGTTATCTCCACGGGAGATATTACAGTGCATAATTGTGTCGCAATCACTGGCGCACTTTCTATTCCCTTATTCTCATAGAAAAGCCGACACGACTCTCTCTTAAGTTTTTCATTTCGTTTCCCAATAAATCACTGACAAAATTTTCGCCATCGCTTGTCTTCTCTTGTCTCAATCAAAGCCTTCATTTTCTCTGTGACAGTTCATTTAATGTGTTATACATTTTCTTCAAATGCTCAGTAGTGCGTTAATAATTTACACGTACGGTTGGATCGCTAGGTCTGTCATGGCCTGACTGTGTCGTTACTAGCAAAGGGTGCTTCTATATCCTCATAACTCATATAAAAGTGTTAAGTAATCGTGTAGAAAAATAAACTTTCTTTGTAGTCTGGCAAAATTCCATTTTCGATGATAAATTGCTTAGTCAAATGAACTAGTTTTATTTTTAAAGCGATGTTTGTAAACACGCACGCTGGGAATGAAGACCTAACTAACAAAAACGAAATATCAAATGCAGCAATGAAACGCACTTTATTGGCATAAATAGTTATGAGGAAATGATAGAAACACAAAAATAAATCCGACTTCAATATAGATACCAAAATAAAGAATAGCTGAAAAGTGTTTATATCATAAAAATTCCTGAATCGATTTTGATTAAATCTTTACTGTTACTAAAGTTGAAGTAAATGTATGCAAATAAAAAAGTATATCTTCTTATAGTAGTATTCATTCAGCTGTAGAGTACGATCTTTATTACCTACTTTATACCTACGTGCTATGGAAGATGCAGCTAAGTAGTATAACTACTATTTCCGCTTAAAGTTAAGTTCATCTTCAAAGTTTGACGGCAGAATATCGTCACCTGCAGAGTTCTTGAGCAGAACAGTTGAATAATTTTGAAAAGTTTAAAACGAATCCGCCTCGAGATAGAAATACTACGTTACTAGAAATAATTAAAATCCATCCGTATTTCGCTTGCTTAAAAGATCTATTAGGGCCAAAGCAGATACTATTAGCGAATACGCGTTGTTGTATATTCTAAGTATAGTAAAGATTGAAACAGACAATATAGCTATACCTATTATTGTCAGGTGTTTAACTGCGCTAATAATAATTCATGTAGATCTAACTTATTATAATAGATACTATATTCAATTCGCCTGGAATTGTCAGGTCTGGCTGTGACATTTATTGATAAAGGGTAAATAACTAGGTAGTAGGTACTATTATAACGATAATCTGAAGCTGGGATCGCATTGCTGGTGTTTACGTCTACTCAATTAGTTTGCTTGATATATGAGAGGTTGAAATCTATAGTCCGCACTCTCACTCTGGTCAGATTCAAGACAGACTTAAAACGAGACAGCTTTATGTCAGAGCATATTTTGTCTCGTTGTAACTCTGAATTAAGTCTGAACTTAGTGAGAGCACGCTCTATAGATCTCAGCATCAGAAACGTTAAGTGTGTTCATACTCGGAAGACTTAGGAATTGATTCTAAAAACAGGTAACATTGTTTGTCGAGTAAGCTTCATAGAATATAGCTTTGGTAGACTCTGTGGGTAGACGTTGGACACAAACTACTTCTTTGGTCTTTTATTTCTGATGTGCCTCAGCAGCCAGCAGCCTTTTCAGCTTAAACAAAGTTTTTTTCGTGTTAAATTTATTTGTTTATCTGCCATCGACTTATCCAGCGACCAATATCAAATTTGAGCCATTGATTATACTAAAAAAATTTGTTGGAATATGCAACAAATTCTTAGGTATTTTTTCGTGCTGGCATTGTCGAGCTCTCGTATCCAGCTCCAATATGTACCATCCTTTTAGGCTATTTGCACTTGCATAATAGAATGTTTTCTGTGACCATACGTTACGTGGTTCTCTAATCTAAGCAGTTCTATAATAACATGAGGATACTAAAATAAAAACTGGAGGCGTATTTTCAATACACACTGCTTCACAATTTAACCGTTAGAATTGTAATTCGTCAATCGCAATCGTTTGGCCTTATCGGCTTAGATACAGTTTCATTTAAATAGATTACATACTATTGTAAATCTAATGCTATTTGCTATATCTACTTACCTACTCGTACTTGTGTTTTATCAAAGATGTTTTCACGGTCTATTACGACAACATCTAATCTAATCATCTAATCTAATAAAAAACGAAATTACATTTTCTGTAAAATGTAAGGGTAAGTATATATCCCTACGAGAAGTACCTAGTAATTTTTTATAGAAAACTATAATACTACTACACGCGCAGACGTCAGTGTGCGTGGAGCCTAATAATATATTGTAAAAAAAATCTCGTCGAAAGATTTGAACTAAATCGAAAGATTTTCATAAATGGTATACAAAGTAAAATCTAGACCTAAATAAGTTCAAGAAAAGTTATTCTATGAACTAGTTTTTCATCTTTTCATTTCCCACCGGATTGGATTGAGCCTGTTACTTTCAATGAGCCAGCCTTTAGGACGTATCACGCATTAATACCAACGAATTAAAACCATATCTCCTTTTCCTTCGCAAAATTTTGTTCCTATTTTATTAACTTTTAGTTGATATAAAACCGATCCCGATTGTTTATAAGTCACAATTGCCCCGAAGGTCTAACCCACAATGACCCAGTTATAACTGGTGTGTAACTAATACATAACATTAAAACATTTTTATCATTTCGTGTTGGTGTAGAGTGATAAGGAAATCGTTTTTTATTTTGCATGTTTTGTGTTTTCTGAATAGCTTTAGTTTGTTGTTAATTATTCTTAAATAATAACGTATCTACACACATAAGACTGGCATACGTAAACTGAAAATCTTAACAACTAAGGTTCCAATTGTGAGGTCTTTCCAATCATTTTCTAAGAAACTTAAATCTGGTCCCAACTGCAGAACCGCCGTAAAATTGGTAGGTACCTTAAAGTTGTGGTTTAGAATCCCTTGGACGGCCTTCCGAAATTCCTAAGCAACAAATACATCTTGAAAAAACTGATGTTAAAAGAAAAAGAAATAAAGAAATCTTTATAAGAGGAGCTGGGTCTAGTTCAGGTCTAGTTTCATTACATTGGAATCCTGACCTGTAAACTAGGAAAGCCCGTATCTTAGGTGCCAGTACATGGCTTGGCCAGTCAAAGAAAAATGAAAGGCAAATTCTTCAACCATATCTCCAAAAATGAAGGGTCAACTGGGCATTTGGCGGTAGTAGGTACAGTATCACTAAGGTACCTACTTGACGGGTAGATCTTAAAGCGGCGACCCAGACAACTGTGGTGGAGTGCTACTGCGACGCTAACCATTAAAAGTGGGGGGAAATCTACCAAAGGATCCAAAAACAGCGACTGATGTCACATCACCGGGCAGCGACGACCACTCTGTCAAGAGAGACTGATTGAAAAGACGATACTGAAATACCTACCATAGTTGTACGGTACAACTATGGTATTTCAGTTTCGTATGCAACTATGGTATTTACATGGTACAAGTTGTACCATGTAAATACCATGCTCTGAAATCAAATCTATCGATCTTACTCTCATGGATTGCGCTAGATGGCGCAACGCTACGAATACCCTTGGCTGCCTCATGTCAAAACCCAATAAGTGCTTTAAATAAAATTTGTTAAAGCATACTACGTTTTAATTGGTTTTATGACTATATAACATGGTATACTAGGTTTAGAGGTATTATTTGCAAGATTTTAAAGCTGGTGTTTGTACTATACAACGGAAGTTAGTATGAAAGTAAGAATTATTATTGGAGACTATTGACTTTTATACATATTTAGTATTTTCAACTTAGTAACTCAAGCCGTTTCTGAGAAAAAGGGGATTGACACACGGACAGATAGACCGACAGAGCGGAGCGAGCCTATAATTCAGTTTTTTTTTTGGAACCCTAAAAATGCTGCTGTTGTGATACGAGTAGGATATTTTAATTTTATTCATTGAATTAAGTAATTATTTTTATACTTTAATCACACCATTCATATTATAAATTCAAATTCAAATTTTATTTATTTCATGTAGGCCAACTTGTAGCTCTCTCTTCTAGCGTCATGAATCTACCACCCGGTTCGGAATGCAGATTCTGCTGAGATTGTAGATATATTAATTAACATTATATTATTATATCCATCACAATGTAGAGATTAGCAAAATATTTTTATTTAGACAGCTCATCATCATCATCATCATTTCAATCCATCACCAGACCACAACTGGGCCGAGTCTCCTCTCAGAATTAAGGTTTAGACCATAGCCCACCACACTGGGCAAAGTGCGGATTGGCAGTTTAAATAACTACATCCAGAGATTTAAAATATTTGGACAACAGAAATTAGAATGTATACTTAGCTAATAATGTGTAACCCATCACAGTCCTTAGTAATTACTAAGCTGACTATACATCTAAATCCTTACCTATTTAAATCCCAACCGAAAGAGCCCAAAGATGTTCTTTCACAAACCACACTATTCACCTAAATTTTCTACTACACTTACACTGAACGAAAAACTAATGAGTTTTCACTTGATTTCGTCTAATATTTTATGGGTTTTAATTCATATTTTGAATGATTCAGTTACGCGATCCGCACGAGTCGATAACGCGAGTGAAATACGTGCAATTTCCTCGAGCGTTGTAGGTAGACTGCGGCAAGGTGCGGGTGCGGGGCGGAACGTAAAACCGTTTCCAGTGACTCTCGAGCCCGCGGCCGCCCGCCCTAGGTATCAACATGATTTTGCGTCGTTGTTTCCGACCTATCTTTACGTTTCTACTCGTATAACCATCCTTGACGCCTAGTAATAATAGGTCATCCGTTGCTGTGTGATTGAAAACCACCATACTAATATTATCTACCTAATAATCTGAATATTATATATGGAAAAGGTGACTGACTGATTGAATGACTGACAGACTGATCTATCAACGCACTGTCCAAACCACTGGACGGATCAGGCTGAAATTTGGAATACAGATAGCTATTATGACGTATATGACGTATATAGAGGTATAGAGGTATTCGCTAAGAAAGGATTTTTGAGCATTCAACCCCTAAGGGGATAAAATAGGGTTTGAAAAATCAAACTTAATTTTCCATCAATAACCTTGTGTGTGTTGTGTTTGTGTGCGCGCGCGTGGGTGTGCGTGTGCATGTACACGTATGTATGTGTGTGTGTGTGTGTGTGCGATTTAGCTTAAATTAGGAATGGAGATAGCTCATACCCAGGATTAACATATAGGCTACATTTTATGCCGGAAAATTAAGGAGTTCTCGCGGGGATTAAAAACGTTAATCCAAGCGGACGAAGTCACGGGCATCGTCAAGTAAAGAATATTTTGTTCGTTGAATCACACGTGCAACGTATTACACCACTAATTGCCGTACAGTGGATCCCGGACAGGTGATCAGTCACACGGTGAGAGGTAATGGTCATTTATTGTTTGATATTTTCCCTGATAGCGACGCGTAATCGTCGCTTTATCGATTCATTATGGAAAAACAACGCTAGGGAATTATAGCCCGTATAATAGGTACATGTGCCTGAAAATCGGCGCTGCAGCCTTCTTGTACTGCATTATGCTGAGGCATACCCGATTCCCCTAATCCCCCTTATGGGTTGAATCACACTGCCATACCCCTTCCAAGTTAGCCCGCTACCATCTTAGACTGCAACGTCACCTACCGTCAGATGAGATCGCACACAAGGACTATTTTGTTATCGAATAAAAAAAGTATTCTGATTTCTGGTCCTAGATGATATATCCAGGGTATGACGATGTAGCCAGCTACTATAAGAGCTTGTTTAAAAAAAAATGTTTTATTTACACACTTGTTATAATTAGTACAGTTAATTAGTCAATTAATTCGTAGTCAGTTAATTAGTCATGCTCGTGAACGGGTGCCACCAACGGGAATGGGTCTGCTTTGACTGCCCATCTTAACATGCGTTGGATCGGTGTACCTACGTATGCATTTTTGCATTTTTGAAGCTTTATTGTGGAAGCACTGTATACATAGCATAGCTTTGTAAAAAAAAATTTTTTTTTGAAAAGAGCAACTGCTGAGTTTCTTACCGGCTCTTCTCAGCAGAATCTGCATTCCGAACCGGTGGTAGATTTATGACGTGTCATAAGAGCTACAAGTTAGCCTACATGAAATAAATAAATTTTGAATTTGAATTATTATTATTAGTCTTCAATATAGTTTAACAAAAATTCAGCATTGCGAATGATCGGTATATTACTTGGTAAACGAATGTGTTTACTTTGTGTGATTAATATTGTATCAACTCGTTCATCAACGTAGAAATGAAATTGGTTGGTGTTCGGTACAAAACTGGAATGATGTTTGAAATAGGCATAACCAATCAAAATTTTTAAGCTATTGCATAGCTTCTATCCGGAAGGAAAACTTTGTCTTCTTATAGTGAGCATTTATGGATTTCTTACTTTAGATAGAATCAACAGATAATCAGAAGATAGTTTTTAAAAAGCCCGCGGGAACATGCTGTTTTTCTGAGATAAAAGATAAAGACTCATGCCAAAAGATAAAAGTCATTATGTCACTTCCAGTCTTCAACTATACCCAGCTAAATATAATGTTGTTCCGTAGCTCCATTGCTACGTGATTGAAGAACAAATCAACAAACCAAAACAAGTTCGCATTTCTAATATTAAGTAAGGATTAGATGTTCTACATCAGGGATCACCAATAAGTTTCATTAGGGGTAAAAATAATATGACTGACACGCAACTAAGACTAAAAATATTACTGAATAAACCTAAATACATATATGTATATTTTTACTAAAATATTGTGCAATTAACAAAAGTAATAAAGTACCTAAGTAATAAATATTAATGGAAATTACTATCCTCCCTGTCTGAAGTCTGGAGTTAAATTGGCGCGGGCTAAATTAAGCTACCTACTGAAAATTTCTATTTTAATATTAAGTTTTAGTTATACTTATAAGCTTTAGTGTTTAGGTAATATTCTATATTTTATGTAAGATAAAATAATACATAACTAAATTCTAAATCTATATATATAAAAGGAAAAGGTGACTGACAGACTGACTGACTGATCTATCAACGCAGAACTCAAACCACTGGACGGATTGAGCTGTTTAGCAAACATATAGCTATTATGACGTAGGCATCCGCTAAGAAAGGATTTTTGAAAATTCAACCTCTAACGGTCTAAAATAGTTCGCAAAAATCTAACTTAACGTGAGCGAAGTCGCGGACAAAAGCTAGTTAATACTAAATCCTAAATATCAAAACTAAAAGCTATAAAAGTGTTTCACACAAAGTCCGCACAAAATAGGTCGGCGGACCGGGTCCGGACCGCGCTCCGCTGTTTGGTGACCGCTATTCTGTATAAAGTTCTGGGGATACGAACGTAGTAGATACATTTATATCGACGAGGGATACTATTTCATATTATTTAGTCACTTTCCCAATATTCTTGAAGGACTTATTGGGGATCATACCAAAAGAAATGAGTAGATATAACAAAAAAACTCATGCTTTGCAGTAATAGAAGATTGATTTGATATTCGTGGTGCAAATGTAGTCTTTGACTGCGATCTCACCTGATGGTAATTGACGATGCAGTCTAAGATGATAGCGGGCTAACTTGGAAGGGGTATGGCAGTTTAGATTGAACCCATACCCCTAATCGGTTTCTACTCGCCATCGTTCCGGAACGCTATTTCGCTTGGTGGCACGACTTTGACGGTAGGGTGGTAATTTGCCACGGCCAAAGCCTCCCGCCAGACCAGACCAGAGACAATTTAGAAATTGTAAATTCCCAAATTGCCCCCGCCGAGAATCGGACCCCAGACTTCCCAGTTATAAGACAGCGCTCATCACTGCGCCAAGGAGGTCGTCAAAGACACTGATATTTAAGGATATCTCCGTAAAAACGTCAGCCATTATTTGCGGCGGTCTTCCCAAACTGGACTTTAATTGCGTTATTTTAGCATAAAAAGGCTCTATCGAGGATAAACTTTGACTTGTCCCATAAAGCTTTCTGAATTATTTATCGAGTAAACCTCTTAAGCTAGCTTGTGGACGAAGCGATTGTTTCAAGATTTACTTGCACTGACGTCCTTTTATATTGGTTTAAACGTAAATTAATTATGTCTTGGAAATATTTATTTATTTATCCCACTTTATATTCATTAGGGAGAGATCAGATTGCGGCAGCGATCGGCGTTTTGATGGCTTTTTGCGTTGGCATCGCGTTTTCGGAATTTTTGAACGCTGATTAGGTACTTCGATTTTCGGTCGTTGATTTTTGCGTTTTTTGTGTGCCCACGTTAGCGTTAAGAGCCATAAAAACGCTGATCGCTGCTACTAAAAGTAGCCAGTTTGCGCTCTCCCGCGACGTCGTTCGCGTGGATTAAGGTTTTTTAATTCCCGCGGGAACTCTCTTATTTTCCAAGATAAAAATATTTCAGCCAAATCGGGTCAGTCGTTGCGGCGTAATTGAGTAAAAAGCATCCATCCATCCATCCATCCAAACTTTCACATTTATAATATTAGTAGGATTAGAGTTATCCTACTAATCCTACTAATATTATTGCGTTAGTAAATATTTCAACTTTTTGATTTTGCTGAGGTAAGTTCCTAGGTTTTTCTAAGTTCCTAGACCTACTAGAGTGTACCTACTCTGCTACACGCTACTACGTGATTGCTTGGAAATTTTATAGTTGATGATGCCAATTTTATTACCAAAACAGAAAAATATAGTCAGCTGGCTCTTGCCTAGTAAGGTCTAATGGTAAAATTATTAAATTTTCACACTTTTTACCTCATATAAGCTATAGGATGCTAATGACAAACTATAAAAAGATGTTCAAAGGATTCCAAGGTGTCGGAAATCGTATATCTTAGCATATTTCTTAGTCTGTGCTTACCTATATACCTTATAAGGAAATAAAATTATTAGGAACATGCAACGGGTAAAAAGTTGAACATGAAAGTTGCATGTGAAGCCACTCTCAAAATGGTAAGGTTTAAAAACTGGCCTTTTCTCTCAAATGAACATTAATCACGTAGACAGAAAGCATTTATTTATAGGCGATTTATCTGAAGTAACGGCCAGCATCCACTAGCAAGCTACTAAAATTAATAAACCGCTTTCTATCTATTATTCCGCGCTACGCTCGTACTTCTTACTTAAAAATAATCAAATATACGTAATACCTACCTATATTCTAAATATCAAAAATACAATGTTCAAAGTTATAGTTATAGTATCCTTTTTTTGTAGGTGTTTTTGTCTACGTGTGCGTAGATTTAGTTTTTAAAATCCTGCAGGAACTCTTTGATTTTCTAAGATAACGAACACTCTCCAAGTCTTCACCTATACCTATTAGTCCTATTATCCATGAAAAAATCGATCCGTCGCTCTATTGTAACGCGATTGAAGGACAAACCAACAAACAAACACACTTTTGCATTTATATACATATATAATACTATTAAAATTATATTTTATGACTAGCTTTAACCCGCGGCTTCGCTCACGTTAGGTTCGATTTTTTAACCCCCTATTTAACCCTCTTGGGGTTGAAATTTTCCAAAATACTTTCTTACCGGATGCCTACGCCCTAACAGCTACCTGTGTGCCAAATTTCAGCTCGATCGGTCCAGTGGTTAGAGCTGTGCGTTGATAGATCAGTCAGTCAGTCAGTCAGTCAGTCAGTCACGTTTGCCTTTTATATATTTAGATTTTTAAGTAATTATGATTATGTTCATAAATTCAGGAGTAATTAAGGTCTGACAGGTACTCAGACAGACAAGTACAAATTCTCCATAGTCGACTCAACTTTCGCCTTGCTCAGCTATAAATCGAGTTACATCAAGGTGGATCTTCGACTTTAAAGAATGTAACGTTCGTTAAAACTAACAAGGCAAGAAACGAATGCACTCTAATCAACGCTGGTGACAAACGGATCTCTTGCACGAAGAGTTATGAGTATATCTGTACTGATATAATAAAGTGGAAGAATTTGTTTGTTTGAACATGCTAATCTCTGGAACTATCAGTCGGATTTGAAAAATTCTTTTTGTATCTGATAGCCCAATTCTTGAGGAAGGTTATAGGCTATTCAGTAACTCGGTACGACTCTTAGAAGCCGAGCAAAAAGAAAAAATAGCGCGGGCGAACAATGCGATGCGGTGAGTCGGTGAACAAGAACCGAACCGAAGGCTAGGTATTTATTAATCCGGAGGATCAAAGCGTTCCCACGGGATTATTAAAAGCTAAATCCGGCGGACAAAGTCGCGGGCAACAGCTAGTTATACATATTGATTTTCAAAACTAAAACTAGAGGAGGTTCTAGCGCACCTCCATACACAGGAAGTTTGATTCCTCTTCTTAGTTTAATTCTTACTAGATATGTTAAAAGGAAATGCAGTCGGAGAGAATTGAAAATTAAGTATTTGAGAAAAATATCGCTGTCGCTCTGCAGTTGTTCATAAAGCACATTCGTGTAATAAGAAAAACTGCAGATCCAACTAAATGCGTAATAGCCTATGTAAAATGTCATTTTTCGAGGTTTGGGTCTCAACTATTTCGTCCTCCAATACTGGACCAATTTAAAAGAAATTTCATAAACTGAAAAAGAAGAATATATACTGTGTCCCTATGTTTGTCGTTTTTCTCTTCAATGTTAACATTCGATTATATTTTTAAGAGTAATTTAATATTAATTTACATTCGTTTTAGTTCGTTTCGTTTTTCCATTTTAATGCGTATCACTAAAAATTTCTTACATAACAAACTTTGAGTATAACAAAGGACCGTATCATTTGTATGATTAGGGAACGTCTCATGAATATTTAAGGAGTCATCTGACGAATTAATAAAGCTCCATTAAACTTTTCCATTAATTTGAAATTTTATCATAAGCTTCGAAATTTCGAATTCGTTAATTTTCACTTTCACTCGTCTTTAGACTCAATTTACATTTTGTTCAATATCTAAGTTATAATTAGGGTTCCGTGCCCAATGGTACCATATTACTCGTACTAAGCCTCCGCTGTCCGTCCGTGCGTCCGTCTGTCAGCGGGCTGTAGCTCATGAACTATAATAGGTAGAATAGAATAGAATAGAAATATTTTTTATTCAAATAATCTTTTACAAGTGCTTTTGAAACGTCGATGAATCTACCGGAATGCTCTTCCTGCCGAGTAGAGCAGACAGTTGAAATTTTCACAGTGTTTATTTATATTGCCGTAAAAAAAATATAAAAAAAATAAATTTAAAAAGTACGTAGTCATAAATCCTTTGGTGCGACTCACACTTGACTGATTTTCTTAAAATATAGAGCAATTTAAGTATAATAGCGGAATTTTTATTATTTCGTGCTGACGTTAATTAATAGAATATCTTCGTCGAAATTCTAACAACGCCTTGTTTTATCTATATTAATTAACATAAGTTTGACCGATTTGTTTGTCTGTGTGTGTCAGGCTGTCAGCGTAGCGCTCAAAGTTATTGACCGATTGAATTTCGGCTTTTTTATTCAAAAGATGGTGTCATTAGAATTATTCTTAATGACAGCTATGTTTAATGAAAATCTATTCAGCTGTTTAAGAAGTACCTATCAGCCATTTTACCAGCTGCTTCAGATACGTACAGTTGTACACTGCCACTGGGTATTGGGACTTAAGGTATATCGAGTAAATACACCAGATAATACTACAATTATATTGTATAGCTCTTCCAATTCACGAGGGCACGTGAGCTTTACTTGTGGTTACGTCGTTTACATGCACATTGCGTAAGTGTGCGTGCCTGTCAGGAGCGGGGGAGCTGGGAACGGTCAGGCGCGAGCAAGCTCTCGCTCACACTTATACAAATACGACACATACACACACACCACCATGAGCCACGCGCCCTCGTGAATTGCAAGAACTATAGCCAAATTTATTATGATAAATAATGTTCAATTAAGAATCTGTCTCTGGTTAAATCTTATTTAGGCAATCGCAATAAGGTCTTCACGATACAGGTTTTCCTAGTGTGAAGATCAACAGCAAAAAAATTTATTTTATTCTGTTTGCTAATAAAGTAATTTTTAATTTTTATTTTAATCAACTTTTCTTTGTATGGTCAGCGGGATGTCTTCCAGGTAATTAATTGTAGGTAAAATTTTTCCTTCCTTCTTTTCTTCAAGGAAAAGTCGTTTTAAAAGTTTTTTGTTTGAAATTCTTGTTTACACTCGTTTCAAAGTCCATCGCGAACTTGAGAGTGGGTGGAAAAATTCAAGTAATTGTAAGTCCGAAGTTTCGAGTTCCTCAATAGGCGCTATAGGGTCTGAAATGAGGAGAAACAGAGAGAGAGCAAAAATCTCGGAGGTGCGATAAATGTGGTATATCATGAGCTTTACTGAAGTGGCGATCACAAAACAATAATAACCGTGATGGTAGAATCCTTCTTATTAGATCCTCTTATTTATCAACTTTGATAATACATTTTTGATTAGGAACAATTTTTTTCGTTAATCTGATAGGTACCTTATAATTTTTTGTTAGTTGCATAACAGATAGTTTTAGTTAGTTACCTGACTAGGTAACTAACTAAATATATAATAATAGACTTATTATTTTACGCCTATAATGGGCAACTATATTTAAGAATTGGGCAACTGAAGAGTTAGATATTTCACCGTTTAGTCGTGATTATTGTTGTATTATCTTTGGCTGTAGAAAAAGATTGTTGGAATTTATTTGGTACAAAAACCCTAAACTAAACGATAATTGCGCACATTTGTTACACGGAACCAACACTACACTAAAAGACTGCTTCCGGGTAAAAACCTTCGTGTTTTATGTTACTGCTTCTAAGTACGTATAATATAAATTACTACAATTCATTAAAACCGTTTAAGATGTATTTGCAGGATAGTAAGATTACATCTATGAAAAACATTTATATAAGACCCACAATTGAGCATTTGACTGTTGTCAAAATGTGGATATTCATTCATTTAAAGCCTCAATAACCCAACGGTTAAAACTGCGGACTGAAAGGGCGCAGGTTCGAGCCCCACCCGTCGCACTATTGTCGTACCCACTCCTAGCACAGGCTTTCCGCTTATTTGGAGGGGAGAGGAGAATATAAGTCAAGTTCAGCTTGGCTAATATTCTTTAAAAAAAATTACAATCGAAAATTTAACATGTAAGAATAATGTAAGTATGTACTTACTACACTTATTATAACAACAAATATAGCCGAATCACGATTAGATATACAATAGAAGGAAAATATATAAATATTTTTGTGCTACTAGTACTATGAGTGTGTTACACTGTGAATGAGATGTTACTTTTTTATCAGTGTTTTAATAAAATTCGGCCGGTTTGACCTTTGATTACACTACACGCACCACCGCGCCGACCACACACAAATAGTACCTAAGCAGTATTATTATAATTATATAGTTCCTGCTTTAAAAATAATAATTAATATATCCGAAATATACTCTACATGCAGTAGTTTTCCTTTCTTTCCATGTACCAACATTTCTGTGATAGTGTCGTGTGGTGCGTGTTGCTACGTTCCTTCAAATATGGTTGAGCGAAGCAATGGCTTGATCATGCATCATGCTCGTGAACGGGTGCCACCAACGGGAATGGGTCTACTTTCTGTGTGCCCGTCTTAACATGTATTGGATTGTATGTAGGTATGCATTTTTGAAACCTCATTGTGGAAACACTGTATACCTATATAGCCTAGTTTTGTTACCTACTGTAAAAATTTGTTTGAATGTGTTTTCCCGTAAAGCAAAGAAAAATGGTAAGTAAAACGTAATATCTTTATGATTGATTGATTTATACTAATATCCCAATTCCCAGAAGCCCATAAGTACATAAAAATTGTACCGCGCCCAGTTGTATTGACGTCTGTAAGCGATGGGTCGGCAAACATAATAATATTGCGATGGAATGTCCCCGGCCACCACCTCAGCCCCAAGCGCACAAGGGTCAGATGAAATGTACTATTTCGTAATTTACCTTTATTTCCTTCAACTTTTCGCGGTAAAAAGAAAGAAAGTCATTATTGGGATTTTAGAAAGAAAGAAAGAAACGTTTATTTTGTAAATTGTGCCACACATCACCCGATAGGTATACCTAGATTACGTTATCTAGATTAGGTTGTCCCGGCGCCTCCACCACTTGAGCATTGTAGAGGCAAAAAGGCGTCAAGGAGAAAAAGCGCCGGAACAACTAAGTCATGTGCGTGTTTTACCTATTACTATCTTCTTGTCCACGATTTTAGCTTGAATTTTCCGGGATAAGAGGTAAAATATGTCACTCAAACGTCCTCAAATCATTATAAGCAACAAATTACGTCTCACGACTGAGCGCAGGTCTCCTCTCAGAAGAGGGTTGTAGGCCACAGTCCACCACGCTGGCCCTTTGAGGACACTATGGACAACTTTCATTTGTGCAGGTTTTCTTACGATATTTTCCTTCACCTTATCCCCTTAGGGGTTGAATTTTCAAAAATTTTGTCTAAGCAGATGCTACGTCATAAATTCATAATAGCTATCCGTATGCCGAGCCCGATCCGTCCAGTGCAGTGGTTTGCATTGTGAGTTGAAAGATCGGTGAGCCTTCTCCTTTTATATATTTAGATAGAAGATAGATGAAGAGCATACATTCTTCGACGCAGCGATGCTGGTGACGTCTCTCGCATTTCACATAGTGCAATCTCCTTTAAAAGCTTTCCACTATCACCTAAGGCACTTCTTGTACAAAGTTAAATGGAAATGTTTAAGATGTTAATGGGGAAAGTTTACAGCAAATAACTTACTTCAAGTGATGGGCAAAACGTTCTCATATATACGAGTTATACTACTTGTTACTAATATATATCAGTTATGTTATAAGTAGTTTCTTGGTTGACTTCTTGACGTGGAAGGGTAGTACATGCCATCGTACAAAAGCCCTAAAATGCTTGGCGGCATGTCTTTGACGGTAGAATGGTAATTAGCCACACCCAAAGCTTCCCACCAGATAAATCTCTACGCCTGACATCTCCCATTGAAGAGTTCAGTTATTCGAATTTACTTTTAATGTTGCTAATCAATCATTTAACAAATCCATGGATAGATATAGACGTGTTTAGATCGCAGTATGACAGCAGTAATATTGAGCAATCTAAGGGAAAAACTATCGTAAATTTTAGAAACACACTTTCAGCTCCCAAAGGCATCGAATTAAGCCCAGCTTTGTTCAATATCGAAATGTTTCAGTTTGCGCTGAACTGCCGAGTAATTGTTTAAACTCTACAATGTGGCCCAACTTAGTCGAAAAGGGAACGTTGGATAAACTTTGTAGCTGGATGGATTTAGTTTTGCTGTTGAGCCATCCGGTTGAATTACTGTACAGTACACCTATTGTTGTTAACCTTTAATAATAATGTTATTGAAAAACACAAGCTATGATTTAAGAAAAATTAAACCGAATTCAATCTACCGATACCGAAATAAAGAATAACTGAAAGGGGAAAAGCAAAAGTATGGGGAAGTATCTTGAAAACTACTAAACTGATTTTGATGAAATCTTTACTGTTCCCTAAGTTGAAGTAAATGTAGGCAAATACTTCGTTTAAGTATAGAAAAAGACTGGGAATCTGGAAATAAACTCGTATCGTATACGTGACAAAGATCCCTCTATAAAATTTTCAACTTTGATGATCTTTGTAACTTTTTGACCGATACGTATATTTACACCATATGATTATGTCAAAACTACGTGTATAAAGCTTTTCTATTGCACGTGTTCGATTTATGAATCACGATTCAAAAAAAAAAAGAGGGGTGTTGTAAGCGAGAAAGTTTTGTTTGTCTGTCTGTCAGAGTTCAAAGAGTTTGATAAAAAATAATTTAGAAGTTTAACGGATTATTTCTGCTCTTTTCCTATCAACTGCAACGGCTGACAACGTCTGAACAAAATCCCCATTTTCTTGAATTACCTATTCCATTATCAGTTCTAACAAAAGCACTGATGAAGTTAAGATCAAGTTTTTCTCTTCCTAACAGTATAACAATGTTTAACAATCCGAAACAAGAAAATGCAATTTTCATTAGTTCACTCGTACCTTGTATCTATCAAGTTTTAGACTACGTGTTCTACAAATTTCCCAAAGGCAACACAATTTAGCTGAGCTTAGTGCAAGGCGAAATTGTTGTACACTTTGGCTGAGTATTTGATTTAACTGCACACGAATTTGTGCAGTGAAAAGTGGATTTAGGAAAATATTCGGGATACCCATTTTATTTAGAACAGAGTTTTCGGAACTTATTGAAACCGCGATATCAAAATACCTTCAATCGTCAATTATTTGGAGGTCGTATAAATGTATAGCAATAGGTTTTTCTTTTCTTGAAATGAGTGATGACAATAGTTGCGAACAAATCAATTGTTGCTTTGTAGCTACGAGCATTTGCTATCACTATAGGTGAGTAATTTATGTCTAACTTTTGGGCACAACTTGTGGTCGGAGTTACATTAAAATTCCCACGAAAACACATGATTTTTCCAGAAATAGCTTGAATAAATAGGCTTGAAGAGTGACTTCAACTTTACGATGTTGAATCGTAGATACTCGTAGCTCTGTTGTGGCGTGATTGCAGGATAAACCAATAAATAAATCATTTTCTCATTAGTATTAGTAGCTTAGAAAGTAGAATAGGAAAGAAGGGGCTAAGAATTAAAACGCTTAAAAGTAAAACAGCTCTTCTGACTTTCCTGGAAGTATGCTACTGCCTAGGAACCTTATTCTCGATTTCACAGTAACAATATCTACTCAAATTAAAAGTAGTTCGTAAAAATAGTAAGCTTTGAGAAATATCTCAATTATTGAGAGCAATGGTATGGTGAATATTATTGCTCCCGAGGATTGAGCATCTCGCCGGGCACTTCACACAATAGAGCACTACGCTCGGAGGCCTAAAGAACAATGGCTGCCCGCACAATGGCCTGTTGTGTGGCGTAAGTTATTAGTGACACAATCCAGCAGCTCGTGGAACTTTAAGCAATGTCTCGTTTAAATAAAAAGTTACATTTCTTTCTGAGAATCGTTCAGTTATCAAGTAGTCTAGGAGATGGTAACACTGAAAGCCTTTCGTGGGGAATCGTACAATTTTGATACTTAAAATATCGAACACACTAATGCTGAGATCTATAGAGCGTGCTGTGACTCAGCTCAGACTCAAGATAGAGGTTAAAACGAGACACAAATATGTTCTGACATAAATCTGTCTAGTTTTAACTCTGTCTTGAGTCTGAGCTGAATGAGAGTGCGGTCTATAGATTTCAGCCTTAGAAAGGAAGTTTCTAATAAAATTCCACATCAAACTTAGGGTCAAAACAAGCAAAGCAAATTAAGCCTCAATAGCCCAACGGTAAAGGGTGCGAACTGAAAACTGAAAGGTCACAGGTTCGAACCCCACCCGTGGCATTATTGTCGTACCCACTCCTAGCACAAGCTTTCCGCTTATTTGGAAGGGATAGGAGAATATTAGTCAACTTCATCTTGGCTAATATTCTTTAAAAAAATAATAATTTGTGAGTGTCAAAAAATTGTTAATGAATCAATGTACAAAAAAAATTTTGATTACGCGGCTGTCAGTATCACCGGCTCAACCGCTTATATACCTAAGAAGTTTATTTGCTACATCTTTTTTAAAGGGTAAATGGCTCTTTTTAGTTACTACATATTTCATAGCCACAGTTGGTTCACGGGTTTCATACAATGGAGCTTTACGCCTGGAGCGGCATAAAGGACAATGTTTGCCCGCACAATTGTCTGTTGTGGCGTATGTTATTAGCGGCATAATTCCAACGCTTCTGAACCATTAGACATGCTTCGCTCGAAGCAGCAACAAAAGTAGGAATTTAATAACCGTGCTCTGTACCAAGGCATGTAACTATAAGTAGGTACATGCCTTGGTACAGATCTTTTCAATAAGAAGTTTTATTTAGAAATAGGATGATAATAATGTCCTCCCGACCGAATCCGGCCACGGCGGCCAATCTCCACAGAGACTAGCCATCTACGCGGGAGATATATTATAGTGCACAAGTGTGTGCGCAAACACAGGTGCACTCTCTATTCCCTCACTCTCATAACCCGATGGGACGGAAAATCCGACACGACCGGACAGAAATCAGGCGCAGGACCGACGGCTTTACGTGCTCTCCGAGGCACGGGGGTGACTCACCACCGACTTCCTAACTCCGGGCTAGTACTGAAAATTTCTTAACAGAAAACCCAATACAATTTTGGCTCGACCCAGGAATCGAACCCGGGACCTCGTCATCCGTAGTCGAACTTGCTAACCACTAGACCAACGAGGCAGTTAAATAGGATGGTAGTTTAGTCGCAGAGCAAGAGCATCCGTTAGAACATACGAGCTTCTGCCTTGATACCAAAGTTACGACCATTTTGATACTAGTCGTGGTGGTGGCTGCCCAATATGCGAGGTACCTACCTTAGTTGACATGTAATTTATAGCGCTGTCTCTATCAAATAAAGCTGACACACTCCTAATTTGTTATTGGGTAACTTTGGTAATCAACCGAGTTGACGTCAAAAGCACTATATTGTCGTCGTAATAGACCAAAGTAATAGACCGATAGACGTGACACAGACACTCTAAAGGCATAAACAGATTGGTCTCACTTACCTACATTACTCGTATACTTGTATACGATGATTTGTGATATGAGGGCCTATGCCGTAATGTAATTACTTTAAGGTTGCGATTGTATGACATCTCCAAACAAAATTGAATGGATATCTACTGCTTTAAGCGTTGGTAGTATAAGCCTTGACTAATTGATTTTAAATTAAATTAGGTACCTTTAAGGATAGAAACATATTTATCATATAAAATCCGTACTTGTATAAAATTCGTCACACACATAATATATATAATATACAACATCGCATAATATAATATTAGAAAGGATGCAAATATAATAGTTTGAAAATCTGGTAGTCATTGGGATCCAAGGTGCTGGAGTGATCGGTGTACCGACGACATCAAATCAATTGCAGAGAGTCGCTGGATACAGGCAGCGCAAAATAGAAGTTGTGAAAGTCTATGCAAGACACCCAAATCAAACATAGGTGTATGTATGCCTAGCTATTCATTAAGAATAACTGTAGAGAATTCGGTTTGACCCAAACTGCGCCCTAACCTAATTACTGCGGGGGTCAAGAATAAAGTAGAGCCCATATTTTGCGAGGCTTATGAATATCGCGCGTACAATACGCATGGAAATGAGTGTATTAGACCATGCGCTATATACTATGTGTACGGTTACAGTAATTTACTGCTGTAATTTCGATGAAACGTGCTGGGTAAAAGAGGTTTTATTTATAAAAGCTCTAAAATTAAGGAGAAAATATCGTTTAAAATACTTTTATATATAATTTGGAGTGTTAATTAAAAAACCTATCCAGGGCAAGTGGACTAGTGTAGAAACGCATATTTTTAGTTTTGCTAAAAAGCTAGCTTTTATACAAGAAAAGCATAGTTACTGAAAGCCATTCAATGTAAGATAATGGACAGACCGACAAATTTGGCGAACCTGTTAGGTTTCCATGTTTTACTACGAAACCCTTAAAATAAGGACGTCGTGGAAATCGACCAACTTATATGCCGTAAATCTGTAAAGAAAATCGCAGCAATTTCGGCAGTTCGTTTCCAAAAGAAACAGAACACTCCAAAAGAATGATTTCCCTTCACAATGACCCATAATAAATCAGACCAGTGATAGAACAGTTCCTATTATTTGATATGCAAAATCTCTATCGGTATATTGGAAAGCAATTTCCATAATTTTCTTCCAAGACACGATATCTCCTCACGACAGCGTAATTTATCATTCACGTCATGTTTTATGTATCCTATCAAGAAAAGTTTATGTATAATAATATACATACCTAAAAATTCTTTTTTACAAAACCGACTTCAAACGCCACTACAAAGTATAATATCAATTGTGCCTATAAAATCTCCCTCCCTCGATTTCTCCAGGATCCTATCATCAGATCTTGACTGATGGCCACGGTACCACCTGGGAAGTAAATCTACCCCTTCAAATAAAAAAAGAATTTTCCAAATCGGTCACGTTTTCGAGTAGGTAATCGGGGAACATACATAAAAAAAAAAAAGATTCCGACGAATTGAGAACGTCCTCCTTTTTTCAATTCGGTTAAAAATGTGTTTTTAGTTTTGCCCATCTGAAATCGTGTGTCTTGTTTTTTGTCCCGGAAAATCAAAGAGTTCCCGCGGGATTTTTAAAAACTATATCCACGAAGCCGTGTGCATCAACTAAAAGTAAATTAATTTTCTTCGTATAAAATGTAACCTATGTCACCCGGATATACCTAATAACGAATCGATTGACAAATCATCCATCAATTTTTTTTGAAAAGAGCAACTGCTGAGTTTCTTGCCGGCTCTTCTCAGCAGAATCTGCATTCCGAATCGGTTTATGACGTGTCATAAGAGCTACAAGTTGGCCTACATGAAATAAATAAATTTTGATTTTGATTTTTTGAAATTTTGAAAGTAGGCTCAGTAGTTCAGGCGCTACGTTGAAACATACTACGAATACATAGACGAAGGTACATGTATACAAACATGGATACATATACCTTCGTCCATCACACATACATAAGCTGATAAAATTATAACGCATGCGGTTCTAGCGCCTGGAATAAGCGACCAGCTTAACAATTTTATCAATCAATTTCCCAAACCAAACATCCATAATGTTTGCGTAATTTCTTCCCAAGCGTAAAATGAAGCATCTTTGTTTACTTCAGCTTCAGCCCCATTGATAGCACAGGTTAATGAGTTCTCGGCTGCCAACCTCATTTTGGATACTCAAAGATACTTTTCCGATTACTTTTGATCGACGATAAGTAAATACAGATAGGGAATGGTTTACTTATCGTTTATCGAGTATTTTTTATGGCTTAACGTGTTTCGTTAACCGATACCTGCTTATTTTTATTTCAAAGTTATCTAAATAAGTTTGTTTCAACTTTCATAAAATAGCGCTGAAAATGATTGATGGTGCGCTGAATGACGAAGCAAAACTTGCGTAAATGTATCTTAGAATGAATGACTGTCTTGTATTATTGTATTGCGTGGTGATGGTATTCCACCTTTTCTGCACAATGTATTTTATAATAATTTTTTTTGCTGAGATATGGTACATATAGGATATATTTTGGCAAGTGTGCTCAAGAACTATTCAATTTACTTCCATCATAACCTTTCTACCACTGAAACGCACGGCTTCGTACGAATCTGCCCCTACATTTCATTTCATTTCATAAGCGCTTTGCTTCGTCGTTCCTAATATGCACTGCGGAATGTCCTTCCGGCTTCCATTTTTCCAACTTACTATAATGACGTCTTTAAATCAAGAGTGATTAGGCATCTTCCACGCAAGCGTGCACCAGCTTCGGCTGCATCTTCACTTACCATTATGCACTGCGGAATGTCCTTCCGGCTTCCATTTTTCCAACTTACTATAATGTGACGTCTTTAAATCAAGAGTGATTAGGCATCTTCCACGCAAGCGCACACCAGCTTCGGCTGCATCTTCACTTACCATCAGGTGAGATCTCAGTCAAGCGTTAGTCTATATATTTAAAAAAATATAGTCATACATTTAATAGGCTCAGAGGCTAAGAGGCGCAAATATAAAAACCTCGACAGTAGTTCCTTAGATGTGCCACTTGGTCTTAAAATGTTGGAGCCGTGTGACACGAAGGCTTGCTAGAGCTTTTTCCGTTGAGCTATCAGAAAGGGTAAGCGAGTCTACACGGGATCCAAGAGCTGGCAGCTACCTTGGCCAACGAATTAGTTTGGCCAAGGGGGCTATGCTACACTGCTGTAATTTCGATGGGGTTTTACATAGTTTTAATTTTAGTTTTATTTCATTTACTAATTTAGATTTAAGTTTAATTTTAAATTATTTAAATAATATAATAATCTTATTATATTAAAACTGTATACCTTTTAATTTTTAAATAAATTAAAACGTGTTTGCTCCTTTTAAAACCACGCACCAGATAATATGAGAGACGACGTAATTGTTCACCCGGGGCCTTAATACAGAAACGTGCTAAAAGCTTTCCTTTGTTCGGCCACTGCTAATGATAAAGCGGTGAGAGATTTGCAAACACTTCCCTTCATATGTGAGAGACATAAATGAAGACTTATCTTATGTTAGATATTATTTAAATCATTTGCAAAGTACCTTTGGTGATAAGGATATCCATATCCTTACTACTATTATAAATGCGAAAGTGTTTGCTCGTTGGTTTATCCTTTAATCACACTACGGATTTTTTGCATGGGTAAATTTGAGAACCTGAAGAAGACACTTGAACATGACATTTTTATCCGGGAAAATTAGAGAGTTCCCAGTTTTCTCTCTTTCTATCACGTAACTCTTATCCCTTCGCACTCTCTGAATTAAAGCCCTTCGAAGAGGTACGCCATGTACTTGTAGCTCCGTAGTTTAATGCGGAGTGCGTCAGGCCTGGCCATAGTCCGCCACGCTATCCAATCCAAAATTACTGATTGGCAATATTATACCATGATTGCTACAGTGTAACGATTGCAATCGTCTCTGATTAGCCGATACTCACTCTCTATTAGCTAAAATGATTGATGCAGAAAGAAAGCGATAAGTTAAGCAAATCACCACTATTGAGATGATTGTTGCAACCTTTACAGAATCGGCCTGCTGAAGTCCTTAAAGGTTAACTTTTGAGAACACAATGCTTGAGGCATGCCTCATGCTGTTTTTCTTCACTGTTAAAGCAAGTTCCTCGACTCACGCTAGCTCAAGCGGAATTGTTGAATCAACCTGAGACATCGCACTATGAAGCAAATTTGCTTTGTGGTGTTGTTGTTTGCGTCAAGTCAGGGCTGCTTGCTCTTTGGTTGCTCAATAAGTTCTCAAGTAGTATAGTGCTTCAGTATACAATCGTTAATCACTACGGGAAAGCGTCGTACAACACGTGCCACACGTGAGTTCCTGTTTCGGTAGAACTACCGTTGAAATCCTAGTTGGCATCACCATGGCGACACGAATATTCCATTTGAAATAGTTACAGCCGCGTTACGTAAGAGCCATGAGCTGGTAGGAAGATATGAGATAGTATAGACTTGTTTGAAGGGGTAGATGATAGGTGAAAGTTTTTTAATCGCCACTTTACTTCATAAAAGAAAATTTTCTGTGAATAAGCGATAAATTATAACAAAATAAGCCGACTTCAATATACCGAAATAACGAATAACTGAAAGGGAAAAAGTGTCCATAATATCATAAAAACTCCTGAAAAGATTTTGATGAAATCATTACTGTTCCTTAACTTGATATGAATGTAAGCAAATAAAAAAAGAATGATCATAATCTATTTAATGGTTTCGGCACACAATCATACATAACACCTACACAATTTTGTATATTCGTTTGGAAGCCCTAATAGATTATCATGTTTGAATATTTTGCAGTTCCAATACTATTAGATACATACGTTTCGATTTGATAACCTCCTTTTTTTGAAGTCGATTAAAAATCAGCCCTTAACTGCGATCTTAATCGTTAGTGTCAATACCTAATGCCTAAACCCTTCTCATTTGGTAGGTGACATGGGTCCAGTAGTGGGCCGCGATGGGTTGTTATGAATGAATGAAGTCAGAATATGCTGTAATATGTAAAACTTTTAGCTTTTATCCTCACACGCGTGACACGAGCTCCCTAGCTAATGTAGTTACCACAACAACGCTCCATTTTTCACAAAGTTCGCTCAGAATAATAAATCAGGCAGTTTGGTTGGCGTATAGTGGGGTTTTAATGGTATTTTACGATGCGGATTGCCCCTACCTTTATGTGGAATGTGGCACTCCCTATCTCCCTATTCTTATTTTGGACAGTTGTGACCTTTACTTTAACTTATGTTAAGTATAACTTATGGTTCTGAAAAAAAAAGAAACCGGAAGGTGTCTATGACAACTCTGTAAAGAAATGACATAACCCCATTGTGTATCAGCTCATTTGTTTCTTCTTGATACGTATTCTGCGTCTAGATGATATTCAAGGTCTAATGATGGAACTTGATGGAGGATGAACGTTAACCGCCTCGAAGGTGGCTATGGTAACTCTATAATAAAACTACATAACCCCATTGCATTTCGGCTTGTTTGATTCGTCTTGACATGTACTCTGGACCTAGATTATACCCCGGGTCTGATGATGGAACCGGAAGGCGTCTATAGGAACTCTACAACAAAGCTGCGCACTTAAGCTGGTCATCTAGTACCTAATAAAGCAATCCTCAAGAGGTTTTCGAACCCTCAGTGCGCGAATATGACTCGCACTTGATCGGTAATATTTGTTTCTGTTTAAATTACTATTATCTACCTACATAATGGGTTTTCATGTCATTATAATATGACATCTTAAAACAATATTGAAATAATACTACTTCAAACTTTGGCGGTAGGGGCCACCCTTGATTGGCTGATGCTCTCTCTCTATTGGTCAAAATGCATTCATGTAACAAGAACTACCTACTACCACCAATGAACCTACTATTTGTCTCACATTTGGCAAATAACCTCATTTCAAAAAACACCATAAATTCAGCAGATCAGAGGCGATTGTGAACGTATATAGCAACAATTCTTAGACAATCCGAATACAGCTGTATCATGAAATAATAATATATTCTCCAAATTTTCACACAAGCTCTTCAGCTAATGTATCTAAAAGTTATCACAACAATGCTCGGAGTTTCACCGCAACACTTGCTGTGAATAATAAATCGGGTAGTTTGTTCGGCGTACAGTGGGCTTTTAATGGTGCTTTATGATTCGGATTGGCTCTACCTTTATGTCGACTGGACAATAACAAATATAAATGTGTGCGGGAACCTTTTATTCGTACAGACTAAATGGACTCATAACAATAGCACAACAATAGTTTGTGCGTTGAGTCACGATTTCATATTATTTTATAAATTTTCTTCTTCTTTAATAGACGTCCACCTCTGTACATAAGGCCTTTTGTAGAGACCCGCAAGCGGTTATTGCGGCTTGTATCCAGTGGCTTCCTGTGATTCATCTGATTTCTATGGGATCTACCTACACAATAATAATCTGGTGGGAGGCTTTAGCCGTGGCTAGTTACCAACCTATCGTCAAAGACGTTCCGCCAAGCGATTTAGCATTCTGGCACGATGGCGTGTAGAAAATGATTAGGGGGTATGGGTTGAATCTACACTGTCATACCCGTTCCAAGATAGCCCGCTACCATCTTAGACTGCAGCGTAACTTACTATCAGGTGAGATCGCAGTCAAGGTCTATCTTGTCAACGAATAAAAAAAATCCTTACTAATCCTTACTTCCTTAACTACATTACAAAATGCAATCGTATGTTTTTGTTTGTTGGCTTATCCCTTTATCACGCAGAAAAGAAAAGTCTGATCGACGCGAATTTTTGCATAGGTTTAATTGAGGACTTGGAGACTGACAAAGGCTAAGCTTTATCCCGGAAACACAAAGGGTATCCGCGGGATTTTTAAATATCTATCTACCTAGTTTAATGATACTATATTTTTTGGCTCAGGATCCGAAGCCTTGTTTATCTAGCTAACCAGCTAACCAAGAAAAATAAAAACTTCTTTACCTACTGGAGTATGTTCTTTACGCAGGGATCATACAAACATGTACCTGTGGAGTCCAGCGGTCTCCACGGAGAGCTTACTGTTGCTGGCTGGTTATGAGCTGGCCACTATCTATCACTTTTATTTTCATATTCGAAGGCATTCAAACTTGGAATGCAATTTGAATGTTGTTTGGAATGTAAGTTTGAACAGGCGTCGTAGTCATTATTCTATTTGCCACCGACCAAGCCGGAGGCCTAGAAAAGTAATATTCTCGACTTCCGTCCACGCCGGACGACACAACGCCTGTTCATCCAAGTTTAAGTTTATCTTGTTACATTATTTTATTGTTGGATAAATACAAATGTACAATAACCAGTGTGATACGGTTTTCATTTAGATAGGGCTTCATTTCCCCTATATTGGTGACCCCGACGTGATTAATAATACGATTAAATACGACGTGATTAATCTAATACGATTTTTGTGTAATTTTTATTTAATATGGAGGCGAAATTAAGAGATTTAGCAAAAGAAAATGAAGATCTTAAGAGTAAACTGAAGGAGTTGGCTGGTTCAGCTATTCCTTTACTAGAGGAGAACAAGTCACTAAGGGATAAAATTGCCAGTTTTCCGGCGCATCAATCGGAAGCCCCCATGGAAGACACGAGGGTATTTAAAGTGTCCGCGAAACTTCCTCCGTTTTGGTCCGATCGGCCAAGCATATGGTTTGCCCAGGTCGAGGCCCAATTCTCAATTTCAGGGGTAACAGCGGATCAAACTAAGTACGATTACGTTGTAGCTCAATTGGATTCACGTGTGATTGGCGAGGTGGAGGATATTATTACTCAGCCGCCGGTCACAAACCGTTACTCCTTTTTGAAAGGTGAGCTTATTCGTCGTTTATCCACCTCTGAGGAACAGCGGGTCAGACAATTAGTGAGTGATGAGGTACTAGGAGATCGCAAACCGTCTCAATTTTTACGCCATTTGCGTTCTTTAGCGGGGCACGTACTCTCAGATCAAAACATTTTACGTCAGTTGTGGATGCGCCGGTTACCACAACATTTACAAGCAATTTTGGCCGCGCAAAGTGAATTAACATTAGATAAAATAGCTGAATTAGCTGACAAAATTTTAGAAGTTTCCCCAGGCATTGTAGCCACTTCGGCGCTTAATAATGCGGCTTGCTCATCCGAAGCGAGTTTCGCTTCGGTTATGAGTCGTTTAGATGAATTAACTAGGGAAGTATCCGAAATTAGAAATCAAAAAAATTTTTCGCGTCATAGAAATAGATCGAGAGGTAGGTTTAGGAATAGGCGTTTCGCATCACCATCCCCTAGGAGAAACAGTCCTAGCAATGGTGATGATTTATGCTGGTATCATAGGAATTTTGCGTCGCGTGCTGTGAAGTGCGTCAAGCCATGTTCATTTAAAGGACAGGGAAACGCGAGCGACAATCAGTAGAGGCGGTTCCTGATTGGTCGGCCCGTAGCCGCCGTCTATTTATTACCGATGTCAAGTCGAAAAAAAGATTTTTGATTGACACCGGCTCAGACGTTTCATGTTTTCCGGTTTCTTGGATGGAAAGTCGTCCGAAAGTAGCCGATTATTCGATGCGCGCTGCAAACGGAAGCGATATCAAAACATTTGGAACTATTTTACTATCGTTAGATTTTAGATTAAGGCGTGATTTTAGGTGGCATTTCATAATTTGTGATGTGACAACTGCAATTATTGGCGCTGATTTTCTCGCGCATTTTTGCTTATTACCCGACTGTAGGTCAGGTCGAGTTCTTGATGGTTCGACTGGCCTGTCGTGTGTTGCATCGGTTGCCCATCACGAGCAGGTTAGCATTAAAACTGTAGCTTCAGAATACAATATTTTATCTGAATTTCCCGCGATCGTTCGCCCGCCGGGTCCGGTTCGTTTAATCAAACATAGTACCGTGCATTACATCCGAACAACGGATGGTCCGCCGGTTTGTTGCCGTCCGCGCCGCCTAGGTCCATCAAAGTTAGCTGTTGCTAAGAAAGAATTCGATAGCATGTTAGCTTGTGGCACCGCAAGGCCTTCAGATAGTGCGTGGTCATCGGCACTTCATTTAGCCCCGAAGGGGGAGTCTGATTGGCGTCCGTGCGGTGATTATCGTGCTTTAAACGCTCGCACGATTCCAGATAGATATCCAGTGCGTCATATCGGCGATTTTAACCAAAATTTGGTTGGTTCGACGATTTTTAGCACAATCGATTTGGTTAAAGCGTATCATCAAATTCCAGTAGCGAAGGAAGATATCTGTAAGACTGCTATCATTACTCCATTTGGTCTTTTTGAGTTTCCTTATATGACCTTTGGACTTAGGAACGCAGGGCAAACATTTCAAAGGTTTATCGATGAAGTTGTCCGCGGTTTAGATTTTTGTTTCGCTTATGTTGATGATATTTTGGTCTTTTCCAAAGATCAACAACAACATTTAGAACATTTACGTATTCTTTTTAAAAGATTAGAGGAATACGGGATTGTTATTAATGAGAAAAAATCTCATTTTAATCTTACAGAAGTTCGTTTCCTGGGATACACCATAAGCGCTGCTGGGATTAGTCCTCCTACGGACAGGATTAGGAACCTTCAAGAGTTTCCTTTGCCTAAAACAGTGCAAGGTGTACGTCGTTTTCTCGGTATGGTGAATTTTTATCGTAAATTTCTCCCTAGTATTGCGCGCTATCAAGCTCCGCTCATTGATGCTCTATCAGCGATTCAAGGTAAGGGTGCAAAGCCATTTACTTGGACTCCTGACTTAGAGCGTAGTTTTATTATTTGTAAAGAAAGTTTAGCTAACGCGACTCTGTTAGCACACCCAGTCGCTGATGCTCGGCTAGGTTTATTTACAGATGCATCGAGCTCTCATGTCGGTGCATGTCTGCAGCAAGAGGTCAGACAGGGTTGGCAGCCTATTGCATTTTTTAGTAAGAAACTTAATTCTAAGCAATCAACGTGGCCTGCCTACTATCGTGAATTATTAGCTATTTACGAAAGTGTGCAACATTTTAAGCACATTCTTGAAGCACAAGCGGCAACGATATATACAGATCATAAGCCGTTGCTTTACGTGTTTACACAAAGACGGGAAAAACTTCCGCCCGTTCAATTAAATCAATTAATTTTTATTTCTCAGTATACCACGGACATTCAACACGTTAAGGGAGCTGAGAACGTTGTAGCTGATGCATTCTCGCGCGTCGAGAGCGTCGCTGCCCAAGATATCCTGGTTGAGCTTGCGAAGTCGCAAGCGGCTGATGAGGAATTAAAGGCGCTGAGTGACTCAACGTCGATGACGTTGGCTCGGGTCACAATTCCAGACACCAGGTTAAAAATTACATGCGATGTGTCAACAGGTAAACCACGTCCTTATGTAACTCCGCAGTTTAGGAAGAGTATTTTTGAAAGTTTTCACAATCTCTCTCATCCCGGGGTCCGTGCGACTAATAAATTAATTTCGGAACGTTTTGTTTGGCCATCTATGAAAAGAGACTGTCGTGTATGGACACAGGCTTGTCAGGGGTGTCAGTTGTCGAAAGTAACGCGGCACACTAGTGCACCTTTCTCTAAGTTTGCTCTCCCATCGGAGAGATTTGCATATATCCACATGGATATTATAGGCCCATTACCTTATTCTTCGGGAATGAGGTATTGCTTAACTATCGTGGATAGATTTACTCGTTGGCCAGAGGTATTGCCCATGCCAGATATTACAGCGGGAACTTGCGTGGCAACTTTCGTCTCTGGCTGGCTATCAAGATTCGGTTCAGCACGGGTTATTTTAACAGATCGAGGATCTCAATTTGGCTCGCATTTGTTTCAGAAGATAGCTGCGGTTGTAGGTGCTCAACACCAGACGACAACCGCGTATCATCCTCAGGCAAACGGGATGGTCGAAAGATTTCACCGGCAGCTCAAGGCAGCGATCATGTGCCATGCGAATCCAAGGTGGACTGAGGTTCTCCCGTTGGTACTTCTAGGGATCAGGAGTGCCTGGAAGGAAGACCTCGGCACTTCCTGCGCAGAGCTAGTCTACGGGGAGCCGCTACGTCTACCAGGTGAATTTTTCGACCCTAAAGATTATATTAAGGACCCAACATATTTAGTGGACAGACTCAGGTCTCATTTCGCAAATTTATCTCCATCCCCCGCTTCTGACCACAATAGTAGGAAGATATTTCATATCCCAAAGGATTTAGCTTCGTCGGAATATGTTTTCGTTCGTAGAGGTCCTTTTCAAAAAGCCTTAGAGCAACCCTACGTAGGCCCTTTCAAGGTTCTAAGTAGGGAAGGGAAACATTATAAAATAGAAATGAAAGGCAAAGAGGAAAATATTTCAATCGACAGGTTGAAACCAGCCTATGTTTTAGGTCCGGAGGAGTTGGACGAGCTGGGCAAACCTGTTGTTAGGACGCGTTCAGGGCGTAGAGTTCATTTTAATGTTAATAGTTAATTAATCATTGTTTTTCTTTTTCCTTACTTTTCATGTCTTCCTGGGGGAGTGATGTGGAGTCCAGCGGTCTCCACGGAGAGCTTACTGTTGCTGGCTGGTTATGAGCTGGCCACTATCTATCACTTTTATTTTCATATTCGAAGGCATTCAAACTTGGAATGCAATTTGAATGTTGTTTGGAATGTAAGTTTGAACAGGCGTCGTAGTCATTATTCTATTTGCCACCGACCAAGCCGGAGGCCTAGAAAAGTAATATTCTCGACTTCCGTCCACGCCGGACGACACAACGCCTGTTCATCCAAGTTTAAGTTTATCTTGTTACATTATTTTATTGTTGGATAAATACAAATGTACAATAACCAGTGTGATACGGTTTTCATTTAGATAGGGCTTCATTTCCCCTATATACCTACCTACTACCTACCTAGTGCCTACGTAAAGAGATTGAATTTTTTCAGAAATTCATTAACACGTTAACTGTCCGTGCCCTACATATAGGGCACTGTGGAGTTAGCCATAGCGTCCGTGCACTATATTTAGGGCACCGCTCCGTTCGAAATTAATGTTATTTCTTGAGCTGGACGTACGAAAAAGACTATTGAATTTGAGGTGGACGTGTGGATTAGGAGTTGCGTAAATAAAACCGCGAGGGACATACGGAATAATCTTAATAATATAAGCGGTAGTTGAGGGTAATTTGGAAAGAGGGTAATGAGGAAAAATTATTAAATAAAACATTAATATTTTCAGTGGCATTCATTAAAATATGACAGGCAGAAGTCTTTTTTACAATAAATACATTTTGTAACCACCTTTGGCGTTTGTCTCCTTGCTTCATTTACCGTCTTTCCACTTTCCGTTAAACTTTAAATAATTAAGTAAATTTCCGAAATTACGTTATATTTTGACAGTAAAACTTTTAAACAGCTGTCTGATACTTTCTTGTCTATGCCTCACGCTCAAAAAATACAAAAAATAGAAATACCCACAAATAGTGCACTAAAATATAGCTGCAGTTCATGGTGATACGTCCGTGCACTACATATAGTGCATCGAAATTAAGTTGAGAAGTCCGTGCACTACATGTAGGGCATAGGGAAATTCAGCCTGTAATACAAATTCATGAAACCTGGAGATAGTCCCGTCATCTCGTGAAGCTCTATATATAATCTTTATTGAAATAATCAAAAAAAAAAGTTGGACGTAGAGTGTCACTTGACCAAATCAACTTGGACAGCTAACGTGTTAAATTAACCCTAAAATGATATATCGAAAGAAGAGAAAATTATGTACGACGAATATGTGAACTTATCACTCTCGTGTCAAAATATTATTTCGTGTTTTACGGAAGAAAATTTAATTTCGCATGAAGCAAAATAGAATGAGAGCACCCGCTGGCTTAATTTACCCGATATATTCGTACGCACACGCCATTGACGAAAATGCCGTGAAAGCGACATTTGGCTTAACATAAAGCATCTTAAACGAGTTTGAAATTCCATCTGCAATTTTTATTTTTACTCTATTTTTTTATAAGGTTGTATTTATTTCCTTATAGGAAATTGACATAATAATACTGGACTTCGGGTCAGCGCTAAAAATTGTCTGAACCGAAAGAAATCCAAAACGCGAAAAAGGTTTCCAATCGCCGCAGTTGAAGCAAATTATTGCAAGCAAAATTAGGTTGTTAATAATGGTCTAAGACATTAATTACAATGTATTAGTTTGTTTATAAAAATACACACGTACACTCGTATATATATAGGTTTTCTCTGGACACTTTTTTCGTGAATTTTGCATTACACCCAAGGTCCAAGTATTATTATGTCAATGCTTATAGGTAGGTATTAAAATGTTTTCTGACAAGAAATTCTCAGTAGGTATACTAGCCCGGAGTTAGGAAGTTGGCGGTGGGACACCCTATGCCTCGGAGGGCACCTAAAGCTGTCGGTCCTGCGCCTCATCTCGTGTCGTCGAATTTCCGTCTCATCTGACTATGAGAGTGAGGGAATAGAGAGTGCACCAGTATTTGCGTAGACACTAGTGCACTATAATATGTCCCGCGCAGATGGCAAATCTCTGTGGAGATTGGCCGCCATGGCCACATTCGCATATTACGTAGGGTATAATAACAATCATCTCTATGTCAGTACCGCGGCCTGATTACGTAAAAATTTGCAACAGCAACAGCAATAGCAACGCGACAGCAATCACTACGCGATTGGTCGCAAAATGTCACTAAAAATCGTATTAGGGAAGCCAATCGCACGTCTATTGCTCGCCTATCGCAAAATGTACTTTTCTCCGATCGCTGTCGTGTTGCTACTGCTGTCACTACTGCAAATTTGACGTAATGAGGTTGACAAGTGACGTTTGACAGCAATGATCGCGCGATTTACGCCTGTCGCGAACCTGTCGCGAGAAACGTAATAACCCCGCCGCTCAGGTAAATCGCTCTAGCGTGGGAAAACAACCATTAAAATTTCACACTGTAAATGGAAAAATACGAGAGTGTGTTTTGTTTTCTGTTACATTTTCACTGCTCTGCGAAGGATATATTATAATAGTTCTATTTCAAAGAACAAAACACGTAATACAGGATTTTTACCATCTAATCCTATTACATATCCTACTAGCTGTTGCCCGCGACTTCGTCCGCGTTAATTTTTGTTATTATGATCGCGATTAAGAAGTTTTTAAAAGAATATAATTATTTTAAACATGGATAATTTTCCCCGATTTTGCAACATTTTTCACTAATGCTACGCTCCTATTGGTCGCAGCGTGATGTTATATAGCCTAAAGCCTTCCTCGATAAATAGACTATCCAACACAAAAATAATTTGTCAATTCGAACCAGTAAGTAGTTCCTGAGATTAGCGCGTTCAAACAAAAAAAACTATTCAGCTTTATATATTAGTATTGATTATTATACTATATCGTATTAATATTATAAATGCGAAAGTTTGTATGTTTGTTACTCAATCACGTCGCAACGACTGAACCGATTTGGTTGTTTGGCACAGAGATAGATTATAGACTGAAATAGCACATAGGCTTTTTATCCCAGAAAATGAGGGTTCCCGAGGAAATTAAAAAAAAAGTTAATCCACGTGAATGAAGTGGCAGGCCGCAAAATAAAAGAGTTCTCGCAAGAATCCAAAAACCTCAATCCCCGCGTACGAAGTCATGGGCATCATCTAGTACTGTCATAAATGCGAAAGTGTATATCTATCTTGACGCTTTGGCACAGAGATAGATTGACCCTGGAGACAGAATATAGTTACCTCATACTTTAATCAGAGAGTTCCCAACGGCTTTATAAAACCACGCTTAAAATGAATTAGAAATTCAGTCTCCTTTTCATGGAAGGATTATTTATTTTCTTTTAATCTGTTGTTATACAACGTGTATTGAAAATCTGAAATAATACTGAAGGAGGTGAATGTGCTCATGAAACTGAACAACTTTCCCCAAGGAACATAGGTCGAAATGTGAAAAAAAATGTGGTGTGGTGGTGTGTGAATACAAAATTGACGATCAGCTGATTGATTTACTATGGGAGGTAAAAACTTTTTTTTCAAATTTCGATCTAGGTTCAATGGGGAAAGTTGTTCAGTTTCAAGAGCACATTCACCTCCTTCAGTATTATTTCGGAGTTTCAATACACGTTCTTTACTTACAATAATTTAACCGCCTCGTCGTCGTCTAGTGGTTGTCTAGTTTGACTACGGATGACGAGGTCCCGGGTTCGACACCAGGGTCGGGCCAAAAAATGTATTGGGTTTTTCTGTCAAGAAATTCTCAGTACTAGCCCGGAGTTAGGAAGTTGGCGGTAAGTCACCCCCGTGCCTCGGAGAGCACGTAAATCTGTCGGTCCTGCGCTTAACCTCTCTCCGGTCGTGTAGGATTTCCGCCCCATTGGACTATGAGAGTGAGGGGATAGAGAGTGCACCTGTGTTTGCGCACATACTTGTGCACTGTAATATCTCCCGCGCAGATGTCTAATCTCTGTGGAGATTGGCCGCCATAACCGGATTCGGTAGAGGGCATATTATCTAAATATATAAAAGGCAAAGGTGACTGACTGACTGACTGACTGACTGACTGATCTATCAACGCACAGCTCTAACCACTGGACCGATCGAGCTGAAATTCCCTTCCCTCTCGGATTTCGTTTAAAACAGACGTGTGTAACTAATTACAAAATATTAGTTTTCAAAATTAATTTAATTTAAACAGAAAAATTTAAATTTTGTCCAGTTATAACGTGTTCAAGTACCAGGCGCTCATAAGTTTACAAGTGTCGGGTTAGTTGGTGTGCGTGCGTCATATGCACCTTTCACAATACACATGCGTGTACGCTCCGCCCGCGCTGCAACTGAAGACCAATAAGGTACGAATAACAGCTGTGTGTTTCTAGTATCCTATCGCTATGTACCACACACCGCCACACGCTTCGATGTCACCCTCGCCGCAGACTTCACATCGTAGACGGTCGTCGGAATCGGATTTAAGCGCGGAAAAATTTGAAAGGGACCGCGCCAACTGCGATCTCCCAACTCACACTTTCCGGCTTAGTAAAAGGAAACGGTCGGAGTCTGAGGATGATGACAAGTTAAAAGCTTTCATCCTAGAAATAAGACACATGTTCGATGAACAAGAAAAAAAGATGGACAAATTTTGCGCGGCAGTCGAAGATATTCGTTCATCAGTTGAGTTTCTGGCACAAAAATATGACACACTCGTCACTAGGTTGGATAAAATGGAGTCCGATCGCAGCAACGATGCTAAGTACATCAAGTCCTTGGAGGACCGACTGGACCACCTGGAGCGTGGAGCGAGATCGTCTTGCCTGGAGATCAGGAATATCCCTGTGACCAAACCAGAAACCAAAGACGATTTACTAAAAATAGTCACGAGCATAGGAAATGTACTTAAAACAACGATCCAGTCTCACGAAGTTAAGGATGTGTACCGCATTAAGACTAAGGACCCGGCAAACAAGACGATTATCGTGGACTTTACTAGTAACCTTTTAAAGGAAAAAGTTATTATTTCACTCCGTAAATTCAATAAATACAACAATGGGTCAAATAGATTATCTACCGAACATCTGAAAATCTCGGGACCCTCCAGGCCAGTTTTCATCTCTGAAAATCTTTCTTCAAAAATGAAACGCTTGTATTTCTTAGCCAGAGACTTTGCAAAAACGAATAACTACAGGTTCTGCTGGCTTTCACACGGGAAAATCTTTTTAAGAAAAAAGGAGGGAGACACATTTGTCCGAGTGGACTCGGAATCGGACCTGGATAAACTTAAAGCTCAGATATGACTGCTGTCGGTTATTTACGGTAGTGAATGGATTTTCCCCCCTTTTAGTCTAGTAAAGACGCCGATCAACTTGTGTATATCCATTTTACTAACTTTTGCCAGCCTTTGTAACCTGATTTTCCAATTCTATAATTATTATTTAACATACACTTTCAATTTTATACACATTCATATTACAATTTATACACATTCCTCAACTTACACTCATTCAAATAAAACACTTACCCACTCAAACACAATACGTAGACTTTACAAGCGTTTTGCCTTTGCCGATTTCATCATAAGTACCCACTCTTGTCATAAAATGCACAACAACTCTGTTACTGACAGAACTAAAGTGTCACAATCGATGAATTTTAGTTTTCTCATGGTTTCAGCTCATTTGTACTTTTTACTTATTGGATTTGAACATGGATGACATTTTAACTATAAATAAAGATATAGAAAAGTTCTCCCTCTCGAAGTCGTATATTTGTCTTCCTGAAGAAACTGACAACTACGTAAAGAATGATCACATGTTTTTTAAAATTCTTCAATTAAATATCCGAAGTATAAATCGTAACTTTAGTGGTTTACTGGTATTATTACATAGAATTAAGTTACAATTAGATATTATTGTCCTGTCGGAATGTTGGCTAAGTAAGACTCACACAATTCCTTCCTTGGACGGTTTTCAATTATTTGCTTCTACATACTCAAATCAAAATGAAGGTGTTGTTGTCTATGTTAGGTCCGGCCTCAAATGCTCACTGGAAGACATAAAAATAGAAGAAGCAAATAGTCTTATTCTTAAATTTCCCGATGATGTTGTGGTTATTGCTCTGTATCGATCACCATCATATAAGAATATTAATGTTTTTCTTAATAGTATTGATCATGCACTTAATCAGCTAAATGTTTTCAAAAATATTTTCATGGTTGGTGATATCAATATAAATTTACTTCCAGATAGTAATGATATGAATGCAGATCCTTATCTAAATCTTCTTGCATCTCATGGCTTACTTCCTGGTCACCTTCTTCCTACCAGGCTGAATAACTGCTTGGACCATGTTATAATTAAATCTCTTAATTGCGGGATTATTTTAGTCCTTGATGTTGATATCACTGATCATGCACCAGTTTTATTTTTCTGTGACACTACGGTGAAAAATCTATCTGCAAATCACAACTCTCTTCGTAGGGACATAAAATCTATAGTTGCCAATTTGGAGAAGGCCGATTTCTCTACGATTGTAAATTCCTGCGATCCTGAGTATGCAACTGATGCCCTTGTTACATTAATCTCTGATATCATAAAAAAACAATCTCACATTGTCATTATTCCAAGCAAAAAGAGGATATTAAAACCGTGGATAACTCCTGGCTTGTTGAGATGTATTCGTCATCGTGATAATTTATTTAGAAAATCCAAAAAACAACCAAATAATCTGGTATTAAGAAAAACGTTTACTCGATATCGGAACTTTTGTAATAATCTTTTAAAAAAATTAAAATGCGAATACGAACGTAACGAATTTCGTAAGGCTGACAAAAATCCGGCAAAAATGTGGAAGCTTGTCAAGAGACTTGCTAACATCGATTCTGTGAAGTCCAATTCTTCTGACCTGCTGAACCTGTGTACTGAGCCTTCGACCTCTGTAAATACAGTTAATTCCATTTTTGCTAAGATTGGTCAGACTCTCGCCGAAAAAATAGTCCAGCCATCAATTGACAAAACAAACGAGGTTATACCTCTCATCCCAACACGTTTAAACTCAATGTCCTTGCTTCCCGTGGACAACAAAGAAGTGGAACTCATTATATATAATCTTAAAGATAAATGTGCTGTCGGTTGGGATGGCATTCCCTCTTCTATAGTTAAAGCTGCTGCACATATTTTAGTTCCCATCCTTACATCCATTTTTAACCTCTGTCTTGCTCACGGGGTTTTCCCACGAGCCTTCAAAAGGCCCTTGTGCACCCTATTTATAAAACTGGAGATAGGGATAATGTTGATAACTATAGACCCATTTCGGTGCTCACTACCTTATCAAAAATTTTTGAAAAAATTCTGAATAAAAGATTAGTAAATTACTTGACTGAAAACGACATTCTCTCTGAAAATCAATTCGGGTTTAGGGCGGGCAAGTCTACAGAAGATGCTGTAGTGACGTTAACTGATCATATTGCTAGAAATTTTGACAATAAGCTTAAAACTGTGGGTATCTTTCTGGATCTTTCTAAAGCCTTTGACACCGTGTCTGTTCGCATGTTACTAAATAAGCTTGAACGACTTGGCATAAGAGGGATCGCTCTTGAAATTTTTAAAAGTTATTTGTCTGAGCGCTCACAAAGTGTAATTATAGAAAATTACATTAGCGAACCGGAAGCAGTGCATTATGGAGTTCCTCAGGGTTCTGTACTTGGACCTACCCTATTTCTAATTTATGTTAATGATTTATGTTCACTTCGCTTATCAAATTGTAAAGTTATCACATACGCTGATGATACAGCTCTAATTGTTAGTGGTGTTAACTGGAAGGAAGTCTGTAATCATTCTGAATTAGCCATTAGAGCTGTTATGAAATGGCTAAACTGGAACCTCCTTACACTAAACGTACACAAAACGAAATTTATAACCTTTGCCCCTAATACGCTTACCCAAGCTCCTGTCTCCTTCACAATACGTGCTCACAGTTGTGATGGTTTTAATTCAACCTGCACTTGTAAAGCTCTTGAACGTACTTCCTGTATCAAGTACTTAGGTGTTTTAGTAGATTGCTTGCTATCTTGGAAACAACATATTGAAGCAGTTTCGTCGCGCACAAGAAAGCTAATGTTTGTTTTTAAGAACATAAGGAGTGTAGTTGATCTCCAATGCCTTAAATCCGTCTACTATGCGCTTGCTCAATCAATCTTATCTTATTGCATAACTGCTTGGGGTGGGTCGACTAAAACTGGTATGCTACGAGTTGAAAGAGCTCAAAGGGCAGTTTTAAAAGTTATGCTGAGAAAACCCATGCGTTTTCCCACCTCAGAACTATATTCCAGTTGTCAGATACTCACAGTCCGGCAATTATTTATATTGCAAACAATTTTACGCAAGCACTCTGAACTAACTTACAATCCTAATCTATTTTGCATGAAACGGAGAACCCATATGGTTTGCCCCATTAGACCATGTCGGACTGTTATTGCCGGTCGGCACTATTTTTACTTTAGCGGTTTACTATACAATCGTATCAACAAATCACTTAACGTATATCCATTGACTTTAGCTAAATGTAAGACCAAATGTGCTGAATATCTTCGTACGCTCACATATGATGAAACGGAAGCCCTTGTAAAGTTGCGTCAATTCCAATAACACACACACACACACACACACACACACACACACACACACACACACACACACACACACACACACACACACCACACACACACACACCACACACATACACACGCTCATTCTCATATGCACACATCCCTCAATACACATACATAGACACCAGTTTAACTGTCACAAACTTTTGTTGTTACTAAACTAAGTCATGTTTAAATTTTTGTATTTTGTAGTTTGTCTGTCACGTTATGTACTCTGTATGTCTTTGTTAATAATGTACGAGGAGGGCGATGATCACCGCAACACAGTTTATACTTCTGCGGGATCATCGTTCTAATCTGTTTTCGCATCCTGTAAATGTAAAGACTTCAAATAAATAATTTCAATTTCAATTTCATTTCAATTTAGTATACAGGTAGCTGTTAGGACGTAGACATCCGCTAAGAAAGAATTTTGGAAAATTTCAACCCCAAGAGGGTTAAATAGGGGGTTAAAAAATCGAACCTAACTTGAGCGAAGCCGCGGGTTAAAGCTAGTTATTATATAAATTTCTGTGAAGAGATAAAAGCAAAATGCGTTTTAGTGGGAAAACCGAGTCGTAGTTTCCCTTTCTCGTGTCCAAGGAACATTCCCTCTATTTCCTGTTACAAAAATCGATTCACCCCGAAGCTATACAAAAGAAACCCATTATTAACTGACATGGTCCGCAGTTAAAACATTTCATATCCAATTCAGCCTTAATGTTTCGTAGGACTTTTCACACATAGCTTTTAAATATGCTTTTTTTATTCGATGACAAGATAGTGCTTGACTGCGATCTCACCATTAGGTAAGTGACGATGCAGTCTAAGATGGTAGCGAATTAACTTGGAAGGGGTATGGTAATGAACATTCAACCTGTACCCCTAACCGTTTTCTACTCGCCATCGTGCCGGAACGCTAAATCGCTTAGCGGCACGTTTTTGACGGTAGGGTGGTGCTCCTCTCTTCCTAGTATTTTCCTTCGTGACCGCAGAGTGAATAATGTACCTACTCGGGTACACTATTCAGTCTGCGGTCATCTGCGCGGGAGATATTATAGTGCACACTATTCCTTCACTCTCGTAGTCCGATAGGACGGAAAATACGACACGTCCGGAGAGAGATCAGGCGCAGGACCGACGGCTTTACGTGCTCTCCGAGGCACGGGGGTGACTCACCGCGAACTTCCTAACTCCGAGCCAGTACTCAGAATTTCTTGACAGAAAAACCCAATAAATTTTTTGGCCCGACCCAGGAATGAACCCGGGACCTCGGCATCCACAGTCGAAATTGCTAACCACTGGACTAACGAGGCAGTTAATCACGCAATAGGTATTTTTCAATCTTTTCGCGTATAAAAACACGTGCCTAATTCCACAAACCCCAGCACTGGTAGCATGGGCAGGAGATAAACATTTTATCCCCCGATTTTATCCACTGACAGGGGATACAATTGCCTTCTCCTTATGTTAGAGCATGGCGACAGGGGAAAGGAGAAGTATATCCCTATTTGACATTACAATTGGAGCAACTTCCCCCGGCTAGAGCATGGGAACAAATGAAAAAGATAAACTTGTCCTTTTTTGACTTTTGAAAGGGTCAAACGAAAACAAAAACCACACACAAAAACCACCTACGAATCACCTATTAACTGTCAAAATCACGAGTATAGATAAAAATAATGACTTTTTGAGATCGAATTGACATAAATTTTGAAGTATTGTGGTATTTGTACCTCCTACTTCCATGATTTTCTTATAATGGCAATAATTGCGGGGATAAATTTTCTCCCATTTTATCCACTGTCAATATTCTTCCACCACTGTGCCCATGCTCGACGGGTGGATAAAGAAAAGCTAGGGGATAAACATTTTATCCTTTTCCCGGGGATAAAATTTCTCCCGCCCATGCTACCAGTGCTGGGCTGTATATTGGCAGTACTGATCACTTTAAATGGAGAATTCATGTAGCGTGGCGAGTGTATCTCGGATTTCAGTGCAGTGCTCTCGAGAGCAGACTTCCGTCCACGCCACAATGTGATTTATAACCGTACTAGTTGAAACCCGCGACTTCGTTCGCGTGGATTAAGGTTTATTAATTCCCGTAGGAACTCTTATTTTCGGGGATAAAAAGTAGCCTATGTGTGTTTGTTACTCAATCACGCCGCAATGACTGAATCGATTTAGCTGAAATTTGGCACAGAGATGGGTTATAGTCTGGAGTAACACATAGGCTACTTTTTATTCCAGAAAATAAGAGTTCCCGAGACAATTAAAAAACGTCAATCTACGCAAATCAAGTAGCAGGCATTAGCTAGTATGTTATAAATGCGAATGTGTGTTTGCTTGTTGGATTTTTCCTTCAATCAAGCCGCAACGAAGCAACGGATGGACATGATTTTTTGCATGAGTATATAGGTATTATAGTTACGGACCGGAGAGAATCAAATGCTCATTTTGTCTTGTAGGATTTTTAAAAACCTAACGAACCTGATCAAGTCGCGTCGCGGGCAAAAACTATATGATTTTGTCAAAGCAAAGAAAAACTTAAGAAAATACGGGAAACGATAAAGAAAAATAGAGTCGCTACGGAGCTCAATAGCACAAATAAAATTGCGTTCGACAGCTACCCTTATGGCTCAGTTACACAAGGAGAGACTCGAATGCGAGTGAAGTTTTCGGCACTCATATTCGAGCATTGGTTAACTGATACGAGTTTTTGTCATAATGTATAATAATGTAATGTCATTACATTACATGTAGTGTCATACATTTATAATGGTGGGCGTTTGTATGGAAAATTTTCGATTAGGATAATAGCAAGCTTTTTGACGACCTCTCTGGTGCTGCGGTGAGGGCTTTGGTCTTATAACTGGGAGGTCTCGGGTTCAATTTCCGGCGGGGGCAATTTGGGAATTTATAATGTCTGTATTATCTCTGGTTTGGTTTGGTGGGAGGCTTTTACCGTGGCTAGTTACCACCCTACCGTCAAAGACGTGCCTCCAAGAGATTTAGCACTCCGGAACGATGACGTTTAGAAACCGATTAGGGGTATGGGTTGAATGTATACTGCCATACCCTTTCCAAGTTAGCCCGCTACAATCTTAGACTGCATCGTCACTCACCATCCTGTGAGACAGTATTCAAAGGCTATCTTGAATAATGAAAAAAAAATATATCTTGCCGCTTGCATTAGAGCATTAGATAAACTCTTCCTGTGTAACTGACGCCTTACTCGCTCGGCGTTTACGAGCATTCGTCCACTTCCACTGATGATGCGACGTGTTTTATTTATTTACTGGCCTATGGACCGAAAACTGAAAGATCAACGTTTTTATCCCCACCATCATCTTTATAGAGCTTGTCTGAACTGAAATGACGCGTCCCACCACCGCATTTACGCATACCTATAAGACACTGTATTGTCACAACTATATGTAGTGGGGCGCGTCATGTCAGCTTTCAACTTATTGAAGGGGGAGAGGAAAGTCAAGTTCAACTTAGCTAATACGGGTATTCTTTAAAAAAACTAAATATCTAATTTTTTTTTATTCCATGACAAGTTGTCCTTGACAGCGATCTCATCTGATGGTAAGTGACGATGCAATCTAAAATGGTAGCGGACTAACTTGAAAGGGGTATGGCAGTGCGTATTCAACCCATACCTACCCCTTATCGTGCCGGAACTCTAAACGCTTGGCGGCACGTTTTTGACAGTAGGGTGGTAACGAGCCAAGGCCAAAGCCTCCCACCAAACCAGACCCGAGACAATTTAGAAATTATAAATTCCCAAATTGCCCCGCCGGGAATCGAAACCGAGACCTCCCAGTTAAAGGACCACAGCACTCACCACTGCGCCAGGGAGGTCATCAAAAAAAATAATAAGTATTTTACTAGAATAGTAAAATCGTATATGCAAATTACGATACGACAAAAATATAGCACTATTATAACGTAATCTATAATCTATAATTATATAAAAAGGCTTGTCCTGACTGACTGACTGACGATCAACGCACAGCCTAAACCACTGAAGTTAGAAACTTGAAATTTTGACAGTAGGTTCCTTTTATGACGTAGGCGAGCACTAAGAAAGGATTTTTCGAAATTCGCCCCCCAAGGGGGTAAAAAGGGGGGTTAAAGTTTGTATGAAACTCCGTCATTTTTCGAGTTATACTCATGAAATTCGGTATTTAGGCTTTAAATTGAAAACAAAAAGTACGTGTTTCACAGTTTTTAAAAATTCTACCCCCTAAGGGGTTAAATAGGGGTTGAATGTTTGTATAATAGTCCTTCGTTCTTCAAGTTATTTTTCAAGTTACGTTTATGAAACTTGATATTTTGGCTCTTGATTAAAAATAAAGAATTACGTATTTTACATTTTTTTTAAATTCTCCCCCCAAGGGGGTAAAAAGGGGGGTTAAAGTTTGTATGAAACTCCGTCATTTTTCAAGCTATACCCTTAAAATTCGGTATTTAGGCTATAAATTGAAAACAAAAAAGTAAGTGTTTCACACTTTTAAAAAATTCTACCCCCTAAGGGGTTAAATAGGGGTTGAATGTTTGTATGATAGTCCTTCGTTCTTCAAGTTATTTTTCAAGTTATGTTTATGAAACTTGATATTTTGGCTCTTGATCAAAAATAAAGAATTACGTATTTTACATATTTCGAAAATTCTCCCCCCAAGGGGGTAAAAAGGGGGGTTAAAGTTTGTATGAAACTCCGTTATTTTTCAAGCTATACCCATAAAATTCGGTACTTAGGCTTTAAATTGAAAACAAAAAAGTAGGTGTTTCACAGTTTTTAAAAATTCTACCCCCTAAGGGATTAAATAGGGGTTGAATGTTTGTATGATAGTCCTTCGTTCTTCAAGTTATTTTTCAAGTTATGTTTATGAAACTTGATATTTTGGCTCTTGATCAAAAATAAAGAATTACGTATTTTACATTTTTTGAAAATTCTCTCCCCAAGGGGGTAAAAAGGGGAGTTTCAATATTCATAGTTAAGACAGGACAACGTCTGTCGGGTCCGCTAGTAATTATATAAAAAGGCTTGTCCTGACTGACTGACTGACTGACGATCAACGCACAGCCTAAACCACTGAAGTTAGAAACTTGAAATTTTGACAGTAGGTTCCTTTTATGACGTAGGCGAGCACTAAGAAAGGATTTTTCGAAATTCGCCCCCCAAGGGGGTAAAAAGGGGGGTTAAAGTTTGTATGAAACTCCGTCATTTTTCGAGTTATACTCATGAAATTCGGTATTTAGGCTTTAAATTGAAAACAAAAAAGTACGTGTTTCACAGTTTTTAAAAATTCTACCCCCTAAGGGGTTAAATAGGGGTTGAATGTTTGTATAATAGTCCTTCGTTCTTCAAGTTATTTTTCAAGTTACGTTTATGAAACTTGATATTTTGGCTCTTGATTAAAAATAAAGAATTACGTATTTTACATTTTTTTTAAATTCTCCCCCCAAGGGGGTAAAAAGGGGGGTTAAAGTTTGTATGAAACTCCGTCATTTTTCAAGCTATACCCATAAAATTCGGTATTTAGGCTTTAAATTGAAAACAAAAAAGTAAGTGTTTCACACTTTTAAAAAATTCTACCCCCTAAGGGGTTAATCTATATATATAAAAATGAATCCCTATTTCCTTGGTCATCGCATCACGCGTGAACGGCTGGACCGATTTCGCTAATTCTTTTTTTGTTGTGTTTGTTATTGTCAGGAGAAGGTTCTTAAAAAAGAAAAAATTAAGAAAATTGCGCGAAAAATTAGAAAATTTAAGAAAACTTAACCACCATATTAAATTATTTCTAATGTAACCGCTTTTGCAATTCAAACTTTTTTGATGTAACCTTATGGCGTTTGACATAACATTGACAGAATGCGTGCTGCCAATTTCGTCAAAGAGTTTCAATATTCATAGTTAAGACAGGACAACGTCTGTCGGGTCCGCTAGTCTTACTATAAATTACAGGACCTGTATCGTATATCCCGTACACATGTTATACCTATACGTTAGAGTACGAAAACATAAAATTTTACGAGCCGCCCAGAGCTTCGCGGGCTTTAGCTGACTTTCTGAGGCGAGGAGACTTTCACACGAGGCCTTGTACACGGAATCAAATTACCATTTATGCCTTATTACCTTTGTATAATGTTTGTATTATGCGGAATATAACTCAGTAGACATTTACTACTTAAACGCAGATATGCCAGATGCACTTGGCCGGTTAGGCCAAGTGCATACTTTTACTATTTGTCTGGTGGAAGAAGGATGGGGAAGGCTTTGGCCGTGGCTAGTTACCACCTTATCGTCAAAGACATGATGGCGTCTAGAAACCGATTAGGGGTATGAGTACACTGCCATACCCCTTCCAAGTTAGCCCGCTACCATCTTAGGCTGCATTGTCACTTACCATCAGGTAAGATTGCAGTCAATAGGTATCTATCTGGTCTATTACAAAATTTGGACTTTTGATCAATATTACCTCGTCCACTTTTGACGCAAATTCTATCAAGAAGATCCTTATATGATACTAGTGTTGATGCCCGCGACTTCGTTCACGTGGATTAAGGTTTTTAATTTCCGCGGGAACTCTCTTATTTTCCGGGATAAAAAATAGCCTATGTGTTATCCTATCTTTGTGCCAAATTTCAGCCAAATCGGTTCGGTAATTGAGTAACAAACATCCATCCATCCAAACTTTCGCATTCATAATACCATGTTTATTATATGCCACTTATAATATTAAACATTAACCACTTTTTCCGCGCCCTACTTCGTGTTCACTAGAATTCCTGTAACGATATCGAAAAGCCGCTGTTTTTCTTCATTTTTCCACTTTCTCGAAAGCCCGAAGTGCAAACTTCGTTCCAGATACATTATTCATATCAACGTTTACATGCACTTTATTGAAGCAATTCCAATATAATATCGAGGTTCAAGCACTTGCAGGTAATTGGATTTGAAATAATGGTCTCGCATGTTAGGTATCCTGTCGATTTCGTACCAAGAACTTTCGTCCAATAGGTCTCTATCACATCACACTAATAATATAAAGGTGAAAGTTTGTATATGTGCGTGTGTTTGTTACTCCTTCACGCTACAACGAATGAACCGGTTTGGCTGAAATTCGGAATGGAGATAGCTCATACCCAGGATTGACACTTGAGCTACATTCTTTTTAATTAAAAAAAAATAACCCCGGAAAATTGAAGAGTTCCCTCGGGAATCAATAACCTCAATCCACGCGGACGAAAAGTCGCGGGCGTCATCTAGTATATATTATAATTTATTTTTCTTTTGCTAAAGATAAAAAGTGGGGTCGCAGGTTGCTCTACTAGCGGCATCTGCACGCCGTAAAGCGCAGCGTTGGCAAACCCATTTCTAGTTGGACATCGTAGACGAGTCGTAAGGAGCCGCTGGATATAGCACCGAGCCAATCTATTCAAGAGAGCTATGTCCAGCAGTGGACGTCTTAAATCGGTTATCATAAGAACTATTTCTTTTTCTAAAACCCGAACTAATGCGATAATACTCAAGTTATTACATTATCTTGTGGGTAGCTGGATGCTAAGCCGATTATTCCCATGCCACTATGTCATTAAGAAATTCATTAATTTTGATTTAATGAAATGGTCAGATATGGACTCACCTTTAAACGCCGTACCTAAAGCTGGGTACAGATTGTAACAATATGTAAAATACCTAACACGCAATGCAATATTTTCCATACATTTCAGTATGTTCGCGAGCACACTAAAAACATACTGCGAGAACGCTACATGCATTTTGTCTGGTGGGAAGCTTTGGACGTGGCTAGTTACCACCCTACGGTCAGAGGTGCCGCCAAGCGATTTAGCGTTCCGGCACGATGGCGTGTAAAACCGATTAGGGGTATGAGTATACTGCCATACCCCTTCCAAGTTAGTACCAACTTAGATTGCATCGTCACTTACCATCAGGTGAGATCGCAGTCAAAGACTATCTTGTTATCGAATTAAAAATAAAAAAATGCATTCGTAGGGCGCGCGTTGGTTCCTGCTGATTGTCGGTTTTTGGCGAACGCTTTGGGTGCCTTTTGGCAAACCTTTCGGCAACGGACTTGCGTGCCCGAGCACCTACCCTACTCCTTCGATATTTGTAGATTGAGAATCACGCCGTGAATTATATCAGCACATCTACATAACGTTGGTGTTGCATTACATGTTGTGTTGCAAATAATCTGTACCCGGCTTTAGGCCTCAGGACGAAGTCGTAAATTATATTGAAAACCGGCGAGTGCGCCTTGTTTGAACCAAGAATATTCCAGGGAGGCTTTATTAAATTTTCATAAATTCCACTCCCCTGATAACACGGTAAAGAAAGGTTACATAATTACAGTTATATTTCTCTTTACATAAAGCAGCAGGCCTATTATATTAGAAAGAAAGAAAGAAAAATCATTTCTTTGAGACACACACATGCACAGTTAAAGACAGACAAAAGTATGAATGAATATGAATGAATGAATGAATGAATGAATGAATGAATGAATGAATGAATATACTTTTATTGTACACCACACAAAATAAAAGAATATACACAATGGGCTTAATAAATAGCATACAATTTGGCGGCCTTATCGCTACATAGCAAGTATAGACGAAGCAAAATTAACAAATATGTGTGGTCCCAAAATGGACTCCACTCAACATATGCTATCCCTGTGGTGAAAGCACAGGCATAGTGCTGGTCTGTACCATTATTAAGTGGGGTATTATTGTCGACTCTTTTTTTTTATTCGAAGACAAGATAGTCCTTGACTGCGATCTGACCTGATAGTAAGTGACGATGCAGTCTAAGATGATAGTGGGCAGAATGCCTTTGTTAGGTACCAATAGTGAGTGGGTAATAATAGTGCAATGGAGGGGAAATGAACCATCGATCTTTCAGTTTTCAGTCCGCACCTGTGTATAACGCTATTAAGGATATTTATGCATATTATGTTCAATTCAGAACTGTCGGTACGTCGGTATTGTGTTTAGTATATTTTTTTTAATTGTTAATTTTCTTAGAATCGTTAGAAAAGTGCATCATTTCAAGAAAGATGTACGAGAAAGGCCAGAAGTTTAAAACGAAGAATTTTCTTTCGCCTTGTAAAACTTAAGATAATATTCGCCGGCCGCCGTTCTTTCTTTTGTGCCATAATTTGATTGGACTTAGAACTTTTATGGAACGTTATGAAAGAGCAAAGAAGAACTTTCTTTGCAGTATGGCTTTCTAGTATTTGTGAATCCTCAAAAACTTTGAGAAGTTGCCCTATGCGCTCTGTACCATGTTCAACGATTATTTTATTTATAAGTAGTCAACAACGTTAATGCAACTTAATATCTACTTATTACAAGGTTATTTAAATTTTTAAGTAAGGTCAAAACGATTACTTTATTTATAAACAGAAAAGAACTTTAATAGAGAACGCTAAATCGCTTGACTCTGTTATAATCGAACCTGACTAACGAATAAAGTCATTTTTTTAAATTAGTAAAGCTAAACTGAATTTCCACTCTACTCCAAATATGCAGAATGCCTCTGTCAGGTATCAATTTAGTGAGTGGGTAACAATAGTACAATGAAGGGGAAATGAACCGTCGACCTTTCAGTTTTCAGTCCGCACCTATGTAGGTGCGAGTTCACTGTTTTTATTTTCTTTCACACTGTGCATTTGTGTGTGTATTTGTGTCTATTTTTTACGAAGTGAACTAATGATCTCTTTTTAAAAATGGTAAGTGAAATAGGTCAAATTAGAAATTGAAATGAATAGTGCAAAATAGATTTTTAGGTCATGAACCATTCAAAGTCAATGAAATGCCTTAAGTTCAAAGTTACAAACATACAACATTAAATATTTAAAGAAATTTGCGACAAACTACTATCTTATAAAATACTTACAAAATATTGCTTTGTTCATTGAGTTTCAATGGTTAATCTATATATATAAAATTCAAAGTCCTGACTGACTGACTGACTGACTGACTGAGATATCAACGCACAGCCTAAACTACTGAAGTTAGAAACTTGAAATTTTTACAGTTGGTTCCTTTTATGACGTAGGCGCACACTAAGAAAGGATTATTGGAAATTCCACCCCTAAGGGGTTTAAATAGGGGATGGAAGTTTATATGAAACTCCGTCATTTTCCATCAAAGTTGATATTTGAGCTTTCAGTTAAAAATAAAGAAGTACGTGTGTCACAGTTTTTGCAAATTCCACCCCAATACCTAATTCCACGCGGACGAAGTCGCGGGGGCAAAAGCTAGTCTGAATATATAAAAGAAAAAGGTGACTGACTGACGGATCTAGCAACGCACAGTTCAAATCACCATATATTTTTCATAAATATATAGCTATTATGACGTAGGCATCCGCTAAAAATTCAATCCCTGGGGATAAAATATAAGGGTTTGAAAATCAAATCAAACTTAGCGTGAGCGAAGCCGCGGGCAAAAGCGGGTAAAATAAAATAAGAATCAAACAACACTTTTATCGAGAGCACAATACCCTCATAATGATCAATACAAAAGAAAATTTAATTATTTATTCGAACGTATTGTTTGATCGAGATGTTTATTTTAAAGCTTCAAAAGAACTTTTTCATTATGGGGCGAATTTTTAATTTTCATTCCCTGCAAACAAAGGCCACTATCAAAGTGTCTAGACTACTTTGCATTATTTACGTCAAACAAAATTAGAAAGGCTGTTTACTTTGCTAAACTGGAATTTTCACTAACTTATGCAGAGACTAAACCAAGCACGATCTGTTCGACATATCTCCCTCACATCCTTTGGGACAGACAATTCAGAAATTATAAATTCTCAAATTACCCCCGCCTAAAGACCAGAGACATTTTTCGAAATTCCCACAGATTCGAACCCAAAACCCTTTTTAAATGCTGCGAGAAGTTGAGAAGAAGAAAAGCATTGTACTGCTTGGGCTGTAGATATAATATCCCGTATTAGGGCCACCTAGCGTGCTTTTAAATTAGTTTTTTGCATTTTCTATTTATAATCTTTGTTGCCGCCAAGTTAACTAGTCTAGCCCAATTACGTTGTTTAAACGTCAAGACATTTTTTTTTAAAACAGAATATTAGTCATGCTGAACTTGACTATATTCCCCTCTCACCTCCAAATAAACGTAAAGGTTGTGCTGGGAGTTGGTACAACAATAGTTTAAAGGGCGAGGATTCTGAAAAATCATGCCCGTTTTCACTAACTTTCCCTAGCTTTTACGGCTTACCTAAGAAAAATTAGTTGACGCTTTCTATCAATTTCGTTTTCAAGAGCCTTTAGGGAACCCATAAAAATGAAAATAACATTGGGTAGTAGGTATTTAGGTAGGTGTTTAGGGGCTACTTATGTAAAGAGATTCCTTTTTAGGGGATGATTTAGGTATGGTTGGTAAAAACGGCACCAGTGTTTTAATTATAGATAGATACAGATAGGTACTGGAGTTTTGCGTTAATAATTCGTAAGTAGTAGTTAAGTTAATAAAAAAGCTGCCACTAGTTTATGAGTACAATAAAACCATCGTACCGATAGAAAATAAATTGTCAGCCTATAATTCGGCAGCAGTAAAATGCCTTTACTGTCTCATCCAAATCACAGAAAATTAAGTAGCAATTTACGACCAGGAAATAATTGCGGTCTGTTCATATATTATTATTACAACTTAGATTAGATTGTCTGTCCAAAATGAAATCGGATTCCATTGAAATTAATATAATTGTCTACATACGGGCAAATAACATTGCGGCAACCGTAACGTGTTTTCTAATTCATATAAATGTGTGACTGTGTATCACGTTTTAGTCAGAAACTATATTTTAATTTGCAATGGTGATGTATGACAATAATATATTAACTTGATGCCCGCGACTTAGTTGGCGTGGATTGGATTTTTAAAATTCCGCGAGAACTATGTCACTTTCCAGGCCCTCGAGTACACCCATGCAAAAGATCACGTAGATCCATAGCTCTGTTGCAGCGGGATTGAAGGACAAACCAACATACTACCAAACAAATACTTTCGCATTTATAATATAAGGATAACTCGGTCACACTATCTGTGCAGTGTGCGGCAATTACCCTCTCCCCCCCCCCCGCTTCCCCCTTCACTAGTAGAGCTCCGATATCGATATGACGTCATCAACGTCAGGTGCACAGATTTTGATTTTGTGACTGGGTGGTAATTAATAGAATTTTTTACCATTAATATTTATATTTCATAAAATAAATATTAATGTAACCCTCCCTTCTACGAATTTGGAAGATATTGAATCAAAACCGAAGAATCTAATCTGTAATAAGAGTAGGTAGTTATATCGACATGTACATGATAACAATTTGAACGTAGCAAAATTATGAAAAAGTTATCAGTAAAATATGCTTTATACGTACACGAATATTGCGATGTATGTTTTCAAAAATAATTCCATTGGAACCGTACCGCATCTGATTCCATTTCCCCTCGCCAGGAGATGATACCGCGGTATCATCAAGCATACACATTGCGAGTGTTGATTTTATCAATTTTAAAGGCTTCACCACATAGCCCCTTAGGCATCAAACCTACAACAAACGGTCTAGAGTTCTCCATTCAGCGTTCAGCTATCATTACTTTATTACCTACCCATATTTATTTATTTATTTATTTATTTAAATATAAAATACATTTTAAAAATTACATTGAATATTATAAAATTACGGTGTCACAAAAACTCAATCGAGTTTATCCGTACACCGTCTATATAATTTTATTTAATCGGATAGGGCTTGATAATTTAACCATCTTTATCCAGCAGCGATTGACTGCGATCTCACCTGATGGTAAGTGAAGATGCAGCCTAAGATGGTGCGCGCTTGCCTATTCGCTCTTGATTTTAAGACACTCACATTATCGTTAGTTGGAGGAACGTGAAGGGTTCCTGCTGACGTCAGCGAAGAGGCAACACCGATCCAAGGATTTTTTTTGCACCATTTAATTTAGACGGATTACCGCGCTGCTGTTTCAAAGAGATCTTATACCTAATATACCTACATATTGTAGATAGGTATCCTAAGGTTGCAAAATTAATTGCGAAATTAAAATTAAAAAGGGAAATAAATTAAAACCATCACACTGAGGCAGGCAAGGAGGCTTTCATGTATTAGGTTTTTCATGAACTCGAAAATTGTGTTTTCTGAGTTTTGGGAAATTTTCATTAAAGTTGTGTTTATTTATTATGTAGATGGTAGGTAGTCACTTTGATCATTGTAGGGTTGTAGAATCAAGGACGGGTGGGAGAATAAATTAAAACTAGCGGGTAGAGGGGTAGTGGGGTAGAGGGATAGAGGGGTAGAGGTAGGCACGCTCTCTCCACGTCAGGCAGCGTCCCGTGGCACCTGTCACTCCTCACTTACTGTGAGTCTCTCGAACGCCCTACAGTAACTGGGTCATGCATAATTCCCGTTTCCCTCTGCCGCAATTCCGGCACGCATGCTTCCGTCAATCTTTTTAAGTTTCACGTGTGTATCTTTGCGACTGTGTGTCTGTCTGTTCCGTCGTAGCTCCCTAATAATTGGACCGATTTTAATGCAGTTTGTTCTGTTGAAAGCTAACGTGATCGAGATTGCTCTTAACTATTAATTGTTTATAAATATCTGCTCAGGCGTTTGGAGATCATGAAGTCATTTTCTACTTGATCAATAGATCTTACAAAGTTTCGTTCATGTGATTGATTTGCTTGGTATACCTACAGTTACTTCGGATTATTTCCATGACATGGTAATCAAGTAAGGATAAGAATAACCAACTCCTCAGCAATTTACAGCAGTTAATATACCTAGTGTGTTTGGGTATAGTGTGGTGGAGCAAATGCCAAATATATTCCTCTTGCAATAAAGTTTACAAACCTACAGGAAGTTAGTACCTAAACTTACTCAACACGTGTTAATCGAAAATTTAAAACACTCCCGACATGTGAACCTGTGAGTGAATCGTGAGTGTGGAATTAGGTTTTCAGATGGAATTTACAAAAACTGTGAAACACTTAAGTAGGTAGTTCTTTATTTTTAATCGAAAGCCAAAATACTAAGTTTTATGGATGCAACTTAAAAATGTTGAACTTTCATACAAACTTTCACCTCCTATTTAACCTTCTTGAGGGTGTAATTTCAAAAAATTCATCATCATTCATATTTCTTAGTGGGCACCGTGGGCACCTTCTTCATAAAAGGAACCTACTATCACATGTTTCTAACTCCAGTGGTTTCGGCTGCGCGTTGATATGTTGGTTGTATACTCAAAAGTTTATATAGATCAGCCAGTCAGAACAAGTCTTTATAAAAGTATAGATTAGCGACTAAAGCGTAGAGGTACGCTCACTAGATATCAGCTTCCCCTGGCACCTGTCTCCCCTCACTTACCGACAGCCTCTCAACCACTCTTCACTATGTGGGTCACATTATAATTCCCATTTCCCTTTCCCATAATCCCTGCACCCATTCCTGTAGTATTTTGTTGAACTTGTATTTTTACATAAATTACAGGAATGTAATATTCCACGAGAAAATTTCTTTAGACAAAATAGACTTTATTAAGGGAAGTGACTTTATGCAAAATAGAATTTACTAGGGGAAGTGTTCATAACACAGCCTCTCAGGTTCAGCTTAAGTACATGTACGTATATCTATGAAGAGCTTAGGGCTGTTGATTAAATACTTTAAGATGAGAAGCGTGTAAATGTCAGGTTTTTGTCAGTCGTAAAGATTAGACGACAGCTTAAGCGGTGTCTGATTTTGCGCCGATAAAGTCTTCTAATTAGTTCACTCCCTTATCTTTGTCAAAGAGTTGATTAAGTTGGTGAGAGTTGGTTATTATTCAAAAAGTATTTATTTCATATAGGCCTACTTATGGCTGTTATGACAAGTCGAAGCTCTACCACCGGTTCTGAAAGCAGATTCTGCTGAGAATAGCCGGCGAGAAACTCAAATAAACTTATAGATAAACTCTTTTTCATTCATAACATAGATAAACTCTTTTCAAAACAAATTACAATTAAGTAGCTTCTATCTTGTGGACAGTTAAAGTAAAGTCGATTGCTTTTATACAACTTTGTCATTAAGATCTAGTAGTAGTTAGTTGCATTAACTGTGTCTTTACTCTTCTTATTAAATGTGTTTTAAACATTGGTTTAAGTATTATGGAAAGCGCTAGTGGCACATAATAATATATCGTACCATACATATTTTTTCTGGTTTGGCAGATTATAGCAAAATAATTTTGTTTCTCCTTGATAAGGTATCGTGGAATTACGCAAAGTATCTAACGCCAGTTTCTATTGAATATCTATCAGATTATATATGTGTATAAATGTTTATATCATATACACATATATAATATGTGTATTTTGTATACTGTTTATATTATATACACATATATAATATGTGTATATCTATCATATTATATATTTGCATATGTTTATATTTTGTCGGATTGTTTTATATTGTTTGCGTGGTGAATACTTGCCAAATGTTTATTTCCGCCGACTCTTGACGGGTCGTTTTTATAGGCTTTACATTTTAAAAAAGAATGCGAGCGCTTTCCATTAGTTTCTACAAAGAGCTTAAAAAGCTGGTTTAAGTATACACTTACGATAGAGCGAAAGACTTAAGGAGTTCTTTTTAAAGCAAAACCTGAACAATATCATGTTTTATAATTCTTTTTTCTATTTTTTTTCCACTCAACTCCGTATAATTGAATAAAATTTATGCAGCCACGCGTTACAGCTGTGCTTCAGAAATTCTTTGTAAAATAAGACGCAGTTTATATAAAGAAGCGAGGGCGACCCCTGGGTCCACACGGGTCCGCCCTCGATTATTATTTGAATATATATAATCGCGTGCTAAAATAGAAATTTCTTTTATAGAAAATACGTAGGTACCTACTAAAATAATTTATATCCAAGAATCTAATGTACAATAAAATAATTATGAAAACTGACAAAATTATTCTTTTTTGTACATAAGTTGTTCATCACCGCCTTCATTTAGCACTCAGATAGACTACTGGTGTGTAGAAACCCAGTAGAGTCTGCCATGGCAGATTAAATATTTAAGCAAAACACGTAAAAGCTGTCAATCTAAAGATATCTATAATAAAAAAATTAAGTATATTATGCGTCAGATTTATCGTAAGTTCGCGGCGCGTCTCCGCTCCCGCCACTTCTGTATAAGCCACTCCTTATGGAATTTCTATGCTCCGCTCCGTTACGCTGCGCCTCTCAAATGAAACGTACTTGATTTCTTTGAAATTGTTGACCTCGTTCGCCGTTTGGCTTTTAACATGATGAGGGGCGGTTTGGTACATGTGATTTTTCGCTCTTTTACAGGGAAAATGTAAAGCGAAAAGCTGATGTGGAAAATACTACCTTTTACCTGTGACTTCGCCCGCGCAATGCAACTTTTAAAATATTATTTTTTCCGGAATAAAAGTCCTCAACTATATCCGTGCAAAAATCATGTGATGGAAGGACAAATCAACAAACAAACACACGACGAAAGTGCATGGTTGAAAGTGTTGGTTTGGTTCAGGCCTCAATAGCTCCAATGGTTAAAGGTGCGGACTGAAAACTGGAAGGTCGCAGGTTCAAACCCCACCCGTTGCACTATTGTCGTACCCACTCATAGCACAAGCTTTCCGATAGGAGGATATTAGTCAACTTCAGCTTGGCTAATATGCTTTTTAAAAGAAAAAAAAATGGTAGAAATCGGCTTTGCTTTTAGCTGCCCAAAAGATAGTGAAAGAATTTTATTACAGTTACGTAAACGTAATACTTATTACGGATATTGTAAAACTTTCCGTTTTGAAAAGAGCTCAACCGCTGATTTCCTTGCCAGCTCTTCTCAGCGAAAAGTCCGAAATGATTTGATAGAGTTTTGACAGATTCTAGAAGCTACAAGCTAGTTAATAATTTGGATATTTTTCTTAACACTAAATTCATGTAGGCCAGCGAATGAATATAAGATGTAGGCTAACTTGTAGCTCTTATGACACGTCATAAATCTACTACCGGGTCGGAATGCAGATTCTGCTGAGAAGAGCCGGTAAGAATAAGAATATTTAATTAAATAAGTAAAACTCATGTCCATTCATCCTTGAAATTGACTTCTAAATCATTTATCTTCAGAAGAATTCCGCATAAATGTGCTGAATGGAATGTGTAAACTTTGAAGTAAACAAAGCAATTTCCACAGAGAAAGCGCGCAGCTTCTATTTATCCTTGTACTGTCTATCGTTTAATTAAATTATTTCTCGACGGAGACCGATGGCAAGTCGTCAGAACTTGATGCGGCGTCGAGTTGACTCCCTGACTTTAACAGAACTTGGCCATCCATGTTTCCTAACTAATATTATTATGAACTAGCTCTTGCCCGCGATTATGTCAGTACGGAGTTAGGATTACAGAAATAAAAGCAGTTACGAAAACTTAGCAGGGATAGACTGCGGTATCCTATTCGGGGGTCGCAGGTTCAATCCCGGGATCTCTGACTTTTCGGAGTTTGTGCGTTTAAGCAATTAAAATATCACATGCTTCAACGGTGATGGAAAACAGTGAGTAAATCTGCACGCCTGAGAGTTCTCCATAATGTTCTCAAAGATTTTTTTTTATAAGATTTATTAAAAAAGATTTATTTCTGCTTCATGCATTTTTACAATTTTCTTATTCTTGTGGTACATACAGAAAACTTTATCGAAAAATAGATGTAAGTAGTCTGTAGAAGCTTTGAGTTTGCTAGGGTATACTTATTGTGTTTTGTGTGGAGTCAATTCGTCAGTCGAGAGAGCACAAGTGAAGTGTCCACAAGCGATACCGCGTAGCGATCAACCACCATATGAAGAAAGCCGCAATCGTAAGACGAGATTGCGCTTTGTATTTGTCCAAGCCCTTAGTGGGAACTTACGAAAATATTTTCCTAGAAAACACTTTTTCCAAGCTCACAGCCAAACACGACGTAACCACATCGTGTGAAACGACGTGAATTAAAAGAACTATACTTTTCAAGTTTACGTCAATAAATCTGTTATTTACTTTGAGGTTATTTAGTTAAGACAAGAAAGGGACGGAGAATTTTCCATCCTTTTTCCGTCCGTACCTAATCGTACTAATCGACAGATTTACGTATAGTTATGCACAGTTAACGTTAGCTAAAAAAATGACTTATAGAAGCATGGGGCGCATTATAAATTGCGAAAGTCGAGGTCCCGTCGATAGATAGCAGCGTCTACTACATCATCATCATTTCTTCGAAGCGCCCGATGCGGTCGAATCTTGCTGCTAACATCACACGTTGCGTCTATTTGACATTAACGGGTCCAACGGTGTCAACGGCAGGTCTTGCGTCTATGTGCTACCTATTTTAGTGGGCAAAATTCCCTCGGTATTTTGAATGATAATATTTTTCACCTCACTCCCTTGCGAATAATAAAAAGCCCAGCCGCGTCATGGAATTTCCATTGTGGTATTAAATATGTGGTTCTATAGGGCACTATTATATTAATATGGTTTTTTTAAGAACATAATTTATTAGCCATGCTGAACATTACTAACATTCCCCTTTATACTTCAACGTATTTTCGTTGGAACATGGGGAGGGTGAATGTTCAATAGAACGCTATTTTGTACCATATTGATGTAATCGTAAGGTTAAAATTCCGAAAACATATTTATTGACAGAATAATAGCCTCAATATATTCAAATGTTGTGAATTAGACCTGAAAGTAACGTATTCTATTGACCTGTCACCCGCACCATGTTACAACGAAAAATTGTAAGCGTAAAGCTTATGCTAACTAGGTACGACTATAGAGTGAAAAGGTTGGATTTTTGAACCGATTCTTCGGTTTCAGTCCACCGCCCTGACCATAGTGCTACTACAATCAAAATTGAAAGCACTGAAGACGCGAAGAAGGTTTGAGCGCGCTTGCATAGAAATTGCCTAATCACTCTTGCCTTGAAGGTACTGTACATGGTAGGAAACACTGACTCCTGAAGGGCGTTCCACACCTGAGCGGTTACTTATAATCAGTAGCATTTTTTTTTTTGCTCTAATATCCCCAGGGTATTTACGGCGAACAGAACAAAATTGTCTACCTATGTAGGTATCTCTCGATATGAAAAGCTTGTGCCCGATACAGTATTGTCTTTTATACTGTCGGATATTTTTAGTGTAAGTACAGAGAGATTGATAAGGATTTGTTCAAACTCGACAAAGCGAAGTTCTATCTCGAAATTGCTACACTACTTTTATTGAATAAATCCATAACTCTTATAGTTATGGGCCTAAGGATTATAGTAAATCGAATAGCATACAGTTTAAGAACTTGAGCATTAATAGTACCTACTTGGGATTGGAATACGGATTTCATAGAAACTTGGCCCCTTGTAAGATGTTCCACAGAATCTGTGAAGGACACTTCGGCAATTCTAAGCATTTGTAAGTGCAGATCATGCTTGCGAAACGTGGTTCACATCCTCTTCGCATCTATGAATTTCCACGTTTTAACTAGGCTCACATATGTATTTACTCGCTTTAAAAAATATTGAATTCAAAAAATCAAAACCTCGACTGCGTAAATATTGACTAATTCCAACTTGAATAATAATTATAGTGTGAAAAGGTGTTTTTTATTTAGAATATTGGCCAAGCTGATCTTGACTTATACTCTTCTCTCCCCTCCAAATATAGCGAAAAGCTTTAGGTTAGTTGTTAGGAGTGAGTACGACAATAGTGCAAGGGGTGGGGCTCGAACCTGCAACCTTTCAGTTTTCAGTCCGCACCTTTAACCGTTGGGCTATTGAGAATTTATTGTCTGAATGTTTGTTTGTCGGTTTGTCCTTCAATCACGCAGCATCGGATCGACATGATTTTTTGAAAGTTGACGCAGGCAAATCCGACGACAAAAGTCATCCAAACATTGCGTAAGAAGCTAATAATATAATAAATCTATATATGGTATATTCGCTGCAAAATTTAATCAAATCATGCTAAATAACGGGATTCTGTTAATCGAAATGCTAATATAATCGAACCAAATTTCCATCCCAACACCCACTATTCCCCCCGAATCGTTTTTGATTGAGCGATAAAAATATTTATTGTCTCAATGATTGGCCGACGATTTATATCCCGTTAATATTTTATGAACACCTTCTCTATACCAAAGATATAAAAACCCAAAGGTATTATAATTTGTTTTTGGTATTTAATGATAGCTACATAAAAGTTAAATGCATGAAAGAAAAGATATATGAAGTCCCTACAAGAGAAATCTGCTCTTCTCAACAACATTAGCTTTGCGAACCGGTGGTAGATTCTCTACTTGCCATAAGTGTCACAAGTTGGTCTACATGAAATAAATAATTTTGAATTTGAATTAGAAAAGCGAACTATTCCCAGCAGTGGAAGTCTGTCTATTGGTTGGTGAAGAAGAAGATAGAAAAAATAATAATACAATCGAAAGAGCAATAATGCAGTCTTCTGACACAAGTATTTTAATATCTACAACAAATCATTTTATTTCATTACTAGCTTTTGCTCGCGGCTTCGCTCACGTTAAATTCGATTTCTTAAACCCCTATTTTACCCCCTTAGGGGTTGAATTTTCAAAAATCCTTTCTTAGCGAATGCCTACGTCGTAATAGCTGTCTGGATGCCAAATTTCAACCCGATCCGTCCAGTGGTTAGGGTTGTGCGTTGATAGATCAGTCAGTCAGTCAGTCAATCAGTCACTTTTGCCTTTTATATATTTAGAAAAAGAACTACTTTCAGCAAAAGTGTATTTTTATCGCCAGACTGCGCAATTAGAGCTAGTTCATTTAATTTTTGCCAGGTATAACATTGTCTTCTTCCGTATCCGTAATCAATTTAAGTTAATAATCTATGGACCAATTTCAACCTTTCCATGACCCACTCATCTTTTTCTCTTTAAACAAATTAAATGTATGTTCTGTACCTACGTAGGTATCTTCTTATTAAACCGTGACAATCTATCACCCTATCGAAATTTATAGCTTTGAATACACCCTCTCTGTCAATTTGTATTTGTCGTAGCGTAATCACAATTGTATTGATGGATGGGCGTGGATGTAATAAATTATCACCATTGTCCCTAAAGTGTCCTTTATCACTTTAGTAGCTAGTAAGTATAGTACGTTTATCTCACGAAGCTACGGGCGCTTTACTTGTGGTTACGTCGTGTACATGCACATTGCGTAAGTGTGCGTGCCTGTCAGGAGCCTAGGTGGGAGTGATCAGGCGTGAGCAAGCTCTCGCTCACACTTACACAGATACGACACACACAAAATGATGAGCCACGAGCCCTCGTGAAATGAAAGAATTATACTTCAGTTTGCATTCTTATACTACCACTTATACTATTGCAGAATTATTTTATTTAAATATTTACCTTTGCATCTCATATTTAAATTCAATAATTTATTTAAAACCTCGGGGGCTTTCTTCAAGTAACAGTCAATTTTTTGATCTTAGGTAATCATTGTATCCTTTTTGGTTTTCGCCACAATGTTAGGTTTCACAAATTGGCACTTAAAGGTTTTTCTGATTAGGCAAATATAAAATTCAATCAAGTTTCGTGGGCATCGTTAGGATCGTTAACCGCGCGTGCCCAATGAACCGTAGCCATTAAGAGTTTTAATGGCTTTCGTTCATACTGCCAAAGTTTCCGCATTTTTCCTCTAATTTTACTAATAATGGGCATTAAGTTCTGAACCGTTGAATACTCTTCATCGACTATTTCTTTTTAAGCGACTGATTCCGGTAAGTTCGATCCTATGTAAATCTACTTAGAAAGTTTGGAAAAAAGCTATAATGGCGATAATGGGTTTGGTAATTAGATCTAATGGGTGTGAGTGTGACCCTGTTATGCAAGGTTCTTGTTCAAAAGTATCCTTAAATGCTTGACAGCCAAAGGCTCTGAACATTGACTTTTTAATATAAATAGCGGGCAAACGAGCAGGCGGGACTTATGGATCCAAAACATGGTCGTGTATGGACTATGTACCTCATGCCATCTATGCTTGAAGTATCAAATTTCAAATTAATTAGACATAGAGATCGAGCAAGACAATTAGAGCTGTTATTAACATAGATAGTAGAGTCAGAGCAAAGTTGTAGTGGCAAAGCGCAAGGTACACAGTTCAAAGATCCGATGGATGTTGAGGTCCCAAAGTGCTGGGCACTTTGCATCCAAGGTGATGCAACTCGTAAAAGACAGCGCAGTACTGGTGAACTTCCACTAATTAGACGATACGGTATCAAACGAGTCACAGACATACGTTCGAAGCAAGCAGCCAAAAACCGCTCTGTATGGAAGTCTCAGACAAAGGTTACATAAAGCAATAACTCAGGTAACTATGGTGGAATGCTTCCGCAATGTTGACAACCGTCACAAGTGAAGGAACATCGTGCGACCCAAAAACAATGATACCGATGACGACCAGCCACGACCACTCTGTCCAGAGTGACCATTTGAACTGAGTTTAGAAGTCCCATAGGGAGATCATCTATACCTAGATATGGACATAGATGAGGCAAAGAAGAAGGAGAGAAGATAATAAAAAGCATAATTAACGTTGTATTATTTATTTTCGTCTGTGTTCCAGCCGCCCGGTAGGTACATCGAGCGGCGTTTTTTCGTTATGTTAAGTACACGTAGTAACGCTACTTTACCAAATACTGATATTATCTTAGGGCCAGTGCCCCGCAACGCAAACAAACCGCGGAGGCAATCTCGAGAAGGAAACAATCCAGCCAATAATTAATACTCTATATTGAACATTCATTTACGATATAAACATTCATGACACAAACCATAAAAAAAAACTATGTACATCATGTGAAACATCTTTACATATAAATTGGTTATTGCTATAGGTGAAAACTGATGTTTTTATATGTATTCAAAGCTCCTTTTAAAGCGTCAATGAAGATTTAATTAAGTTTTACCTAAATGAACACTGAAGGTTAAGGAAGGAATGCTTTGGCACCATCTGTCAATACTATTGTGTAAAGATTTGAATTTTATAGGAATCTAGTCTTAGATTTTCGTTTTAGTGCTATCCTAAACGATATATCTAAATTCGCTAAATCTTAATCACGTTAATGAGAAATTTATCAAAAGAAAACAATTATTATCTACAAGGTCTAACATTAATTTTTTTTTATTTTTTTATATTTGAGACTTTAAGTTATATACATAAATATAAATAGATATTTAATAGGTTTCACAGCAGGAACATCATTTTCATCACTGTTCTTACTGTGTTAATCTGAAGAGAATTAATTTTACTATATTGAAAAAATGGGGTCTTACAAGGAAGCGTACTGAGACCACCCTTTATTTATATTTATACTAAAAATGAATTTCCAATTTCGATATTATAATGAGATAAATTGTATTTTATTATCGCTAATATAAACAAACATCTAACAATATTTGAAAATTGTGCGATATAAACTACCCTGGTAGATCAACAAACACAAAAATTTGTGTTCGTATAAAGAGTATCTCATTAACATGATTATGCGATTTCTTTAATAAATTCACAACATATAATTTTATCTACATAAATACGGTTGTTCCCTCTCAGGATTACCACCGCGTCGAAGCCAACTGAAGCCGTGCGCCGTAGTCACTACACACTATAGCTGAAGAGCTGGTGGAAGATTCAGAGAAGGCACTAAAACCCTTATTTTATAATATAATTCTTCTATCGGCATCTGCCACCTGTCTAGAGATGCTTTTACGATATAGAAATTATTGATCAACTTGCAAGGTATTTTGTTTACAATTTTTCACCTGCTATTTTAAACGCAATACATTTCACAGGACTGCGTGAGTTAACCCCGAACTAAAGTAACGCTTATTTGTTTAAATATTAATATATTTTAAACAGATAAGAGTTATTTAAGTGATGGTAGTGGATTGGTGGTAATATCCATAGTACCTACATTATCATACATGTGCTATAGTGCGGTCGCCGAACAGAAAGAATTTCGTACAATGACCTCTTTGCCTACTGACAGTGGTCACAAACATTTTTCTATTAAGTGCAGTTTATATAAAATATTTGGAGGAGAAAAAAAATTAGCAGCTTATTAAATAAATTATTTATTTTTAATCAGTTATTATAACCGAGTTATATTTACTTATTACATAGAAATTAAAAAAATCAAAATTAAAAAATCCAAATCCGATTTCTCTGTATCGTAGTAACTACTTTCCGACGACGTCTCGCCTGTCACAGTTATAACGAAATAATGTACAGTTTTGTCTACATTATGATCTAGACTACCTAAATTCAATTCACAAGCCAACAAAAACAAACCTTAGGTACGCAAGTAAAAGGTTTACAATCCCCGAGGACGGCGGTCATTGCATTTGTGCGAGCGTGACGCATTATTTTAAAGCGGGAGTGACAGAGACAGCTAGTAACAGGTTAATGTACGAAATTCTTTCTGTTCCGCGACCGTACTATATAAGTAGTCTCTGCACTGCATCATCACAAGTGTAGCGAAGATGAAATATTCATCACTTGCATAAATAGACTACGGAGTTCATAAGTCATATGTATCGTAGTATAGTATTATAAAATAGATGCTGCGGATTTTCAACTTTTAATAAATAGCTCTTAAATTGGTTTTGATGTTGTTCATTTTTAAATACATTTATATAAAAGAAATAAGTAGGCATAGCATTTATCATGATTTTCTCTTCCTAAAAAATACAAAAACGTTAGTGTTATCGTGAGTACTTAAAAAAATACAGCCAATCTACAATGAATTAGCTGGCCGGTACAGTTTTAGTTGGTAAAGGTAGAGGAGCTATATTAGAAACTGTAAGCTTTGTTCAAGAACATTCACCAAATCTCCCGCCAGTTCTTGGGCCACTACTGCCGCGAATGCGGCCGGCTACGCACTGTCGAGCGACACTTCAAGTCATATTTACACCTATACTGTATGTACGGATCGTACTATTGAATTATCGTACTATTACAGTAAATATCATTATCAATAACCATTAATAAGTTAATTATAAAATTGCTAACTTTTAACATTATCAAAAGTGGCGCAAAGAGACCTTAGTCTTGATTTTCTGAGATAATAAACCGTTATCCGCAGCAACGGAAATAAAGGTTTATCTTGTTAATAGACGCATAAACAAATAAAATCAATCAATCTGTTTTAAAAACCAGGGGTATCGCTATTATTTTCTTTGATTTAGCAAAATTAAAATCATTTAAAAATATACTACGATAAAGATCTAAAATTATACCACAATGTTTGAAAAAGTCGGTTTAATTTTTATTAACTTTATTAACCATTGAATATAAATATTTTTTTACATTTTTACGAGATGCGGTTCGATATAAGATACCGAGCCATCATCGAAGAACGTTACTCGAACGAACTCTTTATTTTTGTCTTGATTTCGTGATCTGAGAGAACTTAACGTCAGTTGAACAACAAATATGCGACCAGAACAAGCGGTCCATAACACTTAATTATTCTACAGTAGGTACTACTACTGATTTGCACTTACACCCAAAATATTCGTTATTAATTTATCAGATTTTAACAAGACCATTGGCTTTTAAGCTAATATTTAAAGACAGCGAAGTTAATCTGACAAATAAAGAGAATTAGGAAAGTAATGTGAGATTACTTACTATTATTGAAGATAATGTTAGATAAGATGAGCAGCGAAGATTATGAAATAACTTAGAATCTTTTGCGCCACTTTACGTTACCACCATTGTAAAGTACCTATTTAATAGGCTTCCATATGTATTAAACTCTAAATTTGATTTTATGTAAAAGCGATGTACAAATGTCATAAAAACCTCAAGTATTCTTCGAAGAAATGTAGATATTACAATGATTTTTGTAAGTGTTTATCATAAGGGCTTAACGATCGTTACAAACTCTATGGCAGCGCGATATATTCATATTTTATTTCAAACTTTCCAATAATACGACCCGATATATTCACTCTGTCCACACGAATAAAATTACTATGCTAATAATTTAGGCTCAAGTCGATGGTACTAATTAATTTATCTTACTTTAATGTATCAAGTTTACAATGTCGAATGAATGATTTGTTAGTTCTTATATCCAATTTTATTCGCATGGCTCTATACAAACGTGAAGCAATATCGTTCTCCCATTAAAAATGTATTAGATTTTTTATAAATTCATTTCTAAAATCATATTGTCATCGATTTTCAACCTTCAGAATAGTCAAGAAACATCCGTGCATGAATTCTCTACCACGATCTACAGTAGTCGCATACCTTGCAACAATCTAATTAACTACGGATAAATTCATTTCTCCAATATATTTAGTTTCATTAAGTTCATACATTATAAGCACATTAACATATCAATACAATAAAGTCCAACTTTTTTTCATTTAGAAACATTTAGTGTTAAGATTAGTTTAACATATAATATCCAGAAGAGGCATACTTCAGCCGCGCCTCGTTTGTAAATGAGTGATAGTAGAATAAGAATTCATGAGCGAACATTCAGTATATATAAAAGGCGAGGTTCCAACACAAGTCCTAGTATTATCACAAACGAGAAACAGGTAAAACGGTAAAGTATCAAAAACGTTGTGTCCCATATCAGTCGTGTTCTTTGTGCAATGCTATTTTATAATAAACAGTAATAACAAAACTTCTCTTGAAGTGTTGCTCAAAAGCCATTTGTAACCAAACAGCCTCCGACAGACATATAAATAAGTGTAATTAATATAATAGGTAAATCTCTATATAAAATGGACCAATCATGGCAGTGAAAATTGAATCAGTGCTGTCATTGGTCAATTTCTACCACTCTTATATGTCTAGCAGACGCTAGTTATAAGAACTGAGACATTATTTGCGAATTTCAAGACAATAGATAAGAATTAATCGAATATAATGTATTAGTAAGTATAACGCCTTATTATTATTAGCTTAATGTCCGTGCCAGCTTTTGAGCATGGCTGGTGAATATTTGTATGTTTCGTCTCTCCAATAAATTCAAGTAGGTACAATAATTAATTAATGTATCTGATAATTAAACATTTCCTATCAGCCTACCTTTCCATGTTATATTTTACGAATCTTATTCTTGCCTTACTTCTACTAAACCTTTCAATGTAGCCATATTTATTATTAGGTAAGTATAATAATTCAGTGTAACAAAATTTAATTTGAAATTCGAGAATAATATCTCCGATCTTGAGATTGCGACCGATCTCACAGGATAAATAAATCCATTCCTTCATACTCGTAGAATTAGCGACTCGTAAAAATGCTTTGCTAAAATCTATATTAGTTTAATTTACCGTTATACATAATATATTTATTAAGTTATTAATGAACAAGGAATATTTGGAATATTTGAAACTTTCATAACAGTTTACAATTACAAGACCTTTCCAACTTGTCACGTAATCGCTCGTTCTACGACGGATGTCCATCGAGTGTTTCTATGTACGAGCTACTTTGATATGGTCTCAGTCTCAAGACAGTCCGCACGCCTGATCTACTCGTATGATACACTCTCCCTACTCGAGCTACTGCCCGCGCGCCCCGCCGACTCTCCGCGGCGTCGACCCGGCGTCGACCCGGGGTCGGCCGCGCGCGCGAGCCTCTGATATGTGGGATGATGTGTGTAGCGCTGCGGCCGCCCGCCGGGGTCCCGCCTGAACGGTACAAAATTGGAGCGTACCAACATATACGTATTTAATTATATACAATGTACAATACAATACGATAAACACTATAGCGTCTACGGGGCGAGGCGCCGGCGGGCGGCGAGGCCTCCGCCTCGCGCGTCAGTGGGTAAACATTCTCACAATAATATACATCGTAACTCGCTCTATATATAACAAACATTTCACGAACGCGCACCACGCTCGATAAACAACATAATATACAGCGGAATCGTAGCACTCTTTCGATTCGATAAAAAAATTGACTAGAAAATCTCAATTCGCTATGAGCACTATGGCGTATCGCACACTGCAAAGTCGAGGCGGAGTCGAGGCGGAGCGTCGCGATCGGCCGTGAGACTGCATCGTTTCACTCGTGCGACATTCTGTCGTTTGAAATGAAACGCTTCGACGACGCCGCCGCAACTCCTGGCAGTGAACGCAGCTACATTTGATTCTTAAGATTAGCAAGAGGAGGCGTGCTCACGTGCGCCCGCACCCGCCTCGACTTTGGTCCTGTGAACGACGCGCCTACGTGTGCGTGGACGAGGAGAATATGTCGGCGGCGCGCCACGCCTCCGCCTCCTCCTCGGCGTCGTAGTGCTGCAGGAACGGGTTGGTGGAGCTGTAGCGCGGGCTGAGCGCGCCGCTGCCGCTCGAGTTGAGCGTCACGGCCAGCCCTGCCGACGTGCCGGGGATAGCGGAGCGCGGCGACTCGCGCGAGCCTCCCTCGCGCGGCGTCGACTCGCGCGGCGTCAGGTCCCGCGGCGTGGACTCGCGCGGAGTGCTGCGAGGAGAGTCGCGCGGCGACGCGCGCGGTGACTGGCGCGGCGACATGCGCGGCGAGCCGCCGCGCTCGGGCTGGCGCAGGATGGACGACACGGAGCCGCCGTGCTTGATGGTGTCGGCGGGGCTGTGGCTGCCCGAACTGCTACTGGGCGAGCCGGGGGACGACACCGTCACCTGCCGAGAGCGAGGCGGCGCGGGCAGTGGGCCGCGCAGAGGCGACTGCGGACGATATTGGCCTGCCCTGACTGATGAGAGAACCTGAACACCGAAATAGACAAACATTGTTGTCCTCCGTCAGACATATTTTTAACCGACTTCCAAAAAGGAGGAGGTTATCAATTCGGCCGGTATCTTTTTTTTTTTCTATGTATGCCCACCGATTACTCCGAGGTTTCTGGACCGATTCACAAGATTTTTTTTTAATCGACAGAGGAAGCTCGCGAAATGGTCCCATAAATTTTTTTACCTTCAACTCCTCAAGCCTGATGCTGCAGGGGTATTTCCCCCCTAAATTACGGGACTTTAGGAACCGTCGTTTACGAATTGGTATGCTTGGCCTAAGCATATACTAGATCATAGAGCTCCAGGTCCTACTCTTCAATCCTGATGCTGCAGGGTACTGCCCACCTAAATTATAGGGATGTAGGAACTGCTAATCATAAATTGTTATTGTATGTAATAAGCATATACTACACCATTAAGGTCTAGGTTCTAGCTCCTCAATCCTGATGCTGCAGGGTACGGCCCACTTAAACTGTGAGGATTCAGGAACTTTCGCTTGCGAATTGATATTGTTAGTATCAAGCATATTCTACATCGTGGAATTCAAGGTCCTCGCTCTTCAATACTGATGCTGCAGGGGTACTGCCTACCTAAACTGTGAGGATTTAGGAATTGTCGTTTACGAATTGATATTGTTGGTACCAAGCATATACTACATCATAATGTTCAAGGTTCTAGCTCCTCAATCCTGATGCTGCAGAGTTGGAGGAATTACGAACTGACGCTTTCGAATTGATATTGTTGGTACCAACCATGAACTACATCATGGAGCTCCTAGTCCTAGCTCTTGTGTATTGTTAATAAGTACTGTAGGTACCAAGTGTAGAACTACATTAGTACCGTAGCGTTGGAGGGAGGGGAGAAAGAGAGCAGGAACAAGCTACACTAAAAAGCTTAAAATAAAAATTCTTTTCAAAAAACCGACTTCAAACGCCACTACAAAGTATAAAAATAATTTTATTTTGTACACGTTTGTTGAAGTCGGGCGGGCTTAACTAGAAACGATGAAATCGATGCGCGACGCTTATCTTATGGTGACATATAAGAGACACGTTTATTGAAATCGGGCGAGCATCGCGTATCGGTTTCATCGTTTCTATTTAAGCCGCCCGACTTCAACAAACGTGTACAAAATAAAATTATTTTTATACTTTGTAGTGGCGTTTGAAGTCGGTTTTTTGAAAAGAATTTTTATGATTGATAGATAGAGTTAGATATTTGCATTATTTTGCATCAAGATGACTTGCAACAAGTTTTATTGCAAATCTCCAAGGCCTATCTTACAATAAGCAAAAGTTATGATCCCTTTAATAATAGTTACATGTGCGGGCGGCGAGCGGTCGGCCGCGTGCCGAGCCGAGAGAGCTGGCGGCGGAGATGCTGCTGATGCTGCCGCTGGATGCCGATATGGACTGGCTGAGGGCGGAGCTCGGCCTGCGACACACACACCAAACGTGAGTTCCAACTCAGGCTAGTAGGAAACTCAATATTGTCAGAATTGTCACTGGTTACAAACCAAAAGAAGGAAAGAAGAACTCAAAACATGGTCATACACCTCATAAGCAGGTGTGTTTCTCAGTTGGCGAATGAAGAGAACTATTATCAGAATGTTCCTGCAGGACCGAATAAAAATACCAGGATTACAGATGTAGTTCGAAGAGTTACGAAACTAATTTCACAGTTGCTAAGGTACATAGTTTGAAGAACTGATAAATAAATAGGGTCTCATGATGAATGGTGTCCTCGCGCCAGAAAGCGCAGTGTGGGCAAATTCCTCTACTGGATAAATAACAAAAAACCAGGCAAAGGTTCCTCTGGATTCAAGCACCGCAAGACCATGACTTACGGAAATCCCTCCAAGAGACCTATATCCAGAAGTGGACACCTATCGGTTGAAGAAGAATGTATCCAATCTAGTTAGCAGTTGCACCTTCTCATGACAGCAGAGGCTTCCAACCGATTTCTCCACAACTTCTTAATTTGTCCCTTTTCAGATCAACAAACTCGCTGACATTGGCTTGTCACGTCGGTGCTAATAATTTCCGCGAATCCAAAATAGTATTTTTTTATTTCTGTATGTAAAAAAATAACTTATGAAAAAGCAATGCAAACCACAGGAAGTCATCATGGTTTTATTAGTATGTGATCTTGATTTTATTCTTTAGCTTCAGGTGGTAACTGGAAAGTGCTTGAAGGGTGTACTGATGGATTTGAAATATATGTTTCAAATGAAGCTTTTGCTAACTTTAAAGACCTCTGATCCTAGTGTATGATGTCAAAAATCGTCAATATTCATTAGAAAAATTTAAATATTGTATTGCTTTGTGACATTATGTGCATGTAGGTACAGTAAAAATTTTGTGAGTGTTGGATTTCTGGTTTTGTCACCAAAAGTTATTCCACGTTAAGCCAATAAGCTACGACAGTAACTAATGTAACATTGAGTGAAATAAATGAAGTACGAAATTCAACTAACAGGGTAACTGAAACACATAAAGCATATAGTTAGAGGCCAGATGCACATTGATAAATATCCCCTAAACCATCTCTTCTTTTCAGCAGCTAAATGTCTGATTTTTAGCAACTTAGGCTACTATCGGGAGAGTCTGAATGAGAGGATTTGAGAATTTCATAGCTGCAATAAAGAAGCTTGAACTTCCACAGATCTTATAGCTGCTAGAGAGGATAGACGATCAGGCGATAGTTATCGCTGTGCACCCACCCACAGACAGAATCACAATAGATGTAAATATCAGGAAGATAACAGTTCGACACGGCACCGATAGTCAACAGCAATCGAGAGGTAAAGCCTAGACTATGACGAGTAAAGCTTTCCACCGACTACACAGGATCGTACAGGGCCATAACCGTACCGACACATGCGACAAGTAAACACCCATATTACAGCAATAGAGGACAATAAGACTTAGAGGGCAAACCATAAACTCAAACATTTACAAAGATCTGAGTCTCAAGGCATTTTGCGGGAGATAAGTGCCGCGACGGTTTAGTCTATAATGGTGTAAATAAAACTGAACTTTACCTCCACTACGTAATGTATATTTTGTGATGATACGTAGTGGAGATATAGATCACGCTGGCACTTATATAGCGAAAATAATTTTTAATTTTATTTGTTATATAGAAAAGACGCTTTGCCGCAATGTGCAATGAGTCTTCAATAGATATAGATAGAATGAATTGCCACTGATTCAAAGTATACAATTATTTATCTTACTTTTTTTGAACAGATCGGACCGAATAGTTCACGGTAAGTCACGGTAAATTTTTGGCACCTTTTTGCATGTGACGGTCAGATTACGGTCACATCACGGTCTCATGTGGTGGGGGGAGATCTTTAAGTTTAAGAAATCTCTTAACCTTGGGGGAGGGTGGCTGAGGCCACTGGCGACGCACTGACTCTGTTTCCACGCGGCCCGGTTGCTGGCTCGCCGCGCCGAACTGTCTACAAACATACATGCGTTAAGGTACCGCTTAGTTTAATCAGCAACAGCAACACGAACGGACATGCAAACAGCAAAGAAAACACAACTACAAGTTAAGAATGAATGAGAAATGTCCTCTTTAGATGGGGCGTATATTTAGCGCGTATAAATATATTCATTTTTGCACGCTTTAAATGACACCGCTAATTATGCCATCTTAATCACACCCTATACAAGTACAAGTGAGTGACATAGAAAAGATGCGATCATCATTCTAAATGCAAAACATGGCAACGGAAACCTTAAGGTCTATGGTCGCATTGGTAATGCGCATGTTAGTGGTAAACAAGCGCCAAAAGACCAGCAGAAACGTGTAAAAATATGCCCAATCTGAAATCGGACTTAGAGAAATGAGAAAGGATTTTGTAGCTCTAGTGTAAATATTGTCTATATGACCACTAGAAATTCGAGTTATCTAGATTTACTAATAGAAATTAATACTCGAATTTAAATCGCTAATATTGTAGCAGAATTTAGAATGATAGATATGTGATGAACTTTAATGCTGATGGTATGAGTTCTGGTTTAGAAGAAATTGAAAAAACAGTGAAGTATTTAATATTGATGATTGTTGAAGAAAAACTGTTTTATATAAGCTTTGTGTACGTGTTTACGATAGATAGTAACAAAGCAGCTTAGAACGTGAGAAAGTGCCAATTAAAATAGTCTTTTTATGGAATATGTTGAAAATCCTTTCTTATCTCCTCTTACAATGCTTTATTAGTATTTTTTTACCCAGAGATTTCATAGTGTATCAACATTATTAATCATAATATTATGCAGTCAAACTCAGTTCACATTTCTTCTTAAATCGAATAATGCTGTAACTTAAAGTGAATTTAGTCATATTTAATCCAATTAAATTAGAACTTAGAATTTATCGTTGCTCTACAAAATCTTAGTTGAAGATAATACTCGTATTTTATGCAAAATGTAAAGTTAGTACTAACTTTATCCTTCCATTTTTTAGAAACTGAGTTTGATACAATTGAAGGGGTTTTATGGTTATTTAAATATGTCTGTAAATCAAAATTATGTGAGTAAGTAAGTACTGTATTTTGATTTTGATAGTCAAATGTTAGAGAAGATAATGTAAGAGATTGTTGAGAGTATCACAACATTGATTAAAACAGAAAAGAAAAAAGCAACAACATAGACGAAGGCATTACCTGAACGCTTTGGCGGAGGCCAAATCTGGAGAAGGCATTGCAGGACATGTATTGGACGTTGATACTCAAGTTCCGTCGGGGGTTGAGAATGCAGCATCAATGGTGGTGCCATTGCTACAGCAAGATGTTGCGGCGACATTTTGTTGCGATCCTGCGCTGCTACTACGAGAGCTAAGTGGTCAAGAAGGAAGACCAGTGTAGCTCTGGCTGCACGAGGTAAACATTCCACTATTGAAGCCATGAGACGTGCGTTCCCTTCTTTGTCATCAGGTAAACATACTCCTGCAAAAGCATAAATAAAATTGAACAGTTTTTGTAAGTTTCTTTTTTTTTTCTCTTTTAGCTTCCATTTTTCAATTTATACGTTGTCAAACTGTTCTAAATCCTTAACCCTACAGAGGCCGCGTTCCAAAAAGTTACGTGAATGGTCGCGTGGCACTACATATTATGTAGCCCATTTAAAAACTCTAATAAATAGTCAAATGAGTTTGAAATCTACCGCTGACCCGCCTGCTCGTTTGCTTGCTAAAAAAAAAAGGTGGAATACATATTGTGTAGCCCGCGCGACCACTCTTGGATTAAAAACTTTTCCAGCCAGGTAATCATCAATTCTAATTTTGACTCACTTACCAAGAGCATCTAACGTCATTTGATACAAGCAGCGGCTGAACAGTGGCTGTGGCAGTTCAGTCAAATAGTCCTTCAGGACACCGGTAATAACATTGATGTCGGGAACAGAATCCGGCGTGAGCTCAACCCCACGTGCGTTGCGTTCAAATGCCTCTCGCAATATTCGTTTCTTGTTTGCAGAGCCACATAATCGATATAGACCTTTAGAATCAAAAGATAGTAATTATTTGAAAATTTTTGATTTGAATTTGTTCAACTTTGGATTTTTAAAGAATAGTTTTCTAGCGGATATTTGCGAACATGACATGGCAGTCTTGCAGAAAATTGTCACCTTCTTAACATTTATAGCGCGTATTATAAAACAACTTATTTAACTTTTATCTTTTTATTTTTACAATTGACGATTGCAGTATTCAAGCCCAAAATATAGAAAAAGTGTTTGCGAAAACAATTTGGTTCAAAAAAACCCATTTGCTTACCAATAATATCCAATCCACGTCTCTCAATTTCTTCAACACATCGTCTTACAACCAGGGGCACAGGTGCCGCGTGAGGAGGTCGCAACTCGCGTGCTACCACCGTTTCTAATTCTGCACCGAACAGTGGTGGAGGTGCAAGCCGAGGCGCCGCTGGTCTTCGGCGGAATAACTCGTGCGGTTCCGTGTGACGGACGCGCATGTACAACGTTCCTCGAGGCTCCATCTGGTACAAAATCGTATGACTCTATGAAAGCCTGATCATATATTTTGCGTAGGTAAGAGATGTTGCACAACGCAGTACTTAACGCTTCATCCGGCAAATAACGAAGGGAACCATGACCATAGAAGCGGTCAACGATTACCGTTTTGGAATGAGATTTACGATTTCGAACAAGACTTTGTGGCCCCATGTTGTTAACATTGGGATGTATTTTCTTGACCTACCCGCCTCGTAAGGGTTTTTTTTATCTTCGTAAACCTACAGCTATCAGATTATTCGAGACAATCCACGTTATTCCTAATGAGTTTTTGTTCAGGTTGCGTACTTTAATAATAAAAGCTTTGCCATCGTACTCTTAACTTAACTTAGAAATGTGATTTTATTACCGTTAAAATATTTCCAAGTTTCGCTCTAACCAACACAGAATTTTCTAATTAGATACTTTTAACCAAGGTTTTATATTGAACCGTTTTGATTGACCAGTTTACCATCATGCCCCTTACTTTTATCGCAAGCTGGTGAGACGCAGAGCGAGTTAGTAGATCGGGCAAGGTCACCGCCCCTCGGAAGCAGAGTTTGTGCCTGTGCTGGGGATCCCATGAGTACACCAGTACATCTAACTGTCGGTTGTCCACAAGCTCCAGTTCAAAGGACTCGTCCCAATCGAACTGTAGTTCTCCGGTGCGGACCTGATAAAAAATATTTTGAATCTACCAATTATCAATAAAATTTTAAAAGAGTATTTTCAATATAAGAGCCACCTTAGTCACAATATTTTGATATAGGATTGTTGCGTTTTTAGATAAGCCCAATTAATTAAATATATTCTGACATAAATCTGTCTCGTCTGCACGCAAACCTTAAAATGCTTCCCTTCATCGTAAATACCGTTATATTTGTTTTAAAAATAATATGAACTTAATTATAATCGGCAATGACTTGATTAAGTTTGTAGCGTCTAGACAACAACTTACCACAGTTCGAGCTTTATGAACACGATCACATTCCAAAACACAGTACAGATCACGAGGCGCCACTGGTGGCTGTGGAGGTGCAAGAGGCCCCGAAGGCGGAGACCCTGGTGACGATCCCGTTGGAGCTGGACGCAAACCTCGACCAGCGAGCAGATGCACCCAAAGCATTCCCGACACTCCACCGGAGATACGGGATAACCCAGTCATAGATGTGGATAAGCCTCCCGTGCCCGGCTTCTCCACTTTGTATTTTAGGAACTCTGCAGAGAATGATATAAGACAGTTGACTTTTGTATTAAATTCATCAATAAGTAAGGATTACTCAATATCTATACAAATAAATATAATTGAAGCGCCTGGAATGAAATCATTCTCTTAGATTTAGAACTCTAATAAAAGATTCATTGAAGGAGAGAATTTTCTTGTCTTAAGATCAGAAGGAGGAGAGAATTTTCTTGTCTTATCGAGTTTTGGCATTAACCAAGTTTTGTGTTCAAGATTTACAAAAATTATAATTACCATTAGGATTAATGTCCAGGTGGCGTTGGTGTCGCGAGCCTGGAGTTGGTACGGGACTGGGGTTCGGACAAGTGAACTTAGAGCCCAGTTCCAGCAACTGTCTCACGCGACGAGCGGAAGGCGACCCGCTCGCAGTGGGCCCCAGCTGCTGCGAAGACAGCGATCTCGCGGGCAAGTGTCGCGGCCTCTCGATGCGACTGCGGCTGGCCAGGCCGAGAGACGAGCCGAAGCGACTACCGCTCTCCATCTAGAATTATGATATTCTTCATTAGTAATGAGGGATATGATATGCAATATATATATGCAATAAGGGCAATGAGTCATTACCCTTGTTGCATGCCTCATAAAAAAGGCCTTCCTCATCTCTTTGAGAACGAATACTCGGACAATTCAGAATAGTTTAGAATTATAAGCAAACCCTAGACGAACAAAATAATCGTTTTTATGGCGTTTTTAGGATACTTCTTTTTGCAATTTATCCCTCTATACTCTATGATTCGATAAATTATGTTAATTTGGTTTGCCAAAAACTGACAGTGTAACTAACGGTGAAAGGCAAATTCTTTGGACGCCATTCTATACAGGACAATTGCGTGATCATCCTTGGCAGTAGTTTGTCTGGTTCGCGATTGACATAACTATCTCAGCTGCTACTGATTTGATCTTATGATTCTATTGGATAAGCTTAGCACAGATCACTTACATTCTTTAGTGCGTCATGAATGTTCTCAGCGGAGTAGTGGGTAGGCAGCCGTGGCCGCAGGGTCTCGTACAGCGCGCTGGTGGAGGGCGCGCGGGAGAGCCACGCGCGGTACTCGTCCGACGTGAACACTGAGGGAGAGGGGGGCAGTCGACCTGAACACAATGCTATACCTAATGTATATAAATAAAATAAAATAAAAAATCATAAATTAAAAACAATAAAAGATACATAGACTATCAAATAGGCCAAAACCAAACAAATAGTGTTCTTTTGCTGCTTTGTTACGAGAAATAGAATAATATGCCGGTAACGGCGGCCAACCTCCTCACAGATTAGTCTTCTGCGCTGGAGATATTAAAATGCATGAGTGTGTGCACAAAAACATAGGTCCTCTCCGAGGTAAGAAGAGCACGTAAAAAACTTTACGAGAAATATACAGATAATGGCGGAATGATATTTGGAAAGCATGTCTGGTTGGGTGCGTTTACCACTTCTTGACTCACTCGCTTTGCTGATCTTGGCAGAATGTGATACAGATGGTCAAATAATACTTTTATCCCAAAAAATCCAATAATTTTCTTGGGATTTTTACAAACCTAACCTAGTCAATTTCTCTAGTATTGCCATTTTTTGCTGTTGATCATGTGCCCTTTCTTTTCCGATTGTGGGTTAACTAACTAGGTAATTCCCTCACTTATACTACATAATTTGCACTCAAGAAATTTTAAAACTCCCTCGTGAAATACAGATTTCTAGTCATATGATTTTTAACAACAAAAAAGAAAATTAAAACAAACTGTAGATAACAGTCAATCCAAAAAAATCGTAGGGTACTGAAAAATATCATAAACTAACCTCTAGAAGAACGTAAATCTAACCGCGAAGACAATGGTTCTGGTTCGTCTTGAAGAACACTTCCCGCCCGTCTTGATAGTCCCAGTCTGAGTGCAGAGAGAAAAGAATATTAAATGGTATCAAAGGACATACTCAAATGTCTGAAAAAATTGGTCTCACCTCTGACCCGTTCCTCTGACGTCCCTTGGTAAGGAGTTAAACTTCGATCCGATATCCCTTCCTAACGTACTACTTCTGTAACCGCTCAGTCCTGAATAATATGGCGTCCTTGTGGGAGCTGTTGCCTCAGTATCTGAAGAATAGTCCAAGCTGCGATTCCTCCTTGTCGTCCCGAATTTGCTGCCGTATGATGGTAATCCTAAGCCGGTAGTTCCGTAACCTCCTCCTAGAGCTGAACTCAATCCTGTACCCAGTCCAGAACTTGTTAACCCTGAACCCACTAAGCTGGAGCCCGTTAAGCCGCTAAGACCAGTAGATGATAAGCCTGAAGGTAAGCCGGGTCCTAGCCCGGTCCCTCCAAGGCCAGACGCTGTAAGGCTGCTGCCTGGTAAACCAGAGCCTGGCATTCCTACGCCACCGTAACGTTGCCCATATCTTGACAAACTTGAAGCTAAAACAAATGAAAGAATAAAGAAGTTTGCTTGTGAGTTCGTTTGGAAAAAATCTCGGATATTTTGAACTGATTTACAAAATTCTCTATTGGTCAGAATAGGTTAGTTAGAATGTATTATTGGGATAGTTATAGACTAAAGTTTTGTGTAAAAGATGTGCAAAATATTATGACACACACGAAGTTGGTAGTAATAATTTCGGATATAGAAAAGATGTTTTTAGGAGACTGCTTACCGCCACCAGGACCTGCGGCGGAGGCTTTCAAGCTTGACCGTAGTAAGGAGTGTCGCCCGAAGTCTGAATGTGTCTCAGCCCGTGGCAACTGTTGTTCTGAACCTGACCGTGGAACTCTTCCTCCAAAACGCGTGCTATGTAAAGAAATAAAGAATTAATCATTAGTAGAATAAAGTATTAGAAATAGAAATGATAAACGCAATGCTACAAAAAGATTATGGGACTTCTGAAATGCTAATAAATAGTGATTTTTTTTCTTATTACAAAGATGTCGGGTATTTTTAAAAATATTATGTGCTATGAAAATTATTGATTATACCTTCCACTGTCCGATGGATAAAAGGAGTGCACTTTTTCCGCCAGACTTTCTAAAGTGTTGGGATAAGATCGTTCGTACGGCACGAAATGCGTCGCTTGTGATTTCGGCTGCTCTGTTATCACTGGCGGTGGCGGTCTGTAGCTGTTAAAGTTAAAGGTTAATTATGTAAATACGTTTCAAGTTGCCCACTAGCAATAAACACTCGCAGCAAGTCAAGCAAAGGAATCAATCTAAATATATAAAAGGCAAAGGTGACTGACTGACTGATCTATCAGCGCACAGCTCTAACCACTAGACCGATCGAGCTGAAATTTGGTATACAGGTATCTGTTAGGACGTAGACACCCGCTAAGAAAGGATTTTGGAAAATTTCAACCCCAAGAGGGTTAAATAGGGGGTTAAAAAATCGAACCTAACGTGAGCGAAGCCGCGGGTTAAAGCTAGTAATAATATAAACGTAATCATTAAAAATTAATTTTTACTGGGATTATCTTCAAACTTTCAAAATAAATTGAACCATGTAAATACAGAAGAAGAAAGTATTGCTAAAGCAACCTACAACTTTTGGAATTCACTCGTTGCATAGAGGAATTCGGCCGAATAAAATAATACCTCCAAGTAGAATGGTCCGAAGGTGGTCTAGAGTTGTAATAAAGGTCCAATGGTGTAGAATCTGGTGACAAGGCTCCAAGCTGCATACGACTCCTCTCTTCCCTCCCATCGCCGACAGGTCGAACGGTGCTTCCTGGGCCCCCCGTTGAACGTAGAGTACCGTGTCTGAAATACATAAAAACCATTAAACGGCATCAAAGGTATCAACGGCTTACTTTATCTTCGTTCTCTTCCCCATGTTCCCGTGTCTCTTGTTGGGTTAAGTACTTCCACACACGTCATTCGTTGCCGCTAGTATCCAGCAATTCTGTGACACATTTGGTGTCATCTATCCATTTAGAGAACCCCTGTCTTACGATTAGAACAATAATTACTGGGTGAAGTTCAATGTTGTACCAGGTAAGCTTAGTAAAATGGAAAGGATCGGTGATGATTCCCAGTTTGATGAATTTAAGTATTTATACGCACTAGCTGATGCCCGCAACTTAGTCCGCGTGGATTGAGTTTTTAATTCCCGCGGGAACACTTCAATTTTCCGCTTTTGTGATAATCCTGGGTATAAGCTATCTCTATTCCAAATTACAGCCAAAAGGGTTCATTCGTTGTTACGTGAAGGAGTAAAAAACATCCATCCATACATCCATCTTCATAAACTTTCGCATTTATAATATTAATTGGTATAATAGGATAAGTTCGCTCAGCAAGAGTCTGATGAGAAGCTTTGGCTTCAGCTAGGTACCATCTAACCAGCGAAGACATATCCCTAGGTGACTTAGTATTCCAGTACGATGTCGCGTACAAACCGATACAACCTGGTAAAGTTACAATGAAGACATAGCATTGGAATAATTACTGTGAATAAAGCCCGTCCAATCGATCGCGATCCCGATCGTCATCATCTCGACAGTCCCGTTTCAGGACAACAACTGGCGGAGGCTTGTGTTCAGTACGCGGTAATGACGGCGATCCAGGCCCTGATTTTCCTAGAAACAAACAGATAAGATACGCTAAAGATTTTAGACTTGATTCGTGGTTTAATGTCATAATTGTGATAAAACTATACGAGTACGTACCACGGTAATTGTTTTAGATGAAATTGCCAATATTTCTATCCAGTTGCATGGACCGTGGTTACGACGGGACTGCGGTGTTGCGAGACGTCAAGTTGAAGCTGTCATGGGTAGAATTATCTACCGCAACTGGATCGAAATATCGACAATTCCAACTAAAAAAATTACCGTGGTACGTACTCATATAGTTTTATCACAATTAAGATAAGATACTCGTACAATTTAAATATAGTTCTTGCATTTCACGAGGGCGTGTGGCTCATGACTGTGTGTGTGTCGTATCTGTATAAGTGTGAGCAAAAGCTTGCTCGCGTTTGACCGCTCCCACCTAGGCTCCTGACTGGCACGCACATTTACGCAATGTGCATGTACACGACGTAACCACAAGTAAAGCTCACGCACCCTCATGAATCGCAAGAACTATATATACCTATTTACAGCAATTTATTGCAAGTTTTCTATTTTAAAGATTATCTTTAACCATTTCCTAAGACAGCAGACAACATTTCGAAATAGGTACTTTGTCGTTATCTTGATGAAGACAAAAACTAGGTTATGCAAATACACTACAAATTGAAAATGTGGAAATGCTATAAGAACAAACCACGATCAGATAGGCCTCCTCAAGTATGATATCGTTGGAAATAACATGCACATTTTGAAAGTATTGCATTTATAAAATCAAGCTCATTACCTTTCCTCTGCCTGGTACAAAGCAGTAATCGCCGCGGTATTGACATTATGATCACCACATCGTCCAGTGACATTCTTCGTACATCCACCAAGTTCACAGCCAAGATCTCATCGCCGACTTTCAAACAGCCGCTGTTGTAAACCGCAGATTCGAGGGCTATCCGAGATATGAACACGCCATCGGTCCTCGCGCCACCGTCTCCTTCTCTGATGTACAGGCCCAAGGTTTGACCCGGGCGCTTGACGATTTCCACCAGTTGAACTATGTGGCGCGCATCCTGTGGTAAATATAACTTTTAGAACGCTATTGCTCGAAAATCGATCAAATCCACAATTATCAGACTAATATTATAAAGGCAAAAGTTTGTATGTGTGTATTTTTGATACTCCTTCATGCTACAACAAATGAACCGATTCTGCTGAAATTTGGAATGTAGATAGTTCATATTCAGGACTAACACATAGGCTACATTTTATCCCGGAAAATTGTAAAGTTCTCGCGGAAATCCAAAAAACTAAATCCACGCGTACGAAGTTACGAGCATCGTCTATATTAGTAATTCATAATTTTGAATCGTGCACAAACGACCTGTTGTTACAACATACACTTAATATTACCTATAAGTACTATTACTAAGCCTTTCATTGATATAATTACTATTACTAATATCGGAGCACCGGCATGTTCACACTTGTTTTGTATGTGGTGTGTAATTCCTAGTAATTAATTAATTCTAAGCCAATCATGGCACATGAGTGCTAGTTAGCGCACGGATATCGTAAAAATGGCGGGACGCAATGAATGTCGCTTCTTTATTTCTAACTAGCCTTTGCCCTCGACTTCATCCACGTCGATTAGGCTTTCAGAAATCTCGCGGGAAATTCCCGTTTTTTCGGAATAAAAATAGCTTATGTCACCTAGCGTATATATGGATTAACCAATAGACAAACACATTTCTGCATTTAAAACATAAGTGAGGAATTCTATAATACGTCCGTCAGTGGTAACGGAACATAAACATAGTATTACTTACTGATCATGTAACGGACACAGATATACGATAAAAACTATAAGAGTAAGGACTTGTTGGTAAAAAAATGAAAATAATGTCCTCCCGACCGAATCCGGCCACGGCGGTCAATCTCCACAGAGATTAGCCATCTGTGCGGGAGATATTATAGAGCACAAGTGTTTTGCAAACACAGGTGCACTCTCCATTCCCTCGCACTCTTCTAGTCCGATTGGACGGAAATCCGACACGACCGGAGAGAGATCAGGCGCAGGACCGACAGCTTTACGTACTCTCCGAGGCACAGAGGTGACTCATCGCCAATTTCTTAACTCTGGGCTAATACTGTGAATTTCATGACAGAAAAACCCAATACGTTTTTTGGCGGGGAATCGAACCTGGGACTTCTTCATTCGCAATCGAACTTGCTAAGACTGCACTAGAAGAATGAGGCAGATTTAATGGTATTACGGTATAAAGCACCTTTAAAGTACAACATCAGAAAATGTTATATTCATTGCGATAATTTTTTTGATCAGCAATGCAGATAATGCAGACGCATTGCACGAATCGACCACTGAAATACGGCAGGACTTCCACAATGCATAGTTGGGGACGAGAACTGGGAAGTGCACATCCCAACAATGCTAGTCTAGATTGCGTTCACATTCCCGCCGGCGCTATCTAGGCCAGGAACAATAGGGTTGTCTGGAGTGAGCTCTTTCATCGTTCTGTTAGGTTACGAGCAGTATTCGGGTCAATGGAGCAAGGAAAATTACCTGTTTTTTTTTTTTTTTAAACAAGTAAGTAATTTCAGGAGAAATTAAATAGTACGTTTCTCTCACGGAGTTAAGGGCGCTTTACTTGTGGTTACGTCGCGTTCATGCACAATGCACATTGCGCAAGCATGTTTACCTGTCAGGAGCCTAGGTGGAAGCGGTCAGGCGCGAGCAAGCTCTCGCTCCCACTTATTACACACACACACACACACAACCATGAGCCGCGTACCCTCGTGAATTGAAAGTATACTTAAATGTACTCAATATCACAATGCAATAAGTAGGTAATATACCTAGTAGCAACTCGAAATCGAAATTCGAGAACTTCGTTTTTTTTTGAAAATTACAGAATTAATTTTGATGTAAAGATTTACATAGAATTATTATGAGCAATCCTTTTTTAACATTGAACGTTAAAAGGTAGGGAAATAATTGAGTAGGACATTCCAACGAACATATTGGGAACGAGGAAGTAAAGTACTTTATGCAACTCCGTGGGATGTCGACCTTGTGACAATATGATGGGAAAGTTATGTCAAATAGTTCTATTTCTCATACAGGCAACCTGACGTGATACTATGAGAATCAATCGCAGTAAAAGGTAAAAATACTATATATATAGTTCTTTCAATTCACGAGGGTACGCGGCTCATGTTTGTGTGTGTGTCGTAACTATATTTAAGTGAGAACGAGAGCTTCACCTAGGCTTCTGACAGGCACACACACTTACGCAATGTGCATGTACACGACGTAACCACAAGTAAAGGCCGCTGCATACATAACGTGCACGGGACGGGACGGGACGTGGACGGGACGGGACGTGGAGTTTTGGAAACATCGTTTCATAGAAAATGTAAGCGACTGTGCATACGTCACGGAGCACGGACGGGACGGGAACGTGCCACGCGCGGAACGGGAAAAATATCGTCGGCGACGATGTTTAGCACGTCCCGTCCCGCACGTGCCCCGTCCCGTCCGTGATTCCGCTGCGTATGCACAGTCGCCCCGTTCGCTCCGGAGAGCTAAGTAGTGATGTTTGTGTATTTACCTACGAAGCAAAAATGGACGAATGGAAAAACTAATTGAGTGTGTACGATCATTGAAAGTATTTAGACACCAAATATAAAAATTATCTGTGGCGTAAAATTGCAGTCGAACTATCACTCACTAAAAACGGTCAGATTTATTTTATTAATTTATTGCATTGGTATCTCTACTTATATTTTAATATGTAATAATAATTACAGTTGAACTTTTTATGCTCAAATTAATAGGTATATAGTATCAACCTTTGACGACCTCCCTGGCGCAGTGGTGAGCGCTGTGGTCTTATAACTGAGAGGTCTCGGGTTCGATTCCCGGCGGGGGCAATTTAGGAATTTATAATTTCTAAATTGTCTCTGGTCTGGCCTGGTGGGAGGCTTTGGCCGTGGCTAGTTACCACCCTACCGTCAAAGACGTGCCGCCAAGCGATTTAACGTTTCGACACGATGGCGTGTAGAAACCGATTAGGGGTATGGGTTGTATTTACACTGCTATACCCCTTCCAAGTTAGCTCGCTACAATCTTAGAAAAATCCATCTTTCCTTGTTCACATCACTAGCACGTTAGTTCTGAGTTATTGCCACGTTGCGTATGCATTAAAAATTCCCGTCCGTGTTTACTAACCACGTCCGGGCCACGTCCCGTCCACGTCCCGTGCACGTTATGTATGCAGCGAGCTTAAAGCGCCCGTAACGTCGTGAGAAGTTATTATTAAATGAGGACAATAGAGTAAGTGAAGATTGATTAAAAAAAAAAATGAGTCTAACCGCTCTGAATTCAGTTGGCGTATAATAGAATTACCCAAATGGTAATTTAGAAGTTGCAAATGCTGATGAATAAATTTCATTTCAAAGACCCCGTGAGTCATGATGTGGGGAGACTTTATTGACTTAAAGACGCTTTTTACCTTGAAAGGTTTCTCGCAAAGGCGTAAGATTTTCAACGCCGTAATGATGCCTTATCAAATAGGGTATTATTGGAATTTCTCGAATTATTTTAACTTTGTAGCTTCCTTTAATCTAAGACTCGAGCCTCATTTAATGGTAACTAAGTGACGACGGCTTATTGATCGGAAAATTGGTCGCTAACTATCTACGGCCCTCATAAGTTAGCTCAGGGTCACGCCATCAGCGAAGGACAAAACTCGGCGTTTCCTTGCGTGATGTAACGACCCAAACCTTAACTAATTCAAAAATTATAAATTCCTAATCAAATGCAGCTGAAAATCAAACTCGAGACCTTGATCACAGCATGCCATTTAACGACCTCCCTGGCGGAGTGGTGAGCGCTGTGGTCTTATATAATATGGGAGGTCTCGGGTTCGATTCCCGGCTGAGGCAATTTGGTAATTTATAATTTCTGAATTGACTCTAGTCTGGTCTGGTGGGAGGCTTTGGTCATGGCTAATTACCACCCTACCGTCAAAGACTTACCGTCAAGCGATTTAGCGTTTCGGCACGATGGCGTATATAAACAAATTAGGGGGATGGGTTGAATTTACACTGCCGTGCCCCTTCCAAGTTGGTCCGCTACCATCTTAGACTGCATCGTCACTTACCATCAGGTGAGGTCGCAGTCAATGGCTATCTTGTCATGAAATAAAAAAAATGCCAGCATAGTCGTGCCACAAAATTCATTTTAATATTCCAAAGTAGGTGAATTCTCTTTCCATTTAATTTGAGCCAAATTACCTACTTGTGAAAAAAGTTAACTTCTTAAACGATCATTGCATTTTTGTGCAACAGTAAAACGCTAAAGCACCCTAGAGCAATTGTATCAAATGGGACTCACTTACACAGATGGATTTTATTCCCCCCAGCAACGGAGAACAGTGAGGGATTTTTCTCAATATCCGTGCGTATTACAAAAAGGAAGATAAACGCTCCGTGGGGATCAATGAGGGCATGAGTGTACTTGATTCATACAACGGTGGAGAAAATACAGTACATACTCGAGGGTGATGTGACCTACAGCCTCTTGAACTATAGCGTATAGCGAAACTATAGCGTATAACGATATCAAAATCAGTTTTATTTAATTTGGCTCCCAAAACTCAAAAAAAGCCTTTTTTTGGGTTTGCCGAACTCCGAAAAAGATTTGACTGTACCTGTACAGTCAAATCTTTTTCGTAGTTTCGGCAGTTTAGAATAAACTGGCTCCGAAATATGCTATATATATATTTCAATTTCCTTTTTCTTTCTTTCTTTCAATTCACGAGGGCGCGTGGCTCATGGTTGTGTGTGTGTCGTATCTGTATAAGTGTGAGCGAGAGCTTGCTCGCGCCTGACCGCTCCCACCTAGGCGCCTTATGTAACGCATGCATTGTGCATGTACACGACGTAGCCACAAGTAAAGCTTACGCGCCCTCGTGAAATACAAGTACTATACAACAAAGGGAAGGTAAAATACTACTCAAAGTAAAATACGAGTAAAATACAGACCTGTAAAGCAAAGAATTTCTTGGCGGCTTCTATATTATTTCTGCCAACTTGTCTGAGTTCCAGAATTCTTACTATCATTTCACCGCGTCGCTCCACCGCCTGTAAATCATATTAATAAGTTCAGCAAACTTTACTGTAAATTACATATTGTATTCATATGACTACCAGTAATGAAATTTATAGTAAGTTGTAATGAATACACATAAAAAATTTACTGAAAATAAAAAAATACGTTTAAAGTGATTGTCCTGCCGTTTCCGAGATTAGCCGGAACAAACAAACAGTTAGATAGACAGACAAAAATTAAAAAAATGCTTTTTTGAACCGTATTTACTGTCATATGCATTTAGTAATAAGTTGTTATTTTTGATATTTTGTAATATCAACAGACACTTCAATTTTATTTACTTGCATAGAAAATGTATAGATTTAAAAAAAGATGACATAAAGGAGTCCAAATAAAATCGTACAAATGAAAAAGTACGAAGAGTCGACGATGTTAGGAAATTCTTAACACTAACTTGTTCCGATGGGAATCCTAACAGGCGCTGAAACTTGGGAGACTTTGCAAAACGATTGAAAAAACTGAACAAGAAGAGTAAAGAGCAACAAAAAATTTCAAGTTTTGTATTTATAGCAAAGTAATTGCCCAAACTTTGTGCAAAGGCTTGTCACAGAGAGATCCAAACAGAATTTAGTTCCGCCATTTTGTGTGCTATCGGATTAGAGAAATATATATTAAAGTTTTGCTAATAAAGGGGCATACTCCCCATACTCCAGAATTAATGACGTACGCGGGTAAGTTTAATTTTTTTCACAGGTTTTCCCGCACCAAGAACCGGATCGTAGTAAAAATCGTGTGTAAATAAACAGAAAAATTATCCAGCATTTAAACACCCTATCTAATATTGGGCACGTAAGAACTTTGTAAGCTTTATATAAAATCACAAAATAAACAAAATAACTTAGGTCAAAAAAAAAAAATTTTTTTTTTAAACTAGGTATTTAAGCCTGACTGTTTATTCTGCAGTTCAACCTGTTTGCATTATTTGTGGTAAAACCGTTAATATTAAACGAATATTCTGTAATTCATATAAAATATGTAGGCATAATAAATTAAAGAATTAAAATGTTTAATGGTTTTTACACGAATATATTATTTTGTAATTCATATAGGTAAATAGTTGATTACAGTTACCTCGAGCGCCGCGGCTGTGGTGGCATCGTGGTCGTTCTCCACCATTTCAATTTGCCTGAATATTTCATTGCTGACACCCGATACCTATAAACGTAAGCGTATAATAATTGCTGGATAACAAGTGTAAATTGCGTTATCATGCGTCATGCTCGTGAACGGGTACCTACCACCAACGGGAACGGGTCTACTCTGTCTGCCCGTCTTAACATGTTTGTAGCTATGCATTCTTGAAACTTCATTGTGAGGATGATATTCACAATAATTTTGCTGATAAGACCCTACGACGACTAAAGTATTTTATAAATATTTATAATTATAATTTAAAAAAAATTGTTGTAAGTAAACATTTTCAGGGATTTGTTCTTCTCAACCTATCACCAGATCACAACTGGGCACAGAACTCCTCTCGAATGAAAAAAGGTTTTAGGCCATAGTACACCATGCCAAGTACGGAGTGGCTGAGTTCACACAGTTTCGAGTTTAGAGAACTCTCAGGCACCTAGTTTCCTTCAAGATGTAAAGCGAGTTTATAGTAAAGCGAGTTTTTTATAATTGCTTTAAATGAACATAACTCCATAAAAGCAGAGATGTATGCATGAGCATTCTATCAGATTAGTGAGCACAGTTTTTTTTTGTTTTGTTTTTTTAATAAAGAATATTAGCCAAGCTGAACTTGTCTTATATTCTCATCTTCCCTCCAAATAAGCGAAAAGCTTGTGCTAGAAGTGGGTACGACAATATTGGAACGGGTGGGATTCGAACTTGCGACCTTTGAGTTATCCGTCCGCATCTTTAACCGTCGGGCTATTGGGGCTTAGGCAGTGGACGTCTATCGCTTGTTAAAGAAGAGCAAGAAGAAAAGTACCTTCCGGAAGTCTGGCTGCAGCACGCAGGGCGGCGCGTGGTTGGCGCGCGCCGGCTGCGCCGGGCCGGGCGGTGCGCGGCCCGGCGACGCCGTCAAGTCCGGCGCCGCGCGCCCATTTTCCTAAACAAATTCATACTTGAATAAAAAACGAAAATAACCAATAATTTTTTATATGAGAGGCCTTGACTGTAATTTTCATTAAAAATAAAGAAATAAGTACGTACTTTAAAGTCTGAAAATTCTACTCCCAAATACGTTACATAGGGGATGAATTTGTGTATGAAACCAGCTTCCTACGACGGTGTTCCCACTGAATTACAACACGGGGTTATCCAAGGGGCGGACCAACAAATTCCTGAAAAGCCGGCAACGCATTGGTGGTGCCTCAGGTGCTACAAATGTTCATGGGCGGCGGTAATCACTTAACATCAGGTGACCCGCCTGCTCGTTTGCTCGCTAAAAATATTTAAAAAAAATGAAAGTCTACCATTTTTTTCAAGGTATATCAAAATTATAAAATGAAAGATGTATTTAGGCTTTCGATTCTTTGATGAATATGATTATACGGACTAGGAAAGCGAAATCTTTAAACACCTAATGCCACGCGGACGAAGTCGCGGATAAATGACGATGCTGTCTTAAATACTAGCGGGTTAACTTGGGTCATTTTATAAATAGAGCGAGTTATTTGTATGAAAAACAGTATTACCACCTGTAGTTCGATTTTACCCCAAATTATCTGTCAGGCATTTGTCATAAATATCTATGTGCGGCAATTGATATTTATTTTTCCAAGTTTAAATTTGATATCTTTTTTGTGGGATTTTTTAAATCTCTGGTAACATTAAGATACGTCAGAATTCCACGCAATTAAAAATCAGACTATAGACGCTTCATTTTACTTTATTTGTGTACACAGATAGATAGATTTTCACTGGACAGTATAAATCAGAATTTTAATCAGAAATAATTTAGAGGACAGAGCTAGAGGCAATTTTTTAGGCAAAACAAAAAAAAATGAAAACAGGACATGCTAGAAAACAAAGCGTGCCATTAAAAACAGCATCCAAACAAAAACTGACGCTGCACGCGGCATATGGAAAACGCTGGCGAATTTTATTTCAGTTTTACTCGTCTGAATGCAAAATTAAAAATACCACAGGTTAAAAGTTTTATTCAACAATTGTAATATACGTAGTTCATTAATTTTTTAATTGCGGCAAAATGCACAGGTCGACTACATACTTCATTATTTTAGATTCATTTATCTCGCTTCTTCGTGATAGTTCATCTGCTGGGAAAGGTAGTATACAGTAGATTACAAGACTATCATTTAAGACCTATATAATATTTTCTTCTTTTATCACAAGATGTCTAGGGCGGAAAAGTTTGTAAAGTGACTATTTTGTATTGTTATATTTTAGCTACATAGTTTTTCAACCAAAATAACAAAACTTTCTGTATTCTCCTATGTTATTCACTATTCAATATACCATAATGTAGAAGGAAATTTTATTAATGTGTGTATGTAATTATCGGAAAATATTCAATATCAACCAAGCTGAACTTGCAATCTCCTCTCCATTCCAAATTAGCGTAAAGCTTGTGTTAGGAGTGGACACGACCATAGTGCAACGCTTGGAATTCGAACCTGCAACCTTTCAGTTTTCAATCCGCACCTTTAACCGTTGCTGTAGGCTTGTAATTAGGGTTCCGTATCAAAAGGATGCCCTATTGCTAAGCCTCCGCTGTCGTTCCGTCCGTCTATCAGCCGGCTGTATCTCAAGAATCGTAATAGGTAGATACTTGAAATTTTCACAGAATGTGTATTTCTATTGCCGCTATAATAAAAAATAATAAAAATAAAATTAAGAAAAAATGAAGGGCCCCCATACAAGAAACGTGATTTTTAGGCGAATTTAAGCTTGACCTTAACAATCGCTGTTACGGAACCCTTCGAGTGCGAGTCCTACTCTCCCTTGGCCAGTTTTTAGACAATCCCACAGCTGAACGCTAATTCGCTTCGTCTTTGAAGGTAGGAGGGTTAAGGGCTACCGTCCAAGGCACCACCAGACAAAAACAAAACAGATTTTTTCCCGTTAAGATCATATATCTGTGGGAAAGCGTAGAATTCGGCGGTCGATTACGTCGGGCTAGCGGGGCGGGAGGGGAGGGGAAGGGGGAGGGGGGGCAGCGGGCGGGGGTCCCTGACCCAGTTCCCTCCCGTACGCACGAGGTCACTGTACTGCAGCTGCAAGATCCCGAATGCCGCAAAGGTGACTGGACGGTCTCGAGCGCTTTTATCTATCGTCCACGATGATCTACTTGCGTACTCTGGACTATGTGAGAATCGTTTGATCGAAAAGATTTTGAGGCCATTAGCATGTTTAATAAACTGAAGAGTCTGGTGGTAGGTGCGATCTGACCTGATGGTAAGTGACGATGCAGTCTAAGATGGTAGCGGGCTAACTTGGAAGGGGTATAGCAGTGTAGATTCAACTCCTACCCCTAATTGGTTTCTACACGCCATCGTGCCGGAACGCTGGATCGCTTGGCGGCACGTCTTTGACCGTAGTGTGGTAACTAGCCACGGCCAAAGCCTCCCACCCGACCAAAAGTATTCTAGAATATTAGAATTAATAAATAGTAATTAATAACAAATGATTACGATTCACTAAATAATAATTCACCGATCGTATGATTAACGGCCAATATTAAAAACCAAAATCCACAAATTGAAGCTCGAAAACAAAAATAGTAATGCAGTCCACAGATAGATGTAAAATAAATGCTAGTTGATGATGGCAGGGCTAATGTTATACTCTATTTCTGAACCCACAAATGAAGCGAGAAAATGGGTTAGTCGTATTTTATCTGGAAATAGGTGACCTAAACTGGTCTATAGTTAGATAGACAAAAACGGCTCCAGCTAAAACGGCTTAGCAAATCTGTGAGCCGACATTGTCTTTGAGAGCTTAGGAGGTTTAATTGATGGTTTACACTAAAAGCTTGATTATGTACCTACTTGCTTTTATACAAAATAATCCCTACTAAAATTATATATGGGAAAGTGTTTAGTTCACCCTTTAATCATGCATTAACGGAGTAACCAAGACGCTGTAAATTTTGGCGTGGGTATAGTTGGAAACGAGAATAATATAAGCTAGAACAAAAGATTTGCACGATATTTTTAAACAGGCTATGTGGGAAAGTCACAGGAAAACGCTATTAACTTAATAAACCTACTTACTTAGCTGAGAAAGAACAGCGAAAACGTATTTAGAGTATCTCAATGTATGCTCAATATTTAATTTTATGTTTACCTACTTCGTCTTTGTCTTCGACTTCGTCTGTGTTGAGTTAGGTTTTTGAAAATACCTCGGGAAATTTTGTTCCCATGCCAAATTTTGGCGAAATTTGACGCCTGTCTGTCGATAAAAATTTTGTCGGCTACTACAAAATTCATACAAATAAATCTAAAAGCCACGAAAAGTTTGAAAAAAATGAAGTAAAAATTTCGAACAATGCAATACAAAGTAAGCAGATTTATGTTTCATATCCGTAGATACAGTTGGTCCCATTCTTCATGAAACTGAAAATATCCAGCAATAAAAGGATAGAAATTTGTATTAAAAGTCTTATCAGCATAGGTCAATTTTTTTTAATGGATTTTGTTGGCGGACAATGTTTTCTGGCGGACATTCACCAGAAAAATATATGACAGATAAGATCAATAGCCCTCTTAAAGGTTATGCGAAGTGCGTAAAATGTAAATCTGTCATTTACAAAAAATTTGATTCCTCCATGGTCATTTAGTATTGGACGCTAAACGGACGGAGAATTTTTCCATCCCTTTTCCGTCTATACTAATTGAGTTACACTCTTCATACTAAAAAAGTTATACTAGGCACACAGTAACCCAGTGTAACTTTGAAGGTTACGTTAACGCACAAAATAAAAGTTTATACTACTTAGTTGTATAAGTGTTACACTAGAGAATTGGGATTTTGTCCTCTAATGCTACCATGTGAGTATGGGACAAATAAACAAATGAATAAAATCTGTGAAAATGACGGAAAAGGGATGGATGGAAATTAAAATGGATGGAAATGGATGGATGGACATTATTATTTAAAGTATGAATATTTTCCATCGTAGTGACATATTATAATTTCATGCCAGTGTACTTAATACATCGATGTAATATCAATAGCGCATAATTGCGGCGGGGGACCTCAAAATTGGCAGAGAATATTTTTCGCACAGATTTAGAGTGATTTTTCGCATATACTTATGACTTACAACGAAATAACCTAATAAGTATTGTACATATTTTTTACAAAAAGTAGGTATATCATCGCATAGCCTTTTAATCTGCATAATATTATCTTGTCATAAAAAAATATTTAGAAAACCGACATCAATTCTACTTTACCCAAGAACAATAAATATACGAATAAATTGCGCAAAATAATCTAGGACAAAAGAGTTCACAACAATTATGATGCAACAGTTTTGAACAATGCGAAACAAAGTATAAATGCAGACTCATGATTCATATCGTAGGTACAGTTGATTCTTTTCATTTTTCCCCAGCCTACTCCACTGGCGCATCGAAGTAAAACGGCTTATCTGAGCCGTAAATATAAGGAAAGTCATCATCATCATGATCAGCAACCCATCAAAGTAGTGAGCGCAGATACTCTTCACTGAGGCTGAAATCTATAGACCACACTTTCACTCAACTCAGACTCAAGACAGAGTTAAAACGAGACAGATTTATGTCAGATCATATTTGTATCTCGTTTTAACCTCAATCTTGAGTCTGAGCACGCTCAATAGATCATAGCATGAAAGCAGATCTCTGCTTTCAGAGAAGGGTTATAGGCCATATTATACATATACACGGTGAAATTTTATTCCCCGTAAACCCTGAAGGAGGTGAATGTGCTCATGAAACTGAACAACTTTCCCCAAGGAATATAGGTCGAAATATGAAAAAAAATTTTGGACCTCCCATAGTAAATCAATCAGCTAATCGTCAATTTTATAGGGAGGGTCCAATTTTTTTTTTTCATTTTTCAACCTATGTTCTTTGGGGAAAGTTGTTCAGTTTCATGAGCACATTCACCTCCTTCAGGGTTTACGGGGAATAAAATTTCAACGTGTATAATTTGCATTAGGCCACCACACTGGCCCAATGCAAATTGACAAATTTCACAAACCTTTAAGAATATTATGGAGAATTCTCAGGTATTCAGGTTTCTTCAAGATACTTTCCTTCACCGTTTGAGCATGTGATATATAATAATTACTTAAACGCACAAACCTAACTCCGAAAATTTAAAAAAAAAAAACTAAATCCATTCGGACGAAGTCGCGGCATCAGCTAGTAAAACAATATATAAGAAACGCGAAATTCATGAAAAATGGAAACCAAGAAAGGTCCCAAAATACCTATACTGATTAATGACTCTTTGGCCCCGAATCCACTTGGCGAGTGCTGAGTAAAAACGTTGTAACTGAAAAATTGGAGGCAACCAACGTCAACTTTTATTTCCCCCAAGCCTACTCTACTGCCGCATCGAACGAAACCGGTGTAACTGAAAAAATACGATTATACGTCGGGGCCATCAAACGTGACTTTTCACCCATTTCCGTATGCGAAGCAATTACATACACGAGCTCTCTCTGCCCGAGTTCCTGTAACGCCTAGCGCATTTCTAGACGAACGCTGTGTTATTCGAATATCTATTCTATTCCCAATGGATAGATGTTGTTTTCTATTGGTTGGTGGCAATTAATATCTAGATGTGATCCACGTAGGACATAAGACAATGGTATGGGGTTAGTGAAAAGGGTGATGAGAGATAGTAATACCTCGTGATTTTTAGTGAATACTGCATTTTTGTCCTTTCGCCATATTTACTGCCTCTTTTCGAATGTCAACCTAGATAGGTACTCAGACTGAAATCTGTAGACTGCACTTCCACTCAGCTCAGACTCAAGACAGAGTTAAAACGAGACTATATTAGAGCATATTTGTGTCTCGTTTTAACTCTATCTTAAGTCCGAGCTATAGATATAAGACTCACTCTAGTCAGACTCAAGACAGAGTTAAAAGGAGATAGAATTATTTCAGGAATTATTTGTTTCGTTTTAATGTATCTCAAGTCCAAGCCGAGATCGTCATTCTCGCGCGCTCTTTAGATCATAACCTTACAGGCAGGTTTTCATTGATCCAACGGTCAACAGTGATACCTACTGACATACTCACGTTGGCTGACACGTTGGTTGTGACGTGTTGTTTAAAAATCCTAAGTTGTTGCGTCACGTAAACAATTTCTAGTTGTATAAATGACGAACACGATCACTCTGGCAAGAGTGTAACGACTGAGAAAAGAACAACAAATTCCTGAATAGCCGGCAAGGTATGTATAAGGTGGTGGCTTCGATCACAGAAGAAAATTGGTGGTTTCTCTTGTGCTACAAATGACAGGTAATCCGCCTGCTCCTTTGCTCACTATACAAATTATATAAAAAAAGACGTGTGGCACTCGGGGACTGCCGCGGTAAAGCTATTGCATAGCATTTTTTATCAACGCCATCTAGCGGTGAGAGGAGTCCCGTGTCAGGTTATTTTCGTTACGGAATTTCTGGATTCGGTCTCCACCCTCAAGACCCGCGATAGAAGCTATGCAATAGCTTAAAAATGTTATAACTTAAGCCAGTCATCACAATTATTGATACTGTAACAACTTAATGCAGTTTTTCCGCAATCGACAAGCAGGTGTAAGCATTCGCTGCTATTGCGACTGACGGCGGTTCGTCGATGTATAAGTACACTGTACAGTCGCAGCGATCATTGGTTCAGGAAAAACCTATGTACTTTTGAGGTTATATACACAGAATAGTTACTACGTACAATTAAGATAGGGGAGAAATAACAGCGATTACTTTAATCGTTAAAAACTATCGGACTTTTACTACCCATAAACAACTAGCAAAACAAAAGTCGCCAAGCGAATAAAGCCGTTTAACAGCCAATTGTACATAAAATCCGGGGACGGCCTAACAAGGCGTCTAGATTAAAAATACAAGAGAAAAGCAAGACGGTTAAAAAGACGCTCGGGCGGAATCGATGGGCGGCGGACGGCGGTCGTACGCCTAATCGATATGCCGTACTACTAGCCTGAATGGCGTGCGCGCGCCGCTGCCTTACGTAACGCGCATATAACACCTGTTGCTTTACTACCACCCAGTTATAACCCAGCCGCACTAAAAAGCCCCGCCCGTCCACTACACGCCGTTTATTTAACACCCGCTCCGAATTTAGGCGGGTAACCGATGTCATTGCACCGGTGCAACCTTCGTTGCACTCAAGGGTAGTAGTGGCTAGCGGTATGATAATGATCTTCATTACTTATTGGAGGTCTATAATGAGGTTTTTATTGTCCCCGTGCTACCCTTTTAACGTCTGTTATTTTGTTTTATCAAGATTTTATCTGGTGCAATATGGGTTAATATTCCTAAGTGGTATTAAAGTTTATGGGTCTGAAATTATTGGAATTTCCAAATTATGATTCAAATAATAATAATAATAATAATAATATTTATTTCATAAAACAGGGTTACAAATTTGGACTTAACCTAACAATAAATGCCAAAAGACTTATATTATTAGGTTCAGAACTGGCTGTCCTTGCTAGATTTTGTCAATCTGTGTTAAGGACAGCCAGCCCTTTCCCTCAAAAAATGACACCATTAGCACTTATTACTAGATCAAAGTATACTACTACTAGGACAATTGTATAACAAAAAGACAAACTGTGTGTGTGTGTGTGTGTGTGTGTGTGTGTGTGTGTGTGTGTGTGTGTGTGTGTGTGTGTGTGCGTGCGTGTGTGTGTGTGTGTGTGAATAGGCGCCAGCAATGTTTTTGTGAATTTTGATAAAAAATAAATAGATAAGTAATTAAATAAAGATATGATAAAGAGAAGGTAGATTAGATTAATTTTTGAAGAAATCTTCTATTTCATCATATGATTTATCGAGAAGAAATGACGTTATTTTCTGTTTACACTTCGTGAGCGGCAAGTTAAAAATAGGCAATTTCGCATTGAGTTTATTGTACAAATATGGACCAAGGAAGTAGCTAAAACGTTTAGTAAAGGCAAGCTTAGGCGCACGCAAGGAACAAATTTTGTTTTTGCGTCGTGTATCAATGTTACGGTACGGTGTTTTTTTATGCATATTCAAAATTAAATTTAGAATGAACAGCTTCCTAACACTGAGGACTTTGCAATCTTTATAGAGCAACGATGTGGAGAAAAGTAGGGGCCGAAAAGTAGCCACCTTTAGAATGGCACGTTGTGCGACTTCGAGAGGCTTGAGAGTAGTTTTAGCGGCGCCTCCCCAGCAAGTGATACAATATTGGACAATAGATTGGCATAAGGCGTAGTATACTTTACGTATCACTGAAGAATTTGCCACATAACGAAGATTTTTGAAAATGAAAATTAATTTACGAACCCTATTTGTGAGCAAATCGATATGGTCTTTAAAATTTAAATGTTTGTCCAGAAGAATTCCAAGGTATTTAATGTTGTCAGTAGAAGCTATGGATGCACATTGACAGTTTGTCCTATAAGTCACATGGCAAGAGTGAGCTTTAATGGTTAGTGGAGATAGAGGTTGAGAGATTGAACGAATTGAATACGTAATAAGTTTAGTTTTGGAGGTGTTAAGCGTTAGAGAGTGGGAAAGTAGCCAATCACAGACAATGTCAAAACCACACTGGGCTGTTTTTTTAATTTCAGGCCAAGATTTGCTGTAGAAGGTTATAGCTGTATCATCTGCAAAAGATACTACTTGGGCGTTTGATATTTGGAGGTTACAAAGATCATTAATAAAAATTAAAAAAAGGGTCGGGCCTAAGATGCTTCCTTGTGGAACACCATAAGAAATTGGTAGCTCATCACTAAAAAAGTTATTGATTTTGGTAACTTGTGTTCGATTGGTAAGGTAGGAGCGGAAGAAATTTAGTTGGTTGCCACGAATACCCATTCCTTCTAGCTTGACTAAGAGAGTAGGAATGGGCACTGTATCGAACGCCTTAGCAAGGTCCAGAAAAATTGTCAGGACTTTATCTCCATTATTCAGATGGTGAACTACATTATCAGTGAGCTCGAGGACAGCATCTGTTGTGCTTTTATTTTTCCTGAAGCCAAATTGTTGTGTTGAAATTAAATTAAAATGTTCAAGGTAGCGTACCAGCCTGTTACAAACCAAGCGCTCAAGAATTTTTGACATAGCTGTAAGAATAGCAATGGGACGGTAATTGTTTACAGCTTTTTCATCACCAGCTTTGAAAATAGGGATGATTACTGCCTTTTTAAAGGACGCTGGAAAAATGCCTAATGCAAAACATTGATTGAAAATGTGACAAAGAATAGGTGCCAAAATTTTTGAATATCTTATGAGTATCACTGGAGAGATACCATCCCAGCCAGTGGCAGCACTAGATCTCAAGGAATTAATGATGGATACGATTTCTACAATATCAGTTTCTTCAAGAACAAATGAAGATAGACAATTAACTGTAGCTGACACTGTAGAAAAAGTTGTGCATGATGCTTTTTGGGCAATGCTATTTGCCATTTCTGTACCTATGTTCGCGAAAAAAACCATTAACAGAGTTACATGCCTCATATGGGGAAGAAGCACTCAGTAAAAGCTGAGAACTATGGTGTTTAGGTTTGCCATCAAAACAAATTTTTTTGATAGTATCCCATAATTGTTTGGAGTTGTTTCCTGCTTTAGTTATCTCCTGGGAATCATACAACCTTTTTGCTTTTTTTAATATCTTACAACAATAGTTTCTGTATCGTTTATAAGTTAGTTTAAGAATTTCATTATCTGGGAACTTTTTAACTTTACTGTGCAACGAGTCTCTATGTCTCATACACCTCAACAATCCTTGCGTAATCCAGGGTTTGAGAATTCGCTTGTTACTAGGAGGCCTTGATGTAGTAGTGTTTTCTGTAATAGCTTGCGCAAGCATCTTAACAAGAGAATCAGTAGCAATATCAGGATTTGTGATGGAAAAAATATAAGATAAATCTAATTTTTCGATTGTGTTATCCAGATTTTCATAGTTAATCCTTGTATACGTACTGAAAGGCTGAGTCGAGCAAGTTTTTTTTGCAAGGCCAATTAAAGTAGCATAGTGATCAGTAACCGTTGTATTTAGAACAAGTGTGGTAGCCGATAATTTTGTGCGTAGAATGACGTGATCTAAACAGTTGTTGGCTCTAGTAGGGATCGTATGTGCTGGTAAATAGCCATGAAATGCAAGGTTATTTAGGTACTCTTGTGAACGAGAATCTAGAGAATTGGGCTTAATATCTAAGTTAATATCGCCTGTGATAACAACTGACTTGTAACTTGTTAGTGACGATAACATTTTATTAAGTGCGGAATTAAACATATCAATGTTGTCTATAGAAGGTGACTTATAGATACAAAGAATAGCAACATCACAGTTAAGCTTAATAATTAATCCAGATGCTGAGAGCTGAAAATCTGGCTCTTCACAAGAGTGACTCAAGTCATTCCTAACAAAAACAACAACACCATCACTTTGATTTAAATGTTTAGTCGTTCGGCGCATTGTATAGTTTGTTAAGTTTGGTATGTGTAGGTTATTATTGCAAGGGAGCCAGCACTCGGTAAGAACTATTATGTCATTGTCAAAAGGAATGCGCTGTAAGAGAGTTTGAAAATTGTTAAAATTGCAATTGATGGATCTTATGTTTTGTGACAAGATTTTCAAAAAGTTTCCCGGGTTTTGAAGGTATGACTTAGATAATTCAGGATTACACGTGTAAGCTTCCGATACAGAAAATACATCAACATTTTCATTTAGTGTATTTACTTGGCTATGCACTGTAAAAAGTTATAAGTTTGGCGGGTAGTAAGTAGGAAATAAAAAAGACAGGAAAAGGAATGTGTTTGCCCCAGATGAATGTAATATGTATACATATATATTTTTTTTTTTTTTTTTAAATTGCCTACATCGTATAAGTTGCTAATGTTATGAATTTTAATATGAATTTTGTATTCAAAATAGGAGGTACATAATGTGTATGTAAGTAATAAAGTAAGTGTGTACAGCATGTATAAAGACATATACTTTGTTTTTGTGTAAGTGATAGTAAGGTGATCTGTTATGTGACGAATTGTAAAAATATTTTTAAAGTTAAAATGAACATGCAACAATACATAAAAAAAAGAAAATGACATTAAATAACTTAGTAGTCACTTTTGAGATGACTTTGCAAGCTCTTGGAGTTGTAACTCATTTTTAACAATAATTATAAGGACTCTCATTGTTCTTTCTTAGCATTATACGGCCATTAGCTGTCCAGCAATAATTGAAATTATGAGATTTGGCAAAGCTGCGAGACACAAAGAACAATCTACTCGCTTTGGCGGTCAAGTGTTCACCAACATATAATGGGGACTTGAGATCATTAAAGCCAACATGTGATGAATTCAGTTTTGCAGATGGATTCTTATTATTGTATTCCTTTGCAGATTTTAGAAATTGAAATTTAGTTAACGTGTTGGAAAATTCAATCATAATGCTAGAAGTTTTAGATTCTTTTTTAGAGGGTTGTCTACTGACGTCACGAATGTCTGAGGCTTGCAAATTGAAGTTCAAAATTGTAGATAAATGCCTAACCATAGCAAATAGGTTGTCCTTTGTCTCCCGTTGGCTTTTAGGTACATTGCGTAACTCAACACAAGTTTTAATAAGATTTCTGTCCAAAAAATCAATTTTTTCTTCCAAGGATGACAGCTGTATAGCCACTGACCCTTTTTCCTTTTCTAGACAGGTAATTTTTGATTCTAATGAGGTCAGTTGATTGGACATGAATGTCATAGATTTTTCAATTTCATTATTTGTGGTTTCAATGTGCGAATACTGGTTTTTAATGTCAAGAAAATGATTCTCCAGCTTGTCCAAGCGCGCGCTTTGTGTGGAAAAAAGTTGCCGAATCAAATCTCTAATCTCTTCCTTAAAACCTGCCAGCTCGTCAGCAAAATCTTCATTGGAAGGCCGTCGCCGTTTAGCACGTTGACTAGCATTACTAGTAAAATCTGTCATTAACTGTTCATCTTGACATAATTTGCGTATGTCTGAGTCAGAATGACGTGTCGGGGAGTTGTACGCAGTGGACGAGTGTGGTGGAGTCTTGTACATAGTGTTTCAAAGTTACTCAGTGCAAAATCAAAACGCAGAATAGGATGTTATTGTTCTCGGACTAGCTCCTCCTTTTCCGGCAGCCAGCGACGCGCGAGTTTTGAATTGGCCAATAGAATTAGTTATGCGTAAGTGAGGTGTATGGCTCACCGCTTGACATCGCTGAACTCCTGGTACTTGAAGTTGAGTTAACACTGTGTTTTAATGATTTTTAACGATTTTGTTGATTTATTTTTACTTCGAAAAGAAAATTTAATATAAATAACACACGTCCATCACCCGTGGCGTCCGAGAGGGAAGGGAAATTCAAACTAACAGTTTTTATAAAATCCCTTTCTTTCTTTCTTTCTTTCTTTTCTTTGGTGAATGGCCCCTTTCTTATTCTAGGTCAAAAAGTTCTATTGACGAGTACATTTTTAACTATATACCCACCCTTGCAAAAAATCACGTTGATCTGTTTCTGCGTGACTTTAGGTCAACAAACCAACAAACAAACATCTTTCGTTGAACCCATTTCTATTAAAGTGCAGTTGTGCGATCGTGGAAGAAAATCGTAGGTATTTGTTTGACAGATTAAGATCACCAACGTGTAAGGATTTTGTGGCAGATTTTGTATTGAAAATCTGGCAAAATATCAAGTTTTTGATCGGTTAAGATTTATTTTACACTAGATGAGTGCCGCGACTTCGTTTGCGTGGATTAAGGTTTTTATTCCAGCGGGAACTGTCTTATTTCCCGGAATAAAAAGCAACCTTTGCGCTATTCCAGTCCTCAACTATACCAATGCAAAAAATCGCATCGATCCGTTGCTTTGTTGTGGCGTGATTGAAGGACAAACCAATAAACAAACACACTTACACATTTATATTATTAGTAAGGATTCTGTAGGCACGAAAACTTAAACTACAACGTCAGACAAAAATTAATCAATGAAATCAGTCAATGATAAAAATACGAGTGTTTTACACTTTTGTACACTTTCTCACTCATAACTAAATTATAACTCTTGAAGCTAACTTTTTTTCATCAAAACCAGACGTATACGGGATTTCTTAAAGCGCGTCGTGCGGTCATATCTTTTGAATACGTCCCTAGACCTCGCTTGAGTATATTGCAAGCTTTCGTCTATACTATGTAGGTACAGTGTAGCGTGGTATACTCGTACATATAAAATTATACGAAAGGGGAATGAAGCCTCGTCAAGGCTATGCGCTGTCTGCTGTCTAGACAAGTTTCCTTAGAATATCTTCATACCTACATAAGTCTCTATTTAACTAAATTAAGCTTTGGATATAGGCCCTTTATACATTAACTAGCTTTTGCCCGCGGCTTCGCTCACGTTAAGTTCGATTTTTCGAACCCCTATTTTACCCCATCAGTGGTTTAATATTCAAAAAATTATTTCTTAGCGGATGCCTACATCATAATAGCTATCTGTACCTTTCAGCTCTATTCGACCAATGGTTTGAGCTGTGCGTTGAAAGATAAGTCAGTCAGTCAACCAGTCAGTCAGTCAGTCACCTTTGACTATTATCTTCTTCTTCTTTATCAACCGATAGACGTCCACTGCTGGACATGGGTCACTTGCGTGGACCTCCACAGGCCTCGGTGTTGGGCCGTCTGAATCCAGCGGCTCCCTGCGACACGTTTGATGTCGTCGGTCCACCTAGGGGTTTGCCAACACTGCGCTTCCCGGTGTGGGGTCGCTACTCCACGCCGAAAATGACTGACATCGTCTAGTTTTTTTTATGTAGGTCATTGTTTTAAGCGGTACCTTGGTCAGTTATGGAGGACTTTTGAGTAGATTCATGGATAGAACAAATGGCACAGTTAAAAAGGTCACTGGAAAACCAAGCTTATCAATGGGGCACTCGAAAGTTCTTTATTGAAGCCCGAAGGACAATCCGGCATTACGTCACCGCGTCGGATGGCATCTGATGCCATCTAATAGCGTTTCCGGCGCCTGTCTAGACGACTGGGGCGGGCTGGGACGAAGTACATTGTGTCGATTGTCGAGAAGTCTGGAATTACGCACATTTTAATTTTCTTGACCTGATTCTATTTTATTGAACACTAGCTTTTGCCCGCGGCTTGTAACCCCCTAAGGGGTTGAATTTTTAAAAATCCTTTCTTAGCGGTTGCCTACGTCCTAATAGCTGTCTGTAAGCCAAATTTCAGCCTGATCCGTCCAGTGCTTAGAAAATTTTGAGCTGTGCATTGAAAAATCAGTCAGTCAGTCACTTTCACGTTTTATATTTTTAGATAAATACTAACTGATGCCCGCGACTTCGTCTGCGTTAACTATACCACCCCGTATGGTAAGCAGCTATCCGAGCACATTGAAATTGCAACTTTTATCGGGTCTTTGAGCTATGGGCCCCGCCCTTTGCCACTTCAACATCTCGACCCGAAGATCTATGTCGGTAGCTTTTTTTTTATTCGATGACAAGATAGACCTTGACTGCGATCTCACCTGATGGTAAGTGAAGATGTAGTCCAAAAGTTAGCAGGCTAACTTGGAAGGGGTATGGAAGTGTACATTCAACCCATGTCCCTAATCGGCTTCTACTCGCCATAAATCCCTTGGTGGCACGACTATCACGGTAGGATGGTAACTAGCCACGGCCAAAGCCTCCCAGCAGACCAGGCCAGAAACAATTCAGAAATTATAAATAGGTACATTGTCTCCGTCGGGAATCGAACCCGAGACCTTCTAGTTATAAGACCACAGCGCTCACCATTACGCCAGGGTGGTCTTCATGTACCTACAGATATATTCATTTCCCAGTTGATCAGGGATACCAACTCCTACGTCCTAGTTCAGGTTGTCTCCTTGACCTTAGTTGTGTAGTGGATATCTACAGTAGGTACTTTTCCTAGATACAATCTTAAAAAAAATTCTTGTGAAAGAAAACTGAAATGGATTTTTTTACATAAAATGCGCTTCGCTCAAGCTTTCTAATCATCTTAATTTAATTTCAAAATTTACGAGCGCAATCAAGTTTATAGGTACAGGGTCGTAAACATAAGCTACGTGCCGTGCAAGTACTTACTTAGTTGTTTGGTAAGTTATAATTACAGCAGAGCAAAATATGCCTTAACTACTCATTAGAAAAAAGATGTGGAGTGACTGAAATTTTATTTGTTGATTATTAAAACTTTGCTTGCTTTGTAAAAAGATTGTTTTTGAATAAGGAGGTCAGTGACTTTTGACTGTAACATATAGGTACATATTATGTGCATCTAAACCTTCACGCAGAATCTCACATCTACTTATCGCAGGGTATCCAATTATCCATCGGAGGAAACTAGACGAGAATCTCTGCAGTAGTTTTTTTTATTCGTTGACAAGATTGTCCTTGACTGCGATCTCACCTGACGGTAAGTGACGATGCAGTCTAAGATAGTAGCGGGCTAACCTGGAACGGGTATGGCAGTGTAGATTCAATCAATACCCCCTAATCAACACGCCATCGTGCCGGAACGCTAAATCGCTTGGCGGCACGTCTTTGACGGTACGGTGGTAACTAGCCACGGCTAAAGCTTCCCACCAGACAATGGTTTTGAGATATAGTATACACAAACATATAAACTGTGTTGCTTACTTTGGCTGGGCTGGTTTTTAATATGACATACCCAGTGATGCAACTTAAATGCTGTTTTTAGCGAACCCGGTTGTGCCAAGAGTGGAGATAAGAGTTTTAAAATTGCTCATTAGAAAGATATACCTTTGCAACACTGTCTATAAAGGTTTCTACTATGTAGACTACTACATACTACGTATCTACTATGTAGTTACATTCTACCATGTAGTTATTATTTATAGCACAAATTCGCGTAGATTCGTTGTTATCAGAACCCGGAAGTTAATATCATGGATTCCCAGAAAGAGATAATCAGCCAACCGTCTTCGTAGAGCGTCGTACCTGTCACTCGCGACAAGGACAACACCCTATGAAGCTAAAGCCAGTTGACTAATATTCTTATCCTAGACTGCGCGCCAAAACCAAAGGCCATAATACTCTCTTATTAAAAAAACTTTTAATTACAAGATCCCGTATAAGACATTCTTACAAGTTTTTTTTTAATTTAAATAGCGGGGAAACGAGCAGATGGGTCACCTGATGTTAAGTGATTACCGCCGCCCATGAACACTTGTAGTAGGTACCAGAGGCACCACCAATGCGTTGCCGGCTTTTCAGTAATTTATTGGTCCGCCCCTTGAATAACCCCATATTGTAATTAAGTGTAAATAAGTATAAAAAGAGGTATATAATATGGAAAATTGAATGTGTGGAGTTTAAGTTACCTCTAGGTATATCAAGTATGCTCAAGTTGAAGCTTTATATGAAAGCTTATCAATATTCTGCTGAGCGCTAAACCTGTCTCTAATGAGTTGATTTGTAGGGTGCTTCAGTAAAACGTTATAGCTAGCTGCATTTTGTAGAGGTGAATTAAACAAAGCCATTATTAGCTAGGTATACTAAAATAGGCTTTTAACCGAAAAAAAAAGACGTGTGGCACTCGGGGACTGCCGCGGTAAAGCTATTGCATAGCATTTTTTATCAACGCCATCTAGCGGCTCACCGCTAGATGGCATTGATAAAAAATGCGCCATCTAGCGGCTCACCGTAGAGGAGTCCCGTGTCAGGTTATTTTCGTTACGGAATTTCTGGATTCGGTCTCCACGCTGGCCCGCGATAGAAGCTATGCAATAGCTTAAAAACAAAAAAAGCGTGTCTCACAGTGTGAACATCTTAGGCTGAAATCTATCGAACACACTCTCACTCAGCTCAGACTCGAGACAAAGTTAAAACGAGACAGATTTATGTCAGAGCATATTTGTGTGTCGTTTCAACCTCTGTCTTGAGTCTGGGCTGAGTGAGAGCACGCTCTATAAGATCTTACCATTATTGTACGCAAGTGCAAGATATCGCGCGATACAGCTATCGCGATCTCAATATCACTACATAGTATAAAACAAAGTCGCTTTCTCTGTCCCTATGTATGCTTAAATCTTTAAAACTACGCAACGGATTTTAATGCGGTTTTTTTTAATAGATAGAGTGATTGAAGAGGAAGGTTTATATGTATAACTAGCTTTAACCCGCGGCTTCGCTCACGTTAGGTTCGATTTTTTAAACCCCTATTTAATCTTCTTGGGGTTGAAATTTTCAAAAATTCTTTCTTAGCGGATGCCTACGTCCTAAAAGCTACCTGTATGCCAAATTTCAGCTCGATCGGTCCAGTGGTTAGAGCTGTGCGTTGATAAATCAGTCAGTCAGTCAGTCAGTCAGTCACCTTTGCCTTTTATATATTTAGATACCCGTGCGAAGCCGGAGCGGGCCGCTAGTACGTAATATAGGTAATATGTTTATGGTAAGCCTTAAAGGATTTCCCGCCATTACTGAATACACTTTCTTAATTGTAACCCGTAAAAGAGGTTGACTCATGTGTTAACCAGAAACAAAGCAGTTAATCGCTCTGCTGAGTCACAAAGCCTTAAACTTTACCTAATGCGGTATTCCCTGAATGTATTTACACTACCTGTATCGCCCATAGACTAAAGGCAAATCTAGAACTATCATAAAAATTAGACTGCCAATACAAACTCTGACGACCTCCCTGGCGCAGTGGTGAGCGCTGTGGTCTTATAACTGGGAGGTCTCGGGTTCGATTCCCGGTGGGGGCAATTTAAGAATTTATAATTTCTAAATTGTCTCTGGTCTGGTCTGGTGGGAGGCTTTGGCCGTGGCTAGTTACCACCCTACCGTCAAAGACGTGCCGCCAAGCGATTTAGCGTTCCGGCACGATGGCGTGTAGAAACCGATTAGGGGCATGGGTTGTATTTACACTACTATACTCCTTCCAAGTTAGCCCGCTACCATCTTAGACTGCATCGTCACTTACCATCAGGTGAGATCGCAGTCAAGGGCTATCTTGTCATCGAATAAAAAGAAAAAAAAAAAAACAAGTCAAAGTCTACTATAAATTAAAAGAGATTATCCTTTTGGAATGCTGAAAATGTCTAATATTGCCCTCTCCAATCTTATACATCACGTTAATATTATAAAGGCGAAGTGTGTGGGTGTGTGTGTAAGTGACGATGCAGTCTAAGATACTAGCGGGTTAACTTGGAAGGGGTATGGCGGTGTACATTCAACCCATACCCCTAATCGGTTTCTACACGCCATCGTGCAGGAACGCTAAAGGTCGTAGCCCACTTACACGACACCGCTCCCACACAACCAAAGTATGAGCATTCAAATATGGACTTAATATCGTGCTGTGGAGGTGCACTTTACAGTAACAACACAAAATAGAATACAGCGCGCGGTACCGGTACCGCGCGTTAACTGTACCACTGTAAAGTGCACCTCCAGAGCACGATATTAAGTCGATATTTGAATGCTCATACTTTGTTTGGGTGGGAGCGGTGTCGTGTAAATCGGCTACGACCTTAAATCACTTGGCGGCACGTTGTTGACGGTAGGGTGTTAACTAACCACGGCCAAAGCCTCTCAGCAGACCAGACCAGAGACAATTCAGAAATTATAAATTCTCGAATTGCCTCCGGGAATCGAACCCGAGACCTCCCCCAGTTCCACACCACAGCGCTCAACACTGCGTCAGGGAGGTGTTTCAGTCAGATAAGTCGATCCTTTTCAGTTTTTTCCTAACAATCGGGATTGTTTAAGCCCCTTAATAACTTCACAAACTTTCAGCATTTATTAAGCATGGCCTTAGCTTTCTACCCTCCATCACTTCAGTTATAAAATGGTAGTACCTAATACTTATAGGTATGTGACTTTAACCTTGCAGCTAATGACTTCTAAACTTTTCTAACAGCCTTCACCTTTAGTACCTAACAATGTCAAATAACCGGTCAAAGTCGAGTTGAACTCGCATACAAATATTCAGTGCCAAAAAAACGCTGAAAGAACACGTTTCTAGTAGGGGATCCCCTTAAATTTTTAATTTATTTTTATTATTTGTTGTTATAGCGGCAACAGAAATACACATTCTGTGGCAACTATATCTAATGATCCGTAATAGTATAAATATACTATTACGGATCATTAGATACAGCCCGCCGATAGACAGACGGACGGACGGACAGACAGACGGACGGACGGACGGACTGACAGCGAAACCTTAGTAATAGGGTCCCATTGGTTACTCTTCGGGTACGGAACTCTAAAAATGAGACATAAAGTTACTTAATGAAACTTACATAGCTTTTTAACTTATGAACTTATGTTCGAGAGCACTTAAAGTAATTGTCACGTGATAGCTATTTATAAGTTCACTCATTAACTTATATTAAGTACCTATTACAGTAGTTCACTCATTACTTTATATTTTCGTCTAAAAAACTATAATATTATTATAGTAACCTTACTACTACATTCATTCATAAGCTTGGCTCCCTTATTGGTCTAGTACAGCAACTTTACAAGCCTCAATAGCCCAACGGATAAAGGTGCGGACTGAAAACTGAAAGGTCGCAGGTTCGAGCCCCACATGTTGCACTATTGTCCTACCCAATCCTGATACAAGCTTTACGGTTCTTTGGAGGGGAGAGAAGAATATAAGTCAAGTTCAGCTTGGCTGATATTCTTTAAAAAAAAGTCTTGTTCTAGGCTCGAGTAGATACAAGATTGGGCCAAGTAGACTAATTTAGAAATTTTCTGGCCAGAAATTCTCCGGTCCAAAAATTGCAGTCTGGAAGGGAACTTGACGCTAATAGATACACACCCGTGCCTCGTAGAGCACTTAAAGCCGTCGGTCAGGTGTCAATATGATCTCGTGTTGTTCTGTCAGATTGCTCTTCCTTCGGACTATGGGGGTGAGGGAATAGAAAGTGCATACAGTGTTTTTGTGATATCAAGCGGGAGGCTTTGGCCATGGTTAGTTACCACTCTACCGTCAAAGACGTGCCGCCATTTTAGATTAAGCGTTCCGACACGATGGCGTGAAGAAACCGATTAGGGGTATGCCCTTTCCAAGTTAGCAAGCTACCATCTTAGACTTCATCGTCACTTACCATCAAATGAGATCGCAGTCAAGGACTATCTTGTCGGCGAATAAAAAAAGACACATATAGACTCAGGTGAGAACACCGGTCCTACATGTTTTGAACTTACAAAGTCACCCCGTCTGACAGGCCGAAAAATATTTTCGGATCGTGTTTCGTGACCAACGATACAAAGTTCATACATTAATAATGTAAATATCCGATAGTTTGTCGAGACTGTCTCAATGGAAGGTTTGATTGTGGAATAACCGACCATAATGATTATTATTAATGTTAATGTTTAGACTGATGAAGGAATTTCATACGTGGGTAATCGGTATGTTATAAATGCCTACGTTTTACCACGAGTAATCTCAAATTAGATAAGTACACAAGCACATAGCACTTTTACTCGTATCTGCCTACTGCTACTGCTATCAAAAATTACAAGAAAAAAGTGTCCAGTGTCAAAATGCAAAAAAAAAAAACACCTCCCGATCTCCTAATAACTTCCTGTCAATCTCTGACATCCTCTCGGAAAATGGTTGTTGGGTTAGATGTTACATTGCAAAGTGAGCTTAATGACGTTATAAATAAGGACCTATCTGAGCTGCGCTGCTCTCAGATCATTAGAGCCGCCTACATCGACGTCAGCCACGCCCACTTAAAGTTTCTTGGCTTAATGAAAATCGCTGGTGCCCATCCAACACGTTTTAAATCGATTTTAAATTGTCAGCTTATAATGGAAATGTTTATGTTTATACCGGCTTATTTTCATGACGGAGTTAATAGATAACAAACTAGATTCTAGACGATAGCGCAGACCTGATGATGCAGCAGAAAATTATGTCTGGTGTGTCATAAATAGTCCTATAGATTCACATGTCGGAATGTTTAAAATTTTTAATTTACACTTGTTGTTTGATAACTGTCAAATACCACACACACATCTTTAAAATGTTTATCCGGTTTGGGCCCCTGGGGCCCAAGTCTGCTATTGCAATTGTAGTTCAATTGTCTATCAATGACATCCCAATTGCTACTTTTAGCAATTTTGGTAGTCTACTAATTCAATGGCGTCACAATTGTTTTCCGATAGTTTGCCACTGACACTTCAATGACACAATTGTAAAAAATTGGTAGTCTCGTACCTAATGACAAGTCAATGATCGATCGGGTTTTTTTGATCATGTTACTTAATGCTTAATCTTTAAAACATAAATCGATAACATTTATAATCGAATCTAGCTTAAATAAACGTTTTTAATTTGTAGGCAAACGCTTTTTAAGCTAATGGCAATACCGAGGTATCATTGAATTACAATCCAATTACAAGACCATCGAACGACCATTGTGAATTTAATAGACTACGAAATTTTGGACCAATGATAAATGAATTGTAATTGTATTGCGGTTCAATGACAATGACATGTAAAATAGCAGACTTGGGGCCCAGGTAAAATGATTTCTACTTTCACTGGCAAAAATTGATCTAGGCTACCTAAATTAGATAAAAAGAAGCCCAGATCTAGGCTAGTATTCCCACGGGAACTGTATAGTTATTCCATACCCCTCCATACCAACGAATTCGCGGGCAGCTGCTGTTTGCATAGCAAATTAGTTGCTGACACGTTAAACGTTGGCCAATATGGTGGCACACATTTTTATCTGACATGAAGAGCAATAATATCCGTAACAGACGTAATTGCTATAATAAATCAGGCGAGAACGGCTAATAATTCCGCTGAACCAACAGTTTTCCTCCCATAATTGCTCCGGAATGCTGACAAATTTAACGTTGACTATCTTTATTCTTTTGCTGTCTTGTGTTAAAGGCGACTAGTATCTGTATATTTAGCCTCTTTGGTCCAGTGGCTAGCATATTCAACAATCCCAGATTCTACATAGTTATTGAAGTTGTAGTACACCTCGAAGATATCACGATAATTTCAGGGTAAATTACTTTTTTCTAATTTTAAAATAGTGCTTATCTTACCTTATCTGCATGTGGGCTTTTAATTAATACTGTGATACATCTCGGTCCTTAGTCTTTACATAAATCATCCAAGGCAAACCTGTATGTAATATGTACTTAGTTTATGGACAAAGCGTAAAACAACTAACTATGCTAGCTTATGGAAACTAGCACCAGAAAATGCAGCGTTGAAAGAACTTGTAAGATAGACGATTTCGAGCGACTTACTCGGTTCACCTAGATGGATGCATCTAGGTGATCCGAGTAAGTATATTGTTGTTGTATTGGTGTTGTTGGAACACAGTATATTATAGACCTTGCAAGTGACTGTATGAGTGTACCTATGTCCAGCATTGGACATCTATCGGTTCACGAGTCGGAAATCCAAAGATCCGTTGAGCTAATAAGGCTTCAAAATAGGCTTCAAATTACTCATCTTCCCCTTGTACCTAATTTGCGATCAAATTACGTGATTGTCGCGAGGAATAATAACATCATTTTGCAATGAAGACGTTTGAAAGAAGCCGGCATGTTTATATAACTTCGCACCAAAAAGAAAATTTATCATTTGCGCTGAAATTGCCCAGCTCGAAGCCCGTGCTAATCAAGCGCCCCTTAGAGGAAGTGAGTTTGCATTAAAAGATTTCCGACTTAAATATTTATCCGCCGTTATGAAGGTAAAACGGTAAAACGAAAAACGATAGACGTCCGTTTGATATTTTAAATATTCTTCAAGCGAGATTCTCCATTACCAGATTTGATGCAAATGCATAAATAATAGTCTGGAGTTGAAAAGAAATATTTTATATTTCAGTTTCAGGTCGACTTAATGAGTTGTGTTGCATCTGATATTTTATGAGAGTTTAAAAGCTGTAGTAAGTATTTTGTTTTACAACTTCTCTGGTGCAACCTATGAAAACAAAAGCCATTGTTTCATGCTACTCCTTGGTTTCAAGTCTCAATAGCCTAACGGTTAGAAATTGAAAGATCGACGAGGGTTCGTTCCGCGTCTGTTCCACTGGTATCGTACCCATTCTTAACAAAATGTTAACAAAGCTTTCCTACATAATAGTATTCTTCCGGAAGCAAACACACATTTTTGTCCTTCTTACCATTAGGTGCACATTTCTAACCACTGCTTTAAACCGCTGACACATAGCACATAAAGAAAGGCAAAACAAAACGCCCATCTCAAGCACAATAGTCGCACAGTCCCCCGCCCAATGTCCCCCATTCCTGTCTTGAACCTCGCCTCTCTGTGAGCAATGCCTAATGAGAAGCGTAGAACTAAAATTTCGTGCCAACTCGAACTGCAAAGAGCTTTAGACCGACGCAACGGCAGCAAACGATTGAAACTAGAGCACTAGAAACTAGAATCTGAGAACGAAACCTTATAATCAAAGCGTTAAAGCGTTCACGACATAAGCTTATATAGGCATTACATTATATACGTCGCTTAAAGTGCTGGATAACGATAAAGAATTCTTGAGGATTCCTTTTTCTGAAATAAGTTTTCTTTACAAGTGGATACTGTCTCATGCAGTGAAATTACTATTTTCTTGAGAATGTATAAGAGTCTCGCGTAGGATAGGTATTGTTTTTAAAAGAAAATAACATGCTAAAGAGGCCTACATGTTACCTGTAATATGTACAGCGGATCCTTTAAGGAATTGTTCCTAACTACGTTAAGAATCTTGCAGGTTTGTCAGCAGGATTGTGAGCACCGTTTTAATCGATACAAAACTGGCATAGTCTTTGACTTGCCTTTGACTTCTTTACACAATGGACACCTAAGAAGTGTTTTAAGTTGTCCTGAATATCGCTCTAATAAAATTATATATGGGTAAGTGATGTTGGTTTGTTCTTCAATGACGTAGCAAGAGAGTAAAATTATTCTTGACGGCGATCTCACCTGATTTTAAGGGACGATGTAGTTTAAAATGGTGCCCGGCTAACTGGGAAGATGGTATGGCAGTTATTCAATGAAACCCATATCCTAATCGATTTCAAATCCTAAATCATATTGTGACACATCTTTGACTATAGGGTGATAACTAGCCACGGCCAGTCTCCCACCAACAGGTTATGTATCTAGAGAGTGAGACAATCCTGAGACGGTCTACTTTTTATCCCAGAAAATCAAAGGTTTCTGGCGGCTCTTTTAAAATCCTAATGACACTTTTTTAGCCTTCCTGTGCTTTTTAATAGATTCCAAAGTGCCAAAAATTCAACACCTTCCATATGTTCATGAAGGGTTCGGTTATTATTTTAATAAACAAACATTATAACTGTAACTTCCACGACGCCACGCCACAACACCATACGAAGTTTATCATCATTAAACCACTTTCACTCTTATCTAGAAATTAAATCGGTTGCTTTTCAGAAATACGACTACATACCTATTCGTATATAAGCCATGAGCAGACACGAAATTATTCAGCAATTATTTTACCATTAGCAGTTCGTGATACAAAAATGTTATATTCCTCGTATGAGACATTATTTTCAGTTCTGAATCATTACTTAATTTCAATAATATACCTTCTGTGTGCATGTGTAAGTTTTCAAGAATGTCCATTGTGATTGTGTGTTCGAGTCAAAGATATTTTCCAGTCTTTTTCCATAACAACCAAATGACAACCTTCTTCTTCTTCTTATCAATCGACAGACGTCCACTATTGAACTTGCTTATTTATCTTAACTACTTATGTAACTTGCATAGACTTCTATAGGCTTCGGTCTTTCGGCGCCTATATCCAGCGGTCCCAGCCCAGTCCATCTAGTGGGAGTCTGCCAATACTGCGCTTTTTGGCGCGGACTCACCACTGCTGCACCTTGAGACCCCAACAACCATCAGTTCTTCGAACTACATATGCGTCGCCCGCTTCCAATTCAGCTTTGTGAATCGATGAACTATATCAGATTTACAGTTAAAACTTACCGCAGTTAATGTTAACTTTACAACTTACACTAGACCTTCTGACCTAGGTTAGCTGCAGTCGTTTGAGCGTCTAACCGCTATAATTGCAGGCTCTAAAAAGTACCTCGAGCTTCTACGCACTGGCTCGAAGCCTACATAAAAATAAGTCGTCAACTTTAGCTCAAAACAGGCGATCTCTCAGTCAATAGAAACCACTGAGCACCGCAGCCTGTTCTTGTGACTCTTGAAAATACTACGTACGATGCTACGCACTTGGCTACGAAATACTCGTAGCCATCTACGAAATATTATTGTATAATCGAACGTAGCCAAATGAAGTGTGGAAAAGGCAGGACGTGATGCGGACATAGTATAATATACTATTATCTATATTAAATTCATTCATTCATCATTCATTCAAACCATTTCGGTTAACTTTTGGGCCCAGGGTCTCCTCTCAAATGAGAAACTTTTAGGCCTTAGTCCATCACGCTTGTAAGCACCTAATATAGGAAAATTGAGCTGCGCTGAAAAATACTATATAATTAATATGTGTTTTCTTTATTAGTCTTATTAAGAAATAAATAATTTCTTATTTTATGAATTGCTTTATAATTTATTATACCATTTTTCGACGAAACGACTGATTGTTTACTAAGATTTTTATTAATGTCAATAGTGTTTAATTTAGGTACAGTATACTGAATTAATTAATGGAAGAATATATACGACACCGTTCCTTCCAGTTCATTGCTTTGATTGGAATTAGTGGATTGGAATAATGTGTACCGGGCATACTGGCCCCCACACACCATCAAGTATATCGTCAAAAATATACATGTGTACATTTTGACCAATTTTTAATCGCATTTGATCACTGATTAAGACTGCGTGCCAGAATAAAAGGCCAATAATAACTAGAGCCAATCCTCTCCTGCAAATAAAACTGCAATGAACGGTATCGCAGTGTAAATGCCTACAGTGCAATAATGTATAAATACGCGGCAAAATAAAAAAAAAGACGTGTGGCACTCGGGGACTGCCGCGGTGAAGCTATTGCTTAGCATTTTTTATCAACGCCATCTAGCGGTGAGAGGAGTCCGTGTCCGTGGGGTGTCAGGTTATTTTCGTTACAGAATTTCTGGATTCGGTCTCCACGCTCAAGGCCCGCGATAGAAGCTATGCAATAACTTAAAAATTAAATGTATGTATTTCGATAAAAAAAAAATAATGAACGACTTAGAGTACTTAAACTTATACATATTTAACCAAATAACTAAATTCACTAAGCTGAACGAAGAACAACAATCAAATTGTAACGCACAAGAGCAAATAGAATAAGAGACAGAAACTTGTAATGAGAACAGAGGCGTGAGTACACTCAGCGGCGGTTTAGCGTTTCTCAACTTTGTAGGTACCTATATTATGTAGTTTAGTCAAGTCTCCTAACCACATACCAAGTAGTTATGGTTGATTAATTTTGCTACTACAGATCAGGGTAAAGGCCACAGTTATTCTGTACCCCTAGGACGAGTTTACGTACCTAGCCTAAGTTGATAGATTTCGAGCATCGAAACACGTGAAATGGACCTAAAGTTTCTTGTTTTAAAGTGCATTCAGTGCTAGCTTAGTACTGCCGATTTCGTTTCGCAACATTTTTGATGGTGACGCCTGGCTTGAGCCTAAATACAATAAATAAAGAATACTCAAAGGTTCATGAAAAACAAATGAACCATAGAATAAATTCAGAAAATATAGAGCGGAGATATAGATATAGAGATATTATAGAGATGCTCGTAAGAACCGTATGTAGTGCTGTATGCTTAGCTAGTAAGTTTAGTTTAACGTTGTCTGAACTTGGAAATAGTTTTAATTACAAGACTTTAACCGCAGAGCAAGTAATAAACTTTGTTAATATACCTAGTGGTGCAGTTTGTCGTATAATTTTAAACTTAAATATAATAAAATGTTCAAATACAAATTGATAATTATGATAATATTACGTAATGCAAGTAATTTGAGCCCGTACTATTTAAATCTATTTCTACATCCTTAATAATATTATAAATGCGAAAGTGTGTTTGTTTGTTGGTTTGTTGATTTGTCCTTCAATAACGCTGCAACAGAGCTACAGATCGACGTGATTTTTTGCATGGATATCATCGAAGTCGCAGGCATCAGCTAGAAATAAATAAATTGAAGTGTCTGTTTGTAAATTATAACAGCTCCTTACTAAATGCATATGAAAGTATTTACTTTTTTTACGGTACTCAGAACAACAAAAAAAAAGCAATTTTTAAAATTTTTGTCTGTCTGTCTATCTGTTTGTTTGTTCCGGCTAATCTCGTAAACGGCTGGACTGATTTTGACGGGACTTTCACTGGTAGATAGTTTCTACTTATGTATATTGATATCTCCGTGATTTCTAAACCGCGAGAATTTGCGTGATTCATTTTTAATTGATACAAAATCTTTGCGAGAGGGGCCCATAAAAACTTCAGGTTCCGACTCCTCAATCCTGATGCTGCAAGGGTACCCTCTATAAACTCTGGGGATGTAGAAACTGTCAATTATAAATAGTTATGTAGGTACCAAGTAAAGACTACATCGTTAAATTCCAGGATCCAACTGCTCAATCCTGATGCTACAGGGGTTCTGCCCGCCTAAACTGTGGAGATTTAGAAATTGTCGATTGTGAATTGAAGAAGCGAACGAAGATATAATAGTGATAAGATATAAGTCTGGAATAACTCATAGGCTACTTTTTATCCCGGGAAATAAGAGAATTCTCGGAATTAAAGACCTCAATCCTCGCAAACGAAGTCGCGGGCGAACTTCTTTTATTGGATGCGTAATTATTATCATATTAACGTAAGCATTGTTAAAGAATTTTAAGGCACTTTTTATTAGAAGAAAGAATTTTTTATACTAAACAAACGAGGCCTCCTGACGAATTTTCGTAAAAGGGCCTTTTATCTTTTGTATAGAACAAACAACTTTTACCTCCTTTGTTGTTTTAGTTGTATGGAACAAAAAGCGTGGAATTATGAATACAATTTTTGAATTTTCAAATATTTCGATTTCCATTCGAAGGAAAAATCTTCTTTTTATCCCGAGGGCCTCCTTATCATTACAAGAGAGAGAGTTGAAAAAGTGATTTATTTCGCAGATAAGATTTTATACGAACACTAGCTTCTTCATGGCTTCACTCACGTTAAGTATTATAATGCATTTTGCATTTGGATGAATTAGGGGCAGTGGCATAGAATTAAGGATCGGTGATAGTGGTAGGTACTATTTCTACATTTTTCCTCTGGCCGATTTTCTGCTGACAGCTAACTCAAACTCTAGTGGACGAGTTATCACCCTCGAGGATATTACATCATCGACCACCCCCGATGCTGTGTTTACGATGTAATCGTATAATGCCACTACGCGGCTAGTTAAGGCGACCTAAGTATTTCTTGCACCATTAAACCCCCGGAACGACCTTTCAGTGCACTTTATCACATTTCAAAGTGTCTATCTGGAAGCAATGTGTGGGAAATATGACACACTAGCGTTTTCTGCTCACTACATTTTCACACGAACCAATATTTGTCGAACGAATCAGACGAACGATATGACTGCAGAAATATAAAGAAATGAGTCAGTTCTTTTAGCTCTTTGCAAACTATAAGTCAATCGAATTTTAATGTTTTGAGAATTTCGAGCTTCTTTTGCGACCTTTAGTTTGCGACAGTTGCATCAAAAACGCTGGTGTGTGATATATGGGGGTGTCATATAAACTACATTGGATGACGTCACCTGTGGGCGGACGATCGAAGCCTTTTAATGCATGTCAGACGATATATGATTCAGAAAACCCCACGCAGTGGCAGCTTACACGCAAATAATGCAGGAACGAAGTTCTAGAACTTTTTTTTTTTTTATAGTGCCTAACTTGCAAATTCATATTCATTTATGTCATGTAGGTCAACTTGTGGCACAAATCGAAAATCTACCACCGGTTCGGAAAGCTGATTCTGCTGAGAAGAGCCTCTATCTTGTGGACAGCTGAAGCAAAATAAATTGCTTCCAAGCAACTTTTTCATTAAGGAATTCATTAACTACTTATTAAATGTTTCTTTACACACTTATTGTGTAATGGTAAATCTGCCAATTATTTCGGAATCCTTACTTCCTTACTAATATGCGAAAGTGTGTTTGTTTGTTGGTTTATCCTTCAATCACGCTGCAACAGAGCCACAGATTGAAGTGATTTTTTGCATGAGAATAGTTGATGACCTGTCCCGGAAATCAAAGAGTTCCCCCGGGATTTTACAACTAAATCCACGCGGACCCCAAGTAACAATTTCTTGTCCTATAGCAGCCCATAGAACGTTTCCTCTAACACCACTTAAGCACTGTAAAAGCAATAAGAAGGTCGTATAACGCTGATTTGGCGCAGTTATATCTCTATTTAGAGACATAGCGAAACTATAGCAGTTGTGCTTGGGACTTTTTTTTTCCTATAAATTTGATATATTGGTGCCTTGTATGACAATTTGTTGACATACGAGGCACAATAAAGCTTTTATAGTTCTTTTTTATTCTGTAGCAGCGTTCGTAATTCCAGTATAGTGCTATTATACTCTATAGAAAAGTACGTGATTCTTTTACTACGCTTTTCATTTTAATTTTTCACGGCAAGGTGGTCTACGTGTGTTTATACAAAAACAAAAAAATAAAAGGGATAAGGATTCCATCTTGCTGAGTTTAATGTCATCTTTTATTTAGACATGGATAAATTCGACCAATACTATAAAAACCACTTGGAACCAAAGTTTTACTGATAGAATAGCATTAGTTTTACTTATTATTTTCAATGCGCCCTAAATTAATTGAGTTTTTTAATTAAAATATTAATAAAAATAAATAAAATTAACCGTAGTTTCTGCTACACAGCCAAAAAGCTAATTTGGTTCTCTTTTAGGTTAACTATAGCACAAGTGACAAAAAATCTGCCGCCATTGACGTAAAATTAGGGTTCCTTATGACTAGTCTTGTCCCACATACTTAATTTTTGAATACATTTTTGTATCCAAGGAAGAAATAAAATAGGTAGGTAGGTAATCGTTGCTCATGATTGGTTTTCTTTCTCAGGTACTTATAATAAATATGCCCCTAGTAATGGATATTGATAAATTTCTAAAATTTGTTCTATAAAGGAAATAAAGGAAATAGCTATATATCGCTGTTGTCTTAAAACAGAACAACCAAAACCATAATAGAAAACTTTGGTCATGTAATAGAGTCATGGTGACTTCTTCTTCAATGAGACTATAATAAACCCAACAAAGATAATTAAAACACTTTTTATTGTTATAAAAATGTCCCGAAAATCGTTTATAAAGCAAAACCGCTCTATAACAGTGTTGTTATGAGTAATTATGTACCATGTACTATAGCAGTGTTTTGTGGGACCACAATAGCGTCAAATTATTGTATTGTTGTGTCCTTCATCACTGCTAAAACGCCATACTTATAGCGGTTACCAGGAAAACTTTATAGTACTAATGGGGTACATAATAGTGAATTCAAACGCTGTTATACATTAATATAGCGCTATATTGTCTAAATTCGAGGTTTTTATAGAACTTGCCTATAAAGGCTCTACAATACGGTTTTGTAAACCTTTACATCCCCTGCTAAAAGGATAGTTTGGCTATATAAGCTTATAGAGCAAAAAAGTCATAGCAAATGCTTTTATATAACGGGTGGTTATCGCTACAACCTTTACACGATATTAACTCAACCTTTTCGTGATGAATTCTTAAATTATAGTACCAAAATGTTACTTGGGACGAAATCGCGGGCATCAACTAACATGTTGCTTCCATAGGGAGAACGTCTCGAAAAGTTCCATTTACAAGTCACTATTCAAATAAAAGTGTCACGCGGTAAGGATCAATCAAAGCGTTAGTAATTCAACGAGTGGTGGCGTGATTACGAGCTACGAGGCACGAGCCACGCCCCCCGTAGCTACAACACCACTTTGCTCGGTGGCAAATGAGTGTTATTCACTATGTCACTTTTCAAGGTGACCATTACTGTATTTTGGTGGTCCCTAATCACCCGTCTAAGTTATGGGTAAATAGATCCTTACCTATTATACTTTTTTGGCTATTTACTTTACTAGCTTTTATACTCGTAACATGGTAGCGAAAGAATTGACAGGTTTACCATTATAACATGGTACCGAAAGAATTGACAGGTTTACCAGAGAATGTATAAAAACACGTCATTATTATTAAGTCTAAGTTAAGTTTTTTTTTATATTTTTAGCGAGCAAACGAGCAGGCGGGTCACCTGATGTTAAGTGATTACCGCCACCACTGAACATTTGTAGCACAATGTTAGAACCCTACCATGTCAACTGACTTATTGCACAGACTCTATATGTTCCATATTATAAACCTTTTTTTTTTACTTATTTACACTTAATTACAATATGGAGTTATTCAAGGGGCGGACCAACTTTCTAAAAAGCCGGCAACGCATTGGTGGTGCCTCACGTGCTACAAATGTTCATGGGCGGCGTTAATCACTTAACATCAGGTGACCCGCCTGCTCGATTGCTCGCTAAAAATATATTATATACTAGACGATGCCCGCGACTTCGTCCGCGTGAATTTAGTTTTTAAAATCCCGCGGGAACTCTTTGATTTTCCGGGATAAAAAGTAGCCTATGTTTTAATCCAAGGTATAATCTATCACCATTTTAAATTTCAGCCAAATCGGTCGAGTAGTTTTTGCGTGAAAGAGTAACAAACATACACACACACACACACACACACACACACACACATACAAACTTTCGGCTTTATAATATTAGTGTGATAAAAAAATTCTTCCCTAAAACATGTGTCCATTGTGTACTTAACAAGCAGCCTGTTAAGATAAATTATCTAATTTGACATGCGCAGACCTCATCAGTGAAATAGACCTTCATTATCACTAATGTCTTTCTACATTTAACATATGTAACACGAGTAATTGGTCCAAGAATTGATTACTCAAAACATTACCAGACAAAAAGTTCTGTGTATGTATAACGCACAATTCTAAATAACTATCTATAAATAGGTACCTTATGTAGAACTTAATGGGTATTCAACTTTATAGGTTTTTAAAATTTTTAATCGACTTCCAAAAAAGGAAGAGGTCCTCAATTCGTCGGAATCTTTTAATTTTTATGTTATGTTCCCAGATTACTCGAAGACGCCTGGACCGATTTGGGAAATTCTTTTTTTTTTGAAAGGGTTTCTTCCCAGGTGGTCTTATAGTCATCAGGTCTGGATGTGTTGATGGGATCCTAGAGAAATCGAGGGAACTGTTCAAATTTTACAGGCACAATTGATATACTCGTAGGTACTTTGTAGGGGCGTTTGAAGTCGGTTTTGTAAAAAGAATTTTTACTTTTAAATTATATTTACCTATAGGTATACCTAATTGGCTTTAAGTACCTATCTATTCTCCGAAACACAGTCTTTCTATTACTGTTAAAGCAGGTGATATTTAATTGCTTAAAATGCATATACCTATATAACTCCGAAAATTGAAGATACATGCTTGGGATCGAATTCTGAACCCCTGAAAAGGAGGTCGACATCTTAACCTATTTATCGCTTAACTATTCACTATTTTTACACTCAGATATCTTTCATTATACTATGACATAGATAACAAAAGTTGCATTCAAGTCTTTTGAAAAACTGGTTGAATCAATTCAGTTTTTTCATCTTTTGTTGATAAAGAAAAATGAAGCCGTACAATAATCATCTAGCCATGACCCACTTTCCTCTCTTTGATAATATGTAATTTAAAATCTGGTACTCGGTATTAATAAGTAGGTTTGTGCTTCTGTTTCTATAGGTACTATGTCTAGTGGGAGGCTTTTGGCCGTAGGTACTTAGTTGGCGGGTAGAAACAGATTAGGGGTATGGGTTGAATTTACACTGCCATACCCCTTCCAAGTTAGTCCGCTACCATCTTAGACTGCATCGTCAATCAGGTGAGATCAGTATCATGTAGTTAATTGAATAAGAAAGGTACATATTAAGTAATCTTTGATAACTTAGATAGGCCATATACGATCAAGTTAGCCGTCAAGTTTGCTTGATGCTTAGGGATCGCAAAAGTATCGACACCTGAGTAGCATCGATACTTTTGGTTCGATAGCTATAGGAAAGCTCCCGAAAGCTGTCGATACTTTTTGCGAATCCCTAAGCATTGTGCAAATTTGACGGCAAACTTGATCGTATATGGTTTGACTTAGACTATGAGTAAGTAAAAAGTGACGAAGCGGTCATAGCCTTGTGACTTCAACCTCCTTTCCGAGAGTCCGGACTTCGATCTCAGGCGAGTAGAGCAGGCAATAAACACCTTTTCGCAAAATATCACAAATTCATAATTCGCAATAGCCTAACCCAACAGTTAACTGAAAAGTGACAGGTCCGATTCCCACCCTACTATTGACGTACCCACTCCTAGCACCACAATCTTTCCGCTTATTTAGAAGGGAGAGGAGAATATTAGTCAAGTAGTGTAGCACGGAAACCACAAAGCTACGTCGGTAACAGATGTCTTAACATCGCCGTCCCTAAAGCTAGATCTCGCGGCCGTCCAGGAAAGCGCTGGCTAGACCTTGTAGGCGCCGTTATGAGAGCCAATAAATTAAGTAAAACGGAAGCGCAAAACCGGACAAAGTGGGCAAAAGCATGCTGGAAAGCGGACCCCACCTAGTAAGACAACGCTTAGTCGAAGAAAGAGAAGGAGAATATTAGTCAAGCTTAGCTTAGCTAGTATGTTCCTTAAAAAATATTGTATAGTTTCTATTTATATAGGTATATTTTTTTCTATCATACATATATAATTTATCTGTGTCTATCTGAGTAAGATTTGAACTTATTACTTCTTTGGAATAGAATAGAATAGGTATTCATTCAAATAAACTTTTGATTCGTCAAATGAATCTACCACTGTTTCGGAATACCGTTCCAACCGAGAATGGCCAGCAAAAACAACTTGAAAAGACTTCGGGAACCTATTTTCATTTCACTTCCGTAATTTTGTACCTTATTACAGTAATTTTGATTTAAAGCACTAATTAATGTTTACAATCACATAAAAAGCGCAGAAGGGGCCCGAAAGTAGGTGAGAGGGTGAGTGTATTCACAATTTTCCCCCTGATACAGTACGATTGACCTACATCGCTGTGGTTTATGTCATTATTTCACTTCAAAGGTTATAATTTTACAGAGAGTTGAGACTGAGATAATTTTAAAGCTTTGAAGCTACCTACATAAGAGCTGATTCATATCAAACAGAAACTCCGTTTTGCAATATTAATCCATACTAGATGATGCCCGTGACTTCGTCCACGTGGATTATCCTACCCTACGAATTAAGGTTTTTCAATTCCCGCAGGAACTCTTTAATTTTCCAGGATAACATGCAGCCTATGTGTTAGTTTCCTGGGTGTGAGCTAACGCCATTCCACACACAAACTTCGCCTTTATAATATTAGCGTGATGTAATTATAGGTACCTACCTAGGTCTACTTTACAGGTAGGTATTTATGATAGGATTAGAGATGAAGATCTAATTCGACTCTACATCCAACCCGAAAAACAGAATTTGCGAGAAGTGGAGAAGCAGGTACCTACATACCTACCTACTCTTTTCAAAAAATAATCACAAACATTAATTATTATTATTACAAAATACGGAGCGGGGCACATTGTTTGAAGGACCGATGTTCGTTGGGGTCCCAAGGTGCTGGAGTGGCCACCTTGCACCCGAAAGCGCAGTGTTGATAGACTCGCTAGTAGGGGGACCGACACATCATACGAGTCGCAGGAAGTCGTTGGATGTAGGCGGCACGAGACCGAGGCGTGTGGGAATCCATGCAAGAGACCTATGTCCTGCAGTGGACATAGATCTCTTGTACTCAGCCTGCAACCTACCACCTTAGATTGCGTCGTTACTTACCATCAAGCGAGATCGCAGTCAGGGCTATTTTGTCAGGTATAAAAATATTTTGACGCAAACTCCGCCAAAAACCCACAATACGGACGAAGAGGCGCCAGAAAGATACCGTTAACCTACTTACACACAAACTGGCAGTTTGACGATCGAGTTATGTCATCGTGGTCATAACATGCAATTGCAGTGCCAAGGACAGTGCTAAATGCCTAAACACAGCCACGTGGTACTAATTACATTGCTCCATTTAACCTAACCTACGTGTGGATACTCGACGCTTGATAAGTAGCATATTATACCCAAACCATACCTAAATTATCCCCTCAGTTAGGGTAACTTAGGGAGAACCCTAATGAGACTTCTGTCTAGACCCAAGGGTGATATAAGTATCACCGGCTGGGATAGTTGATTTAATCGGGGAAAACTTACCCAATAATTACTTATGATAAATATGGACAATGGACCGTTTGCCTGTTTGCCAAAAGTAGATGGTTAGATATTATATACTTTCCATCAAATTTTTTTTTTTTGGGGAGGAACAAATCCCTTCGGATTTTTGCCTGTTGACAGAGCGTGCCAGATTTGCACGGATTAAAACAACTTCCCCGTGTCTCCCAGATCAGCACGAAACCACGTTGCCTTTCTTCATGCCGGCCGCTTGACTCTTCTCTCTTCCTCTTTTCTTCCTTCTCTTTCTTTTTTCTCCTCATCATAATGGAGCGCAACACTTTTCCATACTTCTCCCACTGCTTTTCGCTCGAGAGCATGCGCGCTATTAAATTTTGGCATCTATATTGCTACGCACTCCCTGTGCCGCTGATCTCAAGTGGGGCATTCAAAGATTGCGCGTCTCAGTGTATCTTTCTCATCGCAAAAGTAGCATTTCTCACTTAGTGTTTTCCCGATTACGAAGAGGTATGTTTTGAACATCCCGTGACTGTTGCCACCGCTCTACCTCCCCGTGTTTTCTATTATGCCAACTCTTCAGGTCCATGACCAGCTCCCTCGTTCAGGCACCTTTTCCTGCTCCCATCCATTAGTTTTCCCAACCTGTCAAAATGTTCTCGCGCACTTCCAGGGGCATCTGTTCTTGGCTAGAGTATAGCATGGAACATTAACCATCTTGTCTATGGGAACAAGTTTCGCAATCTTTAGCACTGGGGTAGAGACTGTTCGGTATGCTCCACAGATACCAGTCACCATTCGCCTTTGTACTGTTTCCGATTTTTTCTGATAGCGTTCTACCGTCATTGCACCTTGAAAATAGGTGCTCCATAAAGAATTACGGAGTGTGCCACCGAGGCCAGTACCTTTCAGCTTGCTCTGGGGTCTTCTTTTGTATTAATCTGTTCATCGCCTCTGCTACATTCTATGCTTTTTTTTGCTATCTCTTCTATATGTTTTTCGTAGTTCAGGCTTTTTCCATAAAAGTCTTCAGAAAAATAAGTAAAAAATACATAAATAAGTACTTAAGAACTATTTAAGAACACCAACATGTAGGTGCCAAAGGTAATTGGTGATCAAAATATCATAGATGTTTATGAGGTTGAGGTAGGTGAGTACCTATGTAACGTCTTTACACAACATCAATATATTCCCAACATAATTTCATCCGACACATTGTGGATAAAATCAAATTTACACATTTTCCTTGGCGCATGATAAAATAGCGACAAGATGGCGAGATAGGCACCTACAAGGCACCTACCTACAGTCGTATGATATCTAACGGGCTGCCGTAATGACTAAGAGCATTAATTCATACAATTTATGAGCCTTTACCTCAACGACTCTGATGAAAGCAATTTATAAAAGTCAATAAAGCATATTCAAGGGGAATGCTCAACGTGTGCTTGGTATGAGGATTTTGTTTGCGCGGCGGAAATATGAAACGCTTTGTAAGTTCCGACAAAGCCGCTTAAGTCGTAGGCTTTCAGACAATTTGCTGCGAGGTGCTTTATTTAAACTTGATCAATAAAAGCACTGCCTGATGTCTGAACATAGTTGGATGCCATTTTAACTGAAAGTTTTCAGATTCTTTATTGTAATTTGGCGCCATGGAAGTGATTTGGTAAAGTTTACGACATGTTTTATCAAATGTGACTTAAATTTTGTGTTAGGAATATCTTATAGGTTAGATAGTTATGTACTTAAAGATACTGCACTAATAATATACCTACTTAAGTAAGCCGTAAGAGACTTTTATGACTGAAAATAAGGATAAGAAGACAGAACGTCATAGCATAGAGCCGAATTCGTTATCAGTTATCACACACACAACATACAATCGTAATTGGGCGTGATGACAATAGGGAGTAGGTCCAGGAATATTCGCAGGCTCTCAGTTAGCGAGGCCTTGCTAAGCGGGGTCGTCGAACGGCGTCGGCGTCCGGGCCGGGAGGGGCGACGGTTTCGGCGCGCGCTATCGATCGGATCGCATACCTTCCTGCGGCCGCAGCAGAGCATCCTCCGAGCGCGCGACTGTCCGCCCGGCGAAGACTTCAACCTGGTTAGTTTTCGCCACTGCATCGGTGCAGGTTAGCGCGGCGCTTGCGGGAGCGGCCGCGGCGCCGGCAGGTCGCGCATCGCGGTCGCTCGCGCCTCGAACGCGGCCGGAGCGCGCGAGCCTTCCTCGCGGAGTGCCCGCCGCCCGCCCGCGCCTGCGCCCGAGCGCCGCCCTCGCGCCCACTCTCCTCCGCTCGCCGCCGCTCGCCTCCACTCGCCACCCCTCACTTTACTCCTCACGATTAATAATTCCGGCTACGCTGCCAGTGCGTATGTGGGTTAGTTTTTTGGCGATCGATGCGATTATTCGGTGCGAGCTTCCGGTACACCGATGCAACCGCCAGACGATCTATTAATCGCATTTCGATAGCGGCTGATAAGGCACGTGAAATCCAACAGGAATTTCTTCTACAGCTCATATTAAATATGTTATTTTTTTTAACTCGTTGGTTATAACAAGTGTAAATTGAAAATTTAAAATACCCCCGATATGTGAATCTATGGTCGGACTATGTGCGATATGCCTATCTGACATCCTGTTACCCAGTTTTCTGCTCCATCATCTTATCCTCCTTCTGGATCCTCGATCATCATCTACATAACACCTACTCATTAAGACATTAAAACCATTCTAAAGAGCCCAAACACACTATATCTGCTGTAAATTGCTGAAGAATTGGGTATCCCGCAGACTTTTTGACGCTGCAAGCATCAGCTCAAGGTGCCTTGGAAATAATCCGAAGTAACAGTACACCAAATTTCAAATCAATCGCGCCAATGAAAGTTTCTAGGAATAATCAAGTATGATCTCAAAAGCCTGAGCAGATCTTCATAAATTATTTGTAGCTAAGATCAAATTCGATTACGTTACTTTGAGACAGAAAAAACCGCATCATAACCAGTCCATTCGTTAGAGAGCTACGAGGTAACAGACAGAGACCCAGATACACAGAAATGGATGCTAAACTTAGAACACCCCTCATTTTACGTCAGGGGTTAAATGGCAATGAATTTCAAGTTACCGCCTGTAGGTACCATACATGCATAGACCAAATTTATAATCTGTCAGAAACTGTTAAAGACATACCAAAAATATTAAATGTTGAATACTTACGCCTAATAAGTACCTAACTACCAAGGATGTTAAAGCAGTAGAGACTAGAGATTTAAGTCTCTGTATATACTGCTTTAACTAGTTTACTAAGTAAAACTATTCAAAACAACAAAACGGGTGAGCTATCTAATTACTTATACCAAAAGCCACGCCTTAAATCTGCACCGCAACAATTAAGTACAGGAGATAATCTTCAAATTTAATAATTGGACAGGTATAATACAGGAGTTAATTTAAGAGGTCAAAAGTTACATCCTTAAGATAATAAGCTACAGTAAAGTATAACTTTTGCGACACAAAGGGCTGACCAAAACCACACGCCGGGGATCCCAGTCCTAAAGCGGACTTTGTGATCCTTTACGTTTCATCCCTTTATACAAAACAACATACGAACAAATGTTGCTTAAGAGGACATAATATTGAGAATTTATTTGATTTTTCGTAAGTTGGAACATGAAAACTTATCTTAGAGGTTATCAATTCGGCACGTATAGTGCGTTTCAAATAATAGAGCTGTCAAACAGCCATTTTATATTTCTGTCCTGCTCATATGTGGTTTACACTGAATGAGATAGAAACAGTAAATGGCGGCTTCTTATTGCTATTGTCATTTGAAACGCATTATATGTAGGTAGGTACATAGGTAAGTCTGTAATATTATTGGAACTGCAAAATATTCACATAATTATTATGATAATTAATCTGTAAGGGCTTTCAAACAAATATACAAAATTTCATATGCGTATTATGTTTGTGTGTAGGTGTAATGTATATTGTATATGACTTTTTCTGCGAATTTCTCCCAAAATATTAATCGGACTACGATCATTCTATTTTTATTGGCTTCCATTTATTTCAACTTAGGGAACAGTGCAAGTTTCATCAAAATCGGTTTAGTACTTTTCAACATATGGAATGTTAGGTGTCTGGTGACTAGCGGGTTTAACTTTCAATCTTTAAGGTGGTAAGGTTTAACTTGTGATAGGATAGGTACTAACCATACTGAACTAAATAAATATTCTCCTCTCCCCTCTAAATACTTCAGCGTAAAGTTTGTGTTAGGAGTGGGTACGGCAATAGTACAATGGTAGAGGATTGAAGCGGTTCGACCTTTCAGTTTTCAGTCCACGTCTTTTTATTCGTCGTCTGAAAAAAGGAGTATGTGTTCGTTTTGAAACGATTAAAACTGCCACATCTAGTTAGTCTCCGAGGGCCTGCTTCCATCTTACGTATCGTCACTTACCATCAGATGAGGTAATTAATATAAAAAACTTTGAGAAACATACCCAACTTAAATGGGTAGATACCGCTTTCAAGTTATTGTAATGTAAATAGAATTCACTAACAAAGCAACATGAAAATAAGTATACTTAGGTACGTAACAACAAAAGGAATTCAGAAAATAAAGACGAGCAGAGCTTTTTAATTTTTTCGATGACCTTTCATGAATAATATTCTAGAATACCTTTATCTAATGTGTATGGGTAAAGGTTAGGTAGGCATTAAAGTTATAGAACAGTTGAAATGTTCTGGGTCTCTACAAAGGATTGTCCAAACCACACGTATGGGGAATAGTTGCGAAACGCACTTTGAAACCATTTTAGCAAGCTCGGGGACTCTGCAGGAAATTAACATATCGGGCAATTATCCAGTAAAACCAATTTTGTTCCCAAACTAACACTGATATAAGTGAACATTAATACCTACTGTAAAATGCTTTTTATTATTTAAAATAATTAAAAATCGCAAATAACTAGGAGAATTTGAAAAAGCGATAACGGGTTTACAAGTCACCGATATTATAATTAATTATCTACCTAGATTTGAAAATGGACATCAATTCACTAGCACCCTAAGAAACCTTAAAAAAAAGAACCATTTTTTTTTTTTAAATAATACTTTGGCCATCTTTGCTTTGAAACACATCGTTTTTGTAATCGACACCCCAAGAAGCCTCAAAACTTTTTAAAAGGGTTTCGTACCCAAAGGGTGCCAACGGGACCCTATTACTAAGCCTCCGCTGTCCGTCTGTCTATCAGCGGGCTGTATCTCATGAACCGTAATAGGTAGATAGTTGAAATTTTCACCGAATGTGATTATTTATTGCCGCTATAATAACAAAAAAATAAAAGAAAGTATAAAATAAAGGGAATACCCCATACAAGAAACGTGATTTTTTCCGGCGTTTTTTGCTCGACCTTACCTAACCATCGCTGTTACGATCAGAAACCCTTCGTGTGCGAGTCCAGCTCGCACTTGGCCTGTTTTTTTATTGAGCTAAGTATGTTCGTTCGATTTGTTCGTACCTACTACAAAAACGCTGAACAAACCTTCTTATACAAATCTAAAATTTCGGTCACTGGAAAGACTCCAAGTATTATAAATATAAGTTACATAATAGGATTTTTTGGCATAAGTTTTGGAGGAGCATCAAGTGGTCTGGTTTTGCACAATGGTGAGATCGCAGTCAAAGGCATCGAATGTAAAAAAAAATGTTCATTTGACGGAACAGTTATTTTAAATATTAAATTCACGGAGACGAAATCGAGCGCATCATCTGTTGATATTATGAAGATCGCAATGACTTCCCGTTACCGTTGTTAAAATTTTTAATTTTTGGCGTAGGTATCTACCTAGTTACTACAAAATTAAGCACGTAACAATTGCGATAATTATTTTCAAGTTTATAAAGTTATTTTAAGCACCTCACATGCTTTTACAACGGAACTATAACTAACATGTATTTTGTGTCACGTATAATCAACATACATTCACAACTCAACTTGGTCGTAACACTCGTAACATCAAAGTCTACCAAGTAATAAAACAACAGCCTAGTAATAAAACTGAAACTACAAGTCACTTATTTAAAATACAACCGACCCCAAACAGTTAGTGCTGCCATAATAATTGGCCAATTCAAATGTCATTTTGTGCCCTGATTGACTGCTAGATTGCGTTTTTAATGGAAAACTGTGAAGTTGTTAAAACTAAATGAATAGGTAGTATAAAATATTCATCTTTTATGATTATTATATCATCCTAGAGCCTACATGCCGGTGTTAAACACTTCCTAAAAATTCAGTCTCTATTTCGCGGTATCCGAGATTCAAATCTCGTGCAGACACCTATAGGCTCTAACTATAATGGTGTCTTTAAATCAAGAGTGAATAGGCATCTTCTAGGCAAGCGCGCACCATCTTAGGCTGCATCGTCACTTACTATCAGGTGAGATCGCAGTCAAGCATTAGTCTATAAATAAAAGACTTCAAGTAGCTCCAAGGAAAGGAATCGCAACATCTGGAGGAGGCCTGGATTATCGTTAAGGAAACTAAAGTGACAGTTTTGAATACAATAATCATTGTTTGTACAGTTCTTCTCTTTTTCTTTATCAACTGATAGACGTCCGTTGCTCTGGTCTCTTGCATGGACTTCCGCGGATCTCGGTCTTGCGCCGCCTGAATCCAGCGGCTCCCTGTAATTTATTTATTTTGATGTCGTCGTCGTTTGTACAGTTATGAGGAATATGAGGAATGAGGAATATATGTATAAGGAATAATATTATAAATGCGAAAATGTGTTTGTTTGTTGGTTTGCCCTTCAATAACGTTGCAACTTGCAACAGAGCTACAGATCGACGTGATTTTTTGCATGGGTATAGTTGAGGACCTGGAGAGCGACATAAGCTACTTTTCATCCCAGAAAATCAAAGAGTCCTGTGAGATTTTAAAAATTAAATTCACGCAGACGAAGTCACGGGCATCAGCTAGTGAGGAATAAATTAATATAAACATCAAATTACTTAGTTATTTGTTTATTTACAAAACATACACACTGGTTCTACCCTTACCTAAATATGGTTAAAATAATATTTAAATAAACACTATAAACTTAATTAATTATTGATATTGATAATAATATTATGTAATATGTTACATAGTGAAATGGCAATGAAAACGATAAAATAACAGTTGTAATGCCCAGTGGCATAAATCCATTTTAGTTATCAATTTAAATATTGAACCTTTTTGCAACTCAGCACTAATTGATGGTGGATATAAAAATTATTGTAAGAAACCCCCCCTTCAAATGAAATTAAATTCAAGAAATAGGATTCGACTTATTTTCCACTTTTGCACACACGCACACACACACACACTTGAGATATATCAAATAAAAAAGGAATCATTAAAATCTGTTTAGCGAAGATATCACATATCACACAATATGACAGTTGTCAATCTATTATGATCACCATGTTGACTATGAAGTACTAGTGAAGTAGAAACTTACAATATATCTCTGAAAAATCCAGAGCTTACTCATTTACAGATTTCATGGTCTACTCCTGTTATGGTCTTTGTTGTCTTAAATGTTTCCATGGGTCTTTTAACATGGAAGGATGCAGGTAAGCATCAATGTTGCCCTTGTTGTCACTACCATAGCTGCTGTTGCAATCACTCTAAAACATAGTAATATAGGATATATGGTTTAATCACATAATATTAGGGGTTTTAAAGGATAACAATAATGAATAAATAAATGAAAATATTATATTTCAACCCACTAGGATCATAGTGTGTTAATAATAATGAAGAAAAACAGAGTAAGAAGACTAAAATCTAAAACTTAAACTAAGGTGAGATCAATTTATCACCCCCTTCGACAATCAAGATATCATTGTAATGAAAGGCATGAAAACTTCTTACACTCTTACAGTCATAGTTACAGTAAAAAATATAATTGTTATTTTATTGTCAACATTTTGTAAAGGTCAACGATGGCCATCTTGGAGTGAACGGGTAGTAAGCGCACAAATAGATGAGGATTCAAACTTTGTTTTGTTTTTGTGAAACAGCTAGTATACAATAGGACTAGGTACATATTACATATGAATGTTTTTACTCGTATTGTGCACACATGTGAGAAAACCCATGCTAAACCTTTACGAATTAATTTATAATACGAATATTATTCTACCCTCTTGTGATATATGTAATACTAGCTTTTGTTCGCGGCTTTGCTCACGTTAAGTTCGATTTTTAAAACCCCTATTTTACCCCCTTAGGGGTTGAATTTTCAAAAATCCTTCCTTAGTGTGCGCCTTCGTCATAAAAGGAACCAACTGTACAAATTTCAAGTTTCTCACTTCAGTAGTTTAGGCTGTGCGTTGATATCTCAGTCAGTCAGTCAGGACTTTGAATTTTATATATATAGATACAATACAATACAATAGTATTGTGTGATACTCTAGCGAACGTTATGGATCAGCATATTACGGGTGCTTACCCCAAAGCTATTGCTATGTTGAGAGTTATTTGTCCATCGGTGATTTCCACGCCGCCGCTGGTTCCTTTGCTGCCAATTGCTTTGATATACATTTGGATTACTTTGGCTTTTTCCTTGCCATCTTCCTTGCACAGGGGTACTTTGGTTTAGTGGAATGAAATCGTCCGCCATTATATATTATTATCCGTTTTGTTAGGTATATATATATCGATGGGTAATTATGATTGTGGTCTTGTTTATTTTTTAAACTAAACCAAACTAAACTTCATTATTTGATTACCTACATACTCGAATTTATTACTCTGAGTTATTACTTAAAGGGGCCCATAAACGGTCAAACATGTTAGTCAAACACGTAAAATGTTTACGTGTTTGTCAAACGAACTACGTGTTTGGCAAACGGAAACGGGACGGAATTTGATCGCGTGTGCTGGTGTTTGATGACATTGTTCAAACCACAAACATATAAGAGTAAGCAGACCTAACATAATTTTCACAACTACATCTAAACGAATAAAAAATATCTTCACTTGCTTCTCTCCAACAAAAAATATATAATTCTATCTCTTTTACTTCTGTTGTTGCAACACTTACGCACTCATAGACATAATAGATCTTGAGGCAATTCGTAAGCTCAAATAAGAACAGTATGGTGCAATATGTCAATTTGTCAAAAACAACAACATAACCTGCGAGTTGTTTATTCTTTTAAATTTGCTTTAAAATCGAGTCTAAAGAATCAAAAATTCTGAAATAAAATGGTGAAGTGTTGTGCACCTCTGTGTGGCAATTCTCCGTATAGGAAAACACCTGCAATTACTTTTCATCGGTAAGTTTTGATGTGCTATAGACTCGTAATTTGGTTATATGCTTACTGTATGATTATTAATAATCGTTCGGCATTTTAGAAGCAGTCCCTAATTATTATATACGCAAAACTCGTAGACAGTTATAGTAATTTTGGTTCTAGTATATTCCTGTTGCAATATTTATCAATTAATTAATATCAGGATCTTGTTTGTCGTTTCATATACTTGTACAATTTGACAGGGCCGTATTCAGGCGCAAGTTTTGTTTAGTGGGTATATTTTGATTAAATAATTAGTCTGTTTTTGCCTGCCTGTTTTAAGATGTATTGGATTGTATTAATTTTTATTTGTATTGTATTGGACTTAGGAAAATTAATCGTGGAAGCACTGTATACCTAGCATAGTTTCATTAAATATTGTAAAATTTTTACTTTTTTTTGAAAAGAGCGACCGCCGAGTTTCTTGCTGGCTCTTCTCGGCGGAAAAGGCATTCCGAACCAGTGGTAGATTCATTGACGATTCAAAAGTGCTTGTAAAAGTTTATTTGAAATAAAATATTTCTATTTCTATTTCTATAAAAGTAAGGATAAGTTATAAAATTAAATCATTTTTCAGCTTTCCAAAGGATGAAAATCTAAAAAATGCCTGGTTGATGCAGATGAATAAAAAAAATTGGCAGCACAAAACATCGAGTGTGCTATGTTCTGAACATTTTGAAGCACATTTAGTGGATTGCAGTGGTTTTCGTACCGTCCTTACTTCTAATGCAATCCCAATGATTTTTGATTCATCATTACAAGTAAGTTTCTAGTTGTTCTTATATTTAGGTACCAACCCAAAACATCTTGCCATTTAAACGTAAATATTGACAGCTATACCCATATATATATATATATAGCTGTGTACCTATTTGTATTACCTATTAAATTGTTAATACTAGACAAACTGATAATTTATTACTCTTGTTTTCAGAATATGTCTACATCATCAGTAAAAGGTCCAGTAGAAAGAAAAGCTGCTGGAGATCAAGTTTTGATGGACTTGCAAAATTTACAGCCTAGTAATACTATTAATAAAGAGTATAGAGTAATACTATTCCTTATTACGTTATTGAAAAGACTGAGACATATGGTTTATTTTGTTATTTTTATAAGTTTAAAATGTGTAATACTATTCTAATAAGGTTATTGAAATGAGTGATACAGGCTGAATAGAATGTAAGAGTTAATTAAACTACTGTTGATGTTATCGTATTGTCAATGTTTGTATTTCTAAAAGATATTAAAGAAAAAGTTGCTTTTTGATTTTGTTTTATTTATCTAATAGATATATCTTTTGGGTAGATTTTGTAAATCATGTTTTGTTTTGATTTTATTAAATATTATTTTGTAACATTATTACTTGTTTGATTACAAAACCGCGAAACTTAGCACATTAGAATCCATTTTCATAATTAAGAATTAATTTATAGAATTAAGTTTACAGAATGTAAAATAAGGGTTTAACCTACAATTTGATGGTAACTTTCCGTAATTTCCATATTATTTCAAATCACAGATACTAAATACTCTCTAGTCCCTTCAACCTCGCTGAACCTCGCTTTTCGAAGTCCGGCTCTGTTTACTGTCAATGTGTGCGTGAGATTTGTATGTAGGCGTAATTGGAACGCCAATTTTTTCTTATGTTAGGTCTGCTTACTCTTATATGTTTGTGGTTCAAACAAAACCGTAACAAAAACGAATTTGACAAACATGTTTGACCGTGTACGGGCCCTATTAATCAATGCCTTGTCATTGTCAAGACAATATAAATATGACATAAACTATAAACCACTACGTTTTAAAAGCGGAACTTCATACATTGGTTTTTCGAGCTATTATAGCTTAATTTTAGCCAACCTCATAAATAAAACAATAGTACCAAACAATGTAAGGCCGGGCTCACTTTGGATACGAATTTGTATCGTACGTAAACGTATGATCGTGGTCGTACGAATTAAGTGCACACATTGAATACGTTATTCTCCGTCAAGCAGGTAGTTTTCCAGTGTTAACGCACGAACGCGTTTAAAATCCCAACAAGTTGGGATTGATTTCTGACGTCGGAACTACACGCGCGTATACGTACGACTAACTCGCATCTAGTCTACGCGCTCCCATAGTACTTGAAAGGTTGGGATCATTCGTGCGTGTTGGTACGTGTTCACGCGAGTAAAATTCGGACGAAAACGTATCCAAAGTGAGCGCGGCCTAAAGAAGAATAATTACCTAATAATTGTCAAAGCTAAGGATCTATGTATAGATAGATCGTTATCAACAAAAAACAGGGGTGTGCCATCAAATCTGTTCAAAGGTCAAGTTAACAATGTTGCATGAAATAAAACAAGTATCAAAATGAGTCTACTATTTATTCATTTATAATCACAATTACAACTATCTGTTAAAACAGAATTAGTTATTTTAATAAATATTGATAAGTCGTAACATCCTTAGCACAGATTAGGTATTAGATCCTTAGTTTTGACAATTCTTTATTCTTTACATTGGTTGGTAGAACTGGTTTTTATGAAGTTGGCTATAATCAAACACAATGGCTCGAAAAACCAATGTATGAAGTTCCGCCTCTAAAACAGAATGGTTTATTATTCTCTTGCGTATCTATTATAGTAGGTAGTCTGTGGATGACATTGTTGATTTTAGTCTGTGGTTTCTATGGGTTGTGGGTGCTGGGTGCTGGTGAATTTGTTGCTGTGTATATTTTATTTTTCAAACAAAACAATGATTTAATAAGAATTTCTCACGTGATTAATGTGATTTTGCAGCTACGTATTACTTTAAAATGTGGATTCCATCGAAATCTCCAAAATTAGCAGTCGGTAAGTTTGACGTTTGGAATCAATCGACAATACATCCTGCATAATTACAGGAAACGTAAATACATGTTATGAATTTTTATTATTTATTTCCGATACATACTAATACCTATTCAGAAAAAATTAACTTTATGTAATAAAACCCAACTACATTAGGGCTTTATTTAATATCTATCTACTACCTATAGATTTAGAATTGTGTGCTTAATCTCGTCCTTTGTACATAAATTTTAAATAATTAGTAATTAAACTGTTACAAAACAATCTCAATACAGTTTTACATTTATCAACAGGTGGCTCTAATTAAGTAAATTTCACCTAATTAGGATATGAAGATAGATACTTATACTTATTGATTATAAATTCTCCTAAGATTGGATCTTACTTATCTTAAAAAATTTGATACTTTTCCATAGTACTTAACACAGACTTTGTGTTCATCATACAAGATGTCTGAGTTTCACAAAACTGAGGCTAGGATATAATTAAACAGTACTTATAATACTACTACCTGTAGTACAATAAATCTACTACTATCACTTCTACTACTTAAAAAAAGAGAAGTACTTACATAATCAAAGCAATACATACCTAATTATAAATTGGGACTAATTCTTAAAATGCTATTCTTTTTCACAATGTTTGTTGCAGAGAAGGATAGCATTACTTTATTTTAATTTTTAATTTTTTACATTACATTTAGGGACGTCAATTTTGTTTAGTTTAGAAATCTTTTCTCTGTATAATTAATTAAAGTAGTACCAACTTCCAATGTATAAATAATAAATAAGTATTTATAAAAATAAAATGTACAAGTCCTAAGTATGATGTCAAGACATATTTGTATGTGTATGTGTATTTTAGACTGTTGATCATCTTGAAATTGCATCTGGTTATCTGTTTTAATGTAATTACGTTAAAGTCACTTCCAGCACAAGTTCAATTAACTCATTAAAACTGATGTATCATACAGCTCTTTTTGTACACTTTACCCTGAATGTAAAATATATGATTAAAAATATATTCTTACATATTATTAGAAACAATATAAATATATTATTATTAGTTATATGTAATACTGCTGTTCTATTATGCATTGATGAAAATTGATGAAAAAGAAAGAATAATATTTTTAAGGGGAGGGTAAGGTTAATTTGGTAAAAAAAAGGCATGTTTTCAAGATTTTTTTTTGGCTATACAGATGGTGTTAGTTTATTCAGTCGATCCATACATGATAATGTAACATTAGAACAATATTCTCCTAAATTTTCATTGCAAAATATCAAAATTGAGCGAGTGACAGTGAATTTCCGGAGGCGCCTCGAGAAAAAGTTGTTTTGCGGTGTCCATCATAACTCGCAACCAAATCATCTGAAACAAAAAAATCAAAATGCATTCGTTAAAGGAGATGTTTGTTGAGGTATTCACGAGAGGATTTTTTTTTTTTTCGATTTTTCGATTTTTCGTAGCACTTGGAAGCCAAAAACCAGATTTTCGCTAAAAAAAACGGCTAATTAGCTGTTGTAAAAAAATTGATAATTATTGCAAAAAAAAAAAGCTCTCGACAATACCTGGGGAATTATGTGAAGAAACACTATGCAAAATTTCAAAACGATTGGTCCAGTAGATTTTTAGTTATGGTGGACACGGACTTCAAAAATGACAAGTCTCAGAAAAACGCTTTAAAGTTTGCGTACTGAAGTATTCAAGATAAAATTCGAAATTTTTTTTATACTCACACAGAGTCGTTGGTGCCAGGTCCGTCACTTGTTACTGCTCAGCACAGCATACAGCGTCTAACTGATGCATAGATCATGCCTCGAATATACTCGATTTTACCTGAACAGGCCCGTTTGGGCCGGGTGGGGCTGTAAAACCTCAGGCTGGCAACGGACGCTGAAATACTCATAACTTCGTCAATTTTGCCTCGATCGACTTGAAATTTTAACACAATCTTCTTGAGATATTATGCATTCAATTAGAAAAATAAAAAAAAAATCGAAAAAAATAAATTTTAATACCTTACCCCCCCCTTAAGCACACTCCATAAATTTATTACATAAGGAATATATTATTTGCATCTTTTTTACAGCTGTATATAACTGGAAAGGAGATGTACGATCTGGATTACCATTGGAGATTGGAGAAACAATTCAGATATTAGAAGAGAATGGAGGTAACATGAGTATTGTCCACATTTGAATAGTATTAATTTTTTTTTAACTAGTATTAACCATGTTGAACTTAACTAATATGCCCCACTCTCCTCCAAAAACAAAGTTTGTGTTAGGAATGGGTTCAACAATATTCAAATTCAAAATTATTTATTTCATGTAGGCCAACTTGTAGCTCTTATGACACGTCATGATTCTACCACTGATATAATAATATAATAGTACAATGGATGGCGACTGAACCATCGAACTTTCAGTTTTCAGTCTGCACCCTTCACCATTGGGCTATTCATGTGATCTTATGATATAAAATATTGCCTCATTGGTCTAGTGGTTAGCAAGTTCAATTGCAGATAACGACGTCTCGAATTCGATTCCTGGGTGGAGCCATAAAATATATTGGGGTTTTTGTCAAGGAATTCTCAGTACTAGCCCAGAGTTAAACATTTGGAAGCGAGTCATCCCCGTGCCTCAGAGAGCATGTAAAGCTGTCACGATCTCTGGTTGTGTCGGATTTCCATCCTCTCGGACTATGAGAGTAAGGGAATAGAGAGTGTGACTGTGTTTGCGCACACACTTGCGCACTATAATACCTCCCGCGTAGAAGGCTAATCTCTGTAGAGATTGGCCATCGAATAGAATAGAATAGAATAGAAATATTTTTTATTCAAATAAACTTTTACAAGCACTTTTGAATCGTCAATGAATCTACCACTGGTTCAGAATGCCTTTCCTGCCGAGAAGAGCCAGCAAGAAACTCGGCGGTTGCTCTTTTCAAAATCATTCATCATCATGGCCCAATATTATTATTACGATGTAAAATAGCACAAACAGTAGTTGTAAGATGCAAGATACACTTACTAGCATTTCTAGTACTGACCTTCATTATCTAGGTTGTCCAATGTAACTACAATTATAGTAAACTTATATAACATAGACAATAATAATACCAAGCTCAAATGTTGATACAATGACCTCGACAACTCTTACTAACTTCATTCACAAATAAAAATATCTTTTTAAATATGTCAAGCTAAACTCAACTTATATTCTCTTCCTTCTAAATAAAGCGGGAAGCTTGAGTTATAGTTCTTGCAAATCACGAGGCCGCGTGAGCATTACTTGTGGTTACGTCGTGTACATGCACATTGCGTAAGTGTGCGTGCCTGTCAGGAGCCTAGGTGGGAGCGGTCAGGCGCAAGCAAGCTCTTGCTCACACTTGAGCCACGCGCCCTCGTGAATTGCTAGAACTATAGGAGTGGGAACGAGAATAGTGACCTTTCAGTTTTCAGTCCTTAAATTAAAGAATTTTCGTGGGAATCGAAAAGTTACATATTATTTTTAAATATTGTACTATTTGTTAAATATTATATCTCTGTACTTATCCCTACATTTATGTCTTATAGGATGGTTCCGCGGCTTCAGTACAAAGAACAGATCAGCTTGGGGCATATTCCCGGCGTGTGTGGTCTCGATACGGCCTTGCACAGTCAAAGGCAGTGGTGCTGCCGCCATCGCCGAGATAAAAGACGACCCTTTGGTGCGAGAGATAGCATGCGTCTTGCGAGAATGGGCCCGTTTGTGGAAGAAGCTTTATGTGGTATGTGTACTTGCTACTATTTAACGTACCTAGTTGGTCTAGTAGTTAGCACATTCGACTACAGATGACGAGATCTCGGGTTCGACTCTCGGTCGGATCAAAAATCGTATAGGGGTTTTTCTGTCAAGAAATTTTAAGTACTAGCGCGGAGTTAGGAAGTTGGAGGTGAGTCACTCCCCTGCCTCAGAGATTACGTAAATGTGTCGGATTTCCGTCCTATGAGACTATGAGAATGAGGGAACAGAGAGTGCACCTGTGTTGGCGCACACACTTGTGCAGTATAATATCTCACGCGCAGATGACAAATCTCTGAGGAGGTTGGCCGCTGTGACCGGATTCGGTTGGGAGGACATAAATTATTATTATTTCAGACTAAGAACTACATCGTATGGCAAAATTATATAAATAGTTTAACGGATTCACAAAATCTCTGCGTCAGCACATAATTGAACATAAAACATACATACATACAGAAATATTACGTACGTAATATGTATTTCAAACCACAGAACTTAGGAATTACAAAACATCGTTGTGGAAAAGTTGGCATGTAACATTTGTTTAATAAGATCAGACTAATAAAACTCTAAAGTGTGTACGATTTATTAGCAACAAGCCAACACAAATACATATTAATAAATTTAAGTCGCTAGAGATTTTCCTAGAAAGGCAGAATACGAGGCAAAAAATGCGTTGAGAGTTGAGACCCGACACAAACCTGTATGGCGACTCTCGTGCGTCGCTTGTCTGCGATGAATAACGAAACAAGAACGTGACAAACGGTCGACAAATGTTTGACTAGCTTCTGCCCGTGGCTTGGTCCGTGTGGAGTTTTTTTTTAATATATAGACTAGCGCTTGACTGCGATCTCACCTGATGGTAAGTTTATATGCAGCCTAAGATGGTACGTGGTTGCCTAGAACATGCCTATTCACTCTTGATTTAAAGACACCGACGTTAAAGTCAGTTGGAAAAACAGAAGGGAAGGCGTTAGCTTTTAAAAATCCCTTGGTAAAACATTGTTTTTTATTTGGAATAAAAAGTGGCCTATTTTCTTACCAGGTCCTCCCCTGTGCCCATGTAAACAATTGCTCCCTCCATCGACAAACGAAAACACTTTCGCATTTATCTTAATGGGGATACTCGTTCTTGCTCGTGAATTTTCGCGCGAAAGTAAACCATCCATTTTTCTAGCAAGTTCACGGCTCTGAGCCAGAAACTGTTTTTCTAGTTTTATTTAAATTCTCTGAAATAAGTATTTCTTGAAAAATGTATACCATTCTTGAGCGTTGGTGCGAATGTAAAATTATAATTTTACATTGTGTAATTTTATCTATATCCTTACTAATACATATTATAAATGCGAAAGTGTGTTTGTTTGTTGGTTTGTCCGTCAATAACGTTGCAACAGAACTACGGATCGACGTGATTTTTTGCATGGGTATATTTGAAGATCTAGAGAGTGACTTAAGCTACTTTTTATCCCGGAAAATCAGAGTTCCCGCGGGATTTTAAAAACTAAATCCACGCGGAGGAAGACGCGGGCATCAGCTAGTTAAGTATAAAAATACAAAGCTTTTTATTAGTTAGTCATTCCGATTTCTTTCATTAAATATACCTATGTATTTAGTTTGTATTTACTCTGAGGATTAACATTTATTTCGACTTTCTTTTTCTTTTTAATGTTGCAGTAGGTACTTTTGTTTATATTTTTTAAGGAAACATACAGTATTGTAAAAGACGATGTATTTCGTATCTAAGAAAGATCAAATCTATCAAACTTTTCAACTCTAAATAGGACAAAATCATTTAAAAAAGAACTACGTGACAAGTTCCTTTGTTCACGACTATCTGAATCATGCTCAGTCATACGTCTAATGGACGTGGAAATAGCTGAATAGTAAACCCTAGTATTATCAGTGATTCATGTTATCTCACAGATTTTTTCTATGTTATGTGGTGGTTAGTTCCAGTTGTCTAACTGGATTTGAAGCGACACTTTTGACATACGAGTGTCTACTCGTATGTCAAAAGTGGCGCTTCAAATCCTATTATTCTATTAATTATATTATTACCCTATTTCCTATCCCCTCACACTAATATTATAAAGGCGAAAGTTTATATGTTTGTTACTCAATCACGTCGTAACGACTCAAGTGATTTGGCTGTAATTTGGCACAGAGATAGATTATAGTCCGGAATAGCACATAGGCTACTTTTTATCCCGGGAAATAAGAGAGTTCCCGCGGGAATAAAAAAAACCTTAGTCCACGCGAACGAAATCGCGGAAATCATCTGGTTGATCCATAATTAAGGCTGTCATTTGTATAGGGACAGCAAGCCCAGTGTTAATCATAAGTTAAATATAGATACACATTACATTATTGTCTTCTGTTTGCAGGAGCGAGAAACCTACAGGTTCAGTGCTGTTGCGAAGGTGATGCGCGAACTGCTGGCCGGTCGGCGAGCTCTCTTAACGGGAACCTTGACGCAGGACCAGACGAGAGCTCTGCGACTCAAGCTGGTTGCCAAGCTAGACTGGGGAAATAGGTAAGTGGTACCTAGTCTAATGTCCCTGTATTAGCATAGCCACCGGGCCAAAATTTTGGTGTTATCCATATGGTAAGATAGACGAACTGCGCGCCGTCTGCAAAAATTTCGTTTTTTTGTAGTTTTTTGACATGCTTACTAATATTAGTAAGCATGTAGTAGTATAAGTGCGAAAGGGTGTTTGTTTGTTAGTTTGTCCTTCAATCACACAGCAACGGAGCAACCGATCTCCGCAATTTTTTACATGGTTAAAGTTGAGGATTTGAAGAGTGACATAGGCTCTCTTTAACCAGGAAAAACAGAGGTATCCAGCGGAATTTTTAAAAAAACTAACTCGAAGACGAAATTGTAGGCAAAGTGACTTAATTACATCGATCACAACTGACCGCGGAATGTGCAGTCAGCGCGCAGTTTTAATACAACCGATTGCATAGTACATAGAGTTGCAGTTACGTGAACTGCAATGGAATTGCAATTTTTCAATCCAAATGCAGTTTATTGTCTAGACACACAAGCGACTCAAGGCAAATAATGGTATAGTTCTTGCAATTCACGACGGCGCGTGGCTCATGGTTGTGTGTGTGTCGTATCTGTATAAGCGCCTTGCTCGCGCCTGATTGCTCCCACCTAGGCTCTTGACAGGCATGCACACTTACGCAATGTGCATGTACACGACGTAACCACAAGTAAAGCGCCCGTAACTTCGTGAGATAACGTGTGACAAATATATTTGACTACGTAATGATCCTATATGATATAGGTACTACATCCGGTTTTAAGATGTTGTCGACGGCGTTGTTCATATTCCAAGCTGTGTGTGTGTTTGATTGATGCACATCAAAGCGATCGAACTATCGCGTAGTCACACATTCGTAAGTCAGTTACAAACACAAATACGATTGCAAGCGATTACGTATTTTGTATCAGAATATAAAATGTTCGTTAATGTGTGTAATTATTTTATATATTCCGAATACATATAGTAAATGTTCTGTGGTTCTGCATGTAGGTATATTGCTTTTAAAATTTGCGAATGAGATGTATTGTAATCAATGGTCTTGCGAAAATCACATGTAGCGTATGTGTATATTCTTTTCACCTCTTGTACGAAAATAAAACAGTTTTTTTATATTTTGATTTGTTTATTTCGAAGAAAATATAACCAAAAATTACAAAGAAAAAACTATCGAATAAATTGTCAAAAGAACAGGCTGTCCAATATTGAAAGACAATCGGTATGATACTTGATTTTATTGGTATTCTTCAACGTGCTATCTTCTATAAAAGTATATCGTGATTACAGAAAATAATCGTGTAGAATTAAAAAAACTAGTAAATATATAGAGACTTCATTAAAAAACTAGGAAAATAACAGTCAAATTAGGGCACACGCAGTAAAAATAGTTTAAGCAAGACTTTTTTTTTTTAATTCTAGTACAATTATAATACTTAGGCCAAAAATTACAATAAAATCTACATAAATATGTACTGGGGCTTATTATGCTACTGTTGGAAGATGCTATAGTCGAGATTCGTGAAAGTCCAGCAGTATTGAAAGATCTTAAATCTTTACCTTAATGAATATGGCTAAATTGACTGTAATAACCACTTACTTTACTTACAATATAACTTTATACACTATATAGGAGACATACGATTACTACGGAATGATAAATCAACAAATTGGAAACATTTTCTAGAAAAATGCAATTCTGGTGTTACAATTCCAAAAATACCTGTTAAATGGCACAATGTTTCGAGTAAATTACTTGAGTATAATAATATCTTCTAGAGAATAAACACCTTGTCTTTTGCACCAAATTTCTTATCCTAATACTATACTAATTATAAAAAATTCTTCAAAGGCAAGTCAAACTGTTACTTGTCTATAGAGACCCTTTGTACTCTAATAATGCCTTCAAAATATTTTTCTTGTCTTTTCATCATAGGAAATTTATAATATCTAGGAAAAAGTATATTCAAACGTTAATCAATAACTGCATTTTGTTACATACAAAAATAATATATCGACATGGAAACATTTGAGCCTGGTGATATGTATTGCCTTCCGAAAACGTTACGATTCCAATTAACCTAATAACAAGTTATTTTATAATTCAAAATGCATATGAAACATTCGTATACTCAATGATTCGTTATACATTTTAAAATTGACTAAACAATTTTACATTGTAGATCCATTTTCAACTTTCTCGTGTTTTAACCAATCACACTTACACAAACAGTCTTCAGAAATAAGAAAGTGTAACATCGGTAAATTCAACAATCCAATTTCATTACATCCATAAAAATTTTCCTAACAGTAAAACCTTCTAACTAGTGTTAGTTTATCAAAAAATTTCTTAAACATTATTGAGACCTTATTTGTTTAAAGCTCAGGCTTTTTTTAGCAAGGCAATCGCGGCTGTTTGTATGATTAACTAAATTGCCTATAATAAAAATAAGGAATGTCATGAACTTTCGAAATTCGTGTACTGTAAAATATCAATCGTCAATGCGTAAAAGTTGCGATTTTTTTTTAAGCAACGACATCCTCTATCGGGTTGACAAGCACGGCTCGAACACAGGAATTGAGAAGTGGACCATACAAAGATACAATACTTTCTTAAAAATAAGAGGAACTCTCGAAAGCTGTGCTAGAGCCATTAGTTCATTTGTAAACTTAGTTTGTTTTTGAAGGATGTATTGCTTGTTTTTTCGGCCTGGAATTCTGGAGATCGCTGATATCGGCCGTGTGAGTCAGTCGCACGTACCGAGATGCTTGCCTATATCGCAAGGTGGTATACACAGCTTGTATTCGAATGCGCGACCGTCTTACACGACCGATATCAGCGGTAAGAATCCAGGCCTTAGATATCTAGTCGCTTATGTCTCCGTTTCCTTGGAGAACTTGTCGATGTCAGGGTAAATTGGTGCCATTTCTAGAGTAGAAGGCGCCGACGGTGGGTTAGATCCGAGATGTAGGCGACGTGCTAATTCGTCTAGAACTTCACCGAACACGCGAAGCGAGATATTCTGTCCGAGCAGATGAAGAAGCAGGAAATCACCAACCTAGAAAATAAAAATCTCTTTAAAATTCTTGTTATTCGAAAGGACCAAAGGTTTTTCTCGATATAGGTTTAACATTACTGTAAGCTTTTAAGTTGTCGGCCAAAATTTTACAGACATCGAATCAAGCCGCTAATTACGAGCGATTTATCTCAACGCATCCACGTTAATTTGAAAGGTCTCTCATAGTAGTAGATACGTGACATGACAAGAATGCTGGTGATGTGTGAGACGTGACAGGAAACACACTTTAGTCCCAGTCTAGGACTAATCAACGCATGCCGGGAATGCGGATGACCCGACATGCTATACGAATTTGTCGTCGATACTCCTGTCTTGTCCAATATTAATCGTAACACAAAGTACTTTGAAGAATCTAAATCACTTGTAAAAGTTCATTTTAATACTGAATACATATTTCTATGTATCAACAAACTCCCGAAAAGCCGACAATGCTTTGGTATCTCTGGTGCCTCAAATGTTCATAGGTGGCGGTAATCACTCGACATCATTTCGTTTGCTCTCTATTTATAACAAAAATGATGAAATTGCCATAAACAATAATAGGTTGGTTCAAAGTAACAAGTAAACACACCTGAGTCTTTCTAACAAGAGCTTCCACTCCATTGGGTGATCCGAAACGGAAGCGACGCTTGAGGATTGTTTCGCGGGTGCTCGGCAAGAGAATGACTGCTGCAGAGTAAACCAGAGCTAAGCCAGAGACGACGGAGAGGATGATGAACCTGGAATATTAAAAAAAAAAATTACAGTGCAAGCCAGAGCTGCATGATGCGATTTTTTTAGTCGGGTGCATCAGCATAGGACATGTCAGCGCTGGCATTTGACGTTTTCCCATTTCATCGACGGCAGTTTAAACAGAATTTTCCTCAGTCTTGAGTGCCCCTCATACAAAAGAAGTTTCACTCATTTTCATTCATTCAACTTCATTTTTTTCATCAAGCAAACAGTTGAAACTACATAATTATGTAATTTTATGGAAATCTTAGAATTCACAGACAGTCATTAGTTTTATGAGCGTGTCTATTAAATTTAATTGATCGGATAATATAAATAATCAGAGTGAAACTTTGTATGGGGCATGAAGTCTCATAAGTATAGAAAACTCTCTTGCGTCCATCGAGTATTAAAAAAAAAAAAATAAGGCGCTTTTACATTCAATAATGAACTTTAAAATAGTCGTACTAATATTATAAATGCAAAAGATTGGATGTATGGATGGATGGATGTTTGGATGTTTGTTACTCAATCACAACTGAACCGATTTAGCTGAAATTTGGCACAGAGATAGATTATAGTCTGGAATAACACATAGGCTACTTTTCATATCGGAAAATAAGAGAGTTCCTGCAAGAATGAAAAAACCTCAATCCACGCGTACGAAGTCGCGGGCGTCAGCTAGTTGGTTAAAAGTACTAAATTAATGGTTAAATAGAGTCATGTTACACAATCTTCTATAAAAAATTAAGTGCTTTTATATGTAATTTTATAGAGCTTACATCATGCTTATTTAGTAAATCTTAATTGGCTCTGTTTTTGGGCCTGGTGGTTTGGGCCGAGTTAAAAAGAAACATTTTGCTTCAAAATAAGTTCATTCGCCTGTACAAGGTTATTTTTGATTGCGTTTCGGCTTATGTTGTAGTCATTAGAAAAAACTTAAACATTATTATGCAATGTACTTTATATAATACCTACAATATTATTCTAAAGCAAAGTGAAGTAACAATTTTATCTTATAATGCCAATCGATATATTCTTCCACCCCTTCGTTATCAGGATTGAGGAATTATATCCCAAATATCATTGACAATGTCTGTATTTGGTAACTAAATGAAATTTTTAATAAGGACTAAATTATGATTATGGCTTAAACAATTCGTTGGGCTTTGAAGCTATATAAGCCTATAAGATAAAGGTGCCGACTTTCAACTGAAAGGTCGACAGTTTGATCCACATCGCTTAAAGTTTAAACTATTGTCAGAATGTCGGACCCACTCCAAACACAAACTTTGGACTTATTTAGAGGAGAATATTAGTCAAGTTCAGCATGGATAATATTCTCAAAAAAAAAAAAAAGCCTTTAATTACCAGAACCAGAGGAAAATGAATATCTTCTCGTTAAGGATATTCAGAGCGAGGACACAGAGCGCGTCGTGTTTCTGAATCGTTCCAGAAGCTCCGTATTTGTGGAAAGTACATTTTGTGATTCTGGGGAACACCTCAATCTGCAAAAAAAAATAATTACTATAATACAACGAAGATAATTCATTCATTCATTCAACTAAACCCATCGATGCTGGGCACAGGTTTCCTCTTGAACGAGAAGGTTTTAGCCCATTAGTTTACCATGCTGTCAAAGTGGGGATTTGCAGAATAATGTTCCCAAGGTGTGTGAACCTTTGGGAACATTATGGAGAACTCTCAGGCATCCAGGTTTCCTCACGATGTTTTCCTTTTTTCGATAAAGCGAGTGATATTAATTTGTTAAAAAACTTAACTGCTATTTTACAGAGAAGGATTAGAGACGTTGCAATTTGAAGTTGCAAAAAAATTACAGAATCAGAATAAAATAGCATAGAATAGAATAAAAAAATTTACCATAGGATCTGTACGTTGCTCCTGATTCATGTTAGAGAATTTGACTACGTCAGTTCCGTAAGACAAGAAAGCTCCGCCAAGGAACGTGTCCAGGAAGAAAATGTTGCCAACCTAAAAAATTAAATTTTCCCATAAATAACATCCTCATATCATCAAAAGTAGGTTAGCATAGTTTATAATTTTTCTATACTCACAACATTGACAAAGTTTAGGACCTCACAGAAGAAATATCCAAATGAGTAGGTATTATGCATATGGAGCGTGTCAAGGAGGTACTGGACCAAGCGGTTCTGGAAACAACAATAGATATTATATTTAATTTAATGTCGGGTATATCATCAGTTATTTAAGGAACAAATATTCGAGCTCACAGAACTACAAATAAAGGCTGGAAGTTGGAGACGGTTAGAAAGATGTAGTCTCAGTCCAATATGTCTGATAGCTAGCTAGAATAAGTTTACAAATAACAATATATTACTACCTAAATAAAGAAACTGGAGCTGCAATGGGCGCGGCATATAGTTCGAAGAACTGATGGTCACTGGGGTCCCGAGGTGCTGGAGTGGTGACCACACATCGGAAAGTGCAGTGTTGGCATACCCAACTACTAAGTGGACTATCAAAAAAGGAGGAGGTTCTCGTCGGAATCTTTTTTTTTTTTATGTATGTTCCTCGATAACTCGAAGACGCCTGGACCGATTTGGAAAATTATTTTTTGTTTGAAAGAGTATACTTCCCAGGTGGGCCCATTGTCATCAGATCCTGATCTGGTCCCAGGTCCCTGGTCTATATATTTGTATATATGGAATACTGGAGAAATCAAGGTAACTCTTCAAATTATATAGCCACAGTTGAACTAGTACGAGTACTTTGTTGTGGCGTTTGAGGTCGATTTTGTAAAAAAAAATTTTACATTTTTATTATATTTTTTCCTTTTTTTATTGTTTTTGTAGGAGTAAGCAAGTCCCTTGCTTTGTGATTGATGTAGGAAATAAAATAAGACTCGAATTCCTATAATTAAAATTCCGATTTGTTATAATAGTTATCGATTGCATTACGCAACAATGAGGCTGAGGTCAATTATGAGGGACATCCAGTTTTATTAGTACGCCTTATCTTAATTGCGCCAATTGACGAAGCTGCTCCGTATTGCTCATGATTAAGAAGTAGGTAATATCATCACAAATTGTATTTGTGCGTTTATAATTATACCATTGCCTGTTTACCTGGTAAATTAAGACTGATTCTGGGTAACGAACAACAAATACTTCGTGACACGTTTCTAGAAATCTATTATACGATTTTCAGGTTTTGGTACCTAACATTAATAAAATCTATACAATATTTATTACTATTTTATGCCCTATTGCCTAACCTAGTCTATCCTTTACTCTCGACATTAAATCCTTCAATAAGGAATAAGCGTTTATATAAAATCAATCTGCGTCTTATTTATTTAACGTTAAGGTAACCTCGTGATTGCACCAGGTTACCTTAACGTTAAATAAATAAGACGCAGATTGACGATTTCACCTGATGTTAAGTAACGATGCGGTCTAAGATTGTAGCGGGCTAACTTAAAAAAATAATTTTGCTAATAGTCAGATCGGTATCATTTTTACACTTGTGTGATGCCTCACAAATCACAATTTACCAGTCGAATTCTCACAATATTATTATAAGATTTATCCTGTATTCAAAAATTTAGTTTACTCACAACAGAACATAATAATCCAAGTAATTCACTATGACGTAGGTATATAATGTTATAAGAATATATTAGGTACTTATTAATAAATTACGAAGAAGCCGTCTTATTTAGGTTCGACTTCGTTTTAAATACACGAAATAATACACGTTCCAGTAATATGGCGTATGTTTCTGTGTATAGTTTCTATTTGTACATTATCCTTACTATAATATTATGTATGCGAAAGTGTGTTTGTTTGTTGGTTTGTCCTTCAATAACGCTACGGAACGACGTGACTTTTTGCATGGGTACAGTTAAAGATCTGGAAAGTTACATAGGCTACTTTTTATCCCGGAAAATCAAACAGTTCCAGCGGGATTTAAAAACTAAATCCACGCGGACGGAGTCGCTTGCATCAGCTAGTAATTTATAATTAAGCACAGATTTAGAATTTTTATTAATAGGTTGAGAATTTCTTCTTTGAGTTTGAGTTGAGTTCTTTTGTCAATGTAGCAGATTCTTTCACAGACCATGTACAAAAAAAAGAGGCTATTGTAAAATCGACTGTTCCGTAGAACAAAGTATCATCTGCTAAATTCATCGTAGAACAAAGTATCATCTGCTAAATTCATAACTTGACATTTGAGCCTTGCAGATGCGACTTTTAAGGCTCAAATTTTAAGTTGTGAATTTAGCAGATGAGACTTTGTTCTACGGAACCGTCGAAATATCCTTTACCTGCCGGTTCGTCTTGTCGTCAGCAATGATGGCAGTGGTCCCACGCATGCCATCGGATATCATACGCACTTTGCCTTCCTCCCAGTTCTTCCAGATCCAGTGAGGAATGTAGAATAGAAGACCCTGGAATTTTGAAAATTATTCGTCCTTCAGTTTTGGAATTGTTATTAGAAAGAAAGAAACGTTTATTATATAAATTGTGCTACACATCACCCATAGGTTTTCCCGGCGCCTCCACCATTTGATCATTAAAGACAAAGGCGTCAATCAGAAGAAGCGCCGGAACAACTAATTCATGTGTGGTACAATCCGGAAAAAAGTTCCCAACCCAGCAAAATGCTGAACTGATCTTAAAGTTAGCCCATAAAATTACTGGTATGTGTGTATTATGAATAAATGAAAAAAGTCAGTTAAGTAAGTTAAATATTTGAAATTATGAAGAACTTAAACTTTAAATAAGTTGCAGTGCTACTGTATAAATGCAAAAAGTTTAGATATCAACAGGATACGTCTAACACAGGTGGGCGTCCCTTTTTAAGTACATATAACTCGGTGCTGACTTTAGAATGAAATGCGCAGTTGCGTCTAAGTTTATTTTAGACGTTTATAGGTATCAGTACAGCTGTGAAGCATCTGATAGTTAGAAATTCCACTGGATTCTTTATGTTCCTTTAGGTATGGAATTTCAAGGTGTAGTAAGTACTGTCTTAATGGTATGCAAAGCTCAAATGAACTCAAGGAGTTTCTTCTAAGATACAAATCTTTTAATCTAACGATTTAGGTTATGTATTCTCTGTCAGTCTGTCAGGGAAGAATAATGTAAGAGTAATTACCTGGAAGAAGAGCATGAACGGCACCCACTGATAGTAGGAATGGTGACGTTTCTCTTCGTTGTAATCGTTGCCAAGGCCAGGATGTGCGACTCCTCTGTGGCCACTGAAGGGCAGAGTGAACGTGTAAGTAATCCAGCAATACGTGTTCAGGATGTGCCCTGGAACAGCGCCGTCGCTGATGCATGAGATCGGATCACCTGGAATAGAAGACATAATTAAAGTTATTATTAGACTACCATTCATATTCAAAATTATTTATTTCATGTAGGCCAATGTGCAAATGGGCGGGGCACATAGAACGAAGAGCTGATGGTCGATGGGGTCCCAAGGTGCTGGAGTTGCGACACCGCACCGGGAAACGCAAGGTTCGGAATGCAGATTCTGTTGAGAAGAGACGGCATGAAACTCAGCAGTTGCTCTTTCTGTCGAGGATTTTTTTAACGGAGGCTCTCAATTCGTCGTCGAATCTTTTTTTTTGTGTGTTCCCCGATTACTCGAAGACGCCAGGACCGATTTGGAAAATTTTTTTTTTTGAAAGGGTGGTCCCATTGTCATTCTCTAAAGATCTGATGATGGGATCCTAGAGAGATCGAGGGAACTCTTTAAATTTTATAGGCACAATTGATATAATTTGTAGTGGCGTTTGAAGTCGGTTTTGTAAAAAGGATTTTTACGTTTATACTATGCTATTGGCAATTTCTCACGCGTCCTCGACATTGGGTCGCGTAATGCGGATGCACTAATGTCTAGTTTCATAGTTACAGCTGTCCCTACTACCTGCTGCAATTGCCGGCCGTGACTCGATCACCTTGCCCCTGTTGACGGTTATCATGTGCATATTAATAGTTACCTATTGTAGATCCAAAATTCATGTTATGTAGATACATCGCAAGATAGGTTTGAAACTAGTGGAGCTGTACGATTGCGAAAAAAAATATTTGACTAGCGTTTGCACGTGACTTCATCCGGATGGCGTTAAATAAAAATCCCACAGGAAATCCAAATACCTTATTGCGAATGAAAGTTTAAAATTTTATTTATTAAACCATTTTATTGGGTAGGTTATCGTCCTCTAACCATTCACATTTTCCACATTATCCGATCCGAAATCGGTATCGGACGCCGATACGATATCGGGGCAAGTAAATTGTATGAAATAATTATGTACCTGCCTTTCACATTATCCGCCGATATCGGATATCGGAGCAGACAGCGATATGTTGTTGGCACCATCGGACGCCCGTGAGCTATCGGACGTTAATGTTTGTATGTGTGCTATACGTGTATCTACATTTTTTCTGCGTGCGCAAATCCCGAAGTACAGTTAGGTGCAGTTCTTTTAGTCCAAGCTTGGTTGTAAATGACGTCGTCATCATTTAAATACAACATTATTACATTAATTTAACTGGTAGAATCTAGACCCTGCTCGTGGGATAAAACTCATGAGGGATATAAAAAAGAGTATAAAATGCTCCCTCTGAATATCTATCTTGCACAATGGGACGTATCCAAGACTGTCTGCGGACAAATCTTTTTTTGCGTCTCAAATATAATAGATACAGCAAGACAAAGTTTTCTATACTATAGTCTGCCATGACCCTGTCCGCACAAAGAGAAAATGGTCGAATCGGAACGATTTTACCAGAAATATGTCAAGATATCGGACGTCGGATATCGGCTATCGGTGTCCGACAACGATATCGGATCGGATAATGTGGAAACTCTCTAAAGCATCAGAAATCAATTGATTTGTATAGTAACGGTATTTCAACCGTCCATGTCAATGATAAGAATAGTAGTAATAGGTACCTACTTTTGATAACGTTTTTTTTGCAATTGGGACGTTCGATGTAATCACGTCCGCCAAATTCACAGAAATATGTATTAAAGCGCATTATTCACTTTATGCAAAAGTAATTCCCATCGCGAACTCGATTAACTACCTATTTCGAATGAATGAGTTGCAACAATAAGGAACTAAGTATACATTGTTGTTAGTTCAGTATATTGTAATAATTTTATTATGAGGTATTAGGTATACCTATCTATTATGTAGGTCTCTATATAGCATGCAACATGTATACGTATAGCATATGTAGGTAGGTATATACTTTTTCCACTTTTGGACATTTCAGTGATTGGAAATGGTACCTACAGTCATTGAGTAGGCTTAAAAATTGCGCCGAGGCGCAGGCTCTTTTCAAGACATTGAAAAATGAATCGCACCCAAGTGCGGTAAGTGTTGTTTTTTCAACCTCATCTCAATATAAATAAAGCTTAGCTTAATTAAATTGTATTGTTAAAAGGAACAGAACGTTGACTCTCTTCTTCAATTGATATGGCTTGCGCCTACGAATGATACACAATTTTTAACTGTGTGCTTAACTAGTTAGGTCTTCAAATATCTTCATAGCTATTTAGGATGTAACTTTTAACCATAATACGTAAATACGTAACCATAAACCTACTGAAGCACCTATTATTCGGTATTACAGTTATACAACCTTTAGTGTACTGTTATGCGACATTGAACCAAATGTATTTTGTCAATGCATATAAATAGGCTCGGTATACGTGACATGCGGGGTACCGGGCCCTAAATAAGTACATGTTTCTGATAGTACCTAACGTCATACTGATGGTGTACCACTTTAAAAAGCAATTAAGACTGGAGAAAACAGATGATAAAAAGCAAAACCTGGAACTCAATTAACTTTGTAAGCATTTTCAACTGGCGGTGGCGTCAGGTAAAAAAGATAATTTCAATGCCTTAAGCCTCAATAGCCCAACGGTTAAAGGTGCGGACTGAAAACTGAAAGGTCGCAAGTTGGAGCCCCACCCGTTGCACTATTGTCGTACCCACTCACGCACAAGCTTTCCGCTTATTTGGAGGGGAGAGGAGAATATAAGTCAAGTTCAGCTTGGCTAATATTCTTTTTTTTTAAAAAAAAAATGCACAAAAACATTGCAATAGAGATACTGAAAAGAGTGAAAAAAGGTAATACATTACTAGGGTGATGGTGAGCAGAAGAGGAAACGTTTTTCCTTAAAATTATAGAGTTCATTAAAAATATTATAAGAGAAAAATAAAACAAAATAGAGGGAAGCCTGCGAAGGGAAACGCTAAGATTCAGATCAAGGTAAGGTGGGGATCAAATCACAAATAATGCAACAGTAAAAATGATGCAGTTTATAAGATGGAACACGAAAACCTAATTGATCATTAAACATGTTATAATTGACATTTACGTTTGATTCAGATTTTAAGCTGTCAACTATTTTAAAATATTGCTGAAATTAAAGCAAAAGCAAAAGTATATTTTTGGAAATAAAACAATGGATTTGAAAGTAGATCAAATAACACAATATGAGACCTTATTATTTATTCGCGAAATGCTGTTGAAACGTGATTAGTGAGTATTGGTTTACATGTGCAGTATGAAATACTTAGAAGATTAGTGCCAATTGAGGCAAGTCGCATAGTTGCTAATTGCCCAATAACGAGCACTTAGCATTGTTAGAGCATTCATCATCAAATTCTATTATCAATGCAGTGTTAGTGAATAGAAAGAACATCTTGAGTAAAATATCTTTAACATTAACTGAACTTTTAAAGAAATTGAAACAAGCGATCAGCTAGTATGTGTAGTAGTGTATTTGGAGAATGGTTTTGTTAAATTATAAGTCACCTCAACCCGTGGTTCACATTTAGGAGAATCTGTACTTTGAATAGATTACCCCTTAAACAAAACAAGTTTTGCAGCTGGCAGTGCGTCAGTACATATTCTGATTAATAGAATAAATACGTATCTACATACCATCAGAATCTATAACACCGATAACCCTTGAAGATAAAGATATACGATTGCAGAGTATAATAAATAATTACATAGTATGAAAATTACAAAGTATGAAAGAAGTACATTAGATAAAAAATCAGGGTCATAATATTAAGACTTTTGCGCCTAAGTGTCTCGCAAGGGAGAGTCAGGGGCCTGTTATTATTACTTATAATAGATAGTAGTTAGTCTAAAGGACGTTGCTATAGATTGCGCAGATGTTTAATATACTATGAACTATAAACTCATACCACATGCGCGTGGACGTCAATCATACTTTAGGATGGTACATACGTTCGGAAATCTGTCTTACTAAATCCATCCATATAACATATCTAAAATGAATGTTTCTTTGTTTAACTTTTATATTTTACTGAACCAACCTTGGCGGTTTTGATGAAACTTGGCGCAGAGATAGTTTACATCCTGAAGACGGTTCGTGGATACTTTTTGACCAGAAAAAGAATTCCTCCGGAAACGATTGCGAGCATCAGCTAGTACTAAATAAAAAAAAGACTTGTGGCACTCGGGGACTGCCGTGGTAAAGCTATTGCATAGCATTTTTTATCAACGCCATCTAGCAGATCACCGCTAGATGGCGTTGATAAAAAATGCGCCATCTAGCGGCTGACCGTAGAGGAGTCCCGTGTCAGGTTATTTTCGTTACGGAATTTCTGGATTCGGTCTCCACGCTGGCCCGCGTGGCATAGAAGCTATGCAATAGCTTAAAAATTGGTACCTTAACTGAGGTGGATATTATAAATTCTGAAAATACTACGAAACATGTCATGACAACCGATATCATGCTGAACCATAGTATATACGAGGCAATAAACCTTCTTGTTGCAAATATTTACAAATGCAGCATAGAGAACTCTGACCAATATGTGAAACCAGGTCATCTTTGTTGTAGTACTCAACGTGTATGCAATATACAGGTATACAAGTTCTGTGATACGGGCGACGTGTAATAAAACGCGGTTTATTCAGGTTTATAGCTGTGTGTTGATAGACATAGTATACCTATTTATGACGATTACAGTAATAACTAATACATAACCAAGAGTTTGAAGAAATACTGTTGAAAACTGAAATACTTAACTGCTATGCTGCTATTTCTTTTGTGAAACAATAGGTATATTATTATCTTGCTTAATACTGTATTATAACAGGAAATATTAAGTTATAGCTTTGGAGTGAGAATATTAATTCAGAATTTAGGAAGAAGTTAGTCATACCTTCTGATAAAATGACGTTTTAGTTTCATATTTCTAACTTTGGAAGATTTTGTTGTTTTCTACAATATATTTAGGCATAAGTTACGTTAGATTTAATATTCAACAAACATCTTTTGTCGACGGCGCTGTGGTGTACAGTAAAACACTTTGGAGTTTATGATTACACCACAGTACTATCAAATACCAATGTAATTTTAAGTACATGTATAAATAAATAAAATAAATAAAATAAAATAAATGTATTTTTATCATAATAAAACTATATACCCTGTAAGGATAGTGTATAAAGGTGAATAAATAAATATAAAGGTATAGTACATGCATTTGTATAGAAGATACATTGATGGTTAATGCTTAGAAGTCCTCTATATTAAAAAAATACTGCAAATGTCGATAAGTAGCAATAAATGATCAGTATGATCAATATAAGAGGTCAAGTCGATCATAATAATCGATGCGTTATGCAGTTACTAATGGCAGCATAATGTGATAAGAAACTGTTTGCTATTTGTTTATAAAGACTTTTATGAGTTCAGCAATCAGCACATGGGAGTGCTCGTATATATTGACGTTTTATTAAATCTTAAATTGTTTTCTACGCTTTCATAACTATAGCTTTCAGCTTTGCTATCAGCTGAACTCAAGCACACAGGTGAGGTTAGAAAGAGAACTTGACGTACAGAGTTGTGTACTATGTTTAAAAATGTACATTATTCTAAATGTATATGTACGGTCGGGGACTAAAAATGTTTACCACTTTTCAAATTAGATTCTTCGTAACCCTGCGTTCAGTAAGGTCTATAATGCTATATCAAGGCATTTGTTACGTTATTTATAACGTATCGTAATTTCACGCATCGTTTTATCAAAAAAAGTATTAATGACTTTTCTATACAAATATTAGTAATAAAACTCATTTCCTAAATTCAAGTTTGACACATTAGATCATTGCACTTGTAAAAGTGACAATTAATTATCAAAAATATTAGATTTGTTATTTGAAATTTAAATATACAAAATAAATACAAAATGGAAGCTTAATCATAATTCTAATGGTGAAGTTCATATTGTGCATTGAATCATAATGATGCTGATAGCATCCACAGTCAAAAACAGTCAAAAGGAGGTGGATGAGCTACGGTGATGCGTGGTGTTTCTGCAGCATTTTTAATTGATGTTCTGCAGCAAAATTCCGACAATCTAAGTTCAAGATAATGCGCTGAGCTACTATTCCATGGTTCAATCTGCACCGTGGCAGTCATCTCGTTCAATAGCCTGCTCGATCTGCTGATTTGAAACTGAAAATTTATGGGGCTTAGTGATTCAAAGCTGGGACTGTCAGAATCAAAGAAATCCTCAAACTCTTAGATCACATTGCACTGGGGTATGGGATGATATGAACTGACTTATCGCCTTGTCGCGTCTATGCGAGAGAGTCTACGTGTTGTCATAGCAGCGAATGGAAGCTAATTAAGCTAATTATTTATTTATATTAATATTGTTTAGTTTCTCAATAATAAAATTAAGAAATAAAGATTCTTTGAAATTTCATTAGATTATTACTTCCGTTTTCATATTTTGGTAACTCGTGTCCTGTGCTCGTGTCTACATGAGATAATATTTATTTATTAAAATTACTAGCTTTTGCTCGTGACTTCGTCCGCGTGAAGTTAGGATTCTAAAATTTCCATGGGAACCTTCTATTTTTCCGGGATAAATGTCGCTATCCAAATCCTCAACTATATCCATGCAAAAAATCATGTGGATCTATTGCTCCGTAGCTGTGTGATGGAAGGACAAACCAACAACGAACAAACAAACACTCACATTATTTTATAACATTAGTAAGGATTTTTTATTCCAAAAAAGGTTTTCTACATCTAACCTATTTAGCAGTCACCTACTAAAGAGACCGCTAAAGGACTGTCTAAGCACCGCTACATGTTAAAAAGTCTATGATCTATGGCTAATCAAATCACATATCGACCTTCTGACACAGACGTGTGCATGCAATTATGAATCTTAAGGTGGTAAACATTTTTTGTCCGCGACTGTACGTGTTCACCAATCATACCTAAATTATCCCTTACCTAGATCATTTAAGTTACCCCTTAACTAATGCTCCGTAATGCAACCCCATACCTATAAAAGTCATTTATTGGCGGAAACTGAATTGTCAGTAACGGATTATATAAGCTTAAAACAATCTTCAAAGTGTGGACAATGTTGATCCAAACGCGCATTTGGATTTCTGGTTTCGAGACGATTTTCTATATATCGTCCCTTAGGAATACAATAATACCGTAAAGGGTTTAAAAATACACTTGGTAGGTACAAGATTATTTAATCCTTTACAATAAACCAATACGCAGTATGATTGTTATATTCTTGAGCTGTATTTGGTATTATAACAAGAGGTTAGTGTCTAGTCCCATTGTAGGTCACGGCGAACTTCGGGCCGTTGAGATTAAAGTCACACCTGTTGCACCGTTGTAAATATACGTATGCACTTGGCACGGATTTTTAATTAAGTTTTCTTGCAAATCATCTCGGCATATCGGCACTTCTCTCGAATCAGAAGGGCTGTGATATAGTTCTCCATTGGGGCAAAATGCGGATTGACAGACTTCACACACCTTTGACAATGTTAATAAGAACTATCCATGCAAGTTTCCTCCCGATGTTTTTCCTTTACCGTTAAAGAAGTGATATTGAATTGCTTTATACGCACATAACTTTGAAAAACCTGGGATCGAACCCCGAACCTCCGAAAAGGAAACTGAATTTTTCAAATCTAGCCCCAAGTGCTACCTAGAAGAGCGGCAGAGGTGGCTGTTGCTCCTAGCAATTGATAACATAATAGATGTTGGTTTGAGTTTGGTGTTTTAGAATGAATCAAATTATACAACATATATTAGTTGAGTATACTTCCGAAGCGTTAATGACGTTATTGTTTAGTGATTGGTTGACAAATTCTTGCTTGATAACGTTTTGTGACCAAAAGCGTAATTTTAACGAAAAAAGAAGTGTCATAGAGACTTTTAACGATTATAATTATTCGCTTCTTATCAATTTGAAGAGCTTGAACTTATTTGCAACTTGAGTTTGCTCTTGCATGATTTGGATTAAAGAATCTGTGCGATAAAAATGCACTCAATAATTGCTTGCAGAGTTGTTTCTTAAAATAAAATATGTTATTTCTTTAATAAAGTGTATGGTAATCTTTTTTCGATTTATTTAGCACTGCCATTAAAACGACCCTATGGTATTATCCACAGGTGACATCATTCGAGCATAGGTTTTGATCACCTGGCCTACAAACGTGATTTTTTACATCATGGCAAATCATGCACTGCGAACGTTGCACTAAATGTAAATTAATACTGACAGGTGTTAACTGCAGCTGAATCTATGTTTACCAAATGTGCTATCGTACAATATATATGTGCATAAATATAGATTTCTAAAACATAGGTACCTACTGCGGATTTGCCAGCATAGAGTTTAGAAACTTGAAGTCGTGTTTAACAATTATGTTACTGCGTCATATTTACTAAACGATTTAGAAGTAATCTTGTTCGTGGCATTGCAGCGCGTTTGTATATTTCAGTCTACTAAGAATATCGGAATTATATTTATAATGGTAGTTTGACTTTTGAAGAGCATATTCGTGGAGAGAAAGAGATCATAGAATGGGAAAAATCGGCAAGCAGAAATTTAAAAAAAAGTTAAATATATCAACTTAAAATTGACTGGGGCACGATATTAACTGGGTTATGTCCTTAATACAAAAATATGGGGTAAAGTTAAAGACGTGAAAGGAAAATATTGAAATATACTTAATAGATTCGATTTCCACAATTTTCATACTATTTTAATAATAATTCTTCTAGCATATCTATTATCTATAGACAAAAAAGTTGTAATAATGATTCACTAAGTTATCGAGCTAAGTTCCGCGTATGACGTACTAAAAACTACAGTTAACTCGGTCAAGCCTTGAAATTCAAATGATTCATGTAACGATGAGATCTTGAATACATTATAATCAGCTACGTAGGTTTAGGTATAGTTATAAATAGCGACCAGTGTTAGTATCAAAATAGCCTATTTATTTATTACCTTCGACGAAACACGGGTGTGTCTCATACGTAATTACTCGTCATAGATTCACAGTATGAAGTTAATTGTATAAAATTATACTTTTGCTGGACCAAGGATCAACATGCTGCAGTGATAGTGGGCTATTCATGTCGGTCGCAAAAGCGATAGACGCTGGGTAGGCCTGGTTTGGAGTGGAACTGACTGAGTTTAACCAGAACGTAGCAGGAAGTGGCTGGATAATAAAGGCGGATAACCGTGTGTCAGTGCGTCCTCTAAAAGCTGTTATGTTAAGATGTGGACACGGATAACGGATAGCTGATGAAAAAATGCTGGGCTCTGATTTTCAATTAAGTGTGTGATGAACTTGTTAGTTGTTATGGTGGTCTTATTAACCTTTACCTTATGAAGAGGAAGTTTACCTATATTCTTCTAAAAGTTGATATAAACGTAATCAATTCTAACAAAAGTTTTTTAATTACACTGATGTGTGCCTAAAAGGCATATTAAAAATAAAGATGAAGCAGTAACGAGCTCTTAGTTTACTGTTTATAATTTGGAACGTGACCCAGTATAATTAACTACGCGTATTATTTATTTTAGTGAAGCGAATACTATTATACCTGAAGTAAACAATTAAACAGCGTACGAGTGCCTATAATCATAATCATGCCTAACACAAGCTTTACGCTTAGTTGGAAGGTAAAGGAAATATATTATTTGAGAGAATAATTATGGTAAGTATAAAACAAAAAAAAGAAAACATACTGTTTATATCACAATACTGACTAACGAATGACAAATAAGGAAAAGAGTAAATGAATAACCTATGAGAAATGTTTTCACAGCAAATGCTGATGGTTCATTTTTTGCGAAATCTGCTATGAGTCTACATTACAACGTAAAAACAGCAGAAAAAGAATAAATGTGATTAGCTATTGACTCTGCAAAAAAAGGGATAATATTATTTGAACATCTAAAATCTAACTGATCTATTATAAATGAGCGTTTTCAATATTTGTGATGTATTTTATTATTAATCTTTATATTAATTATTGTATCTACATTAGTTGATCTACGGAAAATTATAAATGAACTGCATTCAAGGTAGGACAAGTCGGTGGGAACACGGGCCCTTAATGAAATATTTGATCTTCTTTTTTTGATAATTGATGCTTTTTATATCAAGTATGTCTTTTAATATTAATCTCCTAATAAATACACTTCGATCTATATTATAACTAAATTTAAAAACTTTTGCTTACTGTTTTTGCAAAATTAAAATGATCATTAAAATACATGCCCGAAAGAAATGGACCTCAAGTGTTGTTTATGTCTGCCTCTTTAAATGAGTAGCACGCGATAACACCATCGTTAACAGTGTGTAATGACGCTATTTAGATTTGTTGTCGCCCGAAACTACCAACATCTCACGGCTACAGTTTTTTCACATAAGTCATCAGCCTCGAGTAGCAAATGACAAGTGGTTTTTCGGCATTAAGTAACCACTTTGAGTAGGTATATAAGTAACCATGTTAGTGTCTCCTAAATAATAATCTATGTATTATCGACCGGAAAAAATGGTTTAAACAAGGCAGTTTACTAGGAACATTTGTATTAAAAGATTACACGTTATGTTTTATCTAAGTACTACATACATCGATGTTTCAATCAATCAAGAGTATCAACGTACATCGATGTTATTTAGCATAACATCGATGTACGTTGATACTCTTGATATGGAAATGTTTAATTTATATTACGAAGCTATAGATTTGTCAAAGCATGCTTCATCTCAAATTACTTGCAAACAGTAAATATTTTTTATCATAGTATTCGTCACAGCCACCTAAACTAGGTGGTATTTATGAATCGAATTTTTAAACTACTTAATGAATAAATTCTGGAACTCTTGTTGAGATAAAAAATATGAGGATATAGTTATCTGCTCTCCTGTCGTGATTAAGTGGTTATTTATGTCTGCAACACTATAGAGGGGCATATTATGATAGCCTGATCAGTTGGTAATTGTTTTGGTGCTACTCAAAACCGATATCTTGGAATCAAAACGTAGGTATGTATGCTTTTTGTTTTGAAAACTTCAATAATATGTTAATTTTTTCCTTTTTATTTTAAGTATACAAGTAATTTTGTGTATAAACAAACGTCAGTTACAAGTTATAAATCATGTTCGCAAAGTTTGTTTGAATGTCATCGTACTATGAATTATTATTATTATTCCTTTAGTCTAGAGGACTGGAGCCTTTATAGTCATTATTTCATGAAGCAATTTTAACTGGTTAACCTTTACCCGAGGATGTTATTAAAAATTGTTCCTGCAATCGATCTTGAATTGAACCCTGTGGAGCATTTAAAATAATTATATCATGTAACAATTTTAACTATCCTTTACCTGAGGTTGTTATGTATTAAAAATTATTCCTACAATTTAATTAAACTGAACCATTGTCCTATTTTTCTTTATAGAATTAAATTAGTCTTAATTAATTAACCTTTACCTGAGAATGTTATTGTAACTGTAATTTTTTTACAACAATCTAAATTAAACTGAACCCTTTGTCCTATTTTTCTTTATTTATTAATCGCCACATGTGCCTACGTTGCAGTCTTAGTAACGATTAATTATCTTTTCTTTCCTATTTTTATTATTCGAACTTGATTCTAACATTTTTTGCTGCTTAATTTATTCCTGTTACTGTGCTTCAACGGGGTTCTAATATGGCTATGATATTTTAATTTACATACAATATAAGTAATATAACCTAAGCTGTCCGAAACATTTGATATGTATATTTGAGCTGCGAAACTGATTTACTAGGGTGATATAGTCGATATGTATCAGAAAACAGATAAAAAAGCACAGAGAAAATGACACTAAAAATTGTTTATGTAACAAATAGTTCAGTGGCACGGCTTGCTTCAATGACTTTAACCTTATCACGATGTACACGCCTCCAATATTTGTATGCACAACCAATTTGCTTATGACGTTCAAATTCGGAAACTGTTACAATACTCACAGATGTCTTGTTGAACAATGAACTGTGAATGACTCAATTTTACCGTAAGTAGCTAAATGAATGGCCAGTTCTACTGTTATTTCCAGCTATTTGGAATACTTGGTCTTACTGTCTTAGGTTTATAGGTCAATAGATTTGGTCATAATGAACACGTGAAGTCTTAGTAAAAAATAATTAATTTAACTCTACACTTTCTCTACATTCATGATGTGATGTGGATGCAGTGTTTTTTATTTTACCATGTTGTAGTTATTTCAACCTTTTAAGATAGGTACTTAGTACATACCTATATTTACTATAGATGTAGAGCTGTTATTATCAATTATTCCAAGATTAGATACTTTCCAAGCTAAGTAGTAAGTACCTACCACTAACACCGTACCAGAATTTATTATGAAGTGAATGAGAAAAGAAATACCTAAGTTCAACCTATCGATATTAATTTTCTGTAGGCAATCTGTAGGTAGGCAATATGTAGGTAGGCAATCTGTACTAATCGAAAATAGCAAATAAAAAACTTACCAATAAGGTTATTAGCAGTGACGAGTATACAGCACAAGAACATAATAGCAGAAGTGATTCTATAGTGCATCCGGAAAACCATGTTGTCGATAACAGCCTTGTCTATGAGGTACCGGACTTTGACAAAGCCCGCTACCGCTGACGCCAGTCCAAATATCGCCATCGTGAGTTAGTATTTTCTTATCCTGAAACAAAAAAAAACCTAAATAAGACGTCTAAATAGTCAGTCGAATAAAATTGCAGTGCCCATTGAATAAGGTCCTCATGAGAATTTAAATACCAGAATTACTAGATCTGATCCAGAAATTAACGAGCAAGCTTTTCAACTCTTTTACATTTTTGGATTTAATGCGAAAGTGTGTTTGTTTATTGATTTGTCCTTCAATCTCACGGCAACAAAGCAATGAATCGACCTGATTTTTTGCATAGTTGAGAATCGGGAGAGTGATATAGGCTACTTTTTATTCCGGAAAATGAGATTCCGCGGGATTTTTAAAAAACTAAATCCATGCGAGCGAAGCCGCGGGCATCAACTAGTTATAAATAAAACCAAAACAAGCGCCACGCGTTGTCCCTACCAATATAAACGGTATACTTTATAGTCCGCCTTAACACATTCCTTATTCCATTAACGTCTAGAATAGATTTGGACATATCAATGTTTACATGTCCCACTTTTAATGATATAAGAATTTAATGCGCGTTTGGAAATTTCCCATACCTTCTTACGGAAATGCTGTCTATGATTAATTCAGAGAACCTCTAAACGTGACTCTGCCATGTCTGTAATTCACATATAACGAAGTACTCTGGCTTTACAATCATTGACCTCTCATTTAATATTAAAACCTCAGCTACTTCTCGCCCACGCCCAGTAAGTATTCGAGTTCATTGGTTTTTATGACTTCTTATTTTTTCGGTATAAATTAATGATATCTAATAGAGACTGTCAGTGTCTACGATTTAAATACAGGTTTGAATGAAGACAGCTCGTACGTACCGTATACATTGGTAGTAACAATCATAAGTGGCAATTCATCATAAATGGATCCAACCTTGACGACTTCTTGATCTCGTTCCTACGCGGTGTCGTGTGTCTAAGATATATTAGTTAAGGCGTCGTGGAGGGAACGAAAATTAATATATCGGTGTCGTCCTCAATTGCGTCCATTTACATAGCACCTTATTATTCTTAATAACGACTAGGATATGAGCCCACGTAAGTTGATCTTTCTGCACTTCGCATCGTCAATTCAAGCACGCGTAAACAACTTAATGAGAGTAAAATCGATAGTTTTGCGTCAACTGAGTTCAATACTTCTCAACTAGTATGTAGTACCACATCATCACTTATCTTATCACGAGCATCGTGAGCTGGCAACTTTACAGAGCAAAAGTCGGATTACGGATAACAGAGTGCGAAACATTAAAAAACTAGTAGGTATGTTGTATCTAAAATTGATTGGTTCAGCATAAAACTTAATCGCTTCTGAAGTTTTCTTCATGTCTGATTGCAAGGAAATTCTATTCCTGTACATTTCGCTATTATAATCTAATAATCGTGTCAGGATTGGTTTCGGTTGTGGTAAAGGCAAATGGTGCGCCGGCGCAGGGCCCACAGGTCGTCGACCGCTGTTCGCCTCCTGCGCTGCGTTTTCAACTTACTCCCCCCTCTCGTTGCTATACCTCCCTCAGTCCAGACCAATGCATCGCGTGGCAACGCGAATTTTACGCGGAAACCAGTTTGCCAGTCCGGGTAGCGACAGTCTTCACCCGTTTCGAACACCACTGTCGCGCTTAGATTTACCTATAATTGTTTTATTTTTGTTAGATTATCCACGGTCACGATTATTTAGCACTTCGTTCGCGACCACAAAATTTACAAGATTAAAAACGGTCTCGCTATCAGGTTAAGGAATTTCAAAAGACGTTTACTGTTTTACGACAAAAAAGAACACTTTTTTGTCATTTATTCAAACTTTTCTCAGTGGTAGCATTTGAGGTAGGTATGAAAACGGCTGTCTGTATTGAATCATAATAAGGTAGATATCAATGCGGACAGTGGACACGTATTAGATATTCCACGACTTACGAAAAACATGCGGGGCCGCACGATCCTGGTCATTCCTAAACAAATATCTAGCTCAATCTTAACTCTCAACCTTATTACGAGGATACTAGATCGGTTTTCTGTTATCTATTTTCAAAATTTTAATGTTCTCTATTTCAAAAATAAGAAGAATTTGCCACCATAAGTTGCTTAGAGCGTGTCTTTAGTTCATTATGTATTAGGTTGTTGTCAAATGTAAATCCATAAGAATTTCATTATTTCAAGTTACCATAGTCATCATCATGTTATCTCATCGTGAACCATTCCTCTCGTAACTGATCATTAATATTACGTTTCGGATGTCGATAAAGTAGCTTAATTGTACAGTAAAATGTAAATCCATAAGAATTTCGGTTTTTTAAGTTACCGTCATAGTCATGTTATCAGTGTTTTCTGTTCTGTTCTCTCACAACTGATCATTCACATTAATATTACGATTAATGTTTCGGGTGCCGATAAAGTAGCTTAATTTTACAGTAAGATGTAAATCCAGAAGGATTTCGTTATTTTAAATTACCGTCATAGTTATGTTCTCTGTTGTGTTCTCTCGCAAGTGATCATTCACATTAATATTACGTTTCGGATGCCGATAAAGTAGCTTAATTACACCGACTGTTATTTAGGCGTGCGTTCACAGCTGCCCGGCACGCGTCTGCTCTCTAATACCTACTAATTGCGGGAGACGAGCCGACCGTCTGTACGAACATCGTTCATAATACAACTCGTTCGTGGGAAAGAATCTCCGTACACCCATTTATGTCCGTAATTGGTTTCCGTGTGTGAAAGACCATTGAACGCTTCGACAGCGTTGACAATAATTGTGATTACAAAATGCGTCTATGGATGTATCAGGATGGATGGATGGATGATGTAGCTATATAAGATCTTGTTAAACGATACTTAACTACTTACTTAAATACTTTTAATACAGGATCGTAAAATTTTAAGGTATTTGGTGATCTAGATTAATTATTAATTTTTTATCTTCCATCAACAACACACTTTTGCATTTATAATAAACAATTCTGGTTTTGGTTAACTTAATTTAATGATTCATTAACTGTATATAATTAAACTTAAACACACTTTTGATTGCAGGATCGTAAATTATTATGCGTAGATTAGGATAGTTTACATGAAATTCTATTAGTTCAAGTGATTAAGTGAAATTTATTCATTTAAAATTTAAATAATTAAATAATTTATATTTTCGTTTACCTACTTAATTTTATGACTCAATAAGTGAACGATCAAAACATCTTACAATTTTAAATAAGTTTTGGATTTTATAAAATGATAATAATTGTAATAATTATTGAAACAAATCATTCGTCATTGCATGATGTTAAACATTATGAATGACAGAGAAACTTAACAAAAGTTACTATCTAGACTGGGCTTTAATTTTATTGTATAACGTAATCCTATTATTCTATATTACATAGATCCTATTAAAGCGAAAGTTTGTATGTTTGTTACTCAATCACGTCGCAACGACTGAACCAATTTGGCTGAAATTTGGCACAGAGATAGATTATAGTCTGGAATAGCACATAGGCTACTTTTTATCCCGCGAAATCAGAGAGTTCCCGCGAGAATAAAATACCTTAATCCACGCGAACGAATTCGCGGGTATCAGCTAGTAAGTTATGAAATGATGAACTTTATTCGAAAGTCGTTCGCGCTTGCGTCAATCTTTGTACTTTATTAAGTTTTTACTGAAGTTTTATCGCAGAGAAACGATTTTATTTAACCAAAATGAAGCGATATTGTAAGCGAATGGCGGATTGTCTACAATCTACGTGGTCTCGGTACTCGAGAGCGGACGACGATGTTTCGTGATGTCCGACTTAATTAACTTCATTAGCTGGGTCCCCACCAGACGATCCAAAATGGATCGGCGATCCCGCGATCCGCGATCCAAAATCGTGAACGTGGAGCGTGGATCGTACTAGGCCGATCCAGTTTGTTTAAACTGCGATCCGGAACGAACGGATCGGGCGCAGCAGGGAGCGCGCGCTCCAATACGAGCGCATGGATCGCGCGCGGCACGTCCACACCGCCTGCACATTTGGATCGCGCTCCTGCCGCGTGCGATCGGAGCGCGATGGATCGTCTGGTGGGGACCCAGCTTGACTATTGCATTCACGTTGTACCTACTCGCTTTGTGGAATTCATAGCGAAGCACGTGACCAAGAAAAGTGGTAAAATGTCGTGCTATAAAGTGGTACAATTGATTGTGGTTTGGGACGTTCGAGGTTCGATCCTAGGTATCTCTTTAAATTTTTGAAATTATGTACATTTTGAGAAATTAAAATATCACTTACAATGTGACCTACCGACGAAGACGTGCCGCTAAGCGAGTTATCGTTCCGGCACGATGGCGTGTAGAAACAGATTAGGGGTATGGTTTGAATCTACACTGTCATACCCCTTCAAATGAGCATGACACACTATATATGTCACACACACATCTGTGTGTATCTGTATCTACAGATATACACAGTTACACAGATACACAAGTGAATCTTATAACACCCCTCTTTTTGGTAGGGGGTTAATCTCTGTAAAGTTTTATGTGTCTGTGTAAGCCCGAATAGGAATTTTGATAAGATACCATTAATTTAAGATTTATTAAATAATCCACTTACTTAACTAGGTACTTAATGGAGCAATTAAACGATTCATTATACTCAATTTATTATACAGGCTTATGAATGGTGTTACAATAAATGATAAGCGGCTCGATTGACGATCCTAAGTTGGTGATTATTTCAAAGAAATACAAAAACATTATAACCGCCTAACGAACATAACAATCATATCTTATCATTGAGCATAATACTTAATGTGTTTTGTTAAACAAAAATTAAAATATACAATAATTTTCAGTGAATGGGTGTGGAAGACAAATCCAGATATCTATTTCCACTCAATAATCGCATCCGTCGCCCTTTGCAATGACACCGGATTTTTAGATATCCGCACTAACCAAATAAATTTTTAAATGCATATCAAAAAATCCGAGGTCGACGGGATGACACCGGATTTTTAGATATCCTTACTAACAAAATAAATTTTTATTTTTTAAATGCATATCAAAAATTCCGAGGTCGGCAGGATTCGAACCCACCAAGCCAATTCGAACCACACGTCAGCCACGAAAATAGTGATATGTACCTATCTACTTTTTCAATCAGTTTTTTAGCAACTGTTAGGGACATCTAGTAGCTACACATTACAGTGTGTTTTCGATCTACTTTTCCTAGACCCCATATTACAATGGAGCTCTTAAGAAACTAGAGATGCCACATTGCTTTTGTGACGTAGGTTTTTTTGACCCGAAAAATCAAAAGGGTCCCCAAGGGATTTTGAAAACCTAACTCCATGCACGACGAAGTCGCGGGCAAAAGCTAGTCTTGTTTATACGGAAATGGGCTTCAAATCCGAGATTGCGGTTGCGTTATTCTTATACTTAGGTCTTGCGTTTCTGTGGCGTGTTAGGTGGTGATGGACTGTTATTGTGCGCGATACATTTCAATCGTATAGAATATCAGGCTGCGGCCGTGGTTAATTACGATCTTTTATTTAGGTCAAGCTCCTTGTCGGGTTCCATTGTACTGATGATTTCATTTGTTTTTATTTATTGAGGTCCAAAACAGTATACAAAATAATTAAAAAAAAAAATTACAGACACTAATAAAGAAACCACTGAAATTGATTATGAAGAAAAGTAGGTAAATCTTAAACGTAACAAACACGGAATGTGAGAATATGACTTGCTATAAAATAGAAAAAAAATATGATCAAGACTACTCGTAACGAAGTGATCAAGAGGATACAGCTTTTAGAAAAAATTAAGTAATTTTCAAAACTGTGCTTTTTAGGGACCTTGCGCCCTACATAGTGTAGGTAAGGGTTAATGTCAGCCGTTTAAATGTCGCTGGTACATATTATATCTGACACATTCCGTTATAACGAAAGTCAAAGGTCATAATTGCGCATGAGTTGATCAGCATCATCGGTCGCGTATTGAAAAACTGTACTTCTAATTACTTCGTCGTGAATACTCAATGTATCAATTTTCGAACTAGTATCTATGTGACTCATTTACGAACAAAGAACTGACTCGTCGTTTTCTACAAAACGTAATACATGACACAGTTTTTATGAGATTGAGAGTGTATCTACATCACACAACATGGGCTCTTTCTTCTTTGTGTGTTTTGAAGAAGTTTGTGTGGCGCTACTTGTTGATGTTGTGTTGTTCCTGTGTTTCTTCTATTCTGGAGAAAGACGGTGTACGGCGCGGGCCGCGCGTGTTGCCATTTGCCATACAGATTCTTTATGGTTTGGCGGTTTATAGCGAAATATTATTTTTCTTTTAGTACTCTTTCTTCTTTATCAACCGATAGACGTCCAGTCCCAGGACTGACTGTTGAGGAGGATCGCTTGCATAGACTTCATATGTATCTAGTATTCCAGAAACTAAGCAAAGTATAAGAAATCCGTTACTTAGTTGCTGTATGTAGTTAACTATGGACTTTAAAACTTGGGTTGCGAAACGAATATCATCAGAAAACATTGAAGATCTGTAGCTGACGAAATCAGGAGAAACTTCTCAATAATGAATTAAACTAATGAGTAAACATAACAGAATATGTTTAATGAGTGTAGGTTTGACTTTTGGCCATGGCTCCGTATTCTTTACAAGTGCAGAGTTTATAAAACATGTAAATATGTATGTGCTTGTATGTTAGTTATAATAATTGTGTCGGAACTTAGGTGTCCATCCTTCCTTACAAATGCGTAAGTGGTTTTTTAGTCACGCACATAACAGACTTTGCACGACTACAGTTGAGGACCAACGACACGCATTTTTACAATAACAAAATGTTTTTCCTGCTATTTTAAAAATATAACTCCACGCGGACGAAGTCGCTAGCTAAATCTAGTATTTTAATAGAAAATATGTAAATCATTTGCACTAATTTTGCTAGTGTCAACCTAATCGTTGCATTATTTCTTGGAAGCATCGGCAGCCTTTCGATTTTACGTAATAGTTGTTAAAAGAACGCTTGAGTTGGTCGATCAGCTATGAATATCAGTAGGTAATAACTGGTTTCGCAACAGGTAATCGATATTGGAGAATCGATAAATTTTGACAAATTACTCAACTGGTTTTTGGTGTAAAATCAAATAAGCAAAACGAATCTGTGAGTTATTGATTTTAATTAACAAAAAAAACGTTATATTAAATTAGTATGAAACTAAGTTACGAAGCTGAATCTGTTGCTCATCCTAAATTATATGAAGATAAAGAAGACTAAATAACGAGATCTTCGTAAATACTTTTCTTGTTCAAAGATTTTTTTTTAAGTAATTCACATTTTTTAATAAGGGACTTTTGAAGGTGACCTTCATGTCAGCCCCATCGGTACTCACAAAATATTACAATTATAATAATACAATTAATATATACAAAATGAACTACCTATATAACTATATCAATTTGAGAGAATCACTAACAAATCTATATACTTTAACAGCCGAATTACTCAAAAGATTGCTAAAAATAGAATTGTTCAAAGTTGTGTTGAATTATTTCTTTGTTCTCATTAGATTATATATGCTAATTGAAAATACTACAAATTTTTTACATAAAGTTTATTCGAATACTAGAATGTCTACGTCAGCAAATAGATCGCTTAATTCTTAAAGCTATAAAAATTTATGGATGGGTTTCACATTGAGCTAACTACTGCACTGTACTGTATTGTACTGTACTGTAAGTGAAACCCACCATGTACTGTATCCACACACATCGCTAGTAGTTGAGTTATCATCCTATGCAAATAATAAACGTTATTCCTGTTACTGGACAAGAGAAAGATCCCTGTTTTCCAATACTTTACGAGGGTCGTTATGTTAAAATAGATCTTGATGTAGTGCATAGGGTATCAAGCGCTGTGCAGGTGGCGGGCACGATCCGTGACAAGAATCCCTTGTTTGTGACCTGTTTAAGATATGCTCATTGGCCGTGCGATGAACTACATTCTGAGTGTATCATTTGTACATATTTGTTCAGATAAGGAGTTTTCATTTTTATTCAACGTTAAACCTTTTATAACGTTTATGAGTAAAAAGCAGTAACGCTGTTTTTTTTTTATTATTCGTATTCTCAAACAAAACTAACCAACGTGCTTTTAAATTTTATGACTTCATGAATATTTTTATTCGATACTTCTACGATTGTTAAAAAAATAGAGTTTCTTAGGTTTAAGTTTTAATTCATTTGAGTATTTTATATGTAAGTAGGTACTTATATATAAAATTTTAAGGATAATAAATTCAAAGATATGTTTTGAGGTCAAATATCTTCCTCATTTTGGATTAGTTTAATTTCCTTAATCCACATTTCATGTTTTTGATGAGATAACTTTATCTAGAAGCATATATTAAGCAGAGTTATTTTAATTCTGGAAAATAAGTCTAGGATTACTTGATAACGAATTAACGCTAAGCTCCGTAAATAATAAAGAAACTCATAAAAGACCACTCAACCTACTACTTACTATTGGCATGGGAAAGGTCTTCTAAAACCATCACTTTGTTTTCTGTTCGCGTCTTGCATATTGTAATTTGTTATTTAAATAAGTTTCGGGAATTCGTATTTTTTACTCGAAGTGAATTTGAATAGATAACTTTGAAAACAAAGAACTTAAAGCAGGTTCTTTATGAAAAACGCTACGTCACACAATGAACTTGACCGTGGGAACAGAAACATATGGATTTTATAAATTAACGAGTGGTTCTAACCGACTAGATAAAGATAATCACAACATCAACATTATTCATATCTCAAGATGCTATTAGGTACTAGTTCACTCACTTGAAGTGGATCATTTTTGTGAAAGATCAGTTAATTCTGAAATGCCTATTTTATTACAAAATCAGCACTGAAAGACGATTAAAAGATTAATTTATGTTGCTGCTTGGAAATAATAATAATAATGCACCGAGATGTAACGTCTAAGTTTTTTCCCCCTTTTCAAGGAAACTAGATTTGTTTCAGACTTTGTTAAAAAAAACCTGACAGTGATACAAATCTTAATTGCTTAATGTCTATATTAGTCAAGTCCCACTCCGTATCCCTGAGTAAATGGCATTGAAAAAATCAGTAGAAAAACAATTTACAAAGCAAAGACTTCAATTTTTGTTGTCTTTTACTACTAAGGTTTTTTCTATCATTCCGAGTGCGTTATTTTAACTTCAAGTTAAATATATCCGGGTTATTTAACCGGTACTAAAACAAAGGACCAGTTGCACATCAGACGGTTTAAGGGAAGTTACGATGCTTTGAGTTACGATGGAGTTAAAGATTTAAAAAAAAAGCCAACCTAAAGTAGGTTGCATAAATTAGAGTTTCTTAACTTTTGAATAAAATTAACCCTTCATAACCCTAACCACTAATGACGTTGCATTGGTACAAATGGGTAGGTCCTACTTTGTGCAATTCTAGGTGCCCAAGTTTAACTTTACGAGCAAGCTTACTTGACCTAAGTTTGACTTGTTACAACAGCTGGCACTAAACATATTTTATTTCGACGTCGAATAATCAAAGTTGAGTCGAAGAAAGAAAGCGTAGACGATGAAAAGCCAAGGATTAGTTGTCATAAAGGTCACAGAGAAATATATGTACTAGGTCAACAATTGTTATGGTTAAATAGACGATGATACTCTGTAAATGACAGGATATTGCGGATATTTATTTACACGCGATTCAAGGATTCAAGTTATGTACCTATTACGATTCATGATGAAATTAAGAAGAATTATTTCATAAACTACTTTCATAGAATTTTTGTTAATTAACAACAGTGCATTCTTAACTTAGTAGGAAGTTATATTGTCTATGAATTGATTAATTTATAATTTCCAATGATGCTTAATGACTTGCCAATTAAAACTATTGTTATCATTGATTTACACAATGTTATGACTTACGAGGTACTCGTTGCTGTTATTCTTATTTGTGATGATATTCTAGAAGTTCAGAATAGTCAAGGAACCGATTAGGGGTATAGATTTCATTTACCCTGCCATATTATATCTTCCAAGTTAGCCCACTACTATCTTAGACTGCATCGTCATTACTCACCATTCTTCCTCTTGACATCGAATAAAAAATATTTTTAATAATACTGTTTACGTTTTGTGGTCTAGTCTATTCACAAAGTTCTCGGTAAAGGGGCAGCGTCCCGTCCCCATTGTACAGGTAAATGAGTGCAGCCGCTCTAGTCCGCTACCTGTGGGATACTTAGCACCTCGTAACTTGTTTGATTCATAACCTGTATACTATACGTCATCTTCATCCGTCATGTTCTAACCAGCCGCCCTCCCAAGAAAGCGGGGCAAATAAAAAAGCCCCGATGACTGTGCACGAAGCTTTTGTTCCTGCACATGCTCACATGTATGCCGTCAAACTGCATTCCACCGTCGTCGATAGCCGCTAAGCGTGTCTCAATACATTCTGAGCTTTTGTAACATAGCTTACCTTTTTAAAAATTAACTGTTATTTTCCCCGCGGAGATTTCGTAAAACGCGCACCTCTCTTCGGATCACAACACAACAAACACAGCGGCGCGTACGATTACACGTAATCACGTCAGCTTTACGTCATATTATTCGGGATACGTTGGGTTAGTGAAGCCAAATTATTGGAGTAAAACGAGTGGCAAAAGCGGTCTCCCGCTGCACACCAGCTGCTCATGGGTCGGGAACGCGAACTGGAAAGCGCACTCGATCGGCCCGAGCGTCGACTCGCGCCTGTGTCACTACTGAACGGCAGCGTGTGCGCACCGCTCGCTGTCTCTGTCACACCTACGCCTCGAACGGTAACCGCGTCGGCCGTCTCCCTTCCCCCGAACCTGAGTAAATGCACAGTAGTCAGTCTCGAGAATCCGTCGGGGAACGAGTTCTGTCCATCTCGACAGCCGACTTCTTGCCGCTTGCGTTTTCTCCGTCGGATGCTTCAAAGTTTTGTACGCCAATTTAAAGCGGTTATGAATATGATTACTGATTGCAACGGGTGAAAAATGCTCGCGGCTTTAATTAATACATTGGTCACTCCTATTATTATGTCGGGATGAAATATTAACTTTTTCTTTGTTTGTTTGTTCGCACCTGTCTAATTCGCCTTAGAAAACCTTTCGTATACACGTTTACACATGTTACATACTAGATTGTGCCGGCGACTTCGTTCGAGCGATTAGGTTTTTTATAATTCTCTTACATTTCTTGACTAAAAAGTATTCTACGTCCGTATTTGAAACGGTCCTATCTCCGTGCCTTTTGCCAAGATCATAAATATTAGTAGGTAGGTAGGTATGTTTAATAAGTTTTTATCGAAGACACCCTAATTAGGTAGGTACTTACCTATATTTTAGACTAAGTTTCTCCTTATTATCAAGTAATCCTTGTAATCAGGTGCAATACGCAGTAGGTACAGCAAGCAAGCGCTCGAAAAAATATTTTTAACGACTTGAATTCAAAACATCGACATTTTTTTTTACTTTAAATAAATATATTATAATGTGCATACTTATGAATAATTCATATAGGTATAAACCTTCCGGAAAAAAATCTCTAAACTCTTGTAAATTTTCTATTAAAACAAACTCAAACCAATGTCAAGGAATATTTTATTCAATTAGTGTTCCTATAATTTATAAATAACCCTTTATGATCAGTAGGTATCACTAGTGTAATTTAAGTGTGTCTTTACTACCTACCATTCATTGTAAATAACTCCATCCTTTTACGTAATCTAATTGCAGATTGTGTAGAAATATTTTTCTCATTCTGATAATTACTTGCATACCATTACCACACATGTCTTAGCTCTTCATCATAAACGCAATATCAATTAAACTTTATGAATACTGGTGTATTCTCGTTCTGCGACGATACGAACAAGACATCACAATCCTTATTCCTTGCTAACGTTATACCTACTTGAATGCGAAAGTGTGCTTGTTTGTTGGTTTGTCCTTCAATAACACAGCAACGGAGCAATGGATCGACGTGATTTCGATTTCGACATCATTAGGAATAGTTGAGGACCCGGAGAGTAGCATAAACAAACTTTATCCTGAAAAAACACAGAGTTCCCGCGGCCAAAAATCAGCCAAGTGCGAGTCAAACTCACACACGAGGACGAGCAAAAAAAGCCAAAAAAAATAAAAACACGTAGGTAGGGGAGACCGGGGATGGTTGACTATAGGGGTAGGTAGACTAACTGCCAAAAACTCGTCGACAGTGTACGAATTGAATCATCCAAATACAGCCGAGTATTACACTCTGCGTCCCGTTCAGGTGTCTGGAGCGCCGCAACGCAGTCGTGCGCCGTTTTCGAGCAGTGATAGGTTTTTAATTTTTTAACCACGTAAGTAATATTTTGATTTACTACACTTTTTGATCTGGTGCCTACAAGTTTTATGTGAAACATTTTTATGTTAGTCGCAACATTTGATGGGTGCATATTTATCATATTTCGTATCTTATTTTTCAAGTCACTGTTAGTGTTTAGGCTAGGCATGCGATCAAACTAAAAAATAGCAGTTGGGGCTGGTAGACAAATTTTTTCAGGGGCTGGTTGACTAATCAGTCAACCAATCAAAAATGGTTGTTTTGGTGGTTTTAGTTAATCTTTTATTGGACTTTTAAATATTTATAGCAATTTTCTTGTTGCAGAACAATGAGGACCTATAAAAAAACTACTGAACGACATAGATAAATTATATGTATAACTGAACGAGCGATAGATGTTTTAGAAAGAGCTTGTCATACTGTAATTTTTGACGAAAAAAGCATTAATGCCACATTAAAACAGTGCAACACTCCTGATAAATAAAAATATAACATCGTTACGTGGTCAAATCAAAAGAAAAATCAAAACGTCACCAAAATTAACCCTGGACACAGTTGCATATATTATGAAATAGGCAAATTTTTACTAATATAGAAGAGGAAGCTTTAGCCAATTATATAAAGAAGGCAGCTGATATTTATTAGGGATTGACGCCATATGATACTCGAAAATTAGCATATGCAAAAAAAAAGCTATGCCTGATTCTTGGAGGACAATTGTAAGTTGGTGAAGATTGGTTGGACTCCTTTTTGAAACGTCATCCTTCTCTATCAATCCGACCTCAGCAACGAGCCTGTTGAGAGCTACATCATTACGTTACAAACTACGTTAGTTTATATTTGAAACAACAAGTAGAACTACATTTTCATTAAGTTCCGACAAAAACCTGTAATTTTTTTGTTATAGAAATTATGTCTAACTAGGATTTACAATAGGTATTAAACGAAGAGTTAAATTAAAAAATAAGATTATTTTTTGGTAATTTTTTTAAAGACCTTTTAAGAAATGGATGATCAGCTGACTCAAGTTTTTTTTTTAATAAAAGGCTCAATTATATTAAAAAAATGTTTAATTATTTGCTCCTTCCCATGATTCGACTCTTATAAGTCAACCTACCCCTGGTGTATGGTCTACCTACCCCGGACCAGGGGTAGGTTGACTAAGATTTCTTGTTTTGGAAAATGCATTAAATTATCACTATTTTACTAAATTAGGAACTAGATATTACGTATTTTTATTAGGTTAATAGATTTCCTATCGATTAACATGGTTTTCTTTTCTATAAATATTAAAACAAAAAATATATGTACCATTTAGTAAAAACCTAGTCAACCATCCCCGGTCTCCCCTATCTAATAGGAAAGCCCCCTTTAATTTTAAACTTATCTTTATTTTTTGTTGATATAGCAGCAACAGAAATACGCACAGTTCTCTATCTATTACGGATTATGAGATACAGCCCGCTGACAGACAGACAGACAGACGGACGGACAGCGGAGGCTTAGTAATAGGGTTCCATTGGTTACCCTTCGGGTACGGAACCCTCCCTAACGAAACTAACTCCATGTGGATGAAATTGCGGGAGCAAAAGCTAGTTAATAATAATCTTTAGTCCAAAGAGGTCTTGTCTGGGGCTGAGGTCAGGCGCACTGTCATTGGCTAGGCATTTCGACCGTCTACCTGGGCTCAGAATGTATCTTTTTGTAAAAAATTCGCATTCGCTCATACCGATTCAAGGATCATTTTCGCATTAATTGGGTATTTGTCTAATTTTTTTTTATATATGTACTTAAAACAAAGGTTTTTTAATATGTACATACACAATGTCATTTTTCTTTTTAACGGACGTCCAAAAAAGGAGGACGTTCTCAATTCGTCGGAATCTTTAACCTCTCTCCCCTACTATTAATGTCCTATTATATCATATAGCTTGGTAGGTATCGTCGGAAATTATAATCGAGATATAATTTCCCAAGATACCTACCAATCTGCTTATTAGAGTTGCATAATATGAAAGCTTTATTTCATTTAATTATTTTCTAAATTTTTCATTAATCGATGACAAGTTCGAGATCAAATTAAAACCTTACCTCCTTACCTCTAATCGGTTTCCACGCAACGGCAAACACTTGCGGCTTGGTGATACGTATTATCAGTAGCTTGGTAACTCCCCACGGCCGAAGCCTCCCACCCATTACCTATCTATTCCTTCAGTAGTCAGAAAGCATGCGAAATTGAAATTGAGAAAGAAAATTCCCAAGAACTATCATACTTATTCTTTTATTTAATTGGTTCTAATAAATATGCGATTATAATTAATGATATTCCGACATAATAGCGTGACTTAAATCCTAGTAATAAAGCTTATATAAATATTAACTAATGGCTATAATCATACAAAGTTCAATGTGCTGAAACGCTACCAAAACTTGATTTACCAGTTCGCACTGTATGTCGTGATATCTAGACGTCTGACTAGCCTTATCTCAGATTTGAAACACGATGTTATGTAAGAGCAATCTTTTGGACTCAATCTGCTTTACCCAAGTTTGCAGTTTAAAGTATACTTAGCTGAATAAACCTTAAACTTAACAGCTTACTTATCAAATAAATATAATAAAAAAATGGGTAAGAGACCAGCGCTCGGAATAGTTATTCTGAGAGCAGTCTCTTATCAGAGAAAGGTTATTAGATATAGGTAATAGCCCAACATGCTGGCCCAATGTAAATTGGCAGAATTCACACACCTTTTAGAAAGGAGAACTCTCAGGTGGGCAGGTTTCGCGATCTTTTTCTTAACCGTTCAAGCATTTAATATTTAATTGCTCAAACACACATAACCGAAATGTTAGAGGCCCGGGATCGAACCAGCGACCCCCCATTAGTAGACCACACTCCTAACCACTAGGCTATTACTACCTACTACAAACACTAAATTAATTACTCGTAAATGATTACGTACTACGGATTGGCTGCATTATCTACGTCAACCAGTGTCGCTCGAAACTGGTTTGGTACCTAGCTTTTTTGTTGGATGCCTAATGAAATATGTAAATCCAATTACTAGGATTTATTTCGCTTCGTTTGTAACAGAAAAAAATTACGCAACACGATTGAGGATCTTCATGTGCGGTTATTTCAAAGAAAATGACCCCTCTCAGGGATTTTCTAAAAATGACTGTTATCAGTGACAATCGCAATTGCTGATAGGGCATTCTCTCGATATTGGCTTAAATCACTGATCTCTATAGTTTATTTATTTATTTATTTATTAAGCCTATTTGTCAGACAGCAATATAAGTTTATAGGTAACAGTTTTTCATAGTTGTTATTGTTTTCCTAGTTTATAATGCTAGCCTGTGTGCCCTTTGGCAAAGGCCTCCTCCAATCCTTTCCAATCCTTTCTTATGGCTGCTCGTCTCGTCCATGTTTTCCCGGCTATCGCTTCTATTTCATCTTGCCATCTCTTGATTTGACGCCCTTGTCTTCTCTTTCCTTCCCTAGGATACCAAACGCTGATTGCTTTGCTCCATTTATCCCCACCCCGAATGGTGTGGCCAGCCCATCGCCATTTAAGCAGCTTAACCTTAAGCGTCACATCTTGGGTTCGTGTAACTTTCCTTATTTTTACATGAGGTGTTTTGTCTAATTTGCGCTTCCCCAACATGCTCCTTTCCATGCTTCGCTGGCAGGTTCGGAGTTTAGATATATGAGCCTTGGTGAGCGCCCAGGTTTGGCAGCCGTATGTGAGTATGGGAAGAATGCAGGCATTAAACAATTTTCCCTTTATTATTGCACTCATTTTGGGATCTTTCATTATTTCCCTGAATGACCAATATTGTTTCCAGGCATTCCCTATTCTTATATCTATTTCTTTGGTTGATATTTTCTTAGTTGTAATCAATTGGCCAAGGTATACATATTCATTCACATATTCTATTTCGTTATTATTTACTGTAATTGTTTCTTCCTCTCTATTGGTCATGGCTTTAGTTTTTAGTATGTTCATTTTTAAACCAACTTTCTTACTTTGGGTGTCTAGATCTGTGAGCATTTCTTGTAATTCCTGTGAGGATTTAGCAAAGAGAATAATGTCATCAGCGAATCTTAAATTTGTTAAGTATTCTCCGTTGATTTTTAGACCATGCTGCTCCCACTTGATTTGTCTGAATACTTCTTCTAATACTGCCGTAAAAAGCTTAGGCGACAAGGGGTCTCCCTGGCGTACACCTCTTTCTATATGTATCCTTTCTCCTTCTCTTTCTAATTTTACCGTTGCTGTGCTGCCGGTGTAAATATTCTTTATTATTCTGATGTATTTACCTTCTACTCCTTGCTTTTTTAATGCGTTCCATATTTTGTCGTGTTCCAAGGAGTCAAAGGCTTTGTAATAGTCTACAAAGCAACAGTAAAATGGCAGACCATATTCTTCATATTTTTCCAGCACCTGTTTGACAACGTGAACGTGATCAACAACCGAATATTTGCTTCTAAATCCTGCTTGTTCCCTAGGCTGGTTTTCGTCCAAAACTTTCTCTATACGATTTAGAAGTACTTTAGCAAATATCTTATACAAATTGGACATCAGACTTATCGGTCGGTAGTTTCCCACATCGGTTCTGTCTCCTTTTTTTTATCTCTATAGTTAATCTATGATTAACACTATACTGGCTATCCCTTTACAAATGACTTATATGATGTGATATGAATGATGTACCCTCACACAAACGCATAGCATAGCTTATGCTTCGTGGGCTGTATTTTAAACACGTACCTATATCGTTATATGTATAGAATTTTGATTATGATTCCTTTCCCATTTGAAGAATACCAGAAGCAGAATCAAAATAGAATTTCATAAAAATTGCCTATGATAGGTCATAGATACTCGTGCGCTTATCTATAAAGACCAAGTAAGTACCTAGTCAAAACATTGCAATTGGCAAGACTTTATACTTGTACTGCAAAAAGAACTTTTGCGTTGCGAAACGTTGCCAAAGAATTCAGGATTCACATTATATACCTTTCTTTATATAAGTTACGTTGTAAAGGCTTGTCTCGTTTAATTTAAAAATGTCTTTGGTTAAACGCTGCTAGGAGAATTGCAACGATACGGCTTTTATTATAAAGTCCGTATTTCATTCGCAACAATGAATATTATGTAGCGGTTATGCAGATATTTTTGTCTGTTTTTACGTGACTTGATTGAAAGCTCATTCGACAATGGCGGCTACGTGATCGGCTATTATCATCTTATCGTCTAATTTGACTTCTAAAACGGTGTATTTCAAACATATCATTAGTCGAATTCGGCGCCCCAGGTCAATATCGACAATAAAATTACGTACTTACAAAATACTTAATTTGGTTAATAGACGTACTTTAAAAAGATGAAATTATGGGAATACCTATTGTTAATGCCGTCCTAATTTCATTGTGAATGTAGCCAAATAGTCAGCCAATCATGTGATTTGTAAATCGTGGTCAAAATCATTTTAAAAAATGACTATATAAGTGTTTTGCTATTGAGTCGTTGGGCGTTTTAAGGTGTAACGTTAAATTCTCAGAATTCCTATGATTCACAATAAAATATTCACATTGTGTTGGTGCCCATTTGCATGGTTTCGTTTTTTTACTTGGAATTAAACGTTTAATTACATATATTATGTTTTTCGAGTTGAATATTTAACCACCTTTTCGCGAATAACGAACCTTGTCGCGATTAGAGTGGTTGGATTTTGTTGTTTGAATGCTTAGCAATTTTTTCAAATCAGATTCTCCCTTGATTTAAATTCCTTTTGGGCCTCATCTCGGGCCTCATCTCGGGAATTTTTATACCTACCTACATAATTATTACCTACAGAGTTTACAGAGAGCATTGAGTGTGTATTAAATGTAATGGAATACTGTCTTCTTTTGTCGACCTTTCTAAACTTTTGATAACTATCCCACAGAAAAAAAAAATTACGTCAATTTTATAGAGACACAACCTACGTGCAAAGTTATAGCAGCAATCGAATACACGTATAATTTTGCACGTAGGCTTTTTTGCGTTTGCGGTTTTCCTTTTGGTAGCTTGGAAATGGGTATTTTGACTTGCTAGCGACATGGTTTGGCAATTTAGTAAATAATTTCGTCATCTTTCAAATATTTGCATAGTCATTGTGTGAAAGAATCAAACCGATGACTATTTTAAAATGAAATTATTATAATATCAAAATGCACCAACTGTGGCATTTACCTACTTGTATCATTAGATTATTATCATTGGAGGTGGAAATAGATCTTGAAGTTAAACCACGATGTACCTGTACATAAGTACTCTTGCTTAAATAGTTTCTTTTTACATCTATACCTACTATTTGTTAATTGATTTATTAACTAGCTTTTGCCCGCGACTTCGTCTGTGTAGAGTTGACGTGGTGATTTTTGAAAATGCCTCGGATTTTCTGAGATAAACTCTCAGAACTTTCGATCCGTTGCCCCGTTGCGTGATTGGAGGACAAACCGACGAATTAACTGTACTTACATTTTCGCATTTATCCTATTAAATGCGAAAATGTACAGTATTGTAAATGCTAAAGTTTCTATGTATACGTATGGATGAATGGATGGGTCATGGGCAGATGTTTGTTACTCAATCACGCCGCAACGACTGAAACGATTTGGCTGGAATTTGGCACAGAGATAGGTTATAGTCTGGAATAACAAATAGGTTACTTTTTATCCCGGAAAATAAAAGAGTTCCCGCGCAAATTAAAAAAGACGTGTGGCACTCGGGGACTGCCGCGGTAAAGCTATTGCATAGCATTTTTTATCAACGCCATCTAGCGGTGAGAAGAGTCCCGTGTCAGGTTATTTTCGTTACGGAATTTCTGAATTCGGTCTCCACGCTCAAGGCCCGCGATAGAAGCTATGCAATAGCTTAAAAATAACATATTTCGGAATTTCTCGGACATCGTGTTAAACATTTAATAACAATCATGAGTTGAGCATAAAAACCTTAATACACCAAATAGTACTTAATGTTAATAAAGATAAAAGGTGTCAGTTATTACAGACGACAAGTTGAGCCCAATTCCATCCAACTCTACGGATCGAAGGATGAAGCTAAAGAGTTTAGCTCTCGAGCGCTATTAGGTACGAATGTTTTATTTTCCTTGTTGCAGAAAGCTCGGCCTAGAACTGGTGCCGCGGCGCGGCGCGGAAGCCGTTGACCCGGAGGACACGAGCCTCGTCGACTTGTACAGGGTGCACGCGGAAAGCGCCGAGCGAGCCGCGGCTGTGAGAACTTTGTTTTATCTTTGCCTTTGCTCCAATGACATTTCATACTATGTATACATATGGTCGCGGACAGAAAATGTTTATCAGTTTTCAAAGTAGATTCTATATCACATTGCGTGCAGTAAGGTCTATAACGCCATAGAATATCGAAAGCATATCGACTGTCAGGCATAGACGTGTGCATGTAATTATGAATCTTAAGGTGGTAAACATTTTCTGTCCGCTACCGTACATACATATTTATGTATGGAAGATCATTGCTTTGCTTGCCATTTTTTCCTTAAGCCGAATTTACACTGTGAAATTAGTGGCATGCAATTAGTTTTGTGACATTAATTTCATCAACAATCTCACGTGTAAACTTCTAATTTCATGATGCATGCATTAATTTCGTGCATGAAATTAGAAGTTTACACGTGAAACTATTGATGAAATAAATGTCATGAAACTAATTTCATGCCACTTATTTCGCAGTGTAAAAGCTATCTTATGCTGAGATCTATAGAGCGTGCTCTGACTCAGCTCAGATTTAAGATAGAGGTTAAAAGAGACGCAAATATGTTCTGCCATAAATCTGTCTCGTTCTAACTCTGTCTTGAGTCTAAGCTGAGTGACCTCCTCTATTTTATTGAATTTTCAAAAATCCTTTCTTAGCGGATGCCTACGACTGTATGCCCAGACTGATCCGACTTGTAGTTTGAATTGTGCGTTGATAGTTCAGTCAATTAGTCAGTCAGTCACGTTTTCCTTTTATATATTAAGATTAGTAGGTATGGATAACTTATTCAATTCTTTTGGTTTGTCTGAGCAAAGGCAGAGATGAAAGGCCAAGAACTGTTAACCCGGGTCTTCTACACGACATCGCATTGGAATGCTAAGGATTGGCGGTTTTCCGCTGTACGGTAGTGTGGTTAGGTACTAAATGTAGCGTAGCCTTCAAACCGGTCGATCAGCTAAAATATTGATATCAGCCATATATTATAACCTCCTGGTACTTTATTCACCGTTCTCCTGAAGCCCTGGTGAAAATTAGGTCGACTGCTATATACTGCCCTCGTAATTGAAAACACAGTAAGTTATATAGAAGTTACCTTTAAGTTACTGTGTTTTCAATTACGAGGGCAGTATACCCATCTTGTATGATTAGTTAGAGTATGAAGTATTTAAACGTAATGTAGCAATATTAAGGCAAATAAGTAAGAGTCAAATGTCAACCTTCATTGTTTAAATAGGCATAGATGTTCTGTCTACGATGCAGATAGAATGCTCTTAAATTATTACTATTTAAATTTTCGATCACAGTTTCAAAATCCTTTACGGACTGGGTGGGTCCTACTAACAGGCAGAAACGGACGAACGCGGCGATGAAACGTTCGAAACGTTCTGTGTGGTTTGCAAGGACATCTTAAGACTTTTGAGTATCACCGTTCCCGGAGAATAAAATGGTAATCGCCATGTTACACTTTAGCATTTACCATTTTTAACCGACTGCCAAAAAAGAGGAGGTTATATTCTCCGGGGACGGCGATAATATGGCAATTTTTCCATCAATGCACAGACCAATACCTACCCACTTGAAAACTAGTTTTTTAGCGTCTTTATATGAATGGTATTTCAACCCTCCATGGTAATTTGAGATCCGCCAGATGTGTATAATCCAAAACAATGAAAGAATAAGCAAACCCTAATTCAATTTCATAAAATAACGTCTAGTTAGAATGATTACTGAAGATTGATTGAATAGATTTTACCTTAGCTTTAATGGGGACAACTATATCAAGTATCGATAAACCAGGTTACATTATACTGTGGTTATATTAAATGATCACGACTTTGTTGACTATTCTTCATTACATAAAACAATATAAAAAGATACCTCATAATTAATATTAATACCTCAACCCTTGGCCGCTTTACTATTGGGCACATATCATCGGTTAAAAAAGAATTGGTAGTATATATAGATGATATAAAAAGATAAATGACCAATTTAATACCTAAACTCTTGGCCGCTTTACTATTGGGCACATATCATCGGATAAAAAAGAATTGGTAGTATATATAGATATACATCTAATATCTTGAAAGCGCCTAACAAGGTAAAAAGGTTTCTACCGCCCGCGTCGACTTTGCTCTTTTTAGCCGGGCACCAGATATGATTGGCAATATCCTTTTACATTGACGTGGCAAGTCGCACTTAGTGATACAGCATTATGCCTTTTGTACACGTTTTATATAAGCCACGATACAAGAGGTCAGATTTCTTAATGCCACCCGTGATCTGTGTCAACTCACAGCTGCAATCAGTGTAGATATAACTATAAAATGATATAGGTAGTTTATCTAGGACTTCTAGGAGATATGTAGTATTAAGGGTAACTAGACGATACGCGCGACTTCGTTCGCGTGGATTAAGGTTTTTTTAATTCCCGCGGGAACTCTTTAAACCGTGATAAAATGTAGACTATGTGTTAATCCTGGGTGTGAGCTATATGCAAAAACAAATGAATTGGCTTCATTTGTTTTTGCTTTGACTTTGGGTCTCAAAATATCGCTCTTGCAGTTGAAGAAATTGGCTTCTCATTGGTTACGAAACGCTGGTCAACTCCAAACTTCAAAGCTTGGAGCATCGGCGAAAAGTTGCCTGTCTGTCGGTATTCTACAGAATATATTTCGGAGAGTGTGCTCAGGAACTTTTCAACTTGGTTCCGCCGTCACCATTCTACCATCGAAACGCAAGGCACAGAAAAGATCTGCACCCCTACGTAGTTAAAATCCCAAGAACGCGCGCTAAGCGCTTTGCTTCTTCGTTCCTGATACGCTAGGATTTGGAATGCCCTTCCGGCTTCCGTTTTCCCCTCTAACTATAATTTGGGTACCTTCAAATCAAGAGTGAATTGGCATCTTCTAGGCAAGCGCGTTCCATCTTAGGCCACATCCTCACTTACCATCAGGTGTGATCGCAGCCAAGCGCTAGTCTATATATTTAAAAAAAATAAAAATTCTTAACTAACGTGGTCCGAGTTATAACATTATGACCTAAGAATTTTTTCCGCTGCGATTGATATTTATACCTACTTATGAATTTTGTATTAGGTAAGAAACCGTGCGTAATTTTCTTAAGAGGATATTCTTTCTTTTCAGTGGCGGGGCACGTTGCGTCGAGCATGCGGCTCTGGAAGCAGTTTCAGCTCCGGCACCCTCACAAACAGCGCCAACATCACCACAATAACACCGGTGCAGTCACACTACCTCATGTGCAGTATGAGAGACTTCGGTCACACAGCGGGTGGCGACGAAGCAGAGCTCCTGCTATGGCTTCATGATGCTAGAAGAGCGCAACCCTTGTCTGAAAGGTTCAGAGTGCGGATAGCTAGAGATGGTTTTTCCAACTACGTGGATCGGTTGCACGCTAATAGCACCCTGTTTGCAGTAAGTATTGACCAGGATGTAAGTATTGATACAGGTAAAACTACATCATCATTACAACACCGATGCGGTCACACTACCTCCATGTGCAGTATGGGAGACTTCGGTCACACAGCTGGCGGCGACGGAGCAGAACTGTTGTTGTGTGACCAGAATATACTCGTAAAGCTGCATCATCCTTACAACACCGGTACAGCCACACTACCTCATGTGCACTGTGAGAGACTTCAGTCACACAGCGGGCGGCGACGAAGCAGCACTTTTCCTATATGACGAGGATTCAAGTAAAGCTGCATCAACACTACATCACACTGGTGCGGTCACACTACCTCATGTAGGTTTGAGAGACTTCGGTCACACAAGGGGTGGCGACGAAACCGAACTTTTGCTATAGCGCTTTATGATTCTGGAAGATGTTCTCGTCTCCATATAAGCGTAAAGCTTATTTAAGGAGTGGGTACGACAATAGTACAACGGATGGTCGACCTTTCCCAGTTTTCAGTCCACACCTTTAGCCTTTGAGCTATTCAGCCTACATAAATTGATCGAGTTAAATAAGGATCGATTTAGCTTTCATCTGATCGTGTTTGCAGGATCTCTCAAGTACGGATCTATCTCGCGAGCTATGGCTAGTGGCGTGGGTGATACGCGTGGGGCGATGGGCGGGCGCTGGCGGCAGCGGGACGGGAGAGAGGCGAGGGCCCGTTGCGAGGAGACCCCTTGGCGCCGGGGTACTACCTCTTGCTGAGTTCCTAAGACAACCCGAGCCGCAAACTATTGAAAAGGAGTATACGTTTAAGGTAAATGTTGGTTTAGAAACCTCCGCTCACATCACAGGGAGAATTATAATTCACAAGCCTGCAAGTGATCGATATTTTTCAGCGCCATTACTCATAAGGTTATAAGGCGTGTATCATATAGTTATGGTTATTTAAGTTAACAGGAGACGTTACCGCTATGTTGGAAATTTTCAGAAGACGTAATCTATACTAATATTATAAAGCTGAAGAGTTTGTTTGTTTGAACGCGCTAATCTCAGGAATTACTGGTTCGAATTGAAAAATTCTTTTTGTGTTGGATAGTCCATTTATCGAGGAAGGCTTTAGGCTATATAACATCACGCTGCAACCAATAGGAGCGAAGCATCAGTGAAAAATGTTGCAAAAGCGGGGAAAATTATCCATATTTGAGGGCTTCCGATGTGTGCGCTGCGTAAACGGTTCAAGTTACCCAAAAAATAACTAAATATTTTCGGAGATAGAGGACATAACTTCTCGCGGATAGTAGCAAGTCACTCTAAACCTTTTCCACGCGGACGAAGTCGCGGGACTCAGCTAGTGTCAAATAAGTAGTACTCAATATAGGTACCTGTCTTTGTTTAAAGTCGAAGAAACTAAATCTGATCTCTTGTTAATAAAATGCCATTTTACTATCATAGTATAACTCGCGCGATTTGTGTTCGTACGATCTCGCTGTCAAACGTAAAGGCATCGAGTAAGATAATTGTAATGTGTAATGATTCATTACAGGTTTACCAATGTGAAGAGAAGGATTTCCACCAGTTACATGACATGTTGATAAGAAAACAAACTAATAAGTGCAATATTTTACCTGGACAACCAAATTATGGTAAGTTTTTTCAACTCATTAAAGTTAAAATGTGTGCATGTGTTGATTATGTTGAAATATTGTAAGCGGTGTACAGCGTGAACGGCGCATTGACCATACAGATGTTTTCTACTTAGGTGGATAGTAAAATAGTTTCTTTTTCCTTGAGATCACGAAATACCGCAAAGAGAAGCCTGTTTCTATCAAATATTCCTCCTCTTGTAATGGTATCAAACAAAATCAATATGGCCGATGCAGTGGCGTGCACACAGGGTAAACATAATGCGGAAAAATGATATAAAATGGAGAAAATCGCCAGTACGAGTTATAAAAACTTAAGGGTAGGCTTTTTATAATTTGTACAATGTTAAGTTAAGTTTTTTTAAATTCGCACCGAAATTTTTTTCCATTTTGTATCATCTGCCTACCCTGTAGTACATCCTGTGCACGCCACTGGGCCGATGTCATATCCAATTCTCCATAGTCGAGTTATAATTTTTAAACTTTTTCTTGTTCTAACAGGTATAGTAGTAGCCCTAAGATTATTGACAAACACCGGCAGTATCTCAGAAGCGGTCGCGTCAGGAGCGACGGTGACCGCAAAACGGGGATTCCCCGATGTCATAATGCCGGGCGATGTGCGCAACGACCTTTACCTCACGTTGGAGAGAGCGGAGTTCGAAAGGGGCGGTAAAAGTACGGCGAAGAATGTGCTGGCTACCGTCAGTGTACATGACAGTACTGGACAAGTTATTAATGTAAGTGTGAATTTTGTTTTGATTTTGTCGGGTCATAGAGCACAGCCCCGTATGGCAATAAACAATCTGCTATATCAAATAGGTACTAGTGGTCAAGTCGACCGTTACAAATTGACGTCATACCGTACCGTTGACAAGAAAATAATAATTGTATTTTTTACTGTAACCACAACTATGACGGAAGTTTTCTTCCCTGGCAATGCTTTTCATGACAGTGAAATGGTCGGTCGAGCGAAGCGATCCCGTGAGGTCAAGGAGTTAATAAGTGAACGCATATAAGAAATCTGAACCGCTCGAGGCGAGACGATGCTGGCCTGGCTGGGTTGATAAATGGGCAATGACCATATTCCACCTTTCATTCCCACCTTGGGAGCCGAATACCATATTTTCCCGTTTATTCTACTGCTCCATCTGCATTATGTTAGTGTTAATGGCTGCGCTCAAATCGCCTTAATTAGGGCATTAAAAAATAACGCGTTAAACAGGTGTCTACATTAACAGAAAAGTTGCTGCCAAAAGTAATTTTTCATGAATTAGTGCGTTAACTGGAGTAATAGTGTTCTGCTCTGTCGTCCGTGTTCAAAATCACATTCAAAATGGAGATAGAAGTAGTCCCTACGTACTCACAGCGCATGCGCTAATGTAGCACAGTTTGGTACGTTATTCAACGCGTTAAAATCCTTTGATATGTCAAAAAAAAACCGCTATCCAAGTTATCGCTTAGTGTTTAACGTCATTAGTGCTACAACACATTTTCACATTAAAATATTGGCTGCATCTGCGTAATGCCTTTATTATCGTGTTAATTTACGCGTTAAGGCCCCTTTTCCATGTGAATTCCCAGGAGTGTGTGTGGGGAGCCAGTGGCGCGGGCTCTACGTCGTACGAGTCTCTGGTGCTGTACCACAACAACGGGCCCGCGTGGGGCGAGCAGCTGCGGCTCACCGTGCCCCTCGAGACGTTCACGCACGCTCACGTGCGGATCGAGTTCCGACATTGCTCCAGTGAGTTTATAATGCCCGTTCTCACCAACCATACCCAAATCATCGCCTAAGTAGGAGTTTCTATACGTAGGTAGGCTACGAATAAATAAAGTAAGGAAGTCTAATTCAGAACAAAATCCGCTCAAAAAATGCTCAATACTTCAAACCAAAACGACGTATGATTCAAAACGACGTATGATTCAAAATACGAATCATACGAATCACTTCCGAGGTTACATATAGACCTGCTTGGTGATCGGTTCAGATTCAGAAAGAAAGCAATGATTGGTTCGCGCGCGTGCTGCTATGTTTGCTATGCCAGCTGAGTCATTGGACGATGTTATGAAAATTTAACGTGCAAGAACAATGACCAACTGTTGACGTGCTATTTTTGTTTTTAATCCCCGCCTCTAAGGGCTTCATTTTAATGCCCACCCACTTCGTCGCAATTTTCGTTGGGGTTATTTTTTTAACGCAGTTAGACTACCTTACTTATTATTTATTCGTAATAGGTAGGTCCCTAAATCCCTTTCCTAATTTCATTTCCAGCTTAAAGTGTTGCTATTATAATAAGCAGTCCATTAGTGTCTCACTACTGAGCGCAGACCTCTCAGAGGAGGTTTATAGGCCACGCACGCGCAATGCGAATTGGTAGACTTCACACACCTTTGAGAACATTTAATTGCGGATTACTCCAAAGTAAGAGGTGCGTGCCCGGGATCGAACCTGCGAACCTGAGTTATCAAAATAGTTGCTTAAAAGTCTTTTATTTCAGCACGGGACAAAAACGAACGCAAACTGTTTGGGTTTTCGTTCGCACGGCTGATGGAAGCGAGCGGCGCCACACTAAGGGATGGTGCACACGATTTATACGTTTACAAGTGTGACGATCCGTCCAAGTAGGTCCAGTTTTTAGTATCCATAGTATAGAAACATTTTTTATTCAATCAAATGAACTTTTAGAAAGTGTTTTCGAATCGTCAAATGAATCTACCAGTGGTTTGGAATGCCTCTCCAACTGAAAAGAACCAGCAAAAAACTCGGCGATTGCTTTTTAAAAAAATAATTTAAATGTGAAAGAAGTTATTTCTGTCTGTTAACTTTTCATTTCCAAACCACTGAATCGATTTTGAAGAAATTTGTCAAGCGAGAGCTAAAATCCTGAGATGTCCTAGAAAAATTGAATTTTTTTATCTGAGAAAATCGCTTTCCCGGAAACGATGTCATTTATGGGTTCGCGTATCGCTTATTAGATTGAGCTAAAACTTGACAATGACGTAGCTTGTACATAATATTATGATTCTTTTCACCCCCAAAAACAGTTGTATTGTGATATTAATATCGACAATTTTCAACTGTGCTAATATATTTGTAAAGGCGTTTTCTCTAGCTGTAAAGCTGCACGCATTATAAAAAACTGTAAATAATATAAAAGAGATAGTAAATACGCATCTTTATGCTATTCATACGTTACGAACATAATATTTTGTCATACTCCTAAGAAAAGTTGTTTTTGTTTCAGATTATTGCCGGCCAGTTATTTGTCCCTTCCTTCTTGCGCCAACGACTCGGTGCGATCTCCCGCCGCCAACGGCCTCCTTGCGACGTTCCAAAGAAGCACCAAAGAAAATTGTATTATTAGTACTGTGCTATGTTCCACTAAGCTGACTCAAAATGGTAAGTTAAACTGACGTAGAATTAAGTTAGTAACAACTGTTTTGGACTGTAAATTAGATATAGAAATTAATAATAAGTAGAAGTTTAAGTTAAAGATGGTAGTATAAAATAAAGCCACCGTTACATGGTGCTTTATGGTAGGGGAAAAAAAAAACTGTTTTGTAAACTTAGGTTAAAGTAAAATTACTCATTAGCCATATTATTAGGCTAGATTGTAATTTTAGTGAGTAAGTATACATTGTAGTGTATACTTAAATTACTGAAAAAAAAATAGTAACAACTGTCTCTCTAGGACCAGTATTGTCTTAAATTATTTATTGATGACTTAATTTTCAACGACCTCCCTGGCGCAGTGATATATTCCTTACTAATATTATAAATGCGAAAGTATGTTTGTTTGTTGGTTTGTCCTTCAATAACGGTGCAACAGAGCTACGGATCGACGTGATTTTTTGCAAGGGTATTGCTTGAGGACCTGGAGAGTGACATAGGCTACTTTTTACCGAAAAATTAAGAGTTCCCGCGGGATTTATAAACTAAATCCACGCGAGTTAAGAATTAATGTCCTCCCGACCGAATCCGGCCACGGCAGCCAATCTCCACAGAGATTAGCCATCTGCGCGGGAGATATTATTATGCACAAGTGTGTGCGCAAACACAGGTGCACTCTCTATTCCCTCACTCTCATAAGCCGATGGGACGGAAAATCTGACACGACCGGAAAGAGATCAGGCGCAGGACCGACGGCTTTACGAGCTCTCCGAGGCTCACTGACTCACCTCCGACTTCCTAACTCCGGGCTAGTACTGAAAATTTCTTAACAGAAAACCCAATAGATTTTTCGGCCCGACCCAGGAATCGAACCCGGGACCTCGTCATCCGTAGTCGAACTTGCTAACCACTAGACCAACGAGGCAGTGAAGAATAACAATATGATTTTACCGTTCACAGAGGATCTATTAGCGCTGCTGCAGTGGCGCGCTCGGCCGGAGAAAGTGCAAGAGACTCTCCTGCGAGTGTTGCGGCTGGGCGACGGGCTCAGCTGCGAAGAGCTGATCAAGTTCCTGCGCGACGTGCTGGATGCCCTCTTCGCTTTATTCTCCACTGAAGATGGGAACAGGTGCAGTATAATATATGTATATTTTGTTTGACTGAAAAGTTTAACTGAATAATAGCACTTTAGAACTTTTTTGGACTGTGTGTGTGTAAAAGCATTGATTGACATTGTTATGTTTGTTTTGTGTCACGAACGTGAACGAACGTGATCGAATAGCGAACCGCTATTCGTTCGTGTTTGTTCACGTTCGTGAAAATAAATGTACTTACATTCATAATTGAACGGTCCAGTTCAAGAAGTCCATAAGTCCATAATTGCCCAGTTCAAGATGTCTTTAAGTCCATTTTTCCAAAACAGAAAAAATTAACTTTTAAGACTTGAACTGAAGTCCATATTTCAAAAAAAAAAAACCATGAATTTACTAAATCTGATAACAGTTACAAAAAAAAAAACAATTTTTTAATGGATTGCACCGCCGCGCCGCCAGAGAATTAATTATAATTTTGTGACTATAATTTATATTTTTTTTTACAGTACTCCACATTCCGGTACAGTGTTCCTAGTGTTAGTGTCGATCTGCAGTTTGTTGGATGAAACTAGATTTCAACACTTTCGACCCGTTTTAGATGTTTATATTGAGGAACACTTCTCTGCTGCCCTCGTGTATAAGTACGTATATAAGTTAATTATTTAAAACCTATATTAAGATAGATTTCAATGTTTGTACACAATCACTGTGAATTTAATTTAATGAAAAACGCATAAGGATTTGTTACTTATGTATTGTAAACGGGATTTTTTTTCTGCACAATTTTAACTTTTTTTTCTGAAAAGCTGTAAAAACCTTGATTGTACAATTCAAATGCAAAAATAATCCACAATATCTGAAAATTATTTTCCAAAAAATTTGAGTAAGTACCTTTAGTGTACTTTCTGTGACTGTCTACATTCAACTTCGGAGCGTTCATAGTTATGTCCTTCCACTACTATTACTATTCCTACATCCTATGACATTTAAAATTATTAACTTTTAATACTGACATTTTGTTTCATATTTCATTGTATAATATTCACACACCAGTCCTGGTAAAATGTATAAGGTTCCATTTTCCATATTACATCAGATTGTACCTGCATTTTGGTGAATAAATAGAATAGAATAGAATAGAATTGAAATATTTTTTATTCAAATAAACTTTTACAAGCACTTTTGAATCGTCAATGAATCTACCACTGGTTCGGAATGCCTTTCCTGCCGAGAAGAGCCAGCAAGAAACTCGGCGGTTGCTCTTTTCAAAAAAAAAAAAAAAACTTTACAATCTATAATATAAAAATGAATCGCAAAATGTGTTGGTAAGCGCATAACTCAACAACGCCTGGACCAATTTGGCCAAATCTTTTTTTAAAATGTTCGTTGAAGTTCAAGGATGGTTTTTACGGCGAGAAAAATTAGAATTATTGCTTGAAAAACCCTAAAAATAGCCCTTTTCTTTTTCCCATACAAATGATTTGAAACTAAAACGTAGTCAATTTGAGCTTTATTGCTATGGTATAAAGTTCATATTAAATTACAAGCACTCACTGTTGTCTAAGCAATGTAGGTGTGTTCCTAACGTCAAAGATCATATCTATCAAAACAATGTGCGTGTGTGCGTTGGAGCACAGAATACATAGTTGGAGGAGTTTAATGTCGCGTTCCGAAACTCGCGTTTCTTTTGTATTAGTTTCGGCACGCGAGATAAAATGCATCAGTTTCCACGTCATTACATCAGTCAAACAAAAATCGCGTTACCAACAGTGTTTTGTTATTTTTAATATCCAATACTTATATAAAATTCAAAGTCCTGACTGACTGACTGAGATATCAACGCGAAGCCTTTTTTACAGTTGGTTCCTTTTATGACGTAGGCGCACACTAAGAAAGGATTATTGGAAATTCCACCCCTAAGGGGTTTAAATAGGGGATGGAAGTTTATATCAAAGTCCGTCATTTTTCAAGCTGTTTCCATCAAAGTTGGTATTTGAGCTTTCAGTTAAAAATAAAGAAGTACGTGTGTCACAGTTTTTGAAAATTCCACCCCAAAATCTAATTCCACGCGGACGAAGTCGCGGGGGCAAAAGCTAGTAGTTAATGAAACTATGCTATGTATACAGTGCTTCCACGATGAATTTTCCTGAGTACAATACAAGTAAAAATAAATACAATACAAATACAAAAAATACAATCCAATACATGTTAAAACAGGCAGGCCAAAGCAGACCCATTCCCGTTGGTGGCACCCGTTCACGAGCAGGACGCATGATGCATGAAATAATCTATCTATCTATCTACTTGGAATGCTAAAAATGAAAGTGATATAATGGATACTTGTGTTGTATTTCGCAGAGGGTTGCTATCCTCGGTCCAGCATTGCGCAGAGTGGGCCGCGGGCGCAGAAGGCCAAGAGCCAATACGCAAATGTCTGCGCTCTCTGGGCGCAGTGTTTCGCCTGGCGGTTCGTTCCCGATGCCTGTTCGCGCGAGCCACCGGCGGGCAGTACGAGGATAGCTTCCGAAGGGACGTTCGAGCGGCCCTGCATGCGTTGAAGGCTTTGGCTCAACACCCACATAGAGAGCATCTTGCACCTGCCCAAGTAAGTGCAAGTGCATTACTGCTTAAACGGACGGTCTACAAGTAAAAAAAAGTTCAAAATTCGAAATTATTTATTTCATGTAGGCCAATTTGTGGCTCTTATGACAGGTCGAAAATCTACCACCGGTTCGGAATGCTGATTCTGCTAAGAAGAGCCGGTAAGAAACTCGGCAGTTGCCCTTTTCAAAACAAAAAATATTACAATATGTAGCTTATCTATCTTGTGGCCAGCTGAAGCAAAGTTTGGTTCCAAGCAACTTTGTCATTAAAAAATTCATTAACTGTGTAATAAACATGAACTGCAAAAATACAGTTTGGATGCAGTTGTATTTTCTCTGTTTGCGTGATGTTTCTCGTTGCTGATAGAGTACAGATCTTTCTGAATTTGTATCGCACTTGGCCTAGCTTTATTTCAGCTCGCTATTGAGTAGCCCACGCAAAGTTTTAGTATAGTGCAACGGATCGAATGGAGGTTACAGATATTTGTGTCAATTGTGAAGAACTACATCCAAATTGCAATTTTTTAATCAGCTTGTAGTTCTAATGTAGTCTGTCTATGTCGATCATAAGGGACTATTCTATGACTATTCGGTGGTACTATATTTTTTCATACCATAGCAGTAATTTTACTGATATTCTAGGTGGCACTAATGACGTCATGGGCAAGCGTAGCCAAAGAAGTGGCATCGGCATTAGGGCCGGTGGAAGCCGGTCGCATAACCGCTGCGATGTTGGACGCGCCAGCGGCTAACGCCCCGCCAGCGTTGGCCAAAGCCAGGCTTCAGGCCGCCCAGGATATACTGAAGGGACCTCTTGGCCAAGATCCCGGTATGTTTATGTAATATCACAAATCTAATATCGATAAAGTTTAACTTTATGAACTTTGTACGATAAAGAGAAATGTCAAGCTTAAAGATTAATAACAGCGTTTCGAGTCGCAGGGAGTCGCTGGATTCAGGTGGCGCAAGACTGAGATCTGTGGAGGTCCATGCAAGAGACTTATGTCCAGCCGTGGACGTCTATAAGTTAAAAAAGAAGAAGAAGAATAGCGTTTTATTGATAACATTGACAAGTACAGAATCGGTTTTTGTTTGTTGATGACAACGTTCAGGGTTCATGAAATAAAGGTATTTTCGTCTATTGCAGTTGACTAATGGAATTAAGCAGAATTGTTAGGAGATAACATATAACTCGTCTAGTCGTAATTCGAAGCCTCAATAGGTTAAGGGTGCGGACTAAAAACTGAAAGATCGACGGACGGTTCCATTCCCATTGGTTGTACTATTGTTGGTACCCACTTCTAACTGAAGCTTGGAGTGGAGAAGAGAAAAGCCCTCAAGTTCAGCTTGGCTCATTTTGTTCAGCGAACGCTCATTGCCACTTCAGCTTCGTTACTTAATAAGCTATGGTGATAAGTCTGGTTCTACGCAATTGGGTATTTTACTGTCGAAATGTATTAATTACAATATTCATTAATTACAATCGAAAATATAACATGTAATAATAATATTTATAAAAACAGAAAATAAATCGGTCAAAAAACAAATAAGTTATAAGCTGTTCTACAGCGACTATATCCGTCTCTTTCTAAAACAACATTTTGTATGGACAGTATATGGAGCTACTGAATTTGTGACGCCGCATGTCAGTAGCGCTCTCTTTGTCTAACAGGACACTTCAAAGTTCTATATTTTCAAGACTAGTTAAGATATTAAAAAAACAAAAATGACATTATGTTTTAAAATTGAGAAACTTTATTTTAAGTATACACGGTGAAATTTTATTCCCCGTAAACCCTGAAGGAGGTGAATGTGCTCATGAAACTGAACAACTTTCCACAAGGAACATAGGTCAAAATATGAAAAAAATTTTGGACCTCCCATAGTAAATCAATCAGCTGATCGTCAATTTTGTATGGAGGGTCCAATTTTTTTTTTCATATTTCGACCTATGTTCCTTGGGGAAAGTTGTTCAGTTTCATGAGCACATTCACCTCCTTTAGGGTTTACGGGGAATAAAATTTCACCGTGTCTAAAAAAAATTGTGAAATACCCAATTCGTTATTACAGATTTCATCGTAATCTCCATGCATAGAAGAATTAGCATCATTAAAAATGAAATCTTTAATTTTAGAAGCGCGAAACATTGTCCTAACAACCGCTTGCCACCACTTGCGCGTCCACCTCGCGCGGAGGGACGAACTGTCCCAGTGTGCGGACATGCTCGGCGAGCTGGTGACGCTGCTGTGGAAGAAGGAGGACCCTGACCAGCCGGTGGATGACGATGAACTGGATCCGGACGTTGACGTCCTGTGCTTGAACACGCTGGACGTACTGGTCGAGATTGTGCTGCATCTGATTGGCGGGAACTCGCCTGTGCTGGTGAGATATGACATTTGTTCAACATCATTGTCTGGTCTGGCTTTGGTGGTGGCTAGTTACCACCCTACCGCCAAAGATGTGCCACTAAATTTGTAGTACCAGGGGCACCACCAATGCGTTGCCGGCTTTTTAGGAATTTATTGGTCCGCCCCTTGAATAACCCCCCTTAAATAATAATTGTAATTAAGTAGGAGCACTTGATTCCACAATTTGGTAGTACGTGGAAAAAAGATCTGGAGCAACGAATGGTCGAAGTGCTCCAGGTACCCAGGTATAAGGGTGGAATTGCGTTCGATAGCTAGCGGTGATGAATGAAACTAATCCAAAAGTGTTTAATATTTTTTTCTACCTTCAAAGGGTCCAATGGTAGCGGGTCTACTAGGAGTTATGGAGCTACTGAAACCGGCGCACTACCAGCGCCTCTGGAGTCACCTGGCGCCGCATCCACACGACCGAAAGCCGCTGAAAGACTTCCTGATGCGAGCTTTTCTTGTCTTCAGACATTTGATTGAACAGGATGTAAGTATTTCCTTTGTCGGCTACATTACCTTAATCAAACCTTAACCTTAGGTTTGCGTTCATCAAACCTTATCATCTCTTTCCATTTTGCATGGAGATAGTTGATGACCGGGAGAGTGACATTAACTATGTTTTATCCCGGAAAATTAAGAGTTCCCGCGGGATTTTAAAAACCAAATCCACGCGACTGAAACCGCGGGCATCAACTAGTTTTTTATATTTTTAATTCATCCTTTACATCAGCATAGCATAGAAAAAAAATATTATACACATTATATACATTTTATTAGGTGCTTACTACGTGCACACACACATGCACACGCACAAACATTCGCCTTTATAATATTAGTGTGATGTAATTTTAAGATTACAGAACAAAAATATTTGAACTAGACCATTTTAAAAAACTGGCATAAAACATTACATCAATTTCTGTTTCCGTTTTGTCTTCAAGAGTCGTGTAATTATTTTATCTTTTCATTAGTATTCAAAGACATTATGCTAATATTACTTCAACAAGTTTTGATAGTACGCTTTACACGTTTGGTTAAAATAGCCGTATATAATCTAGAAGTACCATACTTATTTTATAATATTCTTTTTCAGGTGTTTCCTTCTGATTGGATGGTACTAAGAGTCCAGAGTTGCAAAGTGTTGTTGTCTGCGTTACAAGATTTGGCGAAACCGCTATTAGAAAGATTCTTAGGTGATGAACCGCCACAATTCGATTCTCAGGTTAGTTTCAGTTTCATACTCTGTCCTCCTCAAACTTCGAAAGCACTTTGTAAAAGTTTATTTGAATAAAATTTATTCTATTCTATTATGTAACGTCGTTTGGCCAAGTGTTGGCGATTACGATACGATTTTTAATGTTATCTTAGAAAAAAAATCTCTGTCGATCCATCTGCTATAGTTTTTGATATAGCAATATGAAAAACGTCGTTTATTAGTTAAAAAAGTTTCCACTGAATTACAACATGGGGTTATTCAAGGGGTGCACCAACAAATTCCTAAAAAGCCGGCAATGCATTGGTGGTGCCTCTGGTGCTACAAATGTTCATGGGTGGCGGTAATCACTTAACATCAGGAGACCCGCCTGCTCGTTTGCTCGCTAAAAATATAAAAAAAGGAAAAAAAAATAACTCTTAAAGGAAATTAATTAACATAACTTATTCGCAGTTATGGTCGGGATACCTGGAGTTGGGTGTGGCCTTAGTGACAGCGAGCGCGCTTCAGGCCGAGCGATGGGCTCGGGGCCCCGAACGCGCCAGCATGCGGGCCGCGGCCGCCTTGCATCTCCTCGCTGTATGGACTAGATTAGGTAACTTCGCCTATCTAAAAGTCGTAGATATAGAGTAGCAATAAACTATAACTGTGATAAATTATACGAGAACGTACCACGATAATTGTTTTAGTTGAACCGCAGTCCCGTCGTGACCACGATCCATGCGACTGGATCGAAATATCGTCAATTCCAACTAAAACAGTTATCGTGGTACGTACTCGTATAATTTTTCAGTTATCACAATTATGTCATTAAACCATGCTGTACATGGAACAAACAGCATAGTAGCACAGTAGAGTACTAACTTGTCTACTAACTGTTATATCAATGTTGACAGCACTAGTAGAGTACAAAAATATGGAAGAGCAGAGTAGCTAGCGCCGGAAACGACTTATACAATTTACCAGTACTGGTGTTTGAATATTATACAATGCTACAAAATGTCAGTATTAAAAGTTAATAATAATTTTAGATGTCATAGTCTACGAAAAAATAAAGTAAGGAAGTCTAATTCAGAACAAAATCCACTCAAAAAATGGCCCTACTTCAAACCAAAACGACGTATGATTCAAAATACGAATCATACGAATCAGAAGATTACAGATAGACATGCTTGGTGATCGGTTCAAATTCAGAACGAAAGCAGGGATTGGTTCGCGCGCGTGCTGCTATGTTTGCTATGACAGCTGAGTCATTGGACGATGTTATGAAAATTTGACGTGCAAGAAAAATGACCAACTGTTGACGTGCTATTTTTGTTTTTAATCCCCGCCTCTAAGGGCGTAATTTTAATCTCCACCCACTTCGGCACAGTTTTTGTTGGGGTCATATTTTAACGCAGTTAGACTTCCTTACTTATTATTTATTCGTAGGTCATAGTCATAAAATAGTGAATAATGAATTGTTTATCAATACCTACAATTTAGGTACTTTATCAGGACCGGCACAGCTCCAACTGATAGGACCAGCAGTGGGTGCGCTTCTAGAAGTGACCCTCGTACCGGAACTCCGGAGGGCGGCGTTGGGCGCTTTAGTGGCGTTAATGGCAGCTGAAAGGGCCGCCACCGGATCCGCTAGACGGACTGAGGCTGCGCTGGTCGATAAGTTGGACTCGTTGGTCGCTGACAATAAAGCCGATGACCATTATCGAAGACTGTTTGATACTGTGTAAGTTATTTCTCTAAGGATATACCTACTACTCGTGCGAGTTAACATTGCACCTGGTTCGAATGGATGACGTTTTAAGTACTGAGTGCAAAAAAAATATTAAATATTTTATTTTATTATTATTTGGATGGATGGATGTTTGTTACTCAATCACACCACAAAACGGCTGAACGGATCTGGATGAAATTAGCCAAAATTAGGCACATGTGTGTGTGTCGTATCTGTATAAGTGTGAGCTTGCTCGCACCTGCATGCTCCCACCTAGTCTCGTGACAGGCACGCACACTTACGCAATGTGCATGCACACGACGTAACCACAAGTAAAGCGCCCGTAACTTCATGAGATAAACGTACTATATTAGAAATGGACACAAAAATAGTGCAACTGTTTTGATCCACGGACTTTTTCTATTTCAGTCCGCACTTTATTCGTTGCTTTTTTTGGGGCTTTAATTCTAAGCTCTCAACGCTTTCTAGGAATTCAGTCAAAGGCTACTTGATATACCTATGTATTTATAGTACCTATGTATTTGTAACCGCATATTGTTAATCCATACTAATACTATAAATGCGAAGTAACTCACTTTCGCTACTTATTTCCTAACATATTTATTTCATATTTATTAATAAGTGATTATTGTAATTATGTTATTGCAAACACATCATCAGGGAGCACTTGAGTTCTGTGTGAGTATGATTGTGTACCTAACATAGATAAATAATTTTAAAAACACGAACAATTATGAAATACTAAGTATATCGAGTTTATTTCTTCGAAATAATTCACGGATATAAAAGTAAAACTTTAATGAAATCGTCTTATCGATATGGACGGCATGATATAAATAAAATTTTGATATATACAACGTGTAACAAAAGTGTGGAATAACCCTGAAGGGGATGAATGTGCTCATGAAACTGAAAAACTTTCCCCAAGGAACATAGGTCGAAATATGAAAAAAAAAAATTACCTCCCGTAGTAAATTAATCAGCTGATCGTCAATTTTGTATGGGAGGTCCACATTTATTTTTTCACATTTCGACATATGTTCCCTGGGGAAAGTTGTTCAGTTTCATGAGCACATTCACCTCCTTCAGGGTTATTTCACACTTTTGTTACACGTTGTATAGACGTCAATGGGCTATTTGCAATATTGTTATAGTTCCAGAGGCACTTCAAACTGATCAGTTAGTTAGGGTCAGCAAATCCAGTGTTAAGATTAACTGTAGAGCTCAGTGACTGAGCAGATAAGATGGTTGGTCTACAACAGTTATCTTGGTCGTCAGCCTGATGGAGCGCGTGTCGACGGAGGGGTGGCGCGAGGCGGGCGCGGCGTTCGTCGGCTGCGTGACGCGGCTGCTGGAGCGCCTGCTGGACTACCGCGCCGTCATGCAGGGCGCCGAGCACCGCGACAAGCGCATGGCTGCCACCGTCAACCTGTTGGTAAGGATGGCTCGTCAGCCTGATGGAGCGCGTGTCGACGGAGGGGTGGCGCGAGGCGGGCGCGGCGTTCGTCGGCTGCGTGACGCGGCTGCTGGAGCGCCTGCTGGACTACCGCGCCGTCATGCAGGGCGCCGAGCACCGCGACAAGCGCATGGCTGCCACCGTCAACCTGTTGGTAAGGATGGCTCGTCAGCCTGATGGAGCGCGTGTCGACGGAGGGGTGGCGCGAGGCGGGCGCGGCGTTCGTCGGCTGCGTGACGCGGCTGCTGGAGCGCCTGCTGGACTACCGCGCCGTCATGCAGGGCGCCGAGCACCGCGACAAGCGCATGGCTGCCACCGTCAACCTGTTGGTAAGGATGGCTCGTCAGCCTGATGGAGCGCGTGTCGACGGAGGGGTGGCGCGAGGCGGGCGCGGCGTTCGTCGGCTGCGTGACGCGGCTGCTGGAGCGCCTGCTGGACTACCGCGCCGTCATGCAGGGCGCCGAGCACCGCGACAAGCGCATGGCTGCCACCGTCAACCTGTTGGTAAGGATGGCTCGTCAGTCTGATGGAGCGCGTGTCGACGGAGGGGTGGCGCGAGGCGGGCGCGGCGTTCGTCGGCTGCGTGACGCGGCTGCTGGAGCGCCTGCTGGACTACCGCGCCGTCATGCAGGGCGCCGAGCACCGCGACAAGCGCATGGCTGCCACCGTCAACCTGTTGGTAAGGATGGCTCGTCAGTCTGATGGAGCGCGTGTCGACGGAGGGGTGGCGCGAGGCGGGCGCGGCGTTCGTCGGCTGCGTGACGCGGCTGCTGGAGCGCCTGCTGGACTACCGCGCCGTCATGCAGGGCGCCGAGCACCGCGACAAGCGCATGGCTGCCACCGTCAACCTGTTGGTAAGGATGGCTCGTCAGCCTGATGGAGCGCGTGTCGACGGAGGGGTGGCGCGAGGCGGGCGCGGCGTTCGTCGGCTGCGTGACGCGGCTGCTGGAGCGCCTGCTGGACTACCGCGCCGTCATGCAGGGCGCCGAGCACCGCGACAAGCGCATGGCTGCCACCGTCAACCTGTTGGTAAGGATGGCTCGTCAGTCTGATGGAGCGCGTGTCGACGGAGGGGTGGCGCGAGGCGGGCGCGGCGTTCGTCGGCTGCGTGACGCGGCTGCTGGAGCGCCTGCTGGACTACCGCGCCGTCATGCAGGGCGCCGAGCACCGCGACAAGCGCATGGCTGCCACCGTCAACCTGTTGGTAAGGATGGCTCGTCAGCCTGATGGAGCGCGTGTCGACGGAGGGGTGGCGCGAGGCGGGCGCGGCGTTCGTCGGCTGCGTGACGCGGCTGCTGGAGCGCCTGCTGGACTACCGCGCCGTCATGCAGGGCGCCGAGCACCGCGACAAGCGCATGGCTGCCACCGTCAACCTGTTGGTAAGGATGGCTCGTCAGCCTGATGGAGCGCGTGTCGACGGAGGGGTGGCGCGAGGCGGGCGCGGCGTTCGTCGGCTGCGTGACGCGGCTGCTGGAGCGCTTGCTGGACTACCGCGCTGTCATGCAGGGCGCCGAGCACCGCGACAAGCGCATGGCTGCCACCGTCAACCTGTTGGTAAGAATGCTCTTATTTTGTTTCTATCATTCGACCATTTAGTCAGGACTTGGCAAGCGCACACAGTCCCCTCTGCCGAAGTACATGTACAAACGTACGTGTTAGCTTGTGAGTTAGTGTGCGTTCATAGAGACATTAAGTTTTTTACAAGAGTGTGCGGAAGTGAGTTAATGTGTGCTGTACGTGTGTGTAGGCTGTACGTGATTACCTCACCTCCCGCAGAAAGTGGCAGAATATATTCAGTACTATATCTGCGTAAAGGCTCGTCCCGACTAAATGGTCAAAGTTTCTATCTATCATCTCAATAGCCCAACGGTAACAGATGCGAACTGAAAACTTAAAGGTTGCAGGTTCGATCCCCACCCGTTGCACTGTTGTCGTACCCACTCCTAACACAAGTTTTCACTTATTTGGAAGGGAGAGGAGAACATCAGTCAAGTCTGGCTGATAGTCGCCACTCAGCCGCCCTAACCATATTACAAACGTGCCCTCTTTCTACGACCACTCACGCTAAAGCAGGGGCTCCCAGGTTTTATTTAACGCACGTCCTATCCTTTCAGAAGGGAAACTATGGGAGTTGAATCCGAGACCTCCCGTTATAAGACCACAGCACTCACCACTGCGCTAGGGAGATCGTTAAAGTTGCATCTTGATACCCCAATGTATGTGTCCCGCCCAATGTACGTGTATCACCGATTAAGATAGTTACACATAACTTTGTATGAGGGGTTCTAGAGTGGAGACTACGTGTCGGCGTAGTATGACGTCATCCGTCACATTTTAGAAGCCAATAAATATATCTTTGACCAGGTTTTTGTGTGTCTTCGATTTTTCCAGAATTTCTACAAAAACGAGATCGATCGCAAGGAGATGTATTTGCGTTACGTTTACAAACTGCATGACCTCCACATAGCGTCTGACAACTGGATAGAAGCCGGGTGCACGCTTTTGGTAAGTTAATCTTTATTTGGTGCATTGATACCGTTCAATTTCGTTATAGTTCTCCAAAAATATACTATAGTCTGATTTTTAATTCGGTGGAATTCTGACAGTTGTCATTTTATAAACAGAGCGAGTTATTTGTATGAAAAACAGTATTACCACCTGTAGTTCGATTTTACCCCAAACTATCTGTCAGGCGTTTGTCATAAATATCTATGTGTGGCAATTGATTTTTATTTGTATAAGTTTTTTATTATCTTTTTATTGTGGGATTTTTTTAATCTCTGGTAACATTAAGATACGTCAGAATTCCACGCAATTAAAAATCAGACTATAACGCCCCATTTGCTAAATCATGTCATTTCATAACATAAGACATTTCTTATGTTAATCTTAACCAAGTTTATAATGTAATGCAAAATAAAACTTAAAACAGGATAATCCAAAATTGCGCATAGCCTTGGGCCGTTGTCATGGCAACGGTAGACGATTCCCCGCGCGGCCACCACTACCCCTCTGCCGCCGTTAGTTTCTCGGTCGAACCCATTGTTGTAAATTTTTTATTGTGTTACGTGTTCGTTTTTTAACAATTATACCTTTTAAGTTGCAAAATTCTTTAATTTAGCGCATCGTATCTCACAAACTCGAAAAATTTCAGCTCTACGCCGAAACATTGAGTTGGGATAGCGATCAAACCGGGGTAGACCCGGAACATCCCGAGGCGGTAGAATGGAAGCGCAAGGAAGCTCTCTACAACCAAGTGCTCCAGTACTTTGATCGCGGAAAGGTAATTATAATAATAATAATAAAGAAAGATAGTGCTGCTTCACTCTACATTTGAATGTGTGTATTGACCGACTGTCTCTAATATGTTTAGGAAGTGAGTTCCATAGCCGAGTAGCTCCTGAGGAAAAATAATATTTATAGAAAATAGTGTTACAAGCGACGATTTCTACTAGGGATGAGTTATATACTCACTCGAAGAGTATAATAGAGTACTTTATTGTTAAATGACATGACAAATTACGACAAATATCTGCCATTACGCGCTTCATTTACCGCACGCTTGTAACTTATCCACCTCTTTTTATTCATATAGTACATTATACAATATCGTAGGTTACAAGGGGTAAGATCAAGAGATTTTTTGGTGACGCACGCCCAATCAATAATCAGTTTACGTTTCTAACCAAAATAATGCAATTCCAGTGTTGGGAAAAAGGATTGCCTCTGCTTCGTGAACTAGCAACGTTGTACGAAGTGAAACTGTGCGATTACGCGCGCCTGGCGCACTGTCTACGGACGCACGCCACGTTCCTTGACTCGGTGATGGAGCAACTGAGGCCCGAACCAGAGTACTTCAGGGTTGGATTCTATGGGAAAGGCTGCCCATTGTTTGTGAGGGTAAGTTTAGAAAGGGTTCAGTATAAAGGCGAATGTTATAGTTTTTGTGTATTCCGGTATATTAAAGTCAGCTTAATTTTTCTTAATTGTGATTTTTTTTCATAGAACAAGCAGTTCGTGTACCGCGGCCACGACTACGAGCGCATCGGCGCGTTCACGCAGCGCCTGCAGTCGGAGTACGTGTCGGCGCACATCCTCATGCGCAACACGCCGCCCGACGACTCCATCATCGCTGCGGACGGCCAGTGTGAGCACCTACACTTAGTACGCAGCTCGTGTACCGCGGCCACGACTACGAGCAAAATAAATAAACAAGTTTGACATCTTCGCCTCAGTTCGCTTTCGCTACGTATTCGGTTCGTGTTCGGTTCGCCGTGTGTTTGACAAAGGCTTTTGAGAACTGAGTAAACGACGTAAAGTTTTGGCATCCTTAGTACTATTATAAATGCGAAAGTGTGTGTGTGTGTGTGTGTGTGTTTGTTGGTCCGTCGAACAACAACTGATCAATATGGTTTTTTTTTGCATTGGTATAGTTGAGGACTTGGACAGTGACATAGGCTACCTTTTTTCCCCGCGGAATTTCTAAGAACCTGACTCCATGCCGACGAAGTCGCGGGCAAAAGCGTGCCTCAAATTACACAGATATACAAATAAACTATTGACCATAGACATAAAAATAAACTATTGACCATAGACATAAAAATAAACTATTGACCATAGACATGAAAATAATCTATTGACCATAGACATAAAAATAAACTATTGACCACAGACATAAAAATAAACTATTGACCACAGACATAAAAATAAACTATTGACCACAGACATACAAATCTGCAACGTGAAGCCGGTGACGTCACGCCGCACGTGGCCCTCGGGCGCGCCGGACCAAGTGAAACGGTTCTACGCATGCAACGACGTAGATACGTTCCTCTGCGATCGACCCTTGCAGAAACCGCCCATCGATAAGGACAACGAGTTTAAGGTATTTGACACAGTACTTTGACGACCATCGAAATAGATATAAAAAAAAGATAAATGAATGCGAAAGGCCGAAGATAGGCAACATTGGCGCTACTTGAAAGTAGTCCATGTCCAACAGTGGATGCATATGGGCCGATGATGATGATGAAATGAATATAATAGAAACACAAAACTTGTACCTATATCGCGCGGGCACGGTTGGCAATCTTCCGTCATATAGTATGTAAGGAATGCATCTTCTAGGCAAGCGCACACCATCTTAGTTGTTCAGTATTCATCTTCTCTTACCATCATCAGCTGATATCGCGGTCAAGCGCTAATGTATATATTCTACCAACATCCTAATCGCTAGTCAGTAATCGTTAGAATAAAAATATGTATTCTGCCATTTTGTGACGGCGGCCATCTTGGATCGATTTTCATCAAACATAGCTGAGAACACTCCCGACTAATTCTCCTTTCAAACAAAACAAACATAATCAAAAACGGTTAATCCGTTCGGGAGCTACGATGCCACAGACAGACACGGCAAATTTATAACACCCCATATTCGCGTCGGGGGTAAAAAATGAGACAGCGGGATTCGATTGTCAAATATTTATTTATTTTGCAGAGCTTATGGATAGAAAGAACAACCTTAGTGACCGAGAATACCCTACCGGGAATATTGAGATGGTCGGAAGTCATATCTAGATCAATGGAAGAAATTCCTCCAGTTGAAGTACGTATAAATACCTCCTTGGCGCGCTGTTGTAGTCTTATAAATGGGAGATCTCGGTTTTGATTCCCGGCGGAGACAATTTGTGAATTTATAATTTCTGAATTGTCTCTGGTCTGGTCTAATGGGAGACTTTGGTCGTGTCTAGTTACCACCTTACCGTCAAAGACGTGCCGCCAAGCGATTTAGCGTTCCGGCATGATGGCGTGTAGAAACAGATTAAGGTCATGGGTTGACACTGCAATGCCCCTTCCAAGTTAGCGCGCTACTATCTTAGACTGCATCGTCACTTACTATCAGGTGAAATCACAGTTAAGGGCTATCTTGTCATTGAATAAAAAATAAAAAAAGAATATTAGCGAAGCTGAAGTTGACTAATATCCTCCTATCCCCTCCAAATAAGCGGAAAGCTTGTGCTAGGAGTAGGTACGACAATAGTGCAACGGATGGGATTCGAACCTTAAACCTTTCAGTTTTGAGTCCGCGCCTTTAACCTTGGTTCAAATTGGTTCAGTCGTTGTGACGTGATTGAGTAGGTAACAACCATCCAACCATCCATCCATACATCCAAACTTTCGCATTTATAATATTAACTAGCTTTTTCCTGCGGCTTCGCTCACGTTAAGTTCGATTTTTCAAACTCCTATTTGATCCCTTTAGGGGTTGAATTTTCAAAAATCCTTTCTTAGCGGATGACTACGTCATCATAGCTACCTGTATGCCAAATTTCAGCTTGATCGGTCCAGTGGTTAGAGCTGTGCGTTGATAGATCAGTCAGTCAGTCAGTCACCTTTGCCTTTTATATATTTAGATTAATTAATAGGATAAAACGAGTTGAAAATTATTAGTATCACATAATAAGGTACCTTTAACCGTTGGGCTATTGAGGCTTTAACTTTCAAATCAAATCAAAATTTATTTATTACATGTAGGCCAACTTGTAGCTCTTATGACACGTCATAAATCTATGTGGTATAGTGTAGGTAGATATAAAACTTTTAATATGTAGGTAATCTGTAGCTCTTTTTATATAAGTCAGTTTGGAATAAATTCGTTGCTCGCACTGTGCGTATTATTTGCATATTCTACAATCTACCACCGGTTTATTTTTGTAGTTCGCCTGCGAAACGATGGAAGCAACAGAGCGGGAACTACGCAGCCTAATATCGCAGTACACCGCGGATCCCGCGCAGAACATCAACCCCTTCTCGATGCGGCTGCAAGGCACGATCGACGCGAACGTGCAGGGCGGCATCACCAAATACGAGCAGGCGTTCCTAACCGCGGAGTTCGGTAGGAACGCGACGCCCAGGGAAGCGGCCGCCGCGGCCAAATTGAGGAGGCTGATATCCTCGCAGCTAGCTGTAGTCGAGGCGGGGTTGAGTTTACATGGTCGGTTAGCGCCGGAGGAAGTCAAACCGTTGCATAGGTAAGTTTAATATTCTTCCAAGAAATATCTGCCTGTTCGTAATGTGTGAATAGATTCCAAAAATAGCGGGATAGGTAAACCACCATAAGCTGATGGTCTGCGGGATGCGGGGCGAGTAAGTAAGTTGTAATATACACTATCACTTATTTTTCATTCTCTAAAATCATTAATTTTTTTAGTTCCGTCACTGTTCTCGCAAACCAGCAATTTATTTCTAATAGAATAAATGTATTTAATTCATAATCATGATTTTCATAGGATCTAGTTGATCTTAAGACGGTAATTACCTCGCATCGTGTATAGTCGACCGCATCACCCGCCCCGCGTCCCGCAGACCATCAAAAGGGCCAAGTTAATGGTGGCTCAATTTAATCTTATTTTAAGCCAGGCTTAAAATTAGATTTGATTTTTTTTACTAGCAGGATGTAAAATAGAGCATAATAAAAGCCAATGGAGAAAAAAAACGTCATTTTTAAGTTTCGATGATTTACGTAGGGGCCGACGAAATTCGATATGAAATATTTATGTTTGTTACAGGCGACTAGTGGAACGCTTCACCCAACTGAGGCAAAATCTTGGACCAGGTTTAGCGCGCGCTAGACGACAGCTATCCGAAAGCATTGTCAAGTAAGTTAACAATCTATAAAGATAAAACTATCTTAACCATTTAAGCCTCAATAGCACAACGGTTAAAGGTGCGGACTGAAAACTGAAAGGTCGCACGTTCGAATCCCCCCCGTTGCACTATTGTCGTACCCACTCCTAACACAAGTTTTCATTTATTTGGAGGGGAGAGAAGAACATCAGTCAAGTTCAGTTCAATATTCTTAAAAAAAAAAACGTTCACGACGGGTATTACTATTTACTATCCAAAACCTACAAATTGACGATCCAGAATTCAATCCATCATGTTAAGCGTATCAATAATATACAAATTTCCAATATTACAAATATCCTTACTAATATTATAAATGTGAAAGTGTGTTTGTTTGTTGGTTTGTTCCTCAATCGCGCCTCAACAAAACAATGGATCGACGTGATTTATTGCATGAATAATGAGTATAGTTGAGGACCGGGAGAGTGACATAGGCTACTTTTATCCCGGAATACCAAAGAGTTCCCGCGGGATTTTAAAAACTAAATCCACGCGAGCGAAGCAGTGAGCACCAACAAGTGTACAAATATAATCAATCAACACAACTTTACACCAATTTATTTTTCGACCTTCATTCTGTAGATTTCCGTTAACAGCCAGTACTAAAAAGTCTTCAGAATTTCAGTGAAAGTTTTTTTTATTTCTAGCACACCATTGCCTCCCGTCCCAGCGCTGGACAAACGATCGCATAGTGTACAACAAAGTGACGGATATTATGAAGAAGGACATTTTTATAACAAGCCGATTGTAAGTTATACACATAATCCCCTAATATTTTTCCCTCTACCGTCCTTTTCTTGGTCTAGAAGTGGGACAAATCGCGGAAAAATCGCGTGGTATTCCATCCCAATGATGTATTCCAATGTTAGCCCGCCTTAAAGGTACTCCTCTCTCCTTGTCCAATACAGATCTATTCTATTTTTTTTTAAGTTCTCATATGTTTTTTTTCGTTATCTGGTATACAATAAAGAATATTTTCATTTTCATTTCATTTTTCATCTATTTATTGGACCAATAACAAATGTAGCGAAATTCGCAACAGGCCAAAACTAGAGGAGTATTTATATATGTATAAATATGTAAGTGAAAGTGGTGCCCCTTGAGCAGATAATATATTAACCGTCCACGTCAAGTTGCCGTCGTCGATCGTTACAAAATGACGTCATGCCGTACCGTTGACAAGAAAATAATAATTGTATTTTTTACTGTAACCACAACTATGACGGAAGTTTTCTTCTCTGGCAATTCTTTTCATGGCAATGCCATCTTGAAAGTTTAAAGGCGTAATTTTGAATTTTTATTTTTTTCCGCTAGAAAAAAGTCAACTATTTTGAAGCCCACCTTTTTTCTTCCAGTATTCGTTGGAGGACACCCTAGACCAACAGAGTATAATGTCCAGCAGTCTGCCCGCGGCCGACAACAGGGACTGTCCCGAAGACAACTCCATGATCAAGTCGGCACCGCCGTTGCCTTGCAGACCAAAGTCTGGGGACCCGAGAAGTCCTACTAGGCCGCCTTTGGAAAAGTACCGGTAAGATAAAAGTGTTTTAGAACCTCAGTAAGTCGAACCTTGATAAGTTGAAAACCTCCAGAACTCGAAAAAATGTTTTGTTCCCTTCCCTTCAAGCCCAAAAACCTCGATTACTCTAAATCTCAACCCTCCCTATAAACCATTTCAGTACATATTTTCCCTCTATAATTCGAAAAAATAAAATTTTTAATAATTTTAATTTTTTTAATTTTACAATCTCTACAACTCGTTCATTTGAAATTACCTCTATAGCTCAAGAAAAAGGTTACCGACTTTAAGAATTTGCCGATAATGTATTTAGTCTAAGCTAAATAGCGTGTCGGTCTTTAAGACTTTTTTTTTAATATATAGACTAGCGCTTGACTGCGATCTCACCTGATGGTAAGTGAAGATGCAGCCGAAGATGGTACGCGCTTGCCTAAAAGATGCCTATTCACTCTTGATTTAAAGACACCCACATTATAGTTAGTTGGAAAAACGGAAGCCGGAAGAGCATTCCAGATTTTTGCGGTGCGTATTAGGAACGAGGAAGAGGAAGCGAAGCGCTTGGTGCGGGATCGTGGAATTTCGACCACGACTAATTAGTAATATAACCTAATAGATTTATAAATACATATCAAAAATTCCGAGGCCGGCGGGATTCGAACCCACGTCTCTCTGGGAATCGCGCCCGAGTGTGTTTACCGCTACACCACGGCCGAACCACGTCAGGCACGAAATTAGTGATATGTATCTACTTTTTTCAATCAGTTTTATAGCAACTGTTAGCGACATCTAGTAGCGCGACACATTACAGTTGTCGATCTACTTTTTTTTTTATTTATTAAAAAAAATAATTAGTAATAGTTATTCTGTCGTATTGCAGCGAAGTAGTGGATGAAGAAGTGGAGACCCGGCGACACAGCCGCGCCTCGTGGAGCGAGCCCGGCGACGCCCCGCCTTTGCCTCCGCGGGTATCTGGTACGGATAAGATTAATTTATTTTTAACTAGTTCATGCCGCGACTTCTTTTGCGTGGATTGAAGGTTTTTGATTTACGCACGTACTCTCTTATTTTTAGTTTAAAATAGAACTGGCTAACTTTGATCAAATTCTGTGTGATGAAATAAATCCTTTATGGCTATCATGTCCAGACCTATGTCCAGAAGTCTAACGGTTGAGATGATGACGATGGTGATGAAAAGTTAGCTTGAAAAGATGAAAACATCTTGTTATTTGTTCATCATCATCATGAGCAGCAATCCATCAACGGCTCACCAAGGAGCTGAGCGCAGGTCTCTTCTCAGGTTATAGGCCATAGTCAACCACGTTGGCCTAATACAAATTGGCAGACTTCACACAGCTTTTAGAACGTTATAGAGAAATCTCACGCGCGTATAGGTGTCTTCACAATGTTTTCCTTCAACGTTGAATCATGTGATATTTAACTGCCTTAATTGTTGTCAGGTGACAAACGCTCGTGGGGCGAGGCGCCCGCGGTGCCGCGACGCGCGGGTCGAGGCGCGTGCGAGGAGCGCGACTCCGGCGTGAGTGTGGACGCGCACCACTACACCAACGCGGACGACCATCGACACAACCACGGTAGGATCTTCTTCTTCGTACAGGGCTGGTTTCCACACTAAAACCAGTCATGGTTTGTTGTGTGTGATGCACCAATCCTTCCAATGTTTTCCACTCCAACCATCCCAGCTCTCTCCAGAAGTCTAGCAGGCCGCCCAGGCTGCCAAGGACTTCTCGAAGTGAAGCCGGGGATCCTAGATGGTTATTGCGTTGCTCTGCTACGTCTGGCTGCTGCCTGGACTCGTCTGATGTCGTCGGTCCACCTCGGAATGCCATACTGCCAAGGAATTTTGTTCTACGGATTTTAGGTATTATCAAAAAACAATTTGCGTTAAAAGACTGAGGAGTCAGAAACTGCTGAGTATCTGAGTGCTGAGAAAATTGAACTCGAAATTGAATTTTCAACCCCGGAACTTGCAATTGATAAAACTAAAAAACACATCTCTGCGTCAAAGACAACTATTTCAAACTTACGAGTGCGTGTGTTGTTTCAGATTTCGAGCTAGTTGAATCGCTGCGCTACGAGGAGATAATCTCAATGATGTCCGAACCCCTGCACGTGGACGAAGAGGAAACGCCGCCCCCCATCCCCCCCAAAGGGCTCGGCCACCTCAGCAGCTTCGACTCCGGCCACCACGAGAACGGCGAGTCGCATTGCTAACGATAGGGAATATGCGTGTGGTTTCAATTGGACTCAAATATTTTTTTCTGTAATCTTTATCGACACGAAATAATAGTTAAACCATCCATTTTTATTTTAATAGAATCAAAACACAAAATATTGTATTAGTTCGAAATATGACGTCACAAATCATGTGGACAACACTTTTCAGGCGATCATATTGGTTAGATTCGAGCGCGTGACGTCATGCTTTCAAACATGGCAGCTGACGTCACGCGCTCGAATGTAATCAATACGATCGCCTGAAAAATGTTGTTGACATGGTGTGTGACGTCATATTTCATTCTAACACATTTAAATCGTCCGAAACGAATGGCAGTTTGAAAAAATTATTTTTTCAATAGTGATTCATTTTTTGTTCTATACTATGGTGAATTAATTTAAAATATAAAAAAATTACATGCATATTCCCTATTATCCAGGACGACACTTTCAGGAGTTCGTTACTTTGTGAGTGAATTACTTTTCTTTACCAAGACTTTTTTTTTCATGCAAGCCCGTTTTATAATGTGTCGATAATTAATATTGTGTCAATGTATATTCGACCATATTTAAGTTCTTAAAACAAACATGATGTATGTATTTTATTAGTTGAATTATTACAAACTTTTAAGTTAAAAGTAAGTACATGAAAGTACATGAATAGTTGTATCTATATTTTTATAGTGGAAGACAACTTTTGTTTAAATGAACGCGTATCGTATTTTGTATAATATTCTTCTTTTGAATTCTAAAATAAATTAATGCTAAACAAATTGTACAGGTTTGGACAATCTTTTTGGGCGCTCTGAACTACGCGGTTAGAGCCAAAAACTAAAGCACAAAGTTAACTTTGCCTATGATTAAAATTTGAGTTTTGGCCATCAAAATGGGGCTATGTTTAGAGCACCCAAAGACATTGTTCATAACTGTATGAGTTAAGATGACGTAGTATTAGATATATTTTTCACTTACTGCATGTAGAATTTATCGTGAATTGAAAATATAAAAAAGCAGTAGCTACTTTTTTCACGGGAAATCAATCAGAAAGGACAGTTTATGCTGTTCATCAAATCTTACGTTAAATTGAAAAAAAAAAAAATGTAATCAGTAGGGTTAGTGTAAGTTTTAATTCGATTGATCGTGTAAGAATTCGATGACATTTAGCGTCAAAGTAAAATGAACCATAATTGTATTGATTTGAAGTCATAAATTCAATACAACCGATTAAAATTTGGATATCGTATCGTATACGTAAACTTTTATGAATGTACAAAATTGAGCTCTATTTCAATCGTGTTATGGTTCATTTTAATCAATTGATAAATCAATCGAATAAAAACTTGGACTAACCTTGAACTGTTCTTTACAGCGTCATATCTACTCCTATATACGAGCTCCAAAGTTGTTTTTGTATGTGAAACGTTCTTACTTTATGCGAACTCTGACTTTTTTTTACTCATGATTTAATTTAATTTAAATTTTAATTTAGTAATTCAATTAAATAGGTTTCTTTTTCAATTTTTTGGCACTTTGTCAGAGCGTCTTAATTCCTAAGAAGTTTACTTGGAAATGATGGATAGCTTCTGACTATTATAGGATGCAAGTCTCATTTTAAGACGACCGCCCTTTTTTCAAAGGACGCAATTTTGTCTACAGAGTCTTTTCTAGATTTAGACTACTGACGCCTGCCGAAAGCTTGCAGCAATAAAGTTATTAAGGGAAATTGCTGTAGCAATCTTTATAGACAATTTTAAGGAGTACTATATTATTTTGCGCGTTAAATTGCATATCATTTCATTTATACATAAGTGTTAGTTATTAGGATAAATATTGACGAATTAATGATTTTATTTTTTATAATTTCTTTGTGCATTTAGTTTTACATCGGGGCCATATAACAGGTGATAAATGTTTTATAAGTGCATGCGGCATCCAAAAGCATATACGGTGAATTTTTAATAAATAATAGATTTTAGATTTTTGAATACTATAACTATCAAACTATAACGATATGTTATCAAAGGTACAATTATTTTTATTTCCATACGTTTTGCTAGATTAATTTTTGTTTCTGAACTTTAAAAAAATAATTATATTTTTATTGTACTTTAATATTATAGTGTTTCAATTATTAAACTACTTGAAATCGGTGATAATTATGTGTCAAATTATAAACAATTTTTTATTTTTGTGAAATCAATTATTTTTTTTGGTATACTTCGACATTAGTTTTCATTATTTTTCATTTTGAATTATTTATTTTATGAATTATATTATATACTTACGTGTATTATTAATAAGTCTTATAAAAGTACATTTATAAGTCGCGATATTTCAAATTATTGAACGTATTATTTTTTTAAAGTATATTTACAAACACAAGCTTTTTTGGCGAGTGTTGATTTTTGATAACAATTTGCTTCTTATCTTCCTGCTCAAAATGATGATTTGGGATACTGGCGAATATGTAACGCACAGTTTATTTTAAAATAAACCTAAGGGTTAATCACCATCAACGAGTAACGTTAAACCGATGAATATAATATAATATAATATATAAATAATAAGCCGGTAACGCATTAGTGGTGTCTCTGGTACTACTAGTGTTCATGGGCGGCGGTAATCACTTTACATCATGTGACCCGCCAGCTCGTTTGCCCGCTATTCATATAAAACAAAATATATATATTTTACGTTCTCATAGATTCACAATACATAAACTGTCGATACAACTTTACTCCTCGGTTAAACTTTACTCGGTGATTGTGAAATTGGACTTAGTTAACTTCAGTTTATGGAGCATTAGCGAATTTTTAATTTCTATGCAACCGAGCAATTTAATACTTCTGTGGTAAGAAAAAACAAGAAAATGAAAAAATAAATAGGATCAGTTTTAAGCCACTGAAAAAAATGTAGGTCATGTCATTATCTTGTATTTCTATTAAGGATATTAAATTATAGAACATTTTACAATACTTCATCAAAGCGATTTTTGCTTTATTAACAAAGAATGTACAAAAGTTTTGGAGACCGCCAAGAACCGAATTTTTATTCGGTATTATTATTATTTCATTAGCTGAATTTCAATTTCATTAGTATTGTAACAGTGCAATTTTAATTAAGATTATTACTTTATAACATCGTTCACAGCGATTTTAAAGCGTAGTTAAAAAAATTTTCTTGGAACATTAATTTTCGAATGAACTCTATGATCTCTAAATTTTCTTTCGATATATTTAATCACGGCAGTTATTATTGACTTGATAATATTAAATTTTTCACAGAAGGTAAATTACATTTCATAACAATTTTTTTGTCTATATTTAAGACATGAATACTAAAATAAATAAAATAGCTTAAGGATCGTTTATTCCGGATGTTGTCTTTCATACAAGTCTTTCCAATAACCAAGTGATATTTTTCAACTTTACACAAAACTTTTTAAAATTATTATTAAAAATAGTTCTTAAATCCTAGGTGATAAAGACACATTTCCAACGAACAATTTCTGAAATGTTTTTAGCTATTTAATGTTTAATCATATTAACCTACTAGTAATTATCGTTAGGGCTTGTTTACCTTTGTATTTTAACCATGTAGTTAAGTGTTGAAGGGGTTGAATGGCAGAACACTGTTTGGAAACACAAAAACAAAGATTGGTTCCTTTGCGGTCAAAGAATAGGCCATCCGTAGATTGCTAAAGCAACTTGACACCTGATTTGACTTGGTAATACCACAGAGTACATAATAGTACAGGTACAGAAGAAACATTCTGTATAATATAGTAGTGTAGGTAGAAAAGATTCCTACTGCAAAATCATTTAAATAAATACCACACAATAAAATACAATTCAGGTCGTACAAGGCTAAATTGCCTATAGTTACATTCACCTAGAAGTTGCCTCCTTTCTATCGCGTAACTCTTGTCCCGGTTACTTTTAGCTTTATACCTAAAATGCGCAGTGCGCCTGGCCTGCTAATACAAAGATGTTTTGTCTATGAAAAACAGACAAACTCTTTGTCTGAAATCTATAGACCGTACTCTCACTCTGCTGGGACTCAAGAGAGAGATAAAACGAGACAGATTTATATCGGAGCACATTTCTGTCTCGTTTTAACTCTCCTCTTGAGTCAGAGAGCACGCTCTACATATTTCAGCACTACTCTCATATTCTCCTCTTTCCCCCACCAAACCTGGACCTGTTTTAAAAACTTTTTCAAAAATAATATAAGAAGGACTTTGGTTACATCGTTTTTTTTTATTGTAAGTATTCGCTAGGTTTACCTAATGTGGCTAGGGTTTCAGAAACTTTGCCTCTGTTCGGTAATTTACTCATGTGCTGATATTGTGTGTCATGTTGCGTTAAAATACTGTGAAAACCAGCAAAATTATAATATCAAAAAGAATAGCTCATGTTTTAAATAAAACATGCTAAGGGCGAAGAAAGCTTTTGTGTTTCCAAAATGGTGTCTCGCTAAACAACAGTGTTAAGTTACCTAAGCATGTATAATTTCGACTGATAATATTATTATTATACTATTGAATTTACATATATTAATTATAGTTTTCATTGTACCATCGTACCTATACGTTCCGTAAATATGTCTCACTAGTTATTAGTCGATAAAGAAGTGATTCGATTAAATGTATGTACTATTGATGCGCGATTTGGATCTCATTTGAATCTGATACCAGTATGTCGTTTCTCTAAATATGATTGCATCAGTGTAACGATCGCAATGACGTCTTATAGGCTGGTACCCTGCCGCTATTGGTTAAAATACATTGATGCAGGAAAAACGCCATAAATTGAACCAATCAGAGGCCATTGTGATCGTTACCCTGCGTTGGATTGCCTTAAAATGATTGATACAACGTGATCGTATCAATCACTTCCTATTGGCTGAATTTATGGCGCTCTTGCTGCAATACATTTTAACCAATAACGAGGGAGTACCAGCCAATTTGAGGTGATTGCGTCAATTTTTGACTATTCAATGATCTTACGATTTTACGATCGTTGAGGTTGTGCATTAAACTCGTACCTATTGATACAGATTTTTCTGGCTAATGGAGTTTCTCGAATCCGAGCGCAATTTTCGGCACTCATATTCGAGCATTGCTTAACCGATACGAGTTTTTATATCAGAACTAGTTAGTTAGTTTATGCCCGCGGCTTCGCTCGCGTGAATTTAGTTAAAAATCAAGCGGGAACTCTTTGATTTTCCGGGATAAAAAGTAGCCTATGTCATTGCCGGTCCTCAACTATACCCATGCAAAAATCACGTGGAACCGTTGCTTTGTTCCGGCGTGATAGAAGAACAAACAAACACACTTTCGCATTTATAATATTAGTAAGGATGTATAATGATGCAGTGTAGTATTGTATAATCGCGTGCGAAAATGGCATGGAAAGTTTTCGCATAGGATAATCGCAAACTAATTCTTGCCTCTCGCATTCGAGAAACTTGTAAAACTGACGGGATCTATATCAAAGTTTGTGTTCTTTCTTGTTTGTTGTGTATCATACACTTCCCCATAGTAAAGCCTACTTCTATCAAAAATCTGTCTCGGTAAATAGCTATTTGGTCACAGTTAGATGGCATCCATCTCGCGCGCTATTTATAACTTGTAATCATACCAAAAATGTTTTCGACTATTTTTGTAACGTATTAATTCAAATGGAATTGTATAGTTGTCTATTTATTTCGTCATTATATTATAAAAGAAACATGCATGGCTCAATTTGTACCTACTCTGCTGTTAGAGAATGTTTGTGACGAATATGTGTTGTCGGTGAATGTTTCCTATACACGTTGGGTCCATGGAACTTTGGCCTATCGCGAAGATGGATAAAATCTTTTTTAACCTTTAAATAACAAGAAATAGGGGTAACAAGGGGTACATTGGACGTTAGATTATGAAGTGAACCAGTCAATTAATTTCTTATGATTAATGAATGATGACTAATTGGCCAGACGTCACCAAATAGTCCAAACCTACTTCCAATTAAGGAACCTGAATGCTGGTTTATTGTTATTATATGAATTAATAACATTCAGAATTTATTTTTAAAATTATTCCAGCACATTCACCAAGTACTTTTGGCCAATGTGTACAAGGCTCTTATGAAAATATGTTCACCGACAATACTGGAATGTAAGATGGCAGCCAAATGAAATCGTTAAGTACAAAGCAAAGCGGTTAGCCGCAGGAAGTGAATCGCTGAGTAGATAATGTAACCGTATGCAATTTTAATCGAAAATGTTAATGCAAATGGGCGAAATAAATATTTAGATGGAAATTCTCTATTGTTTTATTAATGTTTACTTTGAACGTAGTGCTTTGCCCGCGTGGATTTAGGTTTTTAAAAATCCCGCAGGATCTCTATTTTTCCACGATAAAAGGTAGATTACGTCGCTTTCCAAGTCCTCAATTCTGTCTGTCTTCAATCTATTTCCGTAGCTGTGTGATTGAAGGACTAACGCATTACGCATTTATAAATGAAATGAATTGAAAATATTCTTTATTGTACACCAAAGAATAAAGACTTAACTAATACACAAATATACAACACTGAGTACATTTTTATTATATTAGAGTAAGGAAAAATATACGGAATATTGCCTGTGGTATGTACTACCAACTACGATTACTTTTTAGGTTTACCGTTTACACTATCAAATAAAATGGTAAATTGTTTTACCGATATCTTCAGACTTGTCTAAGACACTAATAATCCACTTTTAGAACAGAAGGCGTTTCCGATCGCTGCCTATCTTCAATTATACTCGTAGTGTAAGAGTGCTTATTATATCGAAATGCATTCGATAAATACAATAATCGACACATGACACCGCGCCGACGGCATGCGTGTGCGCAGGCAGTAGGCGGATCTAGCACTTGTGTTTTATCTATGCCTCTTAGGAATAGTTAAGTAATCACCAGATTTAAATGACATTTTAAGCATGTAAGCTGCTGATGATATTTTTCTTCTCTGATCGAAGGCTGGTGATCTCAAAATGAGCCTAAAATGTACAATAATTCAGGGATATGAATTGATGAGGAGACATATTCGCCCTTTTCTAATATTTACCTCTTTTGGGTACCTATCTACTATCAATTTGTCACTAACTAAAAGAAGATAAAGTGACAGCTTTGCTTGCTAGTGTCAAAGATTTCTGTTTATGTGAAGAAAAAACTAAATCGTTGGTTTTCCTGGATCTTCTCCCGTTTTACCGATTCGAGACGGAAATCTGCGTCATAGAATCTTTACGATAAACCAATAAATCCATTAGGAAAGAAAGACAAAATGGCTCATGCATTGCCAATGGAGTCTAACCCTGAGACTATGAACAGGTACCTTCAAAAACTCGGCGTTCCAAATAAATGGCGTATGGTAGACGTTGTAGGTCTGGAAGAAGATGCCTTGAACTGGGTACCGCGACCGGTACTAGCGGTAATTCTGCTGTTTCCACTCTCCGAAACCTACGAACAGCATCGAGCGCAGCAAGAGAGTGAGCTGCTTAAAAAAGACCAACAACCTCCCAAAGATGTGTTTTACTTAAAGCAAGTTTTAAGCAACGTTTGTGGCACCATTGCTTTGGTACACAGCGTTGCAAATAACACCAATAAAATCCATCTTGAAGACGGACTCCTGAAGACTTACATAAACGACGCAAAAGGACTAGATGCTGCCGGCAAAGGAGCTCTTTTAGAAAATTCCGCTAATATTTTGCAAGCTTATAAGGAAGCTGTAGAATCAGCTGATCAAGCAGTGGCAGAAGAAAACGAACCGGTCAATAATCACTTCGTAACATTCATTCATAAGGATGGGAATCTTTACGAGCTGGATGGACGTAAGTCTTCGCCTATCAACCATGGACCGACGACTGCTGATCGCCTTTTGGAAGATGCTGCTAAGATATGCCGGGATTTCATTGCGCGGGAACCGGATAATATTGGTTTTAATGTGGTAGCGCTTGTTCCTGTTAAATAGACTGTTTATTCTTTTTTCCTTTCTTTTGAGTAGTCTGTTTCTTTCGCTGTTTAGTTATCTCCAATAAAACTTTGTTGTATTTCTTAATAATTAACTTAGTCGTCTTTGTCTTTGGTAGGTAAATAATTTCCAAATCTGTTCACAATCAACAAATCGCCTTTGTTCGCCAGAGCCCCTGTGTCCACGTCTCAATTAAGATATCGGAGCACACTCGCAACACGGCTCCCGCATGCCTCCTTAAAATCCTCTATCTTCGGAAACTAATTAAAAATTCGCCTCGCCTCCGTAGCCTTGTATTCAATTGGGAAGATATAACTTCATTTATAAACGAGCAATCTTGTCCAAGATAAGGGCTGGCGAGAAAACAACGAAGAGCACAACTCGCCACACGCGTCCGCGACGCGGCCGGACAAAAAAAAAACAAACTCAAGCTCAAACAACCTCAAACTTTTAAGTGGAACGCGAGTGAGCACCGCGTTAACTATGCCGATACTGGGAAGGACGCGACATCGGTAAGTCACGTCACCTAATAAATGACGACGGCCCAGAAATAAATATATAATATTGTATTTGTGTAAATAAACAAAAATAATGCGACGGGAACCCGAAATGCTTTAAATATTCAAATGAAGCGAGCCGAGGTGAAATACGAAGGTGCGCCCGCTCGAGTTGAGCCCAATTAAATCGGTGCCACTGAGGTAGAAATTAAAAACAAAAGGAGGATGATGGCGGTCCGGCGCGCATTTTTCTCATGAGTATTATTAGCGCGATGTCAACCCACAAAAAATGGACTTAGAGCCTTGTCGTGCCCGTGATCGTTATCGATAACATCCCGCGTTTTGTATTGTTTTGATAAGTGTGATGCTGTTTCATTGGGACGTTTTGTTGACATCTTACAATCACCCTACACAGATGATCGATTCGGGAGGAAATTCATTTGAAGAATCCTTTTAAATTGCATATTTAAGTACATAGGTAGGGTAGACTGGGTACGGTTGTGACAATTTTCAATAGATCGACGATAATTTTCTTAGTATGCCACTTAACTGGAAGAAAGATGTCTTTTATGGTAAAGTATACATTTATCTACGTAAAAATATAAAAAATTTGCACCGAAGTACAATGGTTAGCTCACACGAGCAAATCAGAAAAAAAAAGAAAAAATGTAACAACCGACCACACCCCAGGGGCGGTTGTGACAGGTTCAAAAATACATAAAAAACGGTCTAAAATCACTTTTATTGCAGATAATATCTTACATAAGGCAATATAAATCTTCTTCTGGAAAATTTAACATTAATGCAACAAAATAAATAAAGTCTAGGAACACATTTCTGGCTTAAAACAACAGTCGACAGTTACGAGTACTATAACAGTCTTTAATTATAATCTAATCGGTATAACAACAAAACAGATTTATTATAACAGTCTTCATATTACATTTCGTGTACGAATGTATCACAACAAAGAGATGCAATTAACTTCATGCATTTCCGTAGCTCTCCGTAAAGAAATTCCGCGTTTCACTTCTTTATAAGCATCTTCATATTGTGGTTATATCACGCAGCCCTCTTTTGGTCTTTCTCAAACGTTTCCTTGGCATCTAAAAGCAAAAATAACAATTTTACTTTTGTCACAACCGTACCCCGAAAATATGTCACAACCGTACCCAATGCATTCCTTCGCGAAAAAACAATTGCCATGACAATACAACATAACATATGTAGAAAGTAATTACAGCTATATAATTACTAATGTTTCACTTTTCATGAAGAAAAACACTCATTACTATATCTGTACACATATAACAACAATTATTAAAATATATCGAATAAAAATACTTACTTTTGACTGTTATAAAGTAATATAGGGCTCTGCTAGCGTTAATGTCGCGCAATGGCTGACGTAATACTGTGAAACACATTCAGATGGGCACACTGCTCCTCTCTCCCCTTGCACCCTCCCCGGTTTTCCTTACAGTTTCGCTAATATGACGACTGTCACAACCGTACCCTGGCACAACCGTACCCAGTCTACCCTACCTACAGGGTGTAAGGGGCACCCTAAAGAAAACTGAAACCAGTAAGTACATGATTTTGAATTTGAGTAGGTATTTGAATTTTACATGGTGTTTCCAAAAAGTAGCCTATGTGTTGTTTCAGGCTAAATAATCTATTTCTGTGCCAAACAGCCAAATCGGTTCAGTCGTTGCGGCGTCCATCCATCCATCCACACATCAAAACTTTCACATCACACGCATATTACAATGACGAAAGTTTGCATGTTGTGTGTATGTTTGTTACTCCTTCACGCCACAAGGAATGAACCAAGTAGGCTGTTTGGTAAGCTCAGGATTAATACATAGGCTTCATTTTAGTAGCTTCAATAGCCCAGCGGTTAAAGGTGTGGACTGAATACTGAAAGGACGCAGATTCGAACCCCACCCATTGCACTATTGTCGTACCTACTCCTAGATCTAGCTTTTCGCTTATTTGGAGGGGAGAGGAGAATATAAGTCAAGTTCAGCTTGGCTAATATTTATTTGAGTTTAGTATTTTATATTAAGTTAGAGGTCCTTATATCTTTACAGATATAAAGCTGCATCCGCACGCTTGGCAAACCTCGGCAAACCTTCACAAACGCAAACGTGCGGATAGAGCGTTTGCCATGGTTTGCCTACGCTTGCGAGCGTTTGTGGCCGATCCATCGAGTGTCGGTCTTTTGATCGCAAACCAAAGGGAATTTGCCACAAGCGCTTGCGTCTCCGTCCACACGTTTGCGCGCACTCAGTCTCGTTTGTGCACTGGCGGCGATTAGACGTGTTATTGTATTACGATTTACGTATCGCACCTTTAGAAATCTTCATTTTGTGAGTGGGTAAAAACGTAAAATGAATGACTGGTCGACTGAAGACTTTTGAAGACGATTTATTTATATAATTTAACTAGTAGGGCGCGTGGGTGCGCGGCTCGCTAAAGCGAACCGCGGTTTTTCTATCCACCAAGTAGATCTTCGGGTCTTGATCATCTTTTTCCAAGGAACTACTCTTCCATCTTACATAGTCTCTGAGATATAAGTACATCGACGAAATTTGTATGAGCGCCATCTTGAATCCGCCATTTTGGTATTTTTTTTCAGCTCATTGCCAATTGGATGAGGTTTCGAGTGATTTTTGTTTGGGCACCCTCAACCTATCTTCAATACCTTGACCGTGCTCCTCACCCGTCTCCGAAATCCTCAATCATAAGCTCCCTCCATATTTTTCATCTAAATGAATTTTTGTCCTCTATACGAAACCATCAGCGGAAAGGAACGTATCAAAATCTTGCATACATTTTATATGAAAAAAATAATCCGCCATCTTGAATTTTTTTCTATTCATCACGTAGACCATCGGATCCTAATCATCCTTTCCCAAGAAACCACTCTTCCATCTTTCATAGTCTCCGAGACAGACACCGACGAAATTTGTATGGTCGCCATCTTGAATCCACCATTTTGGATTTTTTTTTGGCTCTCTGCCAATTGGATAAGGTTTCGAGTGACTTTTGTTTGAATACCCTCCACTTATCTTCAATATCCTGGCCGTGCTCCTCACCCGTCTCCGAAATCCTCAACCATCAGCTCTCTCCATATTTTTCCTCTAAATGAATTTTTGTCCTCTAAACGAAACCATCAGAAATTTTGAAAAGGCGCCGCATAAAGTCTTGCATATATCTTGTATGGAAAAAAATTAATTCCGCCATCTTGAATTTTTTTTCTATTCATCAAGTAGACCATCGGGTCCTGATCATCTTTTGCCAAGAAACCACTCTTCCAACTCTTATACTCTCCGAGATAGACACAAACAAAATTTGTATGGCCGCCATCTTGAATCCAACATTTTGGAGTTTTTTTTCGGCTCTCTGCCAATTGGATGAGGTTTCGAGTGACATTTGGTTGAACACCCCCCACCTATCTTCGATACCCTGGCCGGTGCTCCTCACCCGTCTCCGAAATCCTCAATCATCAGCTCTCTCCATATTTTTCTTCCGAATGAATTTTTGTCCTCCATACGAAACCATGAGTGAAAAAAAAATTTTTCATACAAAATTTTACAGGAGAGGTGATCAATGAGTGAGTGAGTGAATCAGCACGAGTAGCTATATATATATTAATTAATTAATTAATTAGTGTTATATATTAATTATAATAAGTGGCGACTCCGCACCGGAAAATGGTATATAATGGTATGGTAATATGTGGACCGACACCATCAGGCGACCCTCAGGGAGCCACTGGGTACAGGTGGCGCAAGACCGAAGCCTGAGGAAGTCCATGCAATAAACAGTCCAGCAGTGGACGTCTATCGGTTGATAAAGAAAAAAAAACAAAATATCTATTGAGTAGGTACATACTAGAATAGAGTAGAATATTTTTTTATTCAAATAAATAAACTAGGTAGGTACCAAGTGTTTTCGAACATACTACTAGCTACTACTACTAATCTATAATATTATACTAAAACTGTAACTGGACAAATTGTGCACATGAAATATGTTTTGAAAATTTTAATTAGAGGACGCTTTACTATCAACTAGATGACGTCCGCGACTTCGTCCTCGCAGATTAAGGTTTTTTAATTCCCGCGGAAAGTCCTTAATTTTCCGGGCTAAAATGTAGGTATGAGCTATCGCTATTCCACATTTCATTCAAATCGGTTCATTAGTTGTGGCTGAAAGAGTAACAAACATCCATCCATCCATCCATATTCCATTTTAGTAGGATTATTGATCGATACTAAGCTTAAAACATTTGTAAAAATAACTTAAGCCAAATAATAAAGCCGACACAAGTTCGACGTCCGTCATGCTTGCCTGTTCAGAACATACAAACGCCCTCGCAAGCGTGCGGATGATTCCCAAATTCAAGGCAAACGTTTGTAGAGGTTTGGCGTTTGCCGTTTGCCACAAGCATGCGGACGCGGTATAAGACCTCGTTGATTTATTTTATTTATAAAAAATAATAATATGTGGTTTTTATTTAAAAGGAGAATGTTTTGAAAAAGATTTTTTTTGTATTGATACGTAGGTTCCTATACCATACCGCATGCAAAGATAGAATTCTTACAATTTTAGTTTTATTCCTAAATATTCAAGAATATTCTTTAAAAAAAAATATCCTGGAGGATCCTGTAAGTTTTTTAATGTCCATTAGTCAGATATGAAATGCACTGTCAATCATTGATGCTTGAGGCAAGTGTCCAACAAAACCTCAAACAGCACCAGGCCCGGTCATTACTCACAGCGGGGCTGGTGAGAACAGATTTAATATTTGCCTATAAATCAATTACGGACGTGTGGCGAGTTCGCTTAGCGCTCTATTATTGTACCTTTCTTTATGGTACCTAATGATAAATTATATCTGCAGAGGTACCTACTACGAACAGGTACCTACGTAGGCACCACGAACCTATCTATGTGCAATACGTGCTTACATTCACTTACAATTCTTAGACTGTTGCCACAGCCAAGGTTTCACCTTGCGATTGTTGTACGAACGTTTGAAATCTTATAAATCTTACATTAAGACGTTAAAATATTGCAGCAATGGAAAACAATCGGTTTCAAATGTGCAACTGCCAATAACAACATTTTTTACATACCTACCTACGGCGAATTTAAAAGGAAGGATGGTATATTTAGGCAGGCCTGACGCACTCCGCAGTAAACTGCGGAGCTACAAGTAGGTAGGTACATGGCGTACCTCTTCTGGCGTGGTTTAGGTCTAATCTTGCTAGCGGAATTAGAAGCATTTTCCGATTTCCAATTGAGCTGTGCATGGATATGTAAATCAGTGTCATTGTAATATTACTGTAAGTCACAGTCTGTGACATGATGGAGCTGGAAGGTGGGTATGGAAACTCTGTTATATAACCTACTATCCCCAAATACTCCATCCAGTTTGGGCTCTTTTGATTCGTCTTGCTAAGTACTCTGGTCCTAGATGACATCCATGGTCTGATGATGAAGCTAGCTTATTTTTAAAAATTAAATTTTTAATTTACACTTGTTTCTTGCCATTTGAAGATTTAATGCTTGTCTCGAAAAAAAAAACAAAATCGATTAGCTTAAAAACTACATGTACACAGTGCCGTGTGCCATTACGATAACATTCATTAACACCCGTCGCGACCTCCATCCGAGAACTCGATTTATTCAAACAAAATACATTTATTTTAGACAATGAGGATCTAAGTGCTTATTGGAGATTGCCTCTCATTACTTGCAATAGAGTAACGTAAACTAAAAACACGCTTACATTGCTCGTTGCCTACACATTCATCTGAAAAGATGAAGGAGAGTGGGTAATGTATGGTTTCCGATTTGTTTGTTGGGAGATGTTGAATGTATAAAGGACGTGTGGTCGGGGGAGCTCCACGGGGGTGCCACGGCGGCCTACCGACGCTCATCACTATTCAATAAGTTCCATTTATTGAAATTACATAATTTGTGTGTGAATAATGACGAGTGTGATGGATCTTCGTGGGCGATGTGATCGACTTAAACCCGATTAACTTTTGACCGGCGGACGATATTAACAAGCTGTCTATTCAACACTGCATTGCACTGCATTCATGGTTAAATTATTCCACTTGAGACCGGCTCAATATCCATCATGAGTTATCTTTTAAATTTTTTATCGAAGTATAGGGTAAAACAGCAGCATCATAGCAGAGACAGCCTAGATAGAGGTTAGGACTGCGCTTTTCTATTCTTGGTAGGTACCCCTCAGGGTCGACATGCACCTGTGACTTTTCGAAGTTATGTGCGTTATCCCTTCGAGGATGCAACTTGCAAGCTATGTTATCTTACCCAATTTTTTTTTATAAAGAATATCAGCCAAGCTGAACTTGACTGATGTTCTCCTCTCCCCTCCAAATAAATGAAACCTTGTGTCAGGAGTGGGTACGACAATAGTGCAATGGGTGGGGATCAAACCTAACCTTCTTTTTCTATAAGCCTTGGACTATTGAGGCTTAAAATTTTTAAATCGGTTCAGTGGTTTAGGTAAGTAAGTAGCAGTAGTAAAGGAATACAGTCAGAAATACTTTACTTTTGTATTTATATGTAATAGGTTAATACCTAGTATGGATATCTTCTATCTTCTATTGATTTCAATAAATATCAGAATATGTAGAGACAGATCAATAAATGCTGACAATATCGAGACGACCGCGACCTATAAAGTTTGTGGCATGCCTTTAGCTTTCCAGAAAGACCTAGGTATTCCTAAATCTGTAATCTACTTACATAAAATACAGTATGTACTCGTAGGACCTAGTTAGGTTCATTTTGCTTTAAATAGTTTCAATGCATGCTTGTTTATTTGTCAGAAATAAAAGCGGACCCAATTAGAAGGGACTTATTTAATGAGATGGAAATAGAGTGGCGTTTAACTGCAGTCTTAGCCTCAGACTTTGTTGATTTATATCTTCGGATAGGTTACCTACATGCTTAGGCAGGTACTCGTAATGTGTAGTTTTCGGGAAAATCACTACTGCCTACGATTAAGTAAAGTGAAAACCTATATTTTCTACTTCGGTTTTTTTTGAAAAATTAAAAGAATTTAGGTATCTAATCTATTTAGGTAGGTAAGATGATCAAATCAAATGATAGGCGATAACCTATGAATCGTTATTTTTAAACCTATTATGCGTGGAGGCCTGACCAGAAGAAAGAGTCCCCAAGAATAAAAATTTCAAAGTCCCCTTTCCTTTCCAAATTAAGACTAAAGCTTGTGTTAGGGGTAGACAGTAGTGAAACGGGTAGGTTTTGAACCGTCTACATTACGGATTAGGTTTTGCATTAGGTATAGTCTGACTTTCGCCAATTGAGCTACAGAAACTATTGTAATAGCTAGCTACGTATTGTTGAGGCTATATGTGTACCTATCTCTGACCTATCTATATTTAGAAAGATTTTTTATCCAGCTACTAAGAACCTAGCTTACATTAAAGCTTACTTGCATTGAATATGTTTTCGTAAATGTACAAAAATGACAAGAAATATCATCACGATTTAGGGATTAACTGGCGAGGAATGTCCATCTAGCATGTTTTACGACTTCCTACGGTAAGAAATATTTCGTTCAGACAACATCAATTTTCGAGGCAGGTCACGAGCCGCTCGAGTGGTCTCCAGCATCCACCTAATTTAATTTAGACAATTTACCGTTTTCAGTGTGTCGTGTCTTAGTTGGGGACCAGACGAGAGACAAAACGTCGCTTAACAAAAAGTTGCTTAGGTATATACATTTTAAAATAAAATATTATCAACAAGTCTTATTGATATCAAAAAGTGGAGCGTTAGAAGCCTAGATCTCTCACTAAAAGGATAGAAGGCGGTCGCTGGACACAAGCAACTCAAGATCATGTTCTTTGGCGATCATTCAAAGAAATCTATGTCAAGCAGTGGAGGACTATCGGTGGAGAGAGACGCTGACGGCAATGCGGATTTTCCGAAAACAGAATTTGTTTAGGATATTGTATAGATAAGGCTTAAGAGCGAAGCGAGCGAGCGAATTTTGTCGCATTATATGTTATTTCAAGTGAGAATTGAATAATGTATATAACCACAAATTTTCCTATTTAGCACACCACAGCAACGCAAAAGCAACGCAGCGACACCGCACCGCGCTGTTAGATACGTCGCTCTAACTTATACCATCTACACATAAATTAAAGTCTCTTTCATATCATGTAAAATTTCTCAATATGTGAGTATCCGACACCAATAAATCAAAGAGGATGAACAGAATGTCTCTAGTCTGATCCTCGACTTATGCGTAACATTTAAGATGTTACTCTTCTCAGAAATCGTAAAGGCTCCATGAACGCAGGTCGCCAGGATCTTAGATAGCATTCTGCTTTCTACGTAATGACGCCTACTTATTTTAGTAAATTTTTTGTCGCTACCTGCCTGCCGATCTCACCTGATGCCCTGATGTAAGTAATATGCGGTTTAAGACCCAACCCGCTAATCTGGATAAGCAGTAGGAATAATAATGATTTTATCTAATTAAAAAAAAGAAAATAATGTTTTGGTAAGAGAAATTTCTGCACTGATGTAGTTTCGCTTTAATTTAGAAACTGCCGTCGGATTTATATCTGGGGTCATTATAGGACATCCCAAAACAAAATTGAAATATTCGTTACGAAGTAACGAAGGCGCGTAAGCTTTACTTGTGGTTACGTGGTGTACATACATATTGCGTAAGTGTGCGTGCCTGGTGTCAGGAGCCTAGATGAGAGCGGTTAGACGCCAGCAAGCTCTCGCTCACACTTATACAGATACGATACACACACAACCATGACCCACGTGTCGTCGTAAATTGAAAGAACTTACTGTTAAGCTTAAGTTTTAAGCGTTGGTAATATAGGCTCAGACCTGAAAAAATTACGTTTGAAATTGTTTTTTTTTATAAAAGATTGATGATCACAGGTAATGAAATGAAGATTAAGCATAAGACTGCTAGAAGTCTAAAAGCTTTAGCGGCTTAGAAGATGACAATGGACTCTTTATTTCAAGGTAGGGTTGTAGATATCGTAATAGGAAAAGTGGAAACCAGAAGGGCATTCCAAACGAAGTGCAGAATTTTTAATTGTAAAAAAATTATAAGTGTCTACTTGCCAACATTAATATGTTGGCAAGTTGACAATGCACAAGAATGTGTTGTAAAGTGCAGGCACTACAGCACATATCGACCTATACGCAGAATAGAGTTACTTCTGCAAAATCCCTACTTTACAGGAGAGCGATTTGAAGTTTGTCTTGCCTGTAACTTTTTTCGTTATTTTTCTAGAGAATTGATTCTCATAGTATACTTTTGGAACATTATTATGCATTGATTACTATCAATAAACTCAATGCAAAACCCATAATTTGGAATTTAGGAGGTTCTATATGCATATGTGACGATTTTTTGCGGATGTCTCCATGTTCTATATGTATATGTAACCTTATACTGGGGAAAAGTGTTCGTACCATGTCTGTATATAACTTTTTTTTATGGAAATACTAATCTTCAAACGGTCTTATTTGCTGTAAAGGATGAAATATAAATACAAAATAAACAGTGTTTCTTATTTCATAATAACACATTTATTAGTAAAAAAAATTCAACATAATTTGACTAATTTTTTTAATTACTAAGCATGTACCTACTATAAAATTGTCTTACAAAAAAATGTAAAAATTAATAATAAAATAACTGAAAGTACTTTGTATTTTATATAGGTAATACTAGCTTTTGCCTGCAACTTTGCTCACATTAAGTTCGATTTTTCAATCCCCTATTTTACCCCCTTAGGGGTTGAATTTTCAAAAATTCTTTCTTAGCGTTAGCCTATGTCATAATAGCTATCTGTATGTCTTTCAGCCCGATCCATCCAGTGTTTTGAGCAATGTGATGATGATGAGTCAGTCAGTCAATTAGTCACCTTATCCTTTTATATATTTAGTAAATTAAATTTAGGAACTATTATGTAAATATGTAATTAGTATGTATTAATAATCCTACTATAGAAACCTCAAAATGAAACTAATAAATAACTAACATAAAACATAAACATAAATAACGTATTAGGAACTATTATTTAGCATTAATAATAATCCTATTATAGAAAACTCGAATAAAACCAACGAAATAAAATTGCTACAAGGACAATATAATATAAGTTCTTTCAGGAGTTTTAAAAATAGTACAACCGAATATTGGCGAACAAAAAGATTTAAAAACATTTTCTCTGTTTTCCACAATTTTTCTGTGCGATTTATTATTGGCAATCAATAAGAAATCAATCATATCTAAATTCTTCTTCTACTGAGCGTTATCCCACTAGGTGGGGCCCGCTTTCCGGCATGCTTTTGCCCACTTTGCCCGGTCTTGTGCATCCAATTTTCTTAATTTATTGGCTCTCATATCGGCGCCTACGAGGTCCAGCCAGCGCTTTCTTGGACGGTCGCGAGATTTAGCTCCAGGGACGGCGATGTTAAGACATCTATTACCGACGTAGCTTTGTAGTTTCCGTGCTACATGACCACACCATCTTAGACGGGCTTCTTGCAGCTTATCTCCGATGTCACGGACACTGAGCCTGCCGCGGATGTGATCGTTGCGTTGCCGATCGCAACGTGTAACATATCTAAGTTATTTATGTCCATATTATTAATATTTTAATTGAATAGATATTTTAAATCACGAAGAAAATAATATTGTGGTGGCAGAGATCCACTGGGTATCGCGCAAAGTGAAAATTTTAAATCAATCAAAATAATGAATTTGTAAAGAAGATGCGGCACGTCATCATTTCTAGAGTCGTTAGGCGCACTGTAAGAGTTAGTTGTAGATGGTGATTGCGTCCAGTGATCATCATAGTGGTTAGAATAAAAGGCATCACGACAATTTATGCGTATTTAACGGAGAAGGCATGGGAGTCGGTACACATTTTGGTGATGATATTCAAGACAAATTCCCAAAGCTAACAGCAGGGGAATTTTAGAAAGGGGAAAGTTGGACCGAGTTAAAAGTGTTAGGTCTAGGGTTAGGGTTGTTGCAATTGCAGGCGACGGTAGACATTATTTATTATCTTTTATAGAATTTTCAGCAACATGGTGCAGCCTTATGGCTAGTTTTGTCAGTAGCAAAAACTGGTATTTATCATTATATGCCGGCTGCAGTATAGATAATCGACTGTCTCTTACAGTTCCATCTGATATATCAATTTTCCCATATATCAGGGACCTCTTGCCTAATTTTTTCAGCTCCCTGTGGTAGTGCTGTTATTGTACAAGCTCCACTATTGACACTGCCATTTTCTGAAAACAAAAATTAACATCATTAAAATGTTAAAGCAATTAACTACAGAAAACAGATCTAAATAGTTTTATGTAGTTTTTTTATAAATACTTAACATAAAAAAAATTATTAATTTTAGACTTTCATGGTAGTTTTCAGTTGAAAAAGGATATATATCTCAATGTCAAACCAAGAATAAAAGAACATTTACACATGTACCTCATAATTTCAAAATAATTTCCCTCGAACAAAGTAACTTGTGCACATTGTCCCGATATATTTTACATGATTTCCGAATAATAAAGTAGCATGGTAAAATAATTAATATTATTGATGACTTATTAAAATGTATGAATTAATGTTTAATAGGTGTAATGAATTGAGATTTCTTTTTTTGATTGGTTTTTGTAGTAAAATCTAACATTCCGAGGTATAATGTTCTATATGAATGTGGAACCGTTTAACTTAATTATTTAGCTTTAAAAATATATATATGTAAAAATTATTATATACAACTATCTAAGAGCAATCTATGTATTATAATTACAAAGCTGAAGAAAGAAAATTCCATTCACTTACCTGGAACATCCATTTTTCCATTTTTTTTATCTCCACGGCATTTGTCGTATTACTATATTCAATTTTTTTTGGCTTTAACGAAGGGAAGATCATATGTTTTGAGCGTATATTTTTAATTTTGAGCACATATAGTAAAAAATAATAACAAAATTAACACGAAAATAGCAGATAAAAGTGCGAGCGTGTGCACACTATCATTTCGGAGAACATGAATACAACTGCAGATATGACCCTCCGTTCGCGCTGATCAGGACAGTGAATACTGACACTTGTGCTGTCGGGCCCTTCTTCTTTGGGGAAAATAAACTACATGTGCCTTTATTCGACTGGTATCTTTGGATCTACATAACTTTTTAAAATTTTGATTTCACTAATAAATATTAGAGATCTTTTTAGGCTTAAAAATGCAATAAAAAAATTTTGTGCCATAATCATATATAACTCTATTCTACGTATAGGTCGATATGCAGGGATACAAACGACTTACCTACTTTACATAATATAATAAACATAAACAAAAAGAAATTAAGTAAATTATTGTGGAACTCTTTTTGTGGACTTTCCAATTTATCACCGCTGTCGTAAGAAGTGCAAAGCGTCTTAGAATATCCAAAAACGCATCCCGACCACTAAAATTATGTAACGAAGAGACGGTAGTTAAAAAAGGCATTTCGTTAGATTAGTGAAACAAAGCTTACTGATAAATAATCGTTAACGTCGGCTTTAAAATAAAAATAACAGTTAAGGGTGAATACGGCAGCGGCCGCCCGTCGTGTGTTAACTCCTTTAATTAGTGTTTGATCGTCCCTTGAAATGAGGAGATCCGTAGGAGAACCAAAGTCACCGACATAGTTCTGCGAGTTGCGAAACTGAAGTGGAAACGGGCGGGGCACATAGTTCGAAGAGCTGATGGTCGATGGGGTCCCAAGGTGCTGGAGTGACGACCTCGCACCGGGAAGCGCAGTGTTGGCAGACCCCACCCCACTAGGTGGACCGACGACATCAAACGAGTCACAGGGAGCCGCTGGATTCAGACGGCCCAAGACCGAGGCCATTGGAGGTCCATGCAAGAGACTTATGTCCAGCAGTGGACGTCTATCAGTTAATAAAGAAGAAGAAGAAGATCGTCCTTTTACCTTTAATACGTATGGTATTCGTGTTTCCCCCCCTTTCCCCTAACAATATAGCAACATATCGACTGGAGTCTTTGAAAAAAAGCTAGAAAAGGATAAGTAGTTATGTTTAGTACTTATACTTTTTATCCCGAGTTCCGGTGAGGTTTTAAAAGCCGGTAAAAGCTGGTTTAAAATACATTAATTAGTTAGTGGCATTAGCGCTCGATCGAGTCCCTTACAACCTTATGACATAGACATTACCGCGGCGATGCTCGTAAACTTGTCGATCGAAATGTTATCCTTATGACTCTGCATAGGGTAAGAGCCCTTGGTTAAAGATAGGCAAGATTTTGTTACACAATTTATTTGGAACTGGGCACGGGCAGGTCCTCAAACATACAATTTGGGTATTTTTAAAACAAGAGTGAATAGACATCTTCTAGGCAAACGTGTTACACCTTAGACCACATTATCACTTTCCATCAGGTGTGATAGTGGTCCAGCGTTTGCCTATAATGTATAAAAAAAAACTTGTTGCCAGTGATGACTTAAGGATCCGAAATACGTTTTTTATGTTGGTTTTTCCTCCAATCACGCAGCAACGAAGCATCGGATCGACGCGATTTTTTGCATGCATATAGTTAAGGACTTGAAGAACCTTTTATACCGAAAAAATAGAGGGTTCCCGCGGATTTTTTAAAAGTGTATCTATGTATTTATCTAACTCCACGCGGGCAAAAGCTTGTATAAAATAAATTAGGTTAGTAGGTATTACCAAATAATAGATTTAATAATTTTCTAACATAATAAAATTACGTTAAATTCATATTTATGAATATTTAGTTGTTGAACGTAATTTTATTACGTTAAGAAAATAAGTAAAAATTCTTACTTACCGAGAAGCAAATTCAGTTATGAGTTAAGAGGCAGCTGCTGGTAGGAAAGCTGCTAAAATGGAAGCTTAAAACATGCTAATTTTCAGATTTTATTTCTGGACACGTAACCGAAACGCTTTGTTTGCTAGCTCCCAGGCTATCAGTTATTATGATTCTTACCCTGAAATTGCAGCTTTTGGCATTTAAATCGCGTTACAATGTAGGCTGCTAAGCTCCGCAATATCGGTGCAGTTATTGCGAGATAGGGTTGCCACTCGCCCAAAAATGTTTTAACCGATTTCCAAAAAAGAAGGAGCTTCTTAATTCAGCCGGTACCTATTTTTGTTTTTTTTTTTAAGTCGGGCGAGTATCGCACATCGGTTTTGTTGTTTCTATTTAAACCCGCCGACTTCAAAAATCGTGTACGAACTAAAAATTATTTTTACACTTTGTAATGGAGTTTGAATTATAAATAAACTAGTTTATTTATGACACAATAGTTACAATTATGAACCATTAAATGTACTTAAATCTATATATATAAAATTCAAAGTCCTGACTGACTGACTGACTGAGATATCAACGCACAGCCTAAACTACTGAAGTTAGAAACTTGAAATTTTTACAGTTGGTTCCTTTTATGACGTAGGCGCACACTAAGAAAGGATTATTGGAAATTCCACCCCTAAGGGGTTTAAATAGGGGATGGAAGTTTATATGAAACTCCGTCATTTTTCAAGCTGTTTCCATCAAAGTTGGTATTTGAGCTATCAGTTAAAAATAAAGAAGTACGTGTGTCACAGTTTTTGAAAATTCCACCCCAATACCTAATTCCACGCGGACGAAGTCGCGGGGGCAAAAGCTAGTTACTTCTAAAATTAAAACTAAAATAAATTTACTACCCCCATCCATGTCACTGCAGCACGGCATAGTACCCAAAATGCTGGCAACATTGACTCTTTCTTTAGCCAAACTAGTTCTTTAGCCAAGGCAGCTGCTTATTGCTGCTTTTTATAGTAATTTTAAAAGCCTCAATAGTATAACGGTTAGTAAGAAGCGGACTGAAAATTGAAAAGGCGTAGGTTCAATCATGACTAATATTTTTTTATTATATTAAAAAAGTAAATAACAAGAAAAATCGTAAAAACACCCTACTACGGAAAATTGGATGCAGGTCTAACATCCGTCAAATGATTTGACTGATATTTTTACAAATATCTCGATATTCTTGAATTTTGATTGAACTCGATTTAGAAAAAAAAAAAACAATCTTATTGTCAACCCTATCCCGCGTTCTTTTAAAGCGGGAACCAGTTTCGCTTTGCCAAGACAGTTGGAAGCTTAAAATAAATTATTTTAATATTATCGATGAAGAGTTCTATTACATAACCCGGCTATTCGTTGACATAAACCACCGTGAACGATCTCGTACAGATAATGCTGGATACATACCTAAAACACGCACCCGAGCATTTACCCCGCGACGTCTGTAGACTCTAATCTGATCAAAGCATTTTCTGTGAAAACACAATAAACTTTAGATTCACCCGATATTATCACGTCGACAGAAATCGCATCCTGTGGCCCTCCCGACTATTAACCTAGGCTAACAGCTTGAGGTATCTGACTGCTATTAGTCTAGTTAGCAAATCAAATTCAACCATGGATGTTGAAGTCCCGGGTTCAAATCCCAGGTTGGGCCAAACATTTCTAAGTAGATTCTGATTGGGTTTTTCTTTCAAGAAATTCTCACCCCTGTTTCTTACGCCAGTAGCATCTTTACGGCGCGGCGTCTCCTCAGACTATAAGAGTGAGGGAACAGAGAGTTTTTGTGCACGCAATATAATATCTCCAAAGTAGTAGAAAAAATAGCATTTTTGTGGAGATTTACCGCCGTGGCCGAATTCAGTCGGGAGGACATAATTATTAGTCTGTACCACCTTAAACTTTCATCCGATCGGATGGTTCGACAAGTAGGTATCTGTTACTACATAGAAATTCGGATAGCACCGTTCGAGATTCGTAGAATCCGTGTATGTCCAGTTAATTATTGAAGTGTTTGGTGGAAGGGAAGGGGGAGCGGGCAGATTAATGAGCAGCTACCGCGGCCTTATCGCGACATCTGGGCCATGACTGATCATCTGTCGTGCGCCTGCGACTGCAGGAGTAGGGATGGGAAAAGAGTAAGTTCGTATCGATATTTTATACCTATATATCGATGATTTCAATCTTTAATAAGTGTTGTAAAATTAACTTGTCCGATCATTCACTGCACAATATTTCTAAAGCTTACTTACTAAAAAGCCTCAATAGCTTAGCGGTTAAAGATTCTGACTGAAAACTGAAAAGTCAACGGTTCGATCTCCACCCGTTTTACTATTGTCGTACCCACTCCTAACACAAGCTTTCCGCTTATTTTGACGGAGCGGATAATATAATTTCACCTTGACTAATATTTTTTTTAGATAATAATAATACTTTAATAATCAAAGGAAATTGCTGTAAATGCCTGAACCTGAGTAATGACCTCAAATTTTTATTTCCTATCATTCGAAACTAGGTATGAGACTGTTAAATCTCTCTCTCATTCTCTCTCTTAGCGATGATTTTCTTTTCAATAAAAAATCACACTCATCTGAGTTAATCTGTCGTTAAGTAAATAGTGAATTTTAAACGTTAGCCTGTCCGTACTTGACATTATTTAGTTAAACGCTAATATCAAGTTACCTATCGCTAAACTGACGTTAACTTGAAAGTTTCGACCTGCGCCTAGTATAACATAAAAAAACATCGACAAAGATGTATTTAATTCCCGAGTGGCGGCCAGCACTACCCGTCGTGATATGACATTGGACGGCATTGCTTCCCAGAAGTCATACTCATCGAATACCTCGCCAGCACCGAGCACCATTCCGCCTTTTTTTCTCTGCGCCATAGTTTTATTGGGTGCATTGAAATATTTTTGTTTAGATTAAGCGTCGTTTAGCCAGTAGATCGGTACATTAGGATTAATGTCGGACATCAGTTATCCGTATGTCTCCTACATAGAGGCTACATTGTTTAAAGCCCGTTATACAATGCTAGTAGCACAGTAGCGCATTGCAGGTACAAGTAGCTCGCACGGAAGTAATTTCAGAACACAAAAATATATTAGGTATCTAGATTTCCAATGTTATGCCTATGCTTAATGAAATTCCTGGACAGAATCACCCAGCCAAGTTTGAAAATTTCGTTAAAAATAAACTCCCTCTTGTCAAAAAGAAAAAAAAATACTTGCAAGTGTGCCCACTCTTGCGTTCTATTTTAATATTTATTTAAGTTACACGAGTTAATACTACCTCAATGTCCATAATATTGAGGTAATATTAACTTGCGTGTACCTAAGTGGTAATTTATCATACCAAGAGAGGGCAGGTACTGTGGGTTTATCTTTAACCTAGACCCTACCTAACCTAGAGGTTTTATATGCTTTAATCTTGCATATTCTCAAATCTTGTTTTTGGCGAATGTTCTTGTCCGTTCTTGGCATGCTAGTTATATGCGTGCGTGTGTATATCCTTGACGCAGAATGTACTTGCCTGTACTTTCCATGCTAGTTACTTGCATGTGTGTTACGGGCTTATGTCCCCTAGATAGAGGCTATTGTTTAATACTGTGACTGTCATAGCGCTCGGGTATTAAATGGTGTATTCAAAATATTGAATGACTCCGGAGTCACGATACGATCTTAGTGCTACTGATTAATTTCGAACCTTTTGAGGTAGCCACCAATGATTCTGCATTAAGCGATGTTTTTCAGTATTCAAATAAGATCGATAAAAGTAACGAAGTCAAAGCTGGGATTGGATTATATTACTACAAACCAAGCAAGTTAGTCGTGAATTAAACAATAATAACCAAATCATAGCTATCGTCTTAACCAACGAAAAAAAAAATCGTTATGATTTTGGAAATTTTAAATAATAATAAACTTTACCGAGGACCAAACATTATTTTATTTTAAAATACTTACGTGCCCAAAAAATTAATAATATTATCATCTTTTCTTTTGAATCCGATCTGGCTATTGTACTAAGTTGTCAGAAAAAATCAGACAATCTTACTCGTCCGTAAAGAGTAAGGAATTTAGGTCAACCTACCTAATTAATTTCATTGTTAAATGTAATTAACGGCTTTCAACTTTTAATTCATCATTATCTTCTGCCATAAAAGTATCCAAATATTGACTGCACTTCAACTGGTCAATAATAGGTAAGGCGAGAGTTTGTATGTGTTTGTGTATGTTTATTACTCTTTAACAACGAATGAACCAATTTGGCTGTTTGGAATGAGATAGCTCATATCCAGGATTAACACATAAGCTACATTTTATCCCAGAAAATTAAAGAATTTCCCGCGACAATCAGTAAATCTTAATCCACGCGGTCGAAGTCGCGGGCAACAACTAATATAAAGCTATCGAGGTAAAATATGAACGACAAAAATATTTAGAAAGTTAGAAAGGTTCTTTGATTAGGATTACGTTTACCAGTGGTCTTATTTGAAAGTGGGTGAGAAAGCACTAATCGTTTTAAGCGATTGACTAAAATTTTTAGTTACTTGTACAGCTTTAGTAATGGGCTAGTGACTAGCAACGTCTAAAGCCGTATATTTCAGTAACTTTACGTTCAATAGCCCAACGGTTAAAGGTGCGGACTGAAAACTGAAAGCTTGAGGGTTGAATTCCCACCCGTTGCACTATCATCCTATTAATATTATAAATGCAAAAGTTTGAATGTATGGATGGATGTAGGTTTGTTACTCAATCACGCCACAACGATTTGGTTGTTTGCCACAGAAATAGATTATTTATTTATTTATTTTATTTATATATTATTACTAGCTGTTGCGCGCGACTTATCCGCGTCAATTTCTGTTATTATGATCGCGATTAAGAAGTTTTTAAAAGAATATATTTTAAATATGGATAATTTTCCCCGTTTTTGCAAAATTTTTCACTGATGCTTCGCTCCTATTGGTCGCAGCGTGAGCGTTATATGTATAGCCTAAAGCCTTCCTCGATAAATGGACTATCCAACACAAAAATAATTATTCAATTCGAACCAGTAGTTCCTGAGATTAGCGGATTCAAACAAAAAAACTCTTTAGCTTTATATATTAGTATAGATTAGATTATAGTCAGGAATAACAAAAAGGCTAATTTTTATCTGAAATACTTTTTTTTTGAAAATAAGAGAGTTCCCGCGGAAATTAAAAAACCTCAATCCAAAAACTAGTCGTATATAATCCTAACACAAGCTTTACCTTTACTTGGAGCGGAGATGATGAGGTTACGGTTTTTTTGAACTTTTTTCTTGTTGGACAGCAGCTGAGTTACCTATTCGATAGCTTATCGTTTCGAGATACCAGTAATTGGTGGAAGTAGAAAATCGATGTTGTGTACTGGTACCATTTATCATACCGCTCATTACCGAATATTATCGAAGAGCGACACGATCTCTCGATTCGGTGGCCAAGATCGATTGATTCATATCGAACTCCGATGCGTGACGCTGATTGAATATTCCAACTTACGACAGCCCAAAATATGAAAGTTAAGGTGTGTTTTGGATAGTCCTGATTAATGTTGCAGCACTGGTAGCATGGGCAGGAGAAATTATATCCCCGGGAAAAGGATCAAACGTTTATCCCTTCGCTTAGCTTTATCCACCCGTCGAGCGTGGGTACAGCGGTGGAAATTACACTCAGTGGATATACTTATAGAAATATACATCGCCTTCTCCTCTGTCGCCATGCTTTAGCATTAGGGAAAAGATAATTAATTTTATCCCCTGTCAGTGGATAAAATCGGGGGAAAAAACTTTTATCTCCTGCCCATGCTACCAGTGCAGGAACAAAATTAAATATCAGCTCTGCCGTCATAAGGAAAAAAGACGCATCTGTCATTTTTTTCGAAATAGAGTTAGACACATATTTGGCATCAAAACAAAAAAACGCATCTACCAGTACTTACCAGAATTTTAAATTTTGTTTAAACATATCACAGTGATAAGTTTAAACAAAGTTTAAAAATACTGGTAGCTGCGTTTTTTTGTTTTGATGCCAAATATGTGTCTAACTCTATTTCGAAAAAAATGACAGATGCGTCTTTTTTCCTTATGACGGCAGAGCTAAATAATTACATGAATCACTTTTGTAAGTTACAGTATTCGATAGCGCCGATCGAAGTAATTTTGCTGACTCTTTCAAACCATAAACGCCAAACGCGTTGATAGTTGATACTGTTTTGAATAAAAACTATCTCCTCTCCAACCAAGTTTCTGCTTATTTATTACTAGTTGATGCCTGTGGCTTCACTCGCGTGGATTTAGCTTTTAAAAATCCCGCGGGAACTTTGATTTTCCAGGATAAAAAGTAGCCTATGTCACTCTCCGGGTCCTCGACTAGACCCATGCAAAAATCACGTCGATCCGTTGCTTTACTTGCTTTGTTGCGGCCTGATTGAAGGACAAACCAACAAACCAACAAAAACACTTCCGCATTTGTTATATAATTAAGGATAATAAAATAATAAATATAATAAAAATAATATATATAGTAAGGTTTAGAATTGCTTTTCGTTGACAATTTTAAATACCCTATCTTTTCAGACTTTTTTGTAAGTGCTTATAGCCTTTCTGGAGTTGTTAATACCTACCTTTGGTCGTACAGTCGTAAAATTAGCGTCGTTTGTCTTACTGTTGGAACAGTCCTTTATAGTTTTTCCAGTAGCCTATAAAGATTATATAGTGCTATTGATCTCGGAGTGAGTGATGCTACAAGAACGTATCAGATGCTACTGGTTACGCTAACGATGCCTTTATTTTTAAACCTACGTACCTACCTATAGTATTGTTTTTCCTATTAATTAATGTTATAAATGGGAAAGTTTGGATATATGGATGAATATATGTTTGTTGATTATGCTTTAAAGACTTAACCGATTTGGCTGAAATTTGGGACAGAGATAGATTATAGTCTGGAATAACACAGGTTACCTGACCGCGCGGTGACATCCACGGAGTGCGAAGTACCTCTATTACTATTGTTTCGAGGTCTTTTTCGAGTTTTGTTTTTCTCGATTGTAAAGCCATTTTTGATTCTAATATTTTTTTTTTATTTAAAAATTCATGTAGTACCATGGCACAAATCGTTTCACTTCGGGAAATCAACCATTAAAATTTCAGCGTGTATATACATATACAAAGTAGTACTAGGCTATTAGGTTCAACTAGACTTTTTTGGTCACATACTTCATTGCCGAAGGTTGTGTCCGTATGGTGGTGCGTTGTGGTGTTGCGTTGGTAACTATAGACAATGCCGGCTTTACAGTAGTGCAGGGTGTGCAACGCACACGGGCGCAGGGTTTTAGGGGGCGCCGCGCCGAGCCGCTCTTGCTTGCTTCCCGACATAATTTAAAATTGCACCATTTTTGCACCTGAATTTCCTGTCACTGGTGAAAATATAACTGTAAGTCAAACAGTAGTCTTGTATTGTAAGTATTCTATTTTGGCCGCGCGTCTAGAGGGCGCCAAGATATTGATTGCACATGGGCGCTACATGGGCTAGAGCCGCCTCTGACTATAGGCTTCCACTGTTCGTCCTCGGCTTTTGTAAATGCGGTTGTAAGTGGAAGGCCAGCGCAGCGGCTAGATTACAGCTACTGTCTTTTTCCATCTTGAAGAAAATTATTAAAATAAATAAGATTTTTTTGGGAATAGGTACATGGTTTAAATCTCTCATGGTCAACTCAAAGTTCAGCCAGATAGTTAAATCTATCGCGAGGGTTATATTTATTGTGCCATATTATCTACCTATTAAAATAACATAAATAAATGTTTCTCTTGTCTATAAAACCTTTATTGTGCACGATAAAAATCTTTGGTTATGGTTTTCTTCGCGTGGGAAATATTCTAGTGACAGAAAAAGTTTCATATGGTTTTATTTTTATTCTTCTTGATACCTTTAACCTTTGAAGGATATAATATCCTTCAAGCTTTAACCGTATCTTTGTTATTGTAATGATTAAATACTATCATATAATATTTATGTATCTACTAAATACAATATTTATAGAAATTTAAAAGTAAAAACGTATTCTTATGGGTGGTTTGTATAATAAGTTCCTAGACATAATACATACGAAGACCTAATAAATATTACTAATAAGTAGTAGAGGATTGAAACTAAATTATCGCAGACGAAGTCTCGAACAACAAATAGTAATATATAAAAAAAAAATTTTAATTATGGTTATTTTTAAAATAATTGCCAACTTTTCAAAGAATTCGGACAATAAGTTTTGCATTTCCTAGAAATATAAACCACAGCCAATACAAACTCGTAGTTCAGTCTGCATGTTTTTAAAATACCATAAAACGAATGGCTCCCACTTAATATTCCGAGCTGAGGATCCATTATAAATATTGCACTATTATAAAAAGACTAGCCAGTGCACACACCTACGTGAACGTTCTTGGAAGTGCCCATAAGCCTTCCGAAGTAACGAGCGTGGCTGGGACATCATCAGTCACTGCTTTTCACTTATAATGATGTTAAAAATGTTACCTAACAGCCGGTGTTGTCCGCCCATTGTACTTCTCAATACCCAAACAATATAAAAAATGTCTCTTTAAAAATGACTTCCAATTTATTTGAAGTATAAACAGTCCCATTTCCCATGACACCGGCACTGTTTAATAATCGGCTTCGTTGGTCTAGTGGTTAGTATCGACTGCGGATGATGAAGACCCGGATTCAATTCCCGGGTCCAGTAAAAAGATGAATTTGGTTCTTCGGTCAAGAAACTCACAGTACTGCGGATAATAATTATCAGCTATCTAACAGTGAAAGTCTCGTCAAAATCGGTCCAGCCGTTCCCGAAATTAGCGGCAACAAATAGACACTCAAATTTTAATAGATGTAACACTACCATTCGTAATGTCGCAAGTTTAAATAGATGGCGCTAGCTGTAGGTTGGCACGCGATGTCATTAATGGCTTTCATAAGACGCTGCTATAGCAAATATTTTCATTCCAGGCACTTCAATTTTATTTATCTTTTATAGAGCCTGGAGGTGGTAGGCAACCGAGGTAGCCAGCGCTACTGGTTTCATCAAATCGCATTATAGAAAGGTCCGCAATCGAAGGTGGCCGCCAACTGTCTGCTAGCTAGACAGCGTCGCCGGGCTGGGCGTTCGCCCGCGTCCGAGCGCCATCCTTCTTTATGTCTTTTGTGATTTTTTATTTGAACGACTTTGACATTTCGTAGTCGGACTTATTAAATTAGCCTTTGTATTTAAATGAACAATTGTAATTATGTGGACTACTTGGGTTGGCGAGCGCGATCCTGGGAGGTGTTCTCATTTCTTGCTGCACCGTGTAGGTATCACGATGAATCACATCAAGTTTTTGCTCTTTCCAATTCTGTATGGGTTTGTATTATGCGGTTTTCGACTTTTAAATTTAGAAAAGGATGCCTACTATCATAATATTAGATTTATTGCTACAAAACAGTTCATTAAAGTACCTATGTACCCAAGGAGCCTCTGGATATAGGTGGTGTAAGACCGAGGCCTGTGGCTGTCTATGCAAGGGACCTTTGCTCAGCAGTGGCTGATATAAGAAGAATATATACCTACCCATGTTATAGTTCATGCAATCCACGATGGGTCGTGACTCATGGTTGTGTGTGTGTCGTCGTATCTGTATAAATGTGAGCGAGAGGTTGCTCGCGCCTGACCGCTCTCACCTAGGCTCCTGATAGGCACGCACACTTTCGCAATGTGCATGTATACGACGTAACAAGTAAAGGTCACGCGCCCTCGTGAATTGCAAGAACTATAGGTAGGTACGTTTTAAAGTTTTTAATAACAAAATTAAGAAATTAAAATGTAATACATTAAAGTAGGCATAACAGTTTGTTTACCCCGGTCAACTTGTAATAAAACAAACCTCAGTGTGCCTTACCAGGGGGTCGCCCGCTGCCGGTAGTGTATCCCCCGCTGCTCCCCTGTCATTTGCCCATTAATATCCTTTATAAATATTTCTAATCAGCTACTCCGACCTGTTTGAAAATATCATAACCGTATTTACCTACTCTATTTCCTTCGGGAACATAAATTTTCTATCTTGAGAAGAGAAGAACCTAAGTTACCTGCCTAGGTAGGTACCTAACGTAGGTCTTAAATCAAGAATAACTTTATTCGAGAAGGCATTTCAAATTATTAAAGTTTCAATGCGCCAAGAGTTTACAAAAGCACATACCTAAGTACTTATACATTAATTACACAGTAAAATGATTTATTCTCTGTAACTCAGGATGAACATAAGAATTCTCATACAATGAGTAGGCACCTACCTTCACTATCTCCAAAATCAATCATTTACAATCAAACTACTCATAATACCATTGAAAGCATCCGAGGCATCCCCATGTATTTATGGAATCTTCGAATTCTAACCTCTGGTAACGATCATAGATTATAACTCTAGATATAGGATCTTTTTTGACTACCCACAGAAAAAAATAACCGGCATATTAAACATCGACAAAATTATGTGAGTTTGGTTTTAGTTAGATTAAGATAAGTAATGGGTTAGATAGTGAACCTGCTACTGGTTCTCGTGGGCCACGGTAGCTGCATCGAGGCTTGGGCAAACACGAACAGGAGCGACGGGCGACGGTAGTTCTGACACCACACTGACACTGGACACTATCTAGTCGTAGATATAGCGGAACGCGACGAAAACAGTTCAGCTTTTTCAGGCCCGCATCTCTGATTTTTCGGAGTTATTATAATGCATTCACTTAAAACTATTAAATATCACTAAATTATAATGGTGAAGGAAAAATTGTGGGCAAACCTGCAAGTGCTCTCCATAACGTTTTCAAATGTGTGTGAAATGCGAAGTTAGGCTGTAGGCCGTAGTCTAAATCTTCCTCATTCGAAAAAATACCTGTACCTAGTACGCCGACGTGGACAGTGGATTGAGATAGATAAGAAAATAAAATTTAAAAATGGTATCTCAGTATTTATAAAGGATTTTTTCATAAATTACCGTGATACACACCAAACTTTGCGGTGTCGGAACATCGAACAAGTCGCATTCGCACACCCATAAATGCGGAAGGAAATGCCTGTTTTCTATTTCGTGGAAGTAGCCATGGCATTGTAGGTACATTGTTACATGCACTGTGGGCAGTAGTCTTTATCTCAATCACGATTAGAGGCCTAGAGCTAGGGACTTTCGAAATCTCCCTGTCCTATTTGACTAAGCCTTTAGTATAGTACCCAGTAGGTATTTGTCGAATAAGAACCAAACTATTCACCATTAAGATGACATTTAGAAATATTTTGCGTCAAAACTTAAAGATAAAAAGTTTGAAAAATGTAGGTACTCAGTTTAAAAGGAGAAGTTTTTTTTGCACACCTAGATACTTAATGCTCATACGATTTGATGAATAGAGTAGGTAAGAAGGTATGTTCTGCTTTGTATTCATTATCTATGTATTATGTTAATACTACCATGGTTTTGCCCATTCAATCTTTTTAGCATACCTAGTGGTATGTATTGAATAGTTGGACGTTACCTACATACCTATCGGTATCGACTTTTTAACCCAATCAAAATACGAATTCGAATACTTAACTCTTAACTCCAACATTTGCAAATGCGAATTCGAATGTCAGATTATACGCGAATATTCGTGAATGCGAATGCAAAATATTAGTTACATCACTAATTAGTACCGAAAAGACGCGTGCTAATTTCATGAAAGACCGGACGCGTCACGTTGATCGGTAGTCTAATCTAAAAGCCGTCAATACTGTTATCTAGAACGACCCCAGTAAACCAAGTATACGGCCCATAAATGAGTCGACAAAACGCCGCCGCTAAATCCCCAATGGCTAGAACACATCTATAGGTGAAACCGCAACCGCGCATATGTGAAAACTTAAACCGCAACCGCGCAAGAAACGCGAGGTGCGTTTCTTAAACATGTCACAATATTATAATAATATCAACATATAATTGCAGACTGACTAAGTAAGACTTAGAAGATAATTTTTCTACACCTGTAAATTACAAATAAATGCCACTATTTCATACCCAAGACTTCGTCCACATTTATTTAATAAAAAATTCAAGGTGACAAGGGATACAATTTAAAATAACTCTTCTAGTTGAAACTACTAAAGTAACGCTTGTTCGAGCTTTTGAATCCATTGGTTAGGTATGCGTTATCTGTTAGCTTCGATCATAGAAAAAGTCTGTTAGTCAGTCAATCGGTTAAAGTACCTACTGTTTTATATTACCTGTATAATATGTAATTCTTAATTACATGGGAAACAGAATAGAGGATAATATGCAATTTCATAGTAAGTGCCACTCATCATTAAACATACAAAACCAGTGAGTGTGATTTTACAGATGCACAAAAGCTTTTGCTTATTAAAGAGCATTCAAATGTTTAATACCAGCTGATCATCCTGGTACCTCATAACCGTACGATAACTATTACCTAATATACAAATTTCGTTAACTACATATATCTGATATAGAAATAATTCCATGAGTATTTTCGTTAAGCAACTCTTTGCGTGCCGCGCTGCTTATGTGTACCCGACTTTAATAGTCTGAGATATTAAAGAGGAAGAAACTGCCAATATTAACAACGCATAACATAAAATACCACAATAAAACTTAATGGTACGTACGTCTGGCAAAATTTTATGCTAATCGTCTATAAAAATATAATAAAATTGTGACCTTGTTTGACGTCCCGCAGCGGCCAGTTACCAGATGCTAAGGTTTAGCGTGGTAGTACTGCTTTGTACTTAACTTTAAAGCTGGACTTATGCTAGACCATGATGGATCGGACACGAACCGAATACGTGTATTGAGAACAGTTAAGCGCAAGCCACACCGCAAGCTAACTTAACTTAGCTTTAGTTTATACAATCTGCTATAGCTATTAAGCGAAGCTATGTGAATGATGCGAAGCAACAGTGAAAAAACACTGACTTAAAATAAGCTAAGTTAGCTTCTCAGTGTGCCCTGCACCTGTGCTTACATATTATGTAGTTTTATAAAGCTGGATTGATGCTAGACCGCGACGGGCCGAGTATGAAACACGAACTGACCCCAATCATAAATCACAAATACTCGTAGTCTAGTGTCAACAATTATTATAAAATTTTAGAGCCTCGATAGTTCAATGGTATGTACTGAAAACCAAAAGGTCGGTGGTTAAATCCCCAATCGATGCACTATTGTCCTAGTTTCTACCCACTCTTAACATAACGCTTATGCTTATTTGGAAGCAGAGCGGTATATTAGTCTTGCTCAGCATGACTACTAAATAAAAAAAAATTAGACCTTGCCCAACTTTAATTCAACTAAGCAAGAGATCTTCATTATTTTCATAGGATACCAATTCACCTAACGTTAAACTCCATAAACGACAAAATAACCATAGCTCTACTACCATACCTACAATACCATAGGGTTGAAATCGCACTCTCAATCGGTTCAGTCTCAAGAAAGCTGTTAAAACGAGATACAAATTCGTCTTGTCAACAATCTGTCTCATTTGTCTTGAGTCTGAGCTGCCTAAGACCGGAGTACTGTCCAGTGCGTGCGGAGATGTAGCATGAATCCACCTTTATACTTAGTGCACTATTGAAGTTATTTTTACTTTGCATACTTTGTACCTAAGTACCGAGTAACGTCCTCAGGTACGTTTATTTATGCTGATGTGTTTAAAGAATTAACCAGTATTATCGTTTAATATTAGTAGCTTAATTTTTAATATGATGTAAATAAAAAGTACCTACTACAATAATTACATTAATTAGTGGCATAGTAGGTGTAAGTGACAATTTTATGATAGTTTCTTCAATATTTATAATATTAATTTTTATGAATTTGTTTAATTTAGATAGACACTATTTTGCATTTATATATTTATATGTGTAAAATATTCTCATGATTCTTGAAATAATAGATATGGAATCAAGTCTTGGCGAAAGAAAAACCTCAAAATAGCAAAACGGTCAGGGCAGCAAACTGAAAACCGTTTCACTATTGTCATACTAATATTTCCCTTCCCCCTGTAACTAAGCGTAAAGCTTGTGCTAGAAATCGGCATAGACAATATTCTTTATTCAAATAAAAAAAAATCTAGGTATGCATTCTAGATAATTTTTTCCGGAGGCAAGGACCGGTCCGGCCGAGCTCGCGGGCTAATCACGAACACAGGTAGCGTATCGCAGCATCTCGCTCGCGACACACTATCCATTCCGGTTATTAATGAACACGGACCATTTTCGAATTTCGCCGCCGCTCGGACAGCCACTGACAGCTGTTTATTTATCAACGTCCACTACGCGTCCAGAGTTGAAGCATCATCGGCAAATATTCGAATTTACATAAGAAAGTTGTGCGGCCGGCCCGCATCCCCGCATCGCATGCCCGTGTGATTGTTTCCAGAATTGCGCAATAAGAAATCAAAGGAATGCCCGCGCGCTATTTGCCGTATCGGTCGCAGCTGGTTTTTCTGCAATAACCGATCGTGTGTAATAAATTTCGCTCAAACGTTTATGCCCGCAACTGCGGAATTATCTCATTCTAATAATACCTAAACGTCAGACTTGCGCTCGTCAAAAAACCCTTCCCCGGAAAGCCTATTGAAGCGCGACTAAGGGGCCCTTTGCGCCGCCGTATTACGATTAATTGATGCTAATTAATAAATTAATTAACCATGTTCATACAACGCTTGAGCGGGCTCCGGTTTTTCTACTGCTACGTATGTTTTTATTTCTGTACTACATTTTTATTGCAACAACATTCTCCCTTTTTGCTGGGTGCCTGGTGATCTACGAACGACTATGTATCTACTTGTACGGCATCACTGTCTTCGTTTATATGAAGTGTAAACTCTAAAGTGTAAAAGTTTGTTTGACGGCAAACTTGATCGTAGTATGTATCCTCCCCAAGTGTGTTAGTAAGCAAAAATTCCTTCTAAGCTATGTTAGTATTGCTGTTTAATGACATAAGTGGCCTGATGGCCACAGCCACACAATGTTTTACAATTGGGCAGCCTATTTAATATTCTTTATTCCAGCAGCGCTATTCAGTAAAATACAAACTCACTTCGAAAGCAAACTCACTTCACCAATCACGGAATAGTAAATAAAGTCTAGAACGGTTATGACACTTATCCTAATACAAAATAGGAGCGAATGCCTATCCAATCTCGATCATCTTATTCTGTGTTATCAATTACGTAAATTTGAACGAGTGAATTCGCTTTCAAAGTGAGTTTTATTTTAGTGAATAGCCCTACAGGATGCTGTTGTAACAAATACACTGTATTTTGTAATTAATTTATTAATAACAAAATACAGTGTAAATGAATTAATCGCTATGAGCTCCTAATTGGGACCATGTTATGACTGACATTAATATTTTAATAATAACTGAACCGGTGCCGAATTTCGTCATTATTTATGTCATATTTTGTTATTTTGATATCGCTGCTTTATCAATGTAAAGGCATTGAGCAGAAGGTTTTGCCGACTGCATCTGAAACATACCTGAATGAATTTCGACAATCAGTTCTTGCCTTGGACTTCAACGATTCATATAACGACTAATTAAAGCAATGTTATGGATATTATTTGCAATTAACCTCTAATCCGGATACCTATCTGGTCTGTGGCTTACATTTTAATGTTTTATTTATGTAATATTCAGATACCTATATGTTTTCATTGATTAATATTGGGGTTTATTAAATAATTTATTAGCAGATTAATAAGAACTTCTAGCATTTTAAGGACTACTTATTCATGTAAAAGTCTCCTTCAGTAGCAACTAATACTATAGCTCCTCTCCTTAGCAAAGTGGTTACAGTGGTTTACCTATAGGATTATCATAACCATCAGGTCCAATCATTGACGAAGTTTGTATTGGCAATTTCGCGATTGCAAAATGCGTCGTTGCCACTACAAAAATTACAACTCTACGTTCTCTACCCGTAATCAGTAAGGACAGCACACGTTGTACAACGATGCAATCTTCCAAAACACTAAACCCACGTGCGTTTGAAGTACACCGACAACCACCGAGTCGTCACGTACTCGCCCCGTACGGTTTATTCTCGAAATAATGCTCAGTTTTCGGAACACTGGGCATTCATTTTTCAATCTAGATATTGTTGTACGTGTTGTTGCGTTTTATTTCTATGCACCATACTAAGGCTAAGGTACTATCAGATGAACTAGTATTTACCTAAATTGAGACGTATAGATATGCTATCTTTCGCTCGAATAAGCTCTAAACATGGCCTTATAGTGACTAGTGAGCGACGCAAAAGACTTTATTTACTAAAAATAGTACCCCATCAAAGTTGTGGCAAAAGGCAAGGATGAATAACTCTAAGCTTCTCATCTTCTACTATATAAAAATAAGTCGGGTTTTCCTTCCTGACGCTATAACTCCAGAACGCGCGAACCGATTTCCACGGTTTTGCATTAATTGGAAAGGTCTCGGGCTCCGTGAGGTTTATAGCAAAGAAAATTCAGAAAATATAAAACAAAAAAAATTTTTCTTCTTTTAATCACCAAACGAAATGTTACATAAAACGAAGCCATCTGGTGGCGAAACGGAGTTCTCCGGGTTTGCTAGTTTTTACTAAAAAATAAGATAGCTAAACAGTCTCCTTAAAATAACGAAAAAGTGATCTATTATGCTTAGTCATACTTGAAAAAATATCCTCGGCGAACTGAAAAGATGATTTTCAATCACTTTTTTGGCACCAAATTACCAGCCCATATCTATGACATAAAACACCTGACTAGCTAAACAAAAGTTTATGAAGCTGGACGCATGAACATAAAGTAAGTTAGTAAGCATGAAAACTTAATGATTATACGAAGGTACCTACTTACTTAATTAAATTTCTAGAAATATTAAAACTCCTACATAGCTAAACTTTTCATCGACAAAAGAATTCACAAGACGAAGGCGACCAAGCGAACACGCGTCCTGCACAGGAATAAATACACAGACAAGCATTATATAGAGGAGGCCAATTTAACAGACTTATTGTCTCCGGGCAGCCATAATGCGAGACGCTGGAAGACGCAAAAGGACGAAGAGTTGCGGAGTCCCCGACTCCGTCCGATACAAAACAATGGTATTTAATCAACGATGATAAATGCTGTATTCGAGCACGTTTTTTAACGATACTGCCGTATTGTTTTGGCGGGAGCTTACCGTGGAATACGGAGATAAGTCGCCGCTGAGAGTGGCTTAGCTGACAAATTGGAATAAAAGAAATATTTATTCGTGTTGGCCGTCGTGAAATCTTCGGTTTTGGATGCTTATTGTGAACATTCTCACATTCTGCTTTAGCCGTATCTGAACGGCTCGTGTATCGCCAGATCGTAAAGTTTAATCTACATCAAATGAAATTGAAGATACCACTTCATTTTTTTTTTAAATATCCAAAAATTCATCTCGCAGTTAGTACACTCGAAGAAATGTAAATGTTGAGCTTTTTCTAGTTTACAACAACAGTAAAAGTATCTTATCGTATTGCATTTAGGTACCCAAAGAAACTTGCTTAGATCCCCAAGCAAGTAACTGGATAATGAAACGTTAAGGACATGTTGTGGTACAAAAAAATTAGTCATTTACATTTCTCTGAGCCGTGGACAGTGTGTTATACTGTTGGTCTCGGTTATTATCCGATAATAATCGTCGTAAACGGCGAACGCTACATGGAAATTATTCTAAGCCTGTCCGACTGGTTCATCATTAACGGGTTACGGAAGTCAGATGGCAATCGCGACATGCAAAAACTGGAAGTCTGTCACATATGCGTTATAATAATAAGCAGGCCCTGCTGAATTATAATCACGGGAACATAGTACCGCGAGAGACATTTGACGATTCAAAGGGGCTTGTAAATGCCTACTTGAATAAAGCATATTTCGAGTTTAAGGATATGCCTGCAACTGATAAGCGAAGCATAAGTTCGAATGTCGATGTCAGTCGTGCAGTTTTGTATAAATCACGATATTTTGTTGAAATAACGCGGAGGAATCGATCGGCATCTCGCGGTGCAGGGCCGGGGTAATGTTCGGAGGTGCTCGTAAATTTGTGCGGTTAAACAGCAGGGCGCCTGCGACCGAAGCGACACGGCGGACGGATAGAGCAACGCGTTGATTTATGGCGGCCCCGCTGACAATGCCTCATGTTCGTTCGATTCGCGGATTGCTGGAGAATTGTTACAGCAAAGATTATGTTCAGAAAATCTGTGGCTATTGAACAACTTCAATGTTCAACTTATGGAAATATTTCCAATTGAATGAAGGAGACAGATTGTTTTCTACATATAGCATTAGGTATCACGATTTTCTCTTCATGCTGTCAGTCAACAATAGTTTGCAATCTGCATCTCACGTAAATATATGCTTGTTGCTTCCTTGTCTAAGTCATCTTTATCTCAAACCAATCCCGGATTACTACTGGATTATCTCTCGAATGAGATTGTCTATCACGCTGGCCAAGTGCAGATTGGCAGATATTGAGAACATTATGGATAACTCTCAATGATGCAGGTTTTCTCACGATGTTTTTCCTTCATACCTTCATCGTTATAGCAAGTAATATTTAAATGCTTAAAACAACATAACTCTGAAAACTTAGTAGTGTGCCTGAGTTCCTAATCCCAAACCCCTGAAAAGTAGACTGAAGTCACAACACTAATACTCGAGTATCATCGCTTTAGCTTAAGAAATGGATTTATGTAGCTATTGACCCGTATCCCTCACTGTATTAACATAGTGAGAAGATTCTTCGAAGAATTTGCAGATAAATATGTATTTGTAGTTGGCAAAAGCCTGTTTAACAATTAAATCTTAATCACATTTTAATTGAAATTAGCAGATATAATGTCCCTTAAATGACTTATCGTCTTATCGAGAACGATTGACATTATTTACTTGCGATATACGAATTCAGTTCGCACACTGATTTCGTGGGCTTACTCTTTTTCAAAAGCCCGAATATAGCCTAATTGGTGCAAGTTTACAAATGGCGTTCTGGATTCTGTGGATACCTCGGCAATTCGCCCGTGTGACCGTGGGCTGAGCTCGGCAGACACCATCTCGGGCACATTCATTCGTTCAATCACGTTAGTAAATGGACAGTAACAAAAACGACGATTCATTTTATTAGTCGCCGAATGAGCAGTACCCACTCCACCGTCCTAACTCACCAACGGAGTACTGGAGCTGAATAAGAATGACGTAGTGGGAACTCTCACCTACTTTACTTCGTTCTGGGGATATAAAACATCCTTTATTGACAGGCTATCATCGAAAAAGTAGAACATCGGAGCGGCTGAATAAATCATTCCCTCTCAAACCTGGCACTCGCGGTGTGCAGTCGGTCGATAAGATTTCGGGGCATCTGCAAAAACAATTATGTCGATCCAGAATGTTGTATTCCTGTCTTCGTCGTTTTGCCTCTAGACGCCGGGCGGTGCTGCGGCCGCGATGTTGCAGTGGCATAATGCGTGCTGATAAATATTTATACAGTTTATTCCTTCTGATGGTCCCCGCGCCTCCGCTGTGTAGTATGTATTATCCTGTATCTCAACCGATTTCATAAGAATAACTGTTTTGCTACAATATACGAGTTGTATAGGATTAACATCTGATACAAAAGTGTTTCGCTTTGATTGTGATAATATTGTCGTATCGTAATTTTAGAGCCGATGGATGTTCATTGAGGGACATAGGCCTCCTGCAAGTATCGCCACAGGGCCTAAACTTGTGCCACTATCGTCAATTGGCTCTCAGCGATCAGCTTGAGATCGTCGCGTCGGTACCAACTAGTACCAATGCTGCGTTTCGTGGTGCGGGATTGGACTCTAACTATTCCTTTTCCGTCATCTATATGAAATTCTAGTGTGTATGGATAAAAAATCATAAAAACTATGCCTGACTGTAGATAAGTCACTGTGAATATTATACTGTGGTTCATATTTTATTCTAATAAATATCCTACATACATAATAAATATATATGCATCAGCTCAATCGGGAAACCGGGAATTGGTTCTGAGTCAGCTTGCAAGATTAGTCCTTAATATACACACATACATTGCAAATTAAAAAATAATAAAAGCTTGTAAAAATTCATGTGACCCGTGGAAAGTAAAGTGAGACAGCGCAGGTGTTAGGCTCCGGCGCTTGTGGTGTAGACGGCCAAGAATTTCGACAGTTTTCATAGAATCAAATCCCGTCTAAAGATTGTTGTCTCGAAGAATTCGTGTCTGGTGGTGGACAAAAAGGCGGGAATGTCCGCCCCGCGGCGCGCCCGGCGGTCTTCGCCGCGCAAGCGTTGTCCCCAGCGGTTTTTGGTGCTCAGAATTTTCATAATGATATTTTGATAGATGTCTGATGTAGGCAATAAGTTTTTGTATGTGCTCAGAATCTATAATTGGATTTTGCGGATTCCATGATACAGCCTAGCCAGGCAGTTGCCAGGGGTCCGGATAAAGCCGGATACTGTCAGGCTTTTTGGTTGCGTGCGCGGCCAAATTAGACGGTGTCCGGCCTGCCACCCGGAGCGCAACGGGTGGGATTCGAACATGCGACCTTTCAGTTTCCAGTCCACACCTTTAACCGTTGGGCTATTGAGGCTCGAAGCTGGGTATCTAAATCTATTCTTTAATCAGTCTCTTCGCACCTAGAATCACATTAGACCTAGATCCCTCTAAACATAGGATTATTTGAGCGTGGACACAGGCGCAGAGCTAGAGACGCGCAACATGCCCGCGTCGGCGTATCAGATGCCACGTGACGGCATTTAAAACCAGGAATCTTCCCAGAAACGGGACATCGAGAGAATCATGTTGACGCTATCTGAGATTTGTTCTAGCTTCCTACGGGCGAGATTTCGAATTTATATCGTCGGGGGGAAATAAATTTAAGAAACTGCAGCGAGCTCTTTTTCATTACAAAGCGAATAAACCAAAGCCTCTTAAAGCACTTGTAAAAGTGCGGACTGAACACTGAAAGGTCGACGGTTCAATCCCCACCAGTAGTAGGTAGGTACAGTTGTCATACGTACGTTACGCTTTACGAAGAAAGTCGGGCGCCGTGTGTCATTTATATTATAGTAGGTAGGCTTTATCTATAAGAATTTTTTTTGTCAAGTTCAGCTAATAGGACTCAGAGTCATCAACGTAGGCATGCAAAATAAACATGCGAAATTTGGATGTCTATAACTAAGAGAGTATCTAAGCATCCACGGAGAGTATTTGAACCTACTACCTACTATTGATTGAGATACCTAATTTAAACACGATGATAAAAATGTTGATCAAGGTAAAAATGAAGAAAACGAATCAACTTTAAAAAAAAACTGAAAAAAACATAAAAGAAGTCCGCCATTTTCAGTGACATCTTACATTGGGTTATTTATTATGCGTGTGAAATAATCATGCCGGTAATCAAACAATGTCTCCGATTTCAGAGATATTTAGTACACATTTTTATACAAATCTTGTGAAGGTCGATGATAAGTAAGAAAGAAGAAAACGAATCAACTTGTTGAAAGAAAATATTCTGAGACTAGTGGAACCTAGCACAGAAAAAAAACATGTAAAATGCCCGCCATTCGCAGTGACATCTATAATGACATTGGCGTATTTATTACGCGTGCGAAATAATCATGCGAAATTGGAATGTCACCGATTGCAATATAAAAGGTAGAGGATGTGTTTGAATAATTCGCGGTGTCGTACGGCGCCGTGGCAAGCAATTGTCGCGGACAGTGCTTAACGATAGCATCGTGCCGACCGGCGGTCGCTGGCGCCGATCTAGATCGCGGACACTCCACAGACTTGACTGTGGATAAACTTATAAAGTCCTCGGCGCTGCGGCGAAGCGGCAAGCACCCGCGCAATCCCTTTGAGCACCTCAACACCGCCCGCCGATCGTGATGGCATCCTAGAGCCGACGAGAACCATTTTCGCATGCGCTTTTTTCACCAGGCATTGCCATTCAACGCTCAGTCGATCTTTTTTTACGCGATTGATTTATTTAAAACTGAAGTTTAACAATAAAACTTGTAGGTTTTGTATTTTTGCTGATTGTATCTATTTATTTACAAGTGACTTGACTTGTGAAAGATGTTTCTCTGCCTATTACATAATTACTATGTCTGTCATTTATTTTCAAACACATTATTATTACTACTGAAAAGTGAAAATGTTTACAAAATACAATATACCAATACAACATCCTGAAAAATAATAAAATGAAATGTGTCCCACTTGCTGCGGGGTAGGACCCCAGCAGCCAGTGGTCAGGGCTCCAGAGTGAGAAACCTCCTCACAATGCGTGTCGTCTCAAGGAGTGCCGCCTTCTGTATCCTGCCCTTGATACAAGTGATAAGCGAAAGTGTATGATCAAAATTTATCTAATAATTTATTTACTACATTTTTTATCGTCCGAAAGACCGAAACGGCAATTAAACTTGGTGTTACGTCGCTTAGGATTTAATCGAGTTGAATACCTGTGAGAATAACAAGGCTATACTTTTTATCCCCTGCGGAATTCTTAAAAAGAATTTCACTCAAAAAATCACGGCCAAAGCTAGTGACATATAATTTCGAAAATAATGCAAGTCCCACTCCAAATTTTGGAGATTCGGTCATTGCCGTTGCGGCTGTTGACACAGCTTCCATTCATTGTAATTCCTTCACTGATATTTTCTCATTGAGATTCTCATATTCGAGGCACATAAAAACTGTCAACTTGACTGGCGAACGGATGTCCTCGCTGACCAAAATCTGTAACAGAGGCGAGCAAGAAAATAAATAAATCCAATTCGCTTCATTGGAATGCCATTACACTTTTTAGGTGTAAATTTCGACACCAGCAGTGTCGATATTCCCACTTGTAACTTGCGACAATGTATGGGCACGCACGATTGTAGAAATTCCCATGTTTTTGTGTGCACGAATCTTATTAAATATGAAATTAAACTGGCACTTGTAGGTTCGGTTATGTGATAATGAAGCATGGAACCGGTTGATACCGGTACCATGCTACGATAACCGGTTTAATAAATTAATAAATAATCAATCAAATAATATTATTGTTTATTAATTTATTAATGACAGTAAGGTTTCAAAGTTGCATATTACTTACTAAGGCTACACAATCTCTTGCCTAATTTATCCAAGTACCTACTTACAAAGGTAACACTTCACTGTAAGTTACTCATAAGAAAGCTTCAAAGTTGGAAGGTAAGGAAGGTAAAGTTTATCAGTTACCTTACTTATTGAAACGGGGTAAGTAAACTTTGCGAGGGAATCTGCATGCCTGAGAGTTCTCTATATTTCTGTGAAGGCATGGAAAGTCTGCCAATCTACACCTGTCCAGGTTGGTCGACTAGGTACGGCAATAATCTCAAGAGTGCCAAGATGATGACGATGGTGATGGGTTGAGATGGGTTGAGATGGAGATGAAGTTCCGGCAGTAATAGGTATAGGTACATCGAATTTGAGTAAGAAACAATCGACTATGCTCAGCTCTGTAGAGCGTCGTCTCTGTTACATTCCGATGTAACGTTTTGTTGTTTCATGCGACTATCTCTCATATTCTAAGCTCGATGTAACGGAATAAGTATTTACCAACTCAAATTATTATTAATTTAGTAATTTGAGTTGTGAACTAACTTGTTGCTCAATATGATAAGACTACTGTCTACAAGACTATTGCCAGGTAGGTACCTACTGTTTTGCTCATAATTTTTTCAGGGTCTGCTGTAGGTCCGTGTATAGGTTAGTATGTAATTACTTACCTATAAAAGAAATATTTTAAACGAATTTTTACGAAGTAATATGAAAATTACGATAGCCGTAAATGAGCTGAAATTTATTGAGTTTGGTATTTATCTTCGCATTATTTATGGTCATCCACAAAAAAGATTAATTGAAACAGATATATTGCTTTGTAATTATTTTAACTTATTTATCGCTCTTGTTTTTACAGATATTTTAATCAATAATTTAAGCCTAAATAACAACTAAATGATAAAATTTATAAAATAACCTAACACCAATTAAAACTATCTAAAACCTCGTCGATGTCACCGCTGCAAAGTGCCTAAGATGCTGTCAGCATTTTCTCTTTAGATGACTAAATTAATTTTTTGGTCAAGGTTGTTGCCAGGCTCTTGGATTCCCGACAGATTACCCCTTTTGGGCTCGATTCGTTACATTCATTCATTCAACCCATACGTATACCTAATCTGTTTCTACACGCCATCGTACCGGAACGCCAAATCGCTTGGCGGCACGTCTTTGACGGTAGAGTGGTTACTAGCTACGGCCAAAGCCTCCCACCAGGCAAAAAAAGTATATTTCCATTTGTTGTGCAATACTGCAGATAAAGCCGCTCATATTACATACATAGTGCATACATAGTTGGTATTTAAACAACGTTATAAGGAGAAAACGCAGCATTAATGCGCGGGCGCTTCTTTTTATCAAGTCATTGGGCGCTCTAAAACAAAGTCGACAACCTCGAGCCACCAAATTATAGTGTTTAAGACTTTTAATATAACGCTAAAAAATGTACGTAAAATTATAAAATCGATGGAGCTCATAATATATGTAACGTTGCCTCCTGGCACCCATTACTTAGGTGCGGGCTTGTTATTAAATTCGGCCTTATTTATTTATTTATGATCGTATGCGAGTGCATTCGTAAGTTTTTTCGAACACATTTAGAAAGAGTCTTTGAGCTATAGGCAAAAAGCATATAAACATTTGGAACACTATCTAATATTATAAGATAAGTAAATTCACACCTAACACTTACATATATTTCCTTTCTAATTTGTAGTTCTGAGTATTTTGTTATTTATATGAGAAATAAGAAGCAGTAATAGCCTAGTATGTTAGGAGTTTCTCTGAAGGAAAAAAATCGCAATGAAGAGTTCCGTAGGAGAACCAGGGCCACTGACATAGCCCATACCATCAGTAAGCTGAAGTGGTAGTGGGCAGGCCATGCTTGTCGCAGGAGCGATGGTCACTGGAGCCGGAAAGTTCTGGAGTGGAGACCGCGAACAAGCAAGCGTAGTGTGGGGCGCCCTCCAGCAAGTTGGAGCGACGACATAAAGAGAGTGGCGTGAAGTGCCTGGATGAGAAGGGCTGAGGACCGGGTGTGGTGGCGCTGTTTGGGAAAGGTCTATGTTCAGCAGTAGACGTCCGCAGGCTGAAATGATGATGATGATGAAGTGCCTATTAGTAGTTAGGATTGTGGACTATGGCCTATATCCCTTCTCTGAGAGGAGATCTGCTTCGGTAGAGAGCCGTTGATAGGTTGCTAATGATGTTGATTGGTCTGAAAATATATTCTATTCACTGTACTCGTAAATTACATAAGTAAAATCCCAAATTAGATTTTTTCAAAATAGTAGTCAGTACCTATTGATCATAACATAGCTAACTTATGCGTAAAAACCTGAAAACTGGTGATCAATTTAATTTTAATCGTTGATTAACTTAGACTAAACAACGCCGTTTACAATAAATAATGATTTTGTAAATAATGTACCTACATATAAAAATACGTTGAATAGGCTTGACAACGAAGTCTAACAAGAAAAGTCGTCACATCAATTAAGTTCCGTTGTTAACAACTGTTTTAATACATAAGTACGATTAATTTACATACGTTTGTAAATTCTTAATCTTAAAAATAAATAAGAATTAGAAGAGGTGTCAGTGTCGACTGTCGATCGCCTAGGCGTGAACATTCACTCCTCGAGGATCGATGATTAAACCGAGTTAATTAACTAGGTGACTACATAAAATATCGATTTGAATAGTATAAAATAAATAGCAACTTTAACTAACGACTACATTACAGCAATACTCAATTATTAAGAAACATATTTTAATTATCAATATTAAAAAGAAAGAATAATGCGAGAGTGAACACAACAAAAAGGTGCCAGTGTCGATCATAACGCCTAGGCGTGAACATTCGATCCTCGAGGATCGATGATTAAACCGACTTAATTACAAGGATTCCTACATAAAATATCGATTTGACTAGTATAAAATAAATAGCAACTTTAACTAACGACTACATTACAGCAATACTCAATTATTAAGAAACATATTTTAATTATCAATATTAAAAAGAAAGAATAATGCGAGAGTGAACACAACAAAAAGGTGCCAGTGTCGATCATAACGCCTAGGCGTGAACATTCGATCCTCGAGGATCGATGATTAATTCCGAGTTAATTACAGGGGCGATCACATAAAATATCGATTTGGAAGTATATTCAAATCGTTCAGGTGGCTGGCCCGCCCCGGCCGCGGGCGCGAACACTCACATAGAGAGGAAATTTTTAAAAGTGTTATTAATTTACGACTATGGTCGCTGGAGCCGGAAAGTTCTGGGGCCCAAGTCTGCTATTGCAATTGTAGTTACATTGCCTATCAATGACATCCCAATTGCTACTTTTAGCAATTTTGGTAGTCTACTAATTCAATGGCGTCACAATTGTTTTCCGATGGTTTGCCACTGACACATCTAGCTTTGAATCTAGCTTAAATAAACGTTTTTAATATGTAATTTTTTTTGAAACTCATTTCGGCAAACGCTTTTTAAGCTAATTGCAATACCGAGGTATGATTGAATTACAATCCAATTATAAGAAATCAAACGACCATTGTGAATTTAGTAGACTACGAAATTTTGGACCAATGATAATTGTATTGTAATTGTATTGCGGATCCATGACAATGACATGTAAAATAGCAGACTTGGGGCCCTGGAGTGGAGACCGCGAACAAGCAAGCATAATTTTAAGTCACCCGAAGGTTAACGACCTCGAAGTACACAATTGTTTTGATTCTGTAACTCAATGGCTATCACAAAATTAAAGCCACTGACATATATTATTATATGACATATATTTATTATCTATGTAGGTATAGATCTCTTGAAAGAATCGCCACAGAACCCGACCTCGTGCCACCTGTTTATATCTGCTTAAAGTGAGTCGCTTGAGATGTTCCATTTACCAAGTGGGGTTTTCCAACGCTACGCCTGCCGGTGCAGGGTCCCCCTTTCAGCGCTTTGAGACCCCAATGCCCATCGATAGGTACCTAGGAAACTATAGGTACCCCATGATTTCCTGCAGTAAAATAAAAGTAGAGAGTAGGTTTAAAAATTCTTTCGTTGCATTTTGTAACTCTGTGGTCAAGACAATAAGTAATATTTTGTTTTTGAAACTAAGTATAATTTATTTCTTCTAACTTCCCGAAGCTACTGGTACCTTCTTATATCCCTAATATACCACCTGATTATGATGCAAGATTGTCATTAATATATCTAATGCTATTCATTTTACGAATATATTTTAAGAACTATAATAAAATTATGCTTAATTTTTTTTTACAGTTTGAAAGTTTATACTGCCCTGTCTGATAATTTAATTTCAATCCTGAATTTCCGTATAGGACTCAAGTCTAGTTTAAAAATATGGAGCTTTCATAATCACCAAAATACTTAGCAATTCATTAGGGCTAAGACATGAAATGTAGCGGGAGCATTTTAAACTTCTGCCTAATCGAGATGGTAAAACTGCAAAAGTTCGCAAATTGTTACTCTACGCTGGTGTGGGTATGCGTCGAGAGCAAGTCTTTTTCGCTATCTCCCAGATTTATCTCTTTAAACCTACCTTTCTCGGATCGTTTGCAGGCAACATTAGCGAGGGCAGATGCATCGAGCACGAAGTGAGTTTCCCAATAATTTCATACTCGGCGAGTCGCGATCGAGAAGTCGTGGTATCGTTGAATACATCTTTAGCCGACGGCTGAGAGCTCTCTATGTACCCTTATTAAATGCTAAATAATTGTAACTCTATACGTATTTGTAACTCTTTTGAAATAATTAAGCTTAGATATCTTTACTTACCGATAAGGTCGCGGGCGTCATCTAGTTTTTAATAATATCTAAGTATCAAAAAAAAAAGAAAATATTGAGTGTTATTTCTTACTAGCGCGAGCGACCCGACCCGGCTTCGCACGGGTGGACATAAGATTTTTTTTTAACCTCCTACCTACATTTGTCCTACACAAAGAACATAACATTTTAAAAAATCTATTGCTGGTTTCTTAAATGGTATCCCCAAAACATTTTACTAGTTACATCTTTCGTCTATCTAGGCTTGTAAATAAAAAATAAAAGTATCAATTCTCCTTGCCAATTTTGTAAAAATGGCGACGGAAGGCAGGCAAGTGGAGGTGTGCTCGCACAGGGGTAAGTTAGTCGAATGAAATCTTATTCAAATCATCGAAATGATTAGATTTATCATAATTAGTAAGTAATTAAAACCATGAAATGTTGATATATAGTTTTATCTTCGCATAATAATAAATAGAATTTTCACAAGCTTGTTGTCATTTTCTATGTCCTATGCAGAGGACAAAAGTAGGCAATAAAGTTTTGATAGTTTAACTACCTTTGTACTTTGTATAGTACATTGTAAGTTTTTGTCAATTATTTATCTATTTTCTAGCTTATACAGATAATGATATATTACTAGAAGCATTAGAAGACTCATTGTTTGACTTTTCGGGCGAAAATTCAGATCGTAATCTAGAGTTTATCCCTTCAGAGCCTAGTCGAAGATCCAATGACCACTAGACTAGAGATTCAGACAGCATTTCAAACCAAGATGATCTCCAGTGATTTGGAATTAGCATCTTCATCATTGTTTCGCTCAAGAGGATGTGGAAGAAGTGTTTTGTGTGGACGTGGACGTGGGCATGAACGTAGACATGGTTCTGGTCTTGGCAAGCAACTTCAATGAACGCAATCTTTGTCCTAATTTACTCGATAGATTGTAAACAGGAATCGCCAAAACAACGGCTACTTTCAAGATACATGGACGAAAGATACCTGAAATTAATGATTTGACGCAGCCAGAATAATTGTTAGGTATATTTTACGCCTAACAGGAATTATTATTCCAATTTTCATCAATATTTATAGTAATTTTAATTAATAACAATCTATGTGTTATCTATCGATAAATTCTTAAAAACATTATTATTTGTCAGAAACCGTCATGTTTCTTTTCTGACAAACACAAACTTGGCTAAGTAACTTATCGACAGGTTACAGAAACAGTAGAGGGCAATCTTTTCTAAATCATCAATGCAAATGTACTATTCTAAACTTATTGATCTCCAAAATTACTGACTGATCACTACATAATGTTTATTATATGCTCAGTTTTGTTTTGTTATAACAAGAAATATATTATTACACGACTACAGCAAAGGCAAAAGGAAGGATTATGATTTTAGCAGTCTATTTATGTATGTTTATATGTATAATCGTATGTATGTATGTGGTATATTTACGTATGCTACGGTGTAGCGCCTAAATTACCGAGCCAATTTGGATAAATCAGGGGTCAATCGATTCTTTCTTATATTCGGGATGACATTAGTCAATATGACGGATTTTATATCCAATTTTCCATAGTCTGGTTACAGTTTTTAAACATTTTTCATATCATGATAAATTTGTTTGGAGCAACGTTTTATTTTTGTATTTTTTTCTGAAAATTTATTATGTATATAACATAAGGCAATAAATGTTTGTTATATTTTGATTCTTATCCAATTATAATTGCATTTAATTTCCTGAAACTATTCTATGTCCTATACAAATCACATAGTAATATCGTACTGTTGTCCTACGTATAGGACATAGTGAAAAACAAATTTTCCTAATGTAGGATTTTTTTTACTATTTTTCCAGTATATCGTAATCTATTAGCAATATTATACTAAAGTTTCAAAAACATATTCTAAAACAAGTGTCTCTGGTAGGCAGGAGGTTAAATAAATATAGCCTATGTTTATCAGGGTGAATGTAGCTTTCCAATGGGGAAAGAATTTTTGAAATCGGCACAGTAGTTTTTGAGTTTATTCATTACAAACATACAAAAATACAAATCTTTCCTCTTTATAATAGTAGTGTAGATAGTGTTATATGACAAATGGCAATAATGCAACGGGCGAGTTTCTAAAATTCGATTCATGGGACATGGAGGCGAATTTGTTTAGACTTATTATTTTATTTTTAAAAGGGTCTATCTGTTATAAATCGTACAAGAAAAATTTTAAGAACTGTAACATGAATGCGGACTTACGCTACGTTAGACTTTAATTTTTTCTAGGCAACTATTTCAAGTCTAAAATTTTTTAATTCCTTGAACAACCGGTGCGATCGCTGGTATCAACTAGTTACTCCTCAATATAATGTTCCCACTTCATAACTCAAGGCGCAATAAGCTTACAAAATCCTTTACCGCCCTTGCAGTTTGTGGGCGGGGTCGATAAAACCGGAGATTCCCCGGATTGTGGCTCCACGATGAATCAAATCTTCCCTCGTATTTCAAAACATCTATTTGTCTTGCGAAAATCGATTTCTATATTGTTCCGTAAATTATTTTCGCGATTCGACTCGATTGTGGCTATTGCTTTATAAAAGTTTGCTCCTATACTTTGTTATTTAAAAAGCTGAACTTGTTTCCACGTAACTATAATATAAGTATAGTTGTTGCATTTCATGAGGGCGCGTGAGCTTTACTTGTGGTTACGTCGTGTACATGCACATTTCGTAAGTGTGCGTGTCTGTCAAGAGCCTAGGTGAGAGCGGTCAGACGCACGGAAGCTCTCGCTCACACTTATACAGATACGACACACACACAACCATAAGCCACGCGCCCTCGTGAATTGCAAGAGCTATAACAGAACACTTAAGTAGTCAGTGGATGGTGTAGTGAGTAGTCTATGGTAAAGTCATAAAACCAGCTAACTTAGAAAAAATACAAGTACTTAGGTAAGTAGACAGATTAGAGCTTAACATACGTGTCTTCAACATTTTTTCATAGTTATGTAGGTAAGTAGGAACGTACTTGTGTGTGATCACGAACTACAAAGCTAAGCTGAACAATTAAATTGTGCTTGTGCCCAACGATTTTTAAGATAAATTAAGTTGTCAGCTAAGTTATTGCTTTTCTACCTTGCGTCATGAGGTCTGTATTGGATGCATGTCTAGAAGATGTCTATTCAATCTTGCCTTGACGATACTCAAGGTATAGTTCTTGCAATTCACGAGGGCGCGTGGCTCATGGTTGTGTGTTTGTCGTGTCTATATAACGAGAGCTTGTTCGCGCCTGACCGCTCCCACCTAATCTCCGGACAGGCACGCATACTTACGCAATATGCGTGTACACGACCATGTAACCACAAGTAAAGCGCCCGTATCTTCGTGAGATAAACGTACTATATCTAGTACCTATACGTGTAACGCGGACATATGTCACAATCATTACAACGCACCTGCACAGGGCTGTGCATTTACATATACCCCAACTAAAGCCCGTGGACGATACGCCACGGAATTCCGAATATCCATAAACGTAGCTGCCAGCATACCGAGGGCCATACTTAAAAACAAAATTAAAGGGGATAGCCGTACGATAATATGAATTAAAAATAATAAAACAAAAAAATAGGAGTCACGGATCGCCTCGAGTGTTGTTTTTTTTTTCAAGTTTTTTCGAAGGATGCCTGCGAACAGTCCGGCCGTATCTCATGACAATATCTTTGACGAGTTTTTTATGCCGCATTATTTTTAAATGCACAGCTTATTAATGGTTGTTTGGCGATTTAACGCCCAATCTAATTAGGCAAATGATATGTGTTTTAGGCAATGATCGATTTTATTGTGGAACCTATTCCTAATTTGTATTGATTGGTTTCTAAAGTGAATTGTGTGATGGATTGTCCACCTATAATAAAATTAAACCCTACCTACTACTACCTATTGTTGTATCTAGTTTTATGTAGGAATAGTTCTTTCATTTCACGAGGGCTCGTGGCTCATGTTTGCGTGTGTGACTTATCTGTATAAGTGTGAGCGAGAGATTGTTCGCGCCTGACCGCTCCCACCTAGGCTCCTAACAGGCACGCACACTTACGCAACGTGCATGTACACAACGTAACCACAAGTAAAGGAAACCGGGGCAGGTCGCTAGTCCCTACTAATGTTAAAGTCTGCCACTTCCATCCTTTCTTATTTTTAGAGATCCACGGAGCCAGTGATGAGTTGAGATTGACGAGGATTACAGTATAAAATTAGCCCTTTACACGTGTTTTGATTTATTTATACTCAAGTATCTACCTAATTCACCAGAACGTGAAGGTATGTGGGAAATCGTTTTCCCCTCGCGAGGAATATTTATCTATGCGCATCCTACAGGTGTACGGGGTACGGCGATGCATGATTAGTGGATCCTTGGAAATGGAATGACAATGTCTTCATTTAGCATCCACTTTCATTTCTTCTAATTTTAACCGACTTCCAAAAAGGTGGAAGTTATTTTTTATCACCCATCAAAAACGACGGGGTGTTATAAGTGTGTTCTTAGCTTCGTATTCGATGAAAATCGGTCCAAGATGGCCGCCGCCACAAAATGGCGGATTACTTACATATATTTTTTTCACAACTCTCTCAATATGGGTATCCTTTCAGATGAAAGCTAAGGGCTTGACAAGTAGAAAACTATATATGTACACTGATGTTCAAATCCAAGATGGTCGCGACCACAAAATGACGAATTACATATTGTTCTTTTAATTCACATGTCGGGGGTGTTTTAAATTTTAAATTTCACCAATTTCAATTTTTTTAAGTTCTATTACGTTCACCGATTTCTCTGGGATTTAAATTCATGAAAATTTTCGTCTAGTTAAGGGAGGTAGGTGCCTACCTATCCACGAGTAGGTACCTACCTAAACCTTTAAAAAATAATTGTTTTGATCTACGATCTTTGGTGCCACCAAGATTACACTTGGTGGCGTATTTACCTAAAAACAGAATGGTTTATATTCACTTGGTTAATGAGCATACTTGGTGAATGAGCATGTCAGTTGCACGCATCGAGGATCGAGCAGTTGCACTGAAGGCCGCGAATCGTCGGCTGCCAGTGGAAGGCATCAGGCACGAGCGTGTGCCGCGACTGCCGATGACTCGCGACGTGGGAACGTGCCGAAGAAAGTGCCAAACCGCACTGATGCATCTCACATCCTTTATCGTTCGATACCAACACGTTCTGTTGACAGCCTTGCACACGCCCGGTCGATGCACTTGGCGAACTTGTACCTACACTGCACACTTGTACAGGGCCGTATGTTTTCCCTATGCGGCTGACTTAGGTACTACCAAAGACTACTACGTACTAAGTAGGTACTCTCTATAATCAGGTAGGTACACTTTTATGTAGGTACCTACCTATAGGAGTAGGTACGAGTAATAATAAGAATTATGTAATTGTAATACCTACCTACTTTTTGATACAGTGCAATGTTGTAGATTTCCTAACTTACGAGTTTCTTAATTCGGTACTACTTACCTACTTATTCCCTTCCTACCTACTTACTATTTAAAATCATAATCTGATGTCTTTCATTATCCACCAAGTTATTTTGATTGGCTATATAAGTAGGTGGGTAGGTAGGTATGTACCTAAGTATCTAAACATTTTTATGGGCATTTGGAAAGCAGCTAGGTTGGAAAATATCTTAATTTAAGACTAACTAGTTGTATTTCACTAAATAAAATTGTCAAAGCTATCCTTTGGCAGGGTTCGTATTTTCAAGTCAAACTTGAGTAAAATTATTATAAAGTCCGAGAAGAAAAACTTGTTCAGCGCGAAGTTCAGTCCGCTTCAGGCGACATCATAATTTAAGGCCTCGTAAAAAACGGGTGTCTTAATAAATAAATCAACGGATTTTTTTCAGCGTCCATAAGTTAAGGCGGGAAATCGGATGGAAGTCGAGGGCGAAACTTTTAAAAAAGGAAACTGCTCTTGCGGCTGCGGGCGCGCCGTGATTGGCCGCGCGGCGGGGGCGGGCGCGTGCCGGCGCGCGATTGGCCCGCGCGAGACGCACTATAGGCGCGTTCATCTCGAGACACGAACAAATAGATTTTTTTTAAACAAGCAATTTTCCTATTCTTCTTGTTTGGCGACGTTTCTATAGTTTGTTTTTGCTCGGCCCCGTTCTGTATTGTTCGGTGCGACAATCCGCTCCCGGTTAATTCCCAGTGATATTAGCAACTCCGCGCATTGTTCCGGAGGTTGCATGTAACATGTAAATTCACTAAAAACTAGCGATTGTTCGAGCGAACACGCACCGCTCTGTAGGAAGCCGGCCGGCTGTAAGTTATTGCTAATTAACATAAGATACTTAACGCGATATCGCTGACTGAAGCCCATTGTGCATAAATGTAAGCTCTGGCGCTTAGGCTTTCAGTCATTTTACACTTTTTTATCAATAATTGATGTAAAGATATATAACACCCTATCTATTTAAGCACCCTACTAGGTAGTACTATTCATTATACATTTAATCAATGACAATACTTTAAGTTAGTTCTTGACTGCGATCTTGCAGCCCAAGATGGAAGCAGACTAACTTAAAAGGGCATAAGTAGGTATGTGTTTTAGGTTTAGGTTTAAGCCCTGCCGGAAATCGAACCCGAGTAGGTACCACTTAACATAATATAAAGTAATCAGTAGTATCTCATAAGATGTGCGAGTGAAGTCACAGGGAGTCCATGTAAGTAGGTAGGTATCTATCTATACGGACTAGCTACCTAAAACCCGAGATATCTGTCGAGTTGTGTACAAGTCGCGAAACTGAAATGGAAATGGTCGGGACACACCTATCTACCTATTAGGCAGGTATCAATGACAGTTCGGAGAACTGTCATTGGCGTCCCAAGGTGCTATTCAAATTAATTAATTTTTTAACGATAAAATTGGATGTGAAACTGTTTTCCTATTAGATACAATTGCCTACCTATTATTTATTATCAAATCCCTGGGGATACTATTAATAAATATTTAAAAAACGTAGTGTATCTACTTACCAAAAAAAAAAATTGTAAACGACACTCCAGTGATGTCACGTTACCAATTGATGCCCGCGACTTCGTTTGCGTGGATTAATAGGTATTTTAATTCTCGCGAGAATTCTCTTATTTTTTGGGATAAATGCCTATAGGCTATATTATGTGTTATTTCAGACCTATTGGTTCAGTCGTTGCAGCGTGATTGAGTAGGTAACAAACATCCATCCATCTATAGGTACTCCAACCATATACCTACCTATCCCTCGGAGGAAAAAAAATTTTGTGCTAGACCTATCCAGACTTTGCTTTTTATAATATTAAAAGGATTTTATTATAATTTCATGGCTGATAGAGAAGAACAAGAAGTAGGTAAGTAGTTCTTTGCTGCAGAGTATATTTTCGTCTATTAATAAATTCAAGTTTTATGGCTTTTCATGATTCGACATAAATCTCTTAAAATATTCATTAGGTGAAATGCAAGTCGTGCAGTTGGTCGCCGTGAATAATAAATACCTAGATGTGTATCGCGCGCCGAATCTGTAGTGCTGCGGACATGCCCACGGTTAGATAACAAAATGACAAATATTAACTTAAAATATGGTAGCCAGGTAAGGCTTAATAGTTACGATAGTTTAATTGTAATGCTGCGGCTACATTATTATGTAGTATCTACATGTCTACATTAACGTGCACCAGCGTGTCGATTCTCTAAAAATGCATCAGTGTAACGATCGCAATGGCCTGTGATTGGGTAAATTCACGGCGTTCTTGCGGCATCAATGCATTTTAACCAATAGCGATATCAGTCACCCGATAACGCCCGAGCGCCGCCGAGAGCTCCCGAGATGTGTCGAGATCGCGCCTATTTTCCCTCCAAATTGCACCCGGTTCCCATCAGGAAAAATATTCCGAACTTTACCAAGTTTTGAAATACATGGTCGGCATTTGCTTGCTTTCCTTAATATTGGGATAAAATCTGATGCTCGTCATAAGGTGAATTTCCTCAAATTAAAAATGACATTATTAGGCCACTTCTCCTATCTATAGCGCGAGTTATAGCTATTTAGCATCAACATAAAGCACGACAAGAACTGATTAGTAAGCGCGAGCGCACCCGATAACGCCCGAGCGCCGCCGAGAGCTCCCGAGATGAGTCGAGATTGCGCCTATTTTTCCTCCAAATTGCGCCCTTTGTTATGCAAAGCGCGCAGGCGCCGTGTGCGGGCCACAATCGCTCGTTTGTGTTCCGTGTGACGCGGCTTATCGCGCATCGCGGCCATAATGCTGGTGACCGATTAGAATACTTCATCACCCATTTTGGGCATGGTATCTAATTACCAGGAGCTCATTTCCTTTAAAGGTTCCATGACCCCTTTCATCTCGGGTGTATTAGAGCCTGCGTCTGGAGCAACAGGTACCTAGGTACTAGTTAGCTACTAGTTACCTATCTTACTATAATAATATTTGCTTTTCAGCATTCTGAATTCGTTAAAAACATATTCTATCCAAATTATAGATAGATACAGTTATCTACAATTTGGATAGAATATGATTTTTTGTTAGATCGATAGAATATCTAAGTCAATCTTATAAAGAAAGGAAACCTTTACGTAGACAGTTGAAAATGATTTTTTAAATTACTTAGGGCCGATTTCAGCAACGTAAAGTCTTGCTGAGAATAGGCAAAGTTGACGCTAATTTAAAGAGGCCTATGTCCAACAGTGGATGCATTCAGGTTGATGGCGATGATGATAAAAGTATGTCTTATTCTAACGTTTTGATGTTTTGGCAGATTTTCAATAGAAAAACTGTCAGAACACCCAATTTATTCCTCGGTTAAACGTCAATTGACGTCGGTGAAATCGGCACATACCTAATCGGCTTAATAATTTGAAAATTTTCAATTGAATGGATGATATTTTTACAACTAAACTCTGAGTGAATTTTTACAACTAAACCCAGCGATTTCACATCTTAATTATGACCTAAACAAAATGCCACTATGAAAATAATAAAGCTATTCTCTACCTAATCTCACCCCAGTCCCCAGTCAACCTTTCCTGCTGATTTATTAGGTACGTTAGTAGTTCATTAATTCATTATCTATCAATTAGAAATAGTTCCAACTCGAATCATTTAAAAGATAAAACATCAGTCTAACGATTAATCCGGTATTTTGCATTACACCGATTGGTTTGGTACAATAGCACCCCATTTCCATTATTTTAGTAGGTAGCATTTCCACGAGATATATCTCAATGAGTGTCCGATCACTCATTTCACGAGAGTAGACAGGTAATCCACCAAATGAGGTCTCATTGATTCTCCTGCACTAATAATTGCGATAACACCGTACAACTATATTTTGCTTACAGATTCACCAAATTGTTTAGCTTTACGCCCTTATGCTGTAAGATATAGAGTTTATAATCGCGTAGTGATTCTTAGGAGGGTGGCACATGATTTACTTTTCCCTATAGAGGTATGATATCGCCCATCGTCCCAATGCATCATATTTGTCGCGCGTTTCGTCATCAGAACACACAGAGATCGGGATCGTGGCGATAATGAATGGTCTGCATTAAAAGTAGGTACTACTGATGGTGTGAGAGACGACTGTAAGATTTATATGGAAGTTATTGTATCGAAGACCTGAATAACATCTCCTTCATAATATAGGTAACTACGTCAGGGAAAGTTAGGTAGATTGCTATATGGTGCGAAAATCTGCAAAAATGCAAACTCGACTTTTTATCATCAATTTGATAAGGGAAAACTGCTATAGAGGCTTACAGGTACCTACCACTTTCCATGTTAGCCCGCTACATCTTTGACCGCATCGTCACTTCCCATCAGGCTGTCTTATCATCAGTTAAGATGCCTTAAAATGATCTATATTTTACACTCTCTTAACTAAGCTTAAAAATATCCTACTTCACAATATCCTAGTAGTGTTTAACCGATGAATAAAGTAACGTTTTCACGTTTTTGTCCAAAAAATCAAATTTCCAAACCATCCAAATTAAAAACCAGTGCCAATGTTACTTGGCAATAGTGAAATAGGTCTTTAAGTTGAAATAAACGTAAGTGACATCAATTTTAGCACTGCGATAGAGCAAGTCACTTGGATCAAAGGTCAAAACAATAAATCTTCATAGATAGCTAATCGAAAAATTTTGCATGTACGATTCTCCATCAACGTGAAACGGATGAAACAATCCATGCAAAATTGGCACCACTAAACTTTGGTGTATCATTGGCAACACTAAGACCGATTTTATTTGTGTTTGTCCGTTTCATTTAAAAAAAAACATTAATAATTTTATTCGTGCTTTAGCCATTCATAAATCCTAACCTTTGCCTCTTAGACTACAGCTCACCTGTTTCAAACAGAAGCTGAATTTTTAATATCAGCTATAAATCATAATTTTTGCCCCCCATAATTGATAGAGAAAAAGATCTTCACGCAATTCATTATTTATCACCACTGATTCATTGATTGCGTGACATGGATATTGGTTACTTTCTAGTTTAACTTAACAAGAGTTGAATATTACTAGATTTTCTCATCAATCAGTTGTGGGACGAACCTACAACTGACATAGTTAAGTTTCGAAATATGTAATTGAAATTCGTTAGTTAGGTAGGTACCTAGACCATAGTAGATATAAAAACTTGAATAGGTACTCAAAAAAATGTCTGTTGGTAAGTAATAGATGCACCTTAATTTAACAAGCGAAACCCAAAGTATAAATTACAATACTGTACATTCCATCACCAGATCCTTTAAAAAACTGAACAAGGCGCAGAGATCACGTGAGATTAGCTCATACGCCATGTTTTTGTTTGAAACCAGCCTTTACACGCTTAAAATGCATACTGTGAGCATAAATTTGAATTTGCGCTTATCAAAATACATAGTTACTCTTGCAGAATTTTATTTACGACCGTTGAGAAATGTTAACGAATGAATAACGTGCACTTTCAGTGTATTTAATAAATAGGGTCCGATAGAATATTCACCAGCGAGATGTACCTACGAGTATACGCGCAACGTAATACCTATCTAATACCCATCTATGAATACCAGTTTGTTTCAATCAGTTTCATAAAACTTTTCAAATAAATAGCACGGGATCAAAAATTCAAGCACTCTCTTCTTACCAAGTTATTTTCAGATCATCTTCGTAAGATACCGTGAATTATACCAAACCAAAACTTTTCTTTGTAAAATAACTTTGTTCTTCTGATATCTCATATTAATATTGAGATATCAGAATAACAAAGTTAAGAAGAATCTATTTAGATTTGAATGTACGGATGTATAAGTAGTAGGTATGTGATAACTGATATTAAAAAATATATTTTTAATCTCATCAATTCCTGTTCGGGATCGGTATCCTGTCTCCTGTCTCTTTATTATGCACGTACTTAGGCATTACATAGGTACACGAAGGAATCAGGAGTTCCGTAGCAGAACCAAGATAACAGATACAAGATCGAGGCATGCTGAAAAGTCTAGAAAACCTACTTTCGTCTAGAAACGGCGAATTTGACAAATAAACTTAATTGCTACGTAATCTAAGATTTAAAAAAAATTGAACTTGATCTTTTCGTCACGAAAATACGAATGTTATTTTTTGATACTATTTTTTATATCAAAATATAAAAACCGCACTGAGCGTGGAGCACGCAAGTCTGTGGTTGGAGATAATTTGAGGAGCTATCAACTTATCAAGTTGTCGGCACAGGCTGCTCGTTAATTTACCACGTGTTGTTTCAAATTGGCTGTTTATTTAATTTCGGTAGACTATTTTATTTGGTAACCACATTGTTTAGTAGATAAATGTGTGGCTTTATAAAAAATTGAAAGCATCTATGAGTATCTACCTCCATTCTTTCGAATGGCGTCTAGTAGATACCACCTGTCGCTCAACACGGTAAAGAAGATAATCTGAGGATGTCTCCTAACTATGCTTGTCTCATTGATAAGTCTCCGTTTTTGTTTTTGTACATTTTGAGTGTGGTACATTTTGCGTATTGAACATTTTAAGCATTGAGCGTATTACGTCATGAACATTTTTGCGAAATTGAACATTTTGCGAATCGAACATTCTGTATGTAGACGTTCTATTTTTAGAAAATTTTCCCAACGAACGTGGTTCTTTTTCGGGGTAAAAACTAGTGTTTATTTTATAAACCGATGGCTAAATAAATCTTCAATAAACTAAATATTTGATCACCTAATATTATCTAAAATCTTGTCTCAAAATATTGTAGAGATGGGCAAGTTTGGTTAATGAATGAAATTTTTAATAAAGTGTGCCTTAGCTGTTTCAAGAGCTACGGTAAAGTATTTTGATTGGACCATTTTAGTGGGTGTTTAACAATTCGCGTGGTGGACTCTGAGAGAGATTGAGAGATCTGCGCTCAATAGTTAGCCGTTTTTTGAGTTGCTCCTGAGGATGACTAAGCTAGTTTTCTCACTTTCAAAACGCTTCCCTGTAAAATTCACCTGAAGCAGATTCGTAAGTTCGATGTGACAAACAAAAAAAAATATACATACGCGACGAATTGAGAACCTCTTCTTTTTTTCTTCGGTTGAAATTTATAGATGTAACGTAACCATCACTGTTAGAGAAAACTTCCTTGTGCATGATGATGACTGCAGTAAAATATACATAGTTTAATTTACTAGTTAAGAAGTAAGTAGCGAACCTACATACAAACTTGTTTTTACGCCATTGAATAATATTAAAAAGAAGATATAGTCCCATATACATCAAGTACCTTCACAGGGACTTACTAATTAAGCGTTAAAAAAAATATCAATTACTCCAAAACAATCAATATGAATAATTAAGTATCAATTAATTTGATAACATCCTTTGTATAAGGGCCAATGTCACCTGCATGCCCTATCTTTAAAACTTAATAGAATTGTCAAAATTCATTTTGCGGTTCAACCCGTTCTATTTTAGTCTTTAGCTGAAAATACATAAGATTCATCACTTATTTTTGTTACTGCAAAATGAAATTGGCACATCACAAATGGATATAAAATGCTATAAATATTGGTACTTATTAAGAAATGATTGGAGGCATGGCAGGATTCCGATACGCTGACAGTTAATTATATTTATTATATTTTTTAATTAATCATGAAACTTAGTTACGTGTGCGCTTGATAACATCGCGACTTGCCAACGTTTTTGCTATGTATTCGTATGGTCAGCAAAAACTGTCTTAGATTTTCTTTTATTTTAATTTAAATTACTCGCTTATGTCCGCGATTTTGCCCACAGAAATCCTTTGTTTTTCCGAAATAATAATAATAATAAGTTTTTATTAAAGGCATATAAAACCCATATACATAAAAAACCTATATTACTCCACAGTTTCTTAACTATATAGATATACAAAAAAAACCACGTCGAATCGTAACTTCGTTGTTTCGATTTCGGTTGCGATTGAAGGACAAACCAAAAAAGCTAAAATTAACAAACAAACACACTTTCGCATTTTTTATATTAGTAAGGGTGATTCTAATTTATCTTTAAAGAATATTTTTAAAACGTAATTTTAGTTTTAATATTAAATAGGTAGCTGTATGGTTAGCAGTTTTCGATTATAATTACAGTATTAGATCGGTAAGTTCAAGAGTCCAGACACGTACCTAAGTGATTTATGATTTTTGTTCCTCATACATGTTCTTTAGAATTTTTAAGAAGTTCCTTCCTTTAATAAGTTAAGTTTAAGATTCTTCTAACATATAAATTAAGTTTAAGATCATTTTGTGATAATAATAATTACAGCAGTTACAATATAGGTACGTCCATGTGGAATTTAATTATTTTCAATATAAACTTCACTGTTGCATATTTTATAGTGGTTGCAACATAAGCTTAAAAATCCATTATTCAATAAGCAAACTATCCGCGTGCCAAAATTTATCACCATTGGTTTAGCGGTCCAGTCCTTATAGGTCAACAAATATCGTCAATATCAGGTCACAGACAGTCAGACATACAGATTTCCGTTTTTTAACATTACCAACGAAAGAACGAATTTTATTGAGGAAAGGTCTAAAATGCAATAGAACCTCAAAAGATTGACTCATTACAAAGTATGTTTCAGCAACAAAAGACTTTGGTTTTCATAATAACAAACAAGCTGATATCAAAATGCAATCTGAGTGAGCTAATTTATCTGTCAGAATCATTCGTTACCCGTGTTACTTACCATCAGTATTAAATTGGGTAATTTTTTTACCGTGTTAGTTACTACTAATTGCTTCAGTTGTAACTGATCAGCTCACTATTTATTAAGATGATCCTCTGCCTTTGAGGTAATTATTCGTATGATTATGATTCTTTAGTTCTGATTGTGATGATGATTACGAAACGAAATCCTAAGAAGGCTTTGGACCTCTCAGCGGATGATGGAGAGTTATGCACTGAGTAGGTATCCTTGCGAGATCAAATCAGAAATGAGGAGATCCGTAGGAGAACCAAAGTTACCGACATAGCTCAGCGAGTCGCGAAGCTGAAGGGAAATGTGCGGGGCACTATTTGGGGCAAAAGTTCGAAGAACTGTTGGTCGGTGTGGTTCAACTTACTGGGAGTGGTGAACCCGCACTGGAATACGCAGTGTTATTGACTGACCTCCCATCAAATAAGTCTCAGGTAGCTGCTGTATACAGGCGGCTCAAGACCAAGGCCGTTGAAGTTCATGCAAGAGACCTTTATCCAGCAGTGGACATCTATCGGTGGTTAAAGAAGAAGATTGATTTTTTTGCCATCGCTACATTTGAGCGATTGCATCGTCTGCCTCGCGCCCTGCGACGTTCGTCCGTACGCTCGTACGCTAATGAATTCGCGTGTTGCTTCATACTCGCAGCCTAATTATGGGAAAATGAAATAATGCTTCCACCATACTCACTGAAGGTGTGATATCGTAAATAGATAAACCCTTTGACGGCTCACTCGATACGAAAATCGCGGCAAAAACGCGTTGAGCTTCAATGAAAGCGTGCCGACTGTACAAAAACACAAGAATGTTGATATTTTTATTAATATTCTTTTTACTGGCTTTTACAAGTATTTGCAGTTTTGTCTTCATAGAGTTTACTCGTAAAAAGGTAGGTATAGAATAGAGGGCAAAATTTTTATTAAGTTTATTGTAGGTTAGCTTAACTTAACTTCAAGTTGCAGATCTAAGGGATTGTTAAAATAATCCTAAAATACGTACAATAAATCCTGGGAAAGAGTATCAACATCCTGCTCTATATTGTTTTTGTATGATTTACGATAATCCTGAATATTCTTCATCTTTTTCTTTTTAAAAGTCTTGACGGAGCTGCTATGGTCTTCACGAAATGACTAACTCAATGCCACTTCCACTGCTCTCATTTAGACTCTTTTTTTTTGAACTCTTTTTGCTCGTTTCGTCCTTTCCACTAGACTCTGTCTAAAAGTGTTCTCTGATGAAAATGCTTGTATGCAGTATTCCTCTGCATCCGTATGAAGCTTGCTCTGCTCGTATAGTAAAAATCATAGACACAAAACATAGTGAGTCTATTTCCCTCGAATTTATTTGACAAAATGAACTCACCCCGCTCCACTTGGTACCTGAGAAGTTAGCCTCTGTTCATCACGGTGCCAGTGACGCGGATCGCGTGACCAGGCTTCATTCAGTCGCAGAGCCTTGTAAGTTTCTCGCGAACCGTGGCCGTCGCTTTATCTGGATCGCATCGCATCGCCTATCGCCCCCCTATCCGACTTGCACCGACATCTTAGTGTTGGCCCACGCAGGACGCAACGCTAGCTTTTTTTGCGTTTTATCAATTCCTAATTTGCATAAATTCTTATTTTTATTTCGATAATGTTAACAAGCTGTCGTTCGGGGGTTCGGCTGCATGGATTTTGGATGATTTGATTTTTTTTAATTCTCTTTATTGCACAAAAATAGTACAAAGGGTGGACTTAATGCTAAAGCATTTTCTGCCAATCTACCTTTAGACGTGCGACAACAATAGTAGGTGTGCCACAGGAGCCATGCAGTACAAGACAGATGTGGAAGTCTATGCAAGATACCTAAGTCTAGCAGTGGACGTCTATCAGTAGATAAAGAAGAAAAAGCTGCTTAATATGTCATCATCATCACCAACAGCCAATATGCATGTATTGTGGAACAAGCTAGAGGCCTATGCATTGCCAAAGTAGAAGGAAAAGAGTTCAGGCGAACTTCAGTGATAAAAAGTCATCCTCACTTGTCCGTTAGTTTCTCTAGCTGCTGCCTGAACAAGTGAACGACAGACAGACAAAAGCGACAGTTTTATATTTACGACAAAAGGCAGGACAATTACACGATTCCCATCGCCAAATGGAAAGCGAAAATTTTGCGTAATTTCAAGCTATTTGCATCGAAATTAATATTATTTTTGTAACGAGAATGCGTGCACGCATGCCCGGAACGCATGTCTAATTAGTGTTTTACAACCATGCGATATAAAATTGCACTTTCTCAATAAAAGCCTTACGAAATACTTACTTTATAGGTATAAAAAAAATATGGATGGAAAAGGTATAGATAAATTCATCGCCCTTTTTCTCATTCGAAATGCCTTTCATCATTTATCTCAATTCATCGCCATCTTACTCGATTTGGAATGAGAATGGTCAGTGACAGATTTGCGCCAGTTAAAGTAAACTTGAAAAGTCACACTAATGCCTGATGCTAGATGCCTGTGGGTAATGGATTTAGCTTAAGTGTAACTTATTATTATTGTTTTATCCTATTAACAAAAAAATGTTAGAATCATTTTGCTATAATCCGCCAACAGAAAAAATCTGTATGGTCAAACATGCAATTATAAGCTAAGCACCGCTTACCTCCCCAACCAAGCAATTCCCAAGCAAGCAATGCCACCACCACTCACATGCAACACCACACGAGACTTTTCTACTACGAGAGTAGTAATCGTGCTGTATTGTCTAGTAAGTAAGTACTAGACAATACAGCATTGTAAAGTCGATATCTCCTGAGGATGCTCCGGTGTCGGGGCGAAACGTGCGTCTTATAAGGGTGTTCACCATTATTTTTAAGTTACGTTATTTTGAAGCAACATAGGTATCAGGCGGAAGCTGATTCCACAGCTTGTACCTATGTACGTGGTAGAAATGAACTGGTAAGTAGGTACAAAGGGAAGAAAATAAAAACGATTCTAAGTATGCTGTCCAATCAATGTCCAATGAACCCTTAGACTAGTTAACAAAGTCAAAATCGTCTATAATCTCGAATAAGATAATTAAGATAATCTCATACCAATAAGTTCCATACCATCTAATTTGACATGAAACATAACAACTCTCGATTGTAACTGAGTTAACAACAAAACCTTCGCCCATTGTATTGATTAAACTATTTTTCAAACAGCCAACAAGCCAATTAAACAACAGCAATGGAATTTTATTCAGATTCATCAAACCAATTCGAAATCATAATTGATCTGCCATGTAAAAAATATAGAGGGCTGTTAGGTTGGAAATAGGCGCCTAAAATATAAAACTAGAACGATGACTGGGCGAAACACTCGCCCGAAAGTCAATTAACGACCGACCGGGCACGTGGAACCGAGCCTACCAATCCGCCAGTATATGCTGAACCGATGCATGAAACTCGCCTCGATTTAATTCAAAGACTAGGTGTTTTTTTTTTTATTCGGTGACAGTTAGTCCTTGACTGCGATCTCACCCGATGGTAAGTGACGATGCAGTCTAAGATGGTAGCGGGCGAACTTGGAAGGTGTATGGCAGTGTACATTCAACCCAGACCTGTTGTATTAATATATATATAGCTACTCGTGCTGATTCACTGATTCACTCACTCACTCACTCACTGACTCATTGATCACCTCTCCTGTAAAATTTTGTATGGAAAAAAATTTTTTCAAGCATGGTTTCCTATAGAGGACAAAAATTCATTCGGAGGAAAAATATGGAGAGAGCTGATGATTGAGGATTTTGGAGACGAGTAAGGAGCACCAGCCAGGGTATCGAAGATAGGTGGGGGGTGTTCAACCAAATGTCACTCGAAACCTCATCCAATTGGCAGAGAGTCGAAAAAAAACTCCAAAATGGCGGATTCAAGATGGCGGCCATACAAATTTCGTCGGTGTCTATCTCGGAAACTATAAAAGATAGAAGAGTGGTTTCTTGGAAAAGGATGATGAGGACTCGAAGGTCTACTTGATGAATAGAAAAAAAATTCAAAATGGCGGAATTTATTTTTTTCCATACAAAATATATGCAAGACTTTAATAGGTTCCTTTTCAAAATTTCTAATGGTATCGTATAGAAGACAAAAATTCATTTGGAGGAAAAATATGGAGAGAGCTGATGGTTGAGGATTTCGGAGACGGGTGAGGAGCACGGCCAGGGTATCGAAGATAGGTGGGGAGTGTGCAAACAAAAGTCTCTCGAAACTTCATTAAATTGGCAGGGAGCTGAAAAAAAATCCAAAATGGCGGATTCAAGATGGTGGACATACAAATTTCGTCGGTGTCTATCTCGGAGACTATAAAAGATGGAGGAGTGGTTTCTTTGATAATGATGATCAGGACCCATTGGTCTACGTGATGAATAGAAAAAAATTCAAGATGGCGGATTTTTTTTTCATATACAAAATATATGTAAGACTTTGTTAGGGTTTTTTTTTTCAAAATTTCTGATGGTTTCAAATAGAAGACAAAAATTCATTTTTAGGAAAATTATGGAGGAAGCTGATGATTGAGGATTTCGAAGACGGGTGAGGAGCACGGTCAGGGTATTGAAGATAGGTGGAGGATGCTCAAACAAAAATCACTCGAAACCTCATTTAATTAGCACTGAGCTCGAAAAAAAACACAAAAATGGTGGATTTAAGATGACGGCTATACAAATTTCGTCGCTGTCTATCTCGAAGATGAAAGAGTGGTTTCTTGGAAAAAGATGATCAAGACCCGAAAGTCTACTTGATGAATAGAAAAAAAAAATTCAAGATGGCGGAATTTATTTTTTTCATACAAAATATATGCAAGACTGATACGATTCCTTTTCGAAATTTCTGATAGTTTCGTATAGGGGACAAAAATTCATTCGGAGGTAAAATATGGAGGGAGCTGATGATTGAGGATTTTGGAGATGAATGTGACTAAGAAATATTTTAATACTATTTAATTGAATATTATATATGTACAATAAAAGCTTTTTATTCGCGGGGGATACAGAAACCGTGAATATGGAATGGTAATTTATATGGGATTATAGGGGATACGTTTCTAGGTGACAAAATAAAAAACAAATATATAAAAAAAAACAATTAATTTAAGTTTTTATATTTGATTAATTATTATTTTCAGGTTTAGGCAATGGTTTAAAGAATTTAGTATTTTTTTCTTGCTTGAAGCTTTTTAATATCTCCTTCAATTCAGACTGATATTCAGCAGTGGCATTAGTAATTTGCCTCTTAAAAATAAGATTTTGTTCTATAGACGGATCAGTTTTCATAAAAAAATCAAAAAGCTCATTTGCCATTCTTAAACCTTCACTGAGATTTTTCGAATAAGTATTAGTCTATTTGACGACGCGTTTACAAAGGATATTGGGCTTGATACCTATTGGAATCCTTTTTATGTATGTACCGATGTACCGATTAGATCCGCGAATAGATAAATCTAGCCGCGAATATAGGAATTGGGTCACAATTTTTTAATCCGCGAATAGTGAAAACGCGAATGAAGGAAGCGCGAATAAGGAGCTTTTACTGTATAATAAACTAACAAAACTAAACATAATTTATAATTACTTATTGAATGACATATTGAATTAATTTTATTTTTTATTACTTGACATTCGAATTGTTAACTATTCTATTGCATCATGTGAAATTCATCTAAATTTTTTAATTTATTGTATTCTTTTCAACCCAACTTAACTATAGTCTGATTTTTAATTCAGTGGAATTCTGACGTATCTTAATGTTACCAGAGATTTAAAAAATCCCACAAAAAAGATAATAAATTGAAACTTATACAAATAAAAATCAATGGCCGCACATAGATATATGACAAATGCCTGACACATAGTCTGGGGTAAAATCAAACTATAAGGTGGTAATACTGTTTTTCATACAAATAACCCGCTCTATTTATAAAATGACATCTGTCAGAATTCCACGGAATTAAAAATCAGACTATAAATTATTCATTAACTAGCTGATACCCACGACTTCGTTCGCGTGGATTAAGATTTCTTGATTCCCGCGGGAACTCGCTTATTTTCCGGGATAAAAAGTAGCCTATGTCCTATTCCAGACTATAATAATCTATCTCTGTGCCAAATTTCAGCCAAATCGGTTCAGTCGCTGCGACGTGATTGAGTAACAAACATACAAATTTTCGCATTTATAATATTAATAAAAAGTAGCCTATGTCCTATTCCAGACTATAATCTATCTCTGTGCCAAATTTCAGCCAAATCGGTTCAGTCGCTGCGACGTGATTGAATAACAAACATACAAACCTTCGCATCTATAATATTAATAATAGGAAACAGGATAAATAAATAAATTAAACTAACTAGACTAGACTAGATGACTAGATGATACCCGCGACTTCGTTCGCGTGGATTAAGGTTTTTTATTCCCGCGGGAACTCTCTTATTTCCCGGAATAAAAACATACAAACTTTCACATTTATAATAGGTATTAATAATAAATAATAATATAATAATAATAATAAATAATATAATAATTAGCTTTTACTCGCGGCCTCGCTCATGTTACGTTCAATTTTTTAAACACCTATTTTACCTCCTTCGGGGTTGAATTTGAAAAATCCTTTCTTAGCGGATGACTACATCATATTATGTATGCAAAACTGTATGTAAAGTGCTTTGAGCTGTGTGGTGATAGATCAATCAGTCAGTCAGTCAATCACGTTTGCCTTTTATATATTTAAGAAGATGAATACAAAGTTTATACAACTTTAAAAATGAAAAACGTTTAATTCAACGTTTCTGATAAGAACCGCTAAGGTGTGGAACACTCTTCCAGCATCCGTTTTTCCTGCCACTTATAATTTGGGTGCCTTCAAGGCAAGAGTGAATAGGCATTTTCTAGGCAAGCGCGCTCCAACCTAGACCTCATCAGTACTATCCATTATTGATTGTCGTCAAGCGCAAGCCTATTTTTCGGATAAAAAAAACGTTCATACGAATTTTCATCCCCTATTTGATGCCTTTGGGGGTGGATTTTTCAAAATCTGTGAAACATGTATTTCTTTATTTTTTTAATCAAAAACCCAAATACAAAGTTTATACAACTTTAAAAATGGAAAATATTCATACAAACTTTCATCCTCTATTTATTGCCTTTGGGGGTGGATTTTTCAAAATCTGTAAAACATGTATTCTTTATTTTTATTCGAAAGCCTAAATACAAAGCGTCATGGATATAACTTGAAAAATGACGGACTTTCATACAAACTTTCACCCCCTATTTAACCTTCTTGGGGTTGAAATTTTCAAAAAAAAAAATTCTTAGCAGATGCCTACGTCCTAATAGCTACCTGTATGTCAAATTTCAGCTCGGTCGGCTCAGTGGTCAGAACTGTGCGTTGATAGATCAGTCAGTCAGTCAGTCAGTCAGTCCTTTGCCTTTTATATATTTGAGATAGGATTAATAGGATAATAGGATATAACTTTGCAACGCGCTGCGAATACGCGATACATGAATGCAATTAAATGAAATGAATGAAAATCAAAAAGGTTATAAAAATAACATAATCCAGTAAATATAAATACAATTTTTGTTAGATCATATGTGTGCCCTAAATTTAAATTTTTAAATTCCATTATAATATATTTAAAACATATGTCATTTAAAATTAATACCCGTCAATCAAGAAAGTCCAAGAAAGAAATCACAGCAGCCAGTTCAGTGTTAATAATAGATAAAAGTTAGAGGTCAGTGTACCAAATAAAAAAAGACACATTTAAAAAACTTAATTTCTACTAATGTACACATAAAAAACCTCGCAACTAAAATAAGTGGGAAAAGGATTTAGCAGCGCGCTAAGCGCTGTAAGAAGTTATGACTATATTTTTCTTTTTATGGATTAAGCACTAAAGCGACAATTTCATATAATTCATAGAATAAAAAATATTAGGATGATTTCCGATATCAAATAAATGTCTATTTATTATTTTTTTTGGTAATAATAAAAACGATTTTATATTCTAACAATTGTAATAAGAGGTATAAAATATGCTGAGGATTATGGTACAATTATATCCAATGTTTATTAGTTCTTAGACTAATTTGGATGTTGTTCTTTGTTTAAATCCATGTTTAAAAAAAAACAAAAGGCGGTAAAATTGCTTTCTACGTTGTATTTCTTCTGCGTAGCGTGTTTTAATTGTTCTAAACATATTTTTAGTGATAATTATCAATCTCAAGAATTTATTGAATTACATATTTCAGTCCAGTTATTATTTAGTAGGTATTAAACTATTTTTAAGTGTTGTAGCTGATTTCGTGGTAAGTGACAACATTTTATTACTGAGATATAATGATGTCTTCTCTTCGTACCGTGAAAATTAAGGAAGCTGCTAATCTCGATGCACCTACTCGAGAAGTTCTCTTATATAATATTCCCGGTGATGGGAACTGTATGTTTTCAGCGCTGTCTTTTCATATATACGGTCATATAAACCAATCTCAGGGAATACGATCGCGTATAGTTAAAAAGATTGTGTCGAATTGGGATCGATATGGCATGTTTACGATGCGTCGTGACGAAAGCCCGTATGCGTCGGCTGAAGAATATTGCAATGAAATGATGCAAAACGGATGTTACGGCACTACCACCGAATTGATGATGGCAGGAGAAATATTTACAGATTATACGTTTAAACTGTACATAGAAGGTGTTTATGCACAAGTATTTGGCACAGGAACAATAGAAAAAATGATTAGTTTTACTGGGCACCTCACGAGCGGTCATTTTGATGTTTTAATCGAAAATAATTTTAATCAGGCCCCTTCACCGAATAGAAACACTAATGAACTGCATTCGGCCACTATTAACTTAGATACGATTACTGTAGATAATGAGCGCCATTCGCCCCGTAGTGGGCAAATCATTGAGACCAAGTCTCTAACCTTTACGGAGTCACAGTCCTATAGTTTAAATCTGAATAGTAATACATTAAGCAATGAATTATTAAATGTAGTTAAATCTCCAACTTTTACAGAGTCACAGCCCTGTAGTATAAACATACCTTACCTTAGCCCTTTACATAACCTTCGTCCATGTAAAGTCGTATTACAGCGATTGTCAGATGAAAACCCTTATGTAACAGAACTATTGCAAAATGTAGTTAAATCCCCAACTATTATTGAGTCACAGCCCTATAGTATAAAACATAACCTTCGCCCATGTAAATTAGTATTAGAACGATTACCTGTTGATAACCCATACGTTACCGAATTATTAAAAAATAAAAATAAAACTAATAGAAAAGAAATGCATCAAAATTACAAACGTTCACGCGGCAGGCCAAAAAAACATATAATTGCACCTGAAAAAAAACGTAAGCATTTGGAGGCTGTTCTGCGTCACCAGAAACGTAAGCCACAATCCAACAGAAAAGCCGTGCATCGGTATACAGCTGCACACCCCGAGGTGAACCAAGACGCCGTCAAACGGTATACCGCTTCACACCCCGAAGTGAACCAAGACGCCGTCAAACGGTATACCGTTGCACACCCCAAAGTTAACCAAGATGCCGTCAAACGGTATACCGTTGCACACCCCAAAGTTAACCAAGATGCCGTCAAACGGTATACCGTTGCACACCCTAAAGTTAACCAAGATGCTGTCAAACGGTATGCCGCTGCACACCCCGAAGTAAACCAAGGCGCCGTCAAACGGTATACCGCTGCACATCCGGAAATGCACCAAGAGGCCGTGCAAGTATATGCAGCTGCGCATCCTGAAATAAATAGACAGGCTGCGTTAAGATACCAACGCTTGCATCCTCAAGTCCATCGTGAATGTGTTAGTAGATATTCTAAAACACATCAAGATGAAATACGTGGAATCAGAAATATTCCTTCTGAAATACGCGGGTTAGGTTTAACGGGTGCATTGAATGGCAACGATTTAGATAAAATTAAACCAATTCGTTTAAAACATTCTCTTCTGTGTGACGAAACTTATAAATGTATTCACTGCGGCGCAAGACTTTTTGATGAAGAAAAGACTCGCACAATGTGGTGTTGTGGACAGGGTAAATATAACGTCGACCCACTTGGACCACTAGATGCTCAGTTTTATGCAAACCAACATTTTTTAAAAAACGCTAGAGCTTATAATAATCTGTTCAGTTTTTCAGCGCTAGGTACAACTCACGGCTTTCAAAGACCGCCTGCGGGTCACGGTCCTAGCTTAGTCAAAGTTCAAGGGCGTATTTACCATCGCGTTTTTGATTTGGCTTATAATGGTAGTACAAATAATACAGCATTATATATATACGACGGCGAAGAACACCAAAGATTAGGAACCCAACAAAATTTGTGCCCCAATCTTATCAAGGAGATTTACGCTTACTTAAAAAATAATAGTCCCTTAATAAAGGATTTACACTTATTAAATAATCACCCGAGTACGGAAGCTCGATTAATTTTTCAAAATACAAGTCGACGTACTCATGGGCCGATACTAGGAGATAGACCGGTATCGAATGAGCTTGCAGGTTTAATTGAAACTTCAAACCAACATCACCCGCGAGCTGTAGTAATATGGAAAATTGGCGAAGCAAAACCACACACAGTACACTATTTACACCCCGCGTATGAAGCATTTCAATATCCTTTACTGTTTCCTAAAGCTCCCGAAAGATATTCCATTGGTATTAAAGATAAAGCAGGTAATAAACTAAGTCAAGTAAAATACTATCGATGCCAACTCTTATCTGAAGAGCGGTTTGCGATTTTACGGCGCCTTTCGCAAGAATACTTTGTTGATATGTGGTGCCGCACCGAAGAAGAGCGTTTACAGTATTTCAAAGGGATTCAAAACGAACTAAGAATTGCAACCCGACGTGAAATTGACGAAACGATTGAGGGTGAAGGCATCCGACCCGGTAAAATATATTTACCGGCGAGTCTAACGAATAGTCCGCGCTATATGCAAATCAAGTACCACGACGCTATGGCCATTGTTGCACGATTAGGAAAACCAAGCTTTTTCCTCACTGTCACATGTAATCCGAAATGGCCTGAAATAACTGAAAGTTTATATCCCGGCCAACAGCCAACAGATCGCCCTGATTTGTGTGTGAGAGTATTTCAACTAAAGTTGTCAATACTGTTGAAAAAAATTAGATCTAAAGACTTCTTTGGTACCATTGTGTCCATTCTACATGTTATAGAATTTCAAAAAAGAGGTTTACCTCACGCACACATTACGTTCCGCGTAGAAGGAGGAGGACCCGTCGATAGTATGGATATTGATAAATTTATTCAAGCAACCATACCTCCACCGGAACAGGAAAGACTGAGAAAATTGGTTTTGCAACACATGGTGCACGGTCCATGTGGTACTGAAAGGTCACCCTGCTACGATCAAGCTGCTGGGAAATGTTCAAAAAACTTTCCTAAAAGTTACACTGAAGTGACGTATACGGATGAACGAGGCTCAGTACATTACAAACGTCCAATTGGCGACCAGCCGGCCATCAGTGAACGAAATCAAACTTCAGTCACTAACAGATGGATTGTGCCGTACAACCCGGCGATACTACTGTTGATGGAATGTCATTGCAATTTGGAAATTGCATCCACCTCCAAAGTGGTAAAATACCTTTACAAATACCTTCACAAAGGTCCCGATCACGCAAAAGCGGGTGTGACAGAAGAAGTATTTGATGAGATTGAACACTACGCTCAATATCGATATGTGAGCGCCTCTGATGCAATGTGGCGTTTATTAGAGTTTGATATTAGCTGCAGATACCCAACTGTCGTTGCATTACCGGTACATTTACCCGACGGAGACGCGATTATTTTCCGTACTGGAACCGAGGCACAAGCATCAGAAAATTATATGTCAAAATTGAAAATTTACATGACGAGGCCTTCAGATCCTGAGTTGGATGAATGTACTTACATAACGTTTTATGAAAGGTACAACGTTGCAACTCAAAACCGGCCTAATCCTACTGTACAAGTGTTGGCTCATGAATCTGGAAAATATTTTATTACAAAAAGAGTACGAGGCGAAATCGTGGCTCGGATCGTCTTTATTTCTCCTACACTTGGTGAACTTTATTTCCTGCGAATGTTAGTCATGCGTTATCCATGCCGGAGCTACGAAGAACTGCGAACTGTCAATAATGTAACTTATGACACTTTTCAAAAAGCAGCGTTTGAACGTGGTATTCTGAATGATAACCAGGAGTACGAATCGGCAATAGAAGAGGCAGCCGGCTTCAAGACCGGTAAAGGTTTACGTCAACTTTTCTTCGCACTTATCATGGACGGTGCCCCAGCCCTTCTGTTATGGGAAAAACACCGTGGCCATTTATGCGATGATTATCATAGAGGGCGTGAATCTGAAATGGAAGCCGCTTACGACCATGGCCTTCGAGACATTGAACAAATGTTACGTGCTCATGGTCGCTCGCTGTCAGATTTCGGTTTGCCAGATGTAAGACACAGTATAACCGAGCTTGAAAGAGAAATTGGACGATGGAACGATGTGGCGACTGCCACAATAAATGAATGGGAGTCAAAATTAAACTCGCAGCAACGGACTATATATAACACAATCGTATTACTTACAAAAGATCATTGTGAGGATACGTTCCCAGTGTTCATCGACGGTCCCGCGGGAACCGGTAAAACCATCTTGCTTAACGTGATTGCTGCAAAAATTCGTTCTAATGGACATATTGTTCTATGTACGGGTTCCACAGGCATTGCTGCACTAAATCACGACGGAGGTGTCACAGCACACTCTATGTTTAAACTTCCGTTAGACTTTGAAGGTGGTAATGCAGTGTGGGGAATTTCAAATAACTCCCAAAGAGCAGCGCTGATCAAAGCAGCACGTCTTATTATTATTGATGAAGCACCAATGGTTCACAAGTACCTGCTCGAAACAATTGACCGAGGCCTCAAAGATCTAATGGAATGCAATACCAAACCCTTTGGAGGCAAAGTTTTAGTAATTGCCGGTGATTTTAGACAAATACCACCGGTGATAACAGGAGCAGGAGAACGTGACATATGCCGGGCATCAATAAAAAATTCTGAAATTTGGCGCTACATTAAAGAATTCAAATTGACTGAAAATCAACGTGCAAAAGAAGAACCCAATTTTGCCAACTTTATATTGAGGATTGGAGAAGGTGAAGCTGAAACAACCGAAGAAGGTTTATTAATTTTAAAAATATTAATTACGTAAGCAGCTTACAACAACTGATTAATAACATATATCCACAGGATGAAGTTTGTGACCCAGAAAATATATGTAAAAGGGCTATTCTATCCGGAACTAACGAAAACATCAGAGACATTAATCAAAAAATACTTGAACTGATACCTGGACCAATGGTTATCTGTTACAGTGCCGACACCACCAACCACCTAAATGAAAACTCAGCTGAACGATTAGAAGGCAACGTTTTAAATTCTATCACAGCACCCGGTGTTCCAGATCATGACTTGAAAATAAAAGTAGGCGCGGTCGTAATTCTGATACGAAATATCAGTTTCACACATCGTTTAGTTAATGGTACTAAACTAATTATAGATCACATTTCAAAATTTACCCTGTTAGCGCATCACCCAAAATGCAGTGAGCCTATCGTCATACCTCGCATAACTTTTAAATTTAAAATAGGGCGAAACGGTGTAGAAATGACCCGCAAGCAATTTCCTATCAAGTTGGCTTATGCTATGACATTCAATAAATCTCAAGGGCAAACTCTTGATCGTGTGGGAGTTGATCTAAGAAGCGATGTTTTTTCACATGGACAACTGTATGTCGCTTTGGGTAGAGTGCGACACAGTCACAATTTACATGTCTTGGTCCCGCCAGAAAGAGTTAGCAGAAATTACGCTCTTACAAAAAATATAGTTTATAAATCATTACTGACCTAAAATTCTAAACAAAATCATACAATTTTTTTTTAAAGTTTGCTACTGTAATTCATTTAGAAAACATTTAATATGTAATATATGCTTTGCGATATCATAATACTTGATGAAACCTACAACTTATAATACAACTAAGTATATGAGTAATGGGTGTTGGGTCTTGATAAACTATATATACTTATATTTTGTATACTTTTTAGTTTCAACCTGTTTTATATGCCTCTTTAAAAATAAATAAAATAGCATGCAACTTTTACACGCATTGTGTTTAACCTTCGGGCGTCTTTAATTCTTTATGAAACAAAATCTATAGCCAATAAAAAAAATTAATAAAATAAATTATCATACAACTGTTGTATGCAATGCGTCTAACTTTCGGGCTTAATTTACTCTATCATTCATTGTTATAAACAGACCTATTTCAATAAAAAATTACTTTTTCTACTCCTCCACTAACTAGACCTTCACTTCTGCTCTTTACACGTACCAAATCTGCCAAGTTTGTAATATAATAATACTATTTATATAAGTTAAATACAAATTTTAACGCTAAAAAAAATACGAATGTTTCATTCTCTTTTTTCTTTTAGAAGTTAATTTCTACTCTAAAACACTTAGGTTTATCAAAAACAATAAATAAAAAGATCAAAATAAATTCAATTCTTATAGGTATGTTGTATTCAGTTACACTTTATTTAGTATTGCTTTGTGCTTAAAAACCTAAAAGGTGAAAAATCCCATATACTAAACAACAATCACAGGGAGCGATTTCTGACTGAGACGACCGTGAATTTGTAGGTCTGCTTGCAATTAGCTGCCGTAAAAAATATTTAAGTCCATACCCATCGAGTGATTTGTAAACAAGCTCCAGAAATCACTTCCGTAAAATCAGACATTTAAGATGTTACCTACACTAACATCTTAAATGTTTGAATTCGAGGGATCTTTTGCTTGCTATATCAAAACTTAATTTTAAATATGTAGATATTCTTTTAGTTATATTATGGTTTATTTGATGTCTTTTATAAGCACAATATTGTATAATGTTTATTCTGTTTATTTATCTATCGTGGAGCATGGACGCAAAAATATTTAATTTTTCATAATATTTTTGCTAAATTGCAATAGGTCTCATTACTCAGGCATGCAAAATATTAAATTTTTATTTTATTAAATTTTTATTTTATTTTAAATGTCTGACAATGGGAGAACCACGTAAAAAAAAACGAGCTGGGGCATACCTCCTGGGTAGCATGGAAACTGGCCCATTGCACTTTTTATTTTATATATATTATTATAAAGTACTTAATAAGTTCACGAAAAAGTTTATAAGTACATAATATTATATAGAATCCTAACATTACTGTTTCAGATATTAATTTTTTCAGTTTATTGTTTTTTCAGTGCTATTATGGCTCCCGGAGTCACTTGACCTGAAGAATAAATAAATTCTTAATATTATAAATATTATACAACAAAAATTTAAATCTAAACAGAGCCATTCTTCCTGTTATGTACTCTTCTACGCGGTCCGCTTTAGCGGGCCGCGCACCCACGCGCCCTACTAGTTAATATATATATAGCTACTCGTGCTGATTCACTGACACACTCACTCACTCACTCACTCACTCATTGATCACCTCTCCTGTAAAATTTTGTATGAAAAAAAATTTTTTCAAGCATGGTTTCGTATAGAGGACAAAAATTCATTCGGAGGAAAAATATGGAGAGAGCTGATGATTGAGGATTTCGGAGACGGGTGAGGAGCACCGGCCAGGGTATCGAAGATAGGTGGGGGGTGTTCAACCAAATGTCACTCGAAACCTCATCCAATTGGCAGAGAGCCGAAAAAAAACTCTAAAATGGCGGATTCAAGATGGCGGCCATACAAATTTCGTCGGTGTCTATCTCGGAGACTATAAGAGATGGAAGAGTGGTTTCTTGGAAAAGGATGATCAGGACCCGAAGGTCTATTTGATGAATAGAAAAAAAATTCAAGATGGCGGAATTAAATTTTTTCCATACAAAATATATGCAAGACTTTATACGGTTCCTTTTCAAAATTTCTGATGGTTTCGTATAGAAGACAAAAATTAATTTGGAGGAAAAATATGGAGAGAGCTGATGGTTGAGGATTTCGGAGACGGGTGAGGAGCACGGCCAGGATATCGAAGATAGGGGGGGGGGGGGGTGTTCAAACAAATGTCACTCAAAACTTCATCCAATTGGCAGAGAGCTGAAAAAAACCTCCAAAATGGCGGATTCAAGATGGCGGCCAAACAAATTTCGTCGGTGTCTATCTCGAAGACTATAAAAGATGGAAGAGTGGTTTCTTGGAAAAAGATGATCAGGACCCGATGGTCTACGTGATGAATAGAAAAAAATTCAAGATGGCGGATTTTTTATTTTTTCATACAAAATCTATGCAAGACTTTATACGGTTTCTTTATCAAAATTTCTGATGGTTTCGTATAGAGGACAAAAATTCATTTGGAGAAAAAATATGGAGAGAGCTGATGGTTGAGGATTTCGGAGACGGGCGAGGAGCACGGTCAGGGTATTGAAGAGAGGTTGAGGGTGCCCAACCAAATGTCACTCGAAACCTCATCCAATTGGCAGAGAGCCGAAAAAAAACTCTAAAATGGCGGATTCAAGATGGCGGCCATACAAATTTCGTCGGTGTCTATCTCGGAGACTATAAGAGATGGAAGAGTGGTTTCTTGGAAAAGGATGATCAGGACCCGAAGGTCTATTTGATGAATAGAAAAAAAATTCAAGATGGCGGAATTAAATTTTTTCCATACAAAATATATGCAAGACTTTATACGGTTCCTTTTCAAAATTTCTGATGGTTTCGTATAGAAGACAAAAATTAATTTGGAGGAAAAATATGGAGAGAGCTGATGGTTGAGGATTTCGGAGACGGGTGAGGAGCACGGCCAGGATATCGAAGATAGGGGGGGGGGGGGGGGTGTTCAAACAAATGTCACTCAAAACTTCATCCAATTGGCAGAGAGCTGAAAAAAACCTCCAAAATGGCGGATTCAAGATGGCGGCCAAACAAATTTCGTCGGTGTCTATCTCGAAGACTATAAAAGATGGAAGAGTGGTTTCTTGGAAAAAGATGATCAGGACCCGATGGTCTACGTGATGAATAGAAAAAAATTCAAGATGGCGGATTTTTTATTTTTTCATACAAAATCTATGCAAGACTTTATACGGTTTCTTTATCAAAATTTCTGATGGTTTCGTATAGAGGACAAAAATTCATTTGGAGAAAAAATATGGAGAGAGCTGATGGTTGAGGATTTCGGAGACGGGCGAGGAGCACGGTCAGGGTATTGAAGAGAGGTTGAGGGTGCCCAAACAAAAATCACTCGAAACCTCATCCAATTGGCAGGGAGCTGAAAAAAATTCAAAATGGCGGATTCAAAATGGCGGCCATACAAATTTCGACGGTGTCTATCTCAGAGAGTATAAAACATGTAAGAGTGGTTTTCTTTTGAAAAAGATGATCTAGACCCGAAGGTATACTTGGTGGTCAGAAAAACCGCGGTTCGCTTTAGCGAGCCGCGCACCCACGCGCCCTACTAGTTTTATTTATATAGTTTGAAGCAAATTCTTAGGGGCTCTACCACAGTGCAGAGCCAGATGCCATAATTATGTCTTCTGTTTTGGAAACATCTATACTAGAGTTGCTAATATGTCAGTGGTCTTGTACCTATTAAAATGATATTAGTAGGTATAGAAGAATATACAGTTGCCGACTTTATCTGTTTCCATACCCCATTTCATCCCTCTGTAAATAGGACCTTGATTCACAAAGAAAACCAGACTAAGACCCTGTATATAGGAACAGATTGCTTGTTCACTTTAGGGATACACGCACTCAGACCGCACTTTAATATTTGGTTCAGACTTTTATCTTTATATTTTGCATGCACTATCTAATTTGTAGTATTGTAAAGGCTTGCGTCCGTTTACTGATTTCAATAAACTACACATTATTGCTAATACTACCCACTCGCTTTTATATACATAATATTATATAAATATTGTTGAATATATTTTTGTAAATCTGAAAAATAATGTACCAACAAATGACCGATAGCTATCACGTAGACTACTTCTCCACAGTTTCTCAAGCTCTATATGTGATCAAATATGTGTGTATTATAATAATTATTATTTGAGATTATAAATTTTTGAACTTTCTGTTTTAGATATTGGGATACAAATATCGTCTGGCGACCGGATAGATCTTTGTAGAGGAGACGTGTGTGTAGTCTATTGCGTAGCTGGCCGCATAATACGCGCACTTGTATAATCGTGGAAGAACTAGCTGGCTGTGACCTCACCGCCTAATAGGATATCTATGAATCTTACTTAGAGCAGTGATAGCTGTAGAACCATCTCTTATTCGGTGAATTGCGTTTGGATCCTGGGCACAAACCTCTGGATTTTCGGAGATATTGTGTGTTTAAAAAATTAATATCACATGCTTCAACGGTGAAGGGTTTTCCTTCATCATGAAGAAACCTGCACACTTGAAAGTTCTCCGTAAGGTTTTTAGGTAAAGGTGTGTGAAGACTGAAGTTTACCAATTTGCATTGAGCCATTATGGTGTGTTATGAAATTATGATCTTCTTATGTTTTTGGGTAGGTAGCTGGTAGGCTGGTAGGTATCTGAAAACAATATATATTTTAAAATACCATTCCATTTTCGATTCGCCAGCATGAAGCCACTGGTGGACGCCGAGGGGCGCCCCCCTCCCCCCCCCCCGCGCATCGCCGCAGCCGTGAAAAATGCGAATTACGTTTGAAGATGGCCAGCCAGTCAGAAACTCATTGTTGTTGCTGATAACGCTGACTCGCTCCCGACGCCAAATGCTCGTGAAATTATTATAGACGCGGAGAAGTGGGGAATTAATAAAGGCCTTTATGCGTTCCAATACAAATATAATACGTATATCCTATATGTATTTATAACGATGTTATATTATGACATCCTTATGGCAGGTCTACGTCTACTTTTCCAAAGTAAAGAAGAGTTCATTTTTGGAATGCGATATGCAATTATTGAAGTCGGAATCTTTTTTTTTTTTTTGAGTATGTTGCTCGAATATTCGAAGATGCTTGGACCGCTTAAGCACGCTTGGAAAATTCTTTTTTGTTTGAAAGGGTATACTTTCCAGGTGGTCCCATTGTCATCAGGTCAGGATCTGAAGATGGGATCCCGGAGAAATTAAGGGAACTCTTCAAATTTTATAGGCACAATTGATATAGGTAGGTACTTTGTAGTGGCGTTTGAAGTCGGTTTTGTAAAAAGAATTTTTACGTTTAAATTATTTTGATACAAATGATGCTTCTGTAGAATTACTTTCAGGTGGCCGACGTTTATATATAAGTGTATGTTAACATAAGCATTTTTCAATTCCAATGAAAAATGTATGGGCACACGTCAAATACACGCATCAAGAGCATTCTTGCATATCGCTATGATAGCAATGTGTACGTATTTTTAACATGTTGAGTTATCACGGGTTTACACTAGACTGAACTTTTACTATTAAAATGTAGACTTTACAAATAATTCCATACATTTTCCTACAACAAAACTGTATCCCTACTAATAGGTATTATAAATGCTTTCGCATTTTTTTATACGCACGAGTTAAATAATTTATTAGTATGTATTCCTATTGAAATTATTTACATTAAAGGTTTACCAAAGGCCTCAACATTTTTCCATAAATAAAAGTCACAAATTAAATGGTCTGGTGGGAGGCTTTGGCCGTGGCTAGTTACCTCCCTACCGTCAAAGACGAGCCGCGATTTAGCATTCCGGCACGATGGCGTGTAGAAACCGTTTAGGGGTACGGGTGCACTGCCAAACCCCTTACAAGTAAGCCCGCTACCCTCTTACACTGCATCGTCACTTACCATCAGGCGAGACTGCAGTCAAGGACTACCTTGTCATCGAATAAAAAAAAAATATTTACTAGCAGATAACTGGATCCATAAAACCATAGACGATAAAAAGGTATTTTCGCTTTATTATTTACGTAATTTGCAATGAAGCTCAAAAACCCATTGAAGTTACACCAAATAGGTTCATTTAAATTAAGTTTTACGCTGACAAAATATGGTGAGCCATTTGCATTTTCCGGCCCCGTGTGGTTTTACCCCGTTTAAGGGGTCTATATTTTTCGCTGTCTTGACATTTTGACGGTCGGGTTTCGTAGTGGCGGGGCCAGAGAGGTGCAATGTTCTAGAGGTGATGACGTCCCACGAAACGGCCCATTAAAAAAAAAACTATGAAGACAGACTAGTTAACAGTTACGCGTAATAGGTGCTGCTAATCGTATTCATTTATAAATCTACCTACTGGTAATATATTTTTTATTAGGGACGTGTATAAACTTAATATAAATGAAGTGGGCAACGGTGGAGCTTATCACTGTAGTAGAATTTCTTTATTTTTTACCATCAATTAGTCAGCTGTAACAGCTATTAAAAAAGTTGTCTAAATATGAAGCTTTTCGTCGTTGAGATTAGTTGCCCTATCTGCGAAGTAACAGTAGGATAAGTCGACCTTTTTGCCATGCAGTAACTTGGTCGTGGTTCCCTACATATTGCTTTGACTCTGCCAGACAATAATATCGATATATTTCATTATAAAGGTGAAAGATTGTATTTGTGTGTTTGTACTCCTTCACACTATAACAAATGAACCGATTTGGCTGAAATTTGGGATGGAGATAGCTCACACCCAGGATTAACACATAGGCTACATTTTATTCCGGAAAATTAAATTTTTCTCGTGGGAAATCTTTAATTCCTGAGATATTAAAGATTTCCCCGAGTATCTAAGAGTATCCCGAGTATAAGTTGCCTGGTTTATCGGATAGCTAACTTGTTCGGGTGCGTGAAAAACGAAGAAAAGAAAAGAAAACTATTGGAATTTTAGCAAGAAATTCTCCTTTTTAACCGTTAGCTCTATTCTTCGTTTGGCTGAGTGGAGGGTGCTCATTTAACGTCCAATGTCTGTGGATTGTGGTCTGCATCTCTATGGTCTATAACTCACAGGTCGGGTTCGTTTAGTGCTTGCAGCCAGCTACATTGTATTTTAATTAATTGTTATGACCGGGGTCAAGAAGGCCACAAACTGCGGGTAGGCATGAAACGCTTGTTGTCATAAAGCAGCCGCCAATCGGGCGGTCGCTGTTCTATATTGGTGCGTCTAACGTGGTGTTCAATTTTTGTACTTTAATTCTATTCTTGTTAAGGGTAGGTACATTGGTAAGAATTTCAATAATCACACTAATATTATAAAGGCAAAAGTTTATATGTGTGTGTATGTTTGTTACTCTTTCCAAACTTGCCAAACTTCTAAGTTCTAACCCAGTATCCGAGGCCTTCTGTATGATATTTTGTTCGTTTTGAAAATAAAAGATGCACTTGAACTGAGTTTTTATTAATATTTTAACTTATTGAAAGCACAATGTAAATGTAATGTAATCATGGCCGTTGTTGCAAGGAAAAGGGCAGAAGCCGTGATTACATTACATTTACATTGTGCTTTCAATAAGTTAAAATATTAATGAAAACTCAGTTCAAGTGCATCTTTTATTTTCAAAACGAACAAAATATCATACATAAAAAGTGGTCCTTCGAACCGGATGTTTCTTTTCTGTTTAATTCCCAGGCTGCTATAAGTGAATTGTCCAACTTCTGGGTTATAATGTACACCTTCTGACAAGTATTTGAGCATCAAACCTCTTAGTAAGCATACTAGGAGGTCTCCACAGCATGTATCACTTATTACCATGTAAGAAACGAAATAAACGACGAATTTTAACTTAGTATCCGAATGGATATTAAGGTATTTAACCGTAGTATCCCTATCGACGAAAGCGTCGAGATGCAATAGCTTACGGTATCAGCTGTAAATCCACACTACCATTTATATTTGGCTGTCACAGGCTAAAATATTAGCTACACACACTGCTGTGTCGGATTGAGTAATTACATCGCCTACACATTAGTTGGGTAATGTATTTGCGCTATGAACTTATGATAAATGTTCCGTACAGCAATGAACTATTGCAATTCATATGTGGAGAAGAAGTATTGCCTCTCTTATTGATTTACATCAGTTACGTACATTACTCAGTCACGTTACAATTTTTTTTAATGTAGGTACCTTAGTATAAGAAAAATCATCAGCATCATCAGCGTCAGCAATCTATCACCGTCAACAACCCACCAACTAATTACTTACCTTACTTATCACTTTACTAGCTGTTGCGCGCGACTTCGTCCGCGTCAATTTCTGTTATTATGATATATTTTAAATATGGATAATTTTCCCCGTTTTTGCAACATTTTTCACTGATACTTCGCTCCTATTGGTTGCAGCGTGATGTTATATAGCCTAAAGCCTTCCTCGATAAATGGACTATCCAACACAAAAAGAATTTTTCAATTCGAACCAGTAGTTCCGACGATTAGCACGTTCAAACAGAAAAACTCTTCAGCTTTATATATTAGTATAGATTAAACTACCTACTAAACTCAAACTCAAAATTATTTATTTCATGTAGGCCAACTTGTGGCTCTTATGACAAGTCGAGAATCTACCACCGGTTCAGAATGATGATGATACTACTTTATTGGAAATGCAAAAGGTGATTAGTATCCCTAATATTATAAATGCGGAAGTATGTTTGGGTTTGTCCTTCAAACACGGATCAATGGAACAATGGATTGACTTTATTTTTTCCATGTGTACCTATAGCTGGAAAACATTTTTGTACTGGAAAATAATAATAATTCATCTTAAATATTATGGAAAAAATAAGCGTTTTCTCAAAATAAGTATTGATAAAGCTGCATTAGTGAAACACTGTGTCGGAGTTTTATCGCCCTTCCCTAGTAAGTGTACAATCCTGAACATATCTTTTACTAACAAAAACAAGGTCCTAGAGATTAACATAGGTTACTAAGCGTTACTCAGTATGGATTTAAAAAGTTCAGACACATCTTAGACTCAATCATCTAAACGCTTACAAATGAGGAAATGACTATTCATTAAAATATTTAATAATAGTTAATTAATAACTCACGAAACGAAATTTTCTAACTGCAATAGTGAGATATTTTCAAATTGAATTCATAGAATTCGAATTTGAATACGCTTCGCTAATTAACATATCCGGTATCGATAATCGATATACATAAGACTCTAATGAATGATTGCAATGCATTCGAATTATCTAACACATGCGAACCTGGATACATTTCACAATGAGCAATTCCGAACAACACTCGTTGATTGTCTAATGAAAAGTAATTAACCTGCGGGGAAGCGGGGCGCGGGAAGGGAGGGGGGGAGGTATGACATGACAATGCCGGGCAGAACAATCGCTGGAAAGAGTTAAAGAGGAGATGCTGACTCAGCAACAAACTCGCGGGACGAGACTCGTTGCGGCGCGACTTAGAGCTAAGAAACTATTACAAGGTATCATTGGAAAAATGTACGTGTAAAGAAGTGTGAAGATGGGTTTAGTCAGTGTGTCGATTCCCTAAAAATGATTGCATCAGTGTAACGATCGCAATAGCCTCTGAATCTGAATGGCTGAATTTATGGCGTCTTTGCTGCATCATACATTTGAACTAATAGCGGGAGGGTACCAGCCAATCAGAAGTTCTAGCAGTCGGTACACTGATGCAATCATGTTTAGAGAATCGACACACTGACCAAACCCATCTTCTTATTCTTCTTTATCAACCGATAGACGCCTATTGTTGGACAAAGTCTCTTGCATGGACCTCTACAGGTCTCGGTCTTGCACCGCCTGAATCCAACGGCGACTCGTTTGATGTTGTCGGTCCACTTAATGGGGGGGGGTCTGCCAATAATGCACTTCCCGGTGCGGAGTTGACACTCCAGCACCTTGGACTATCTATATTTTGAAAATGACAGTGCATACACTTTCGTATTTCGAATGTTAGAAATCCCTTAAAACCAAAAAAACCATATTTCTATCTGACTTACCACTTGTCAGTTGTAAATGGTGCAATGTCTCACAGATCTCTAAAGAGTTTGTAGAGAATAGAATATTATAGTTTCCAAATTCCGGTAAACAACATTATCGGTATTGATAATTTTATTTTAATATTTAAATCATGTTGCAGCTCTGAATTACCTAATACTTTTGTAATAGAGCAATTTTACGAGTTGGTAAGCATGTTTAAAGAATCATTGTCCCGTGGTAATGCTAACATGTATAACTATACGTTTATTACAATAAAATATAATAATTAGTCTACGCATGGTCACCTGCCTCGTAAGTAAGGGTTTAGCTGATGTTAAAATTATGCAAATTAAACAGCTGACATAGTATGACATCATACAAAAATTACTCGCGCAATGACAAATGGATTATAATATTATCAACAAGGGATTTTCAAGGAAAGTTTTCGATTAACAACTGTTTTTTTTTTTTAAATAAAAAAGTAGTGTGCTGAATTCGCACGCAATTCGCAACAGTTTCCATTCCAAAAATATCATTGGATTTTCTTGTTCATTAGAGCCATTACTACACCTACTGTTTTCTAAAATGGTGTTAACCAGCCTTCTTTTCGAGAGATGGATTTTTCGAATTCCAGGCACACAATTAAAATATCACTTGTTTGTAAGAAAAGGAGTTTGTAGAAAGGTTTCGTGAGGAAATCTGCATGGCTGAGAGTTCTCCATAATGTTCACAATGGCTTAAACCCTTTTCATTCTGAGAGGAATCCCGTGTCCAGTATAATGGTTCGAAGATGTGTTGAGAAGAGAAAATAATGATGATGGTGGATGGTGATGACTTGCTGATGGCCCTGTTTTCCGAGATACAGTTTTTAACTAGTTCGGAAAACAGGTGCACAATATTATTTGTAATTGTAATTTGTGTGACCAATAAATATTATTATTATTTTTCATTTATTTCATTAAACATCATATTTTTTAAATATTTAAATATAGAAATAAAAAAAAAAACATTTAAAAATATAAAAAATAGCGGTCCACCGGTCTCGGGAACAGGGTCCAAGAAACCGGCGGTCAGGGCCCCAGAGAGAGGAACCTCCTGACGATGCGGGCCGTGTCCAGGAGTACAGCCTTCTATTATATTATATTTCTTATTATTATTATTATTACTTATAAAATAAATATTGTCGCCTCCAGTAGTTCGTAGCTCTGCCATCGCCGCTTCGGTTAGTTAACCCGCAAAGAGACCGACATAACTTCATTGATTAAAGCTCACCTTGATCGATGCCCGTTTACGTTTCCTATTCGTGAAATCGCTTAAGTGTGTTGTCGATTGTGTGACGTAACGCATTTTACGCTCCGTTACAAGGTTTATTAGTGTTTTATTCAAACGATTTGGCTTGAAAAGCGGGGCGACTTCGTGAATGCCTGTGTATCAAAATCATGTTTTATAACATAATTAAAATATATATGTATCTTAGCTTGCGTTTCAAGAACCGGCCAAGTGCGAGTAGGACTCGCACACAAAGGGTTCCGAACCATCGTAACAGCGATTTTTAAGGTCGAGCAAATAAGAACGCCGAGTAGATCACGTTTCTTGTATGGGGACTCCCCTTTTATTTTAATTTTTTTTTTTCATTATTTGTTGTTATAGCGGCGGCATCGATGTAAATTTACATCGATGAGCGGCGGTTTCTTCCTATTAAGGTTCATGAGATATAGACCTTTAATTTATCTGGATAAAAATTGACTAAATACAATGTCAGTCATCAGAATGCAAGCTATCTCTATACCAATAAAATTACTTCAAAATTCATTCAGCGATTGAACCGTGAAGACAGATTAATGTCGCATTTGTATAAAACCTTATGAACTAAACAGCTAGACCGTCTCGCAGGTTCCTTCTATCTACTGATGAAAATCGGATGAAAATTCCCAACTGCCAACGTTACGAGACCGTCATTTCAGCGCCTTGAGACCGCAACTATCGGTTTTTCTTACTGCAATTAGTTTAAAGTTATCCTCTCTGATTCTTACTTATTCTTAGATTTAATCGGGTTAAAAAACTAGCAAAACTTATTGAAAATGAATCACGAAAATCTATTAATATTTTCCTTAAGAAGATATAAAAAAGCACTGCTTTTTTAAAGAAACTTACGCACAGTTTCCCCATTTATTAGTTAAGCAGATGTACAGGCAAGGAACAACAAGGTAGGAATGTGTAAGCCTAGAAAATTAAAAATAGTAAAAAGGTAGCTATTTCAGCCTTGCGGGCTTCCATCTGGCCTATTAACTTAATAATTCTCACAGGAGACTGACTACTAACCTAATTGCCAACAAATAATCATTAGTTAATCAGCTTATGTGGCAAAAAATCCATTTACAATCGCTGAGTGTATCGCAGGGGTGCGTCATGTGGCCGGGCGGTTAACTATCTCACCATCTTCACGCGTCGCCGCTCGCACCTACCTTCATACTTAGTAACCCCTGGCGTTGTGCGTATGCTTAATGTCCGGCGAAGACGGCCCTGATAACGTTACGTTATTTTTTTATTTAATAATCCTTTTCTTTATAATTTGCTTCTAAAAAAATATATAACTTAAATAAATTAAAACTGCTACTAATTATATTTACAAAAATATACACCGTCCAAGTGGTCGTTTATGGGCATGCAGTTATATATTTATTTAATTAAAAATGTACCTATCGGCCCTTAGCATATTCGCCTGCGTTCAATGAAGAAGTTCACTTTTCTCTCTCTTTTTGTGTATAGTATTCCTCATTGCTGAGGTTTGTTCATTACTGGTAAGAGTTTTCTTGGGATAGAATGCGGTGATTTTTTTTACACGTATTTCCGTATTCGCCTTGTCACTCAGCTCACTCGGCTAGGATTATTTATAAACACTGAGCTCTATAATTAATCTATGATTAACACTGGAGGGACTGCTGTCATATTTTTTTGGACCAACTTAATTGGCGCCATTTTGGCGCCTTAAGGGCTTTAGGCGTTTAATTTTCAAAAATTTTAATAAACGATTAAGTACTTAATGATAACCGAGACCGATGGCTCAACGTGCTTTTCGGAACAAGGAAGAACCGTATCGTTGGTACCGCTGAAGTCTTATGCTGAAATCTATAGAGCGTGCTCTGACTTAGCTCGGACTCAAGATAAGAGTTAAAACGAGATAAAAATATGCTCTGACATAAATCTGTCTCGTTTTATCTCTGTCTTGAGTCTGAGCAGATTGGGAGTGCGGTCTATAGATTTCAGCCTTACACACCGGGCCTTTGTAAACTTAAAAAAAAATTCTAGTAAAGAAATTCCATAGCACGTCCATCGCATAGCTACGCACCAGGCTTGACGATCTGACTCATGATCTAATCCTAAATCAAATCCACCGCAAACGGCAATCAACAATTAAACAGCTGTAGGTACCGGGGATCTCTGATTGCCCGATACTGGCTTACGAAACGGCTCCGTTAGTAGACAAACTAAAAATTAAAATAGCTAAACGGGCTTCCCCGCCGCTAAGCAGACCAATTGTAGCGCCCAGCGGGCGGCGCACCTTTCATTATTCTATAATAACTCGGATACAGGGCGATCCAAACCTCCTTGTCATGCTGCGTCCGAATAACCAACTCTTACCGAATTAATTGCCACATTCTGGGCGGTAACGTCGCTCTGCCTAGCTCGATCGTAACGCGTTTCTGCAATCCCGATACGATCGTAATTAATGAATTATTGTCATTGTACTTTGATTTTCTTCATTAAGAGGCTAGGAGGGCAGAAAAATCTACGTTGCTCCATCTCATTTTAGATTGCTTTTACGTTAAGTTTAATTAGAGCTATTATCAAAGAAACAAAAGCTTTAATAGAGTCTTCCTTTCTTAATAGAGTTAACCGCACTTTTGTTGTTTGGCACAAACAAAACAATATCTTGAAATTTTCTACTTCATGCCCTTTTTATCCAACTGCTTACTGGAACCTTATAATGTTGGGAGATTAAGTACGTATGTTTTCATCGGTGCCTTCGTTATTGCCAAACTAATCATTCTTCTTCTTCTTTTTCAAAGAGTTCCACAGGCCTCGGTATTGTACCGCCTATATCCAGCGGCTCCTTCTGACTCGTCTGCTATGACCTAGTAGAGAGTAAGCCCACACTGTGCTTTCCGGTGCAGGGTCGCTACTTCAGCCCCGTGGGACCGAAACGACCATCATTTCTTCGAATTATGTGCCCCACCCTTTACCATTTCAACTTCAGGCTTCACGGTTTCAGCGAATCATGAAGCTGAACTATACTACGCATTAGATTTCGCTAAAATAGTTACATACTTATCGTTGTCTTTGTCTTTGCGTTCCGTATGTCATAAGGGCTCTATGACGTCAAGACTTCAATATCAGGGGGATATAACCAATATACCTAAGTCAAATAAAAATTAAGTTTAGACAAATATCTACGAGGTTTGTTTCAAATAACTTGTGTCAAATCAATCTAAATAACTAGATTCCGACAGTAAATAATTAAAAAAAAAACAACTTTAAATTGTATTAAGAACCTAGGTGTTAGTTTTAAAAGTTGTAATCGGCTAAGTAATAAATTTTAACTAATTCTTTAGATCTTGCTTCCCGTGAATACGCACAAATAAAAGATCGACAATAATCTCAACGCATAAAATGTTTTAAATTAGTTATCATTTAATCTTAACACGTATAAAAGTCGATGCTCCCATGCCTGGCTCACCCGCTCACAGAGTTTGTGAACCCCGGCATTATTTTTCGATCGGGATGATTTGCGTGTTGCTCGCTCGTACCTGTACGAAACTTATTAGCTGTTAAGGCACCGGCAACGCCTCCACCGGGCGTCGCTTGGAACATCTGTACAAATCGATATAGCACTCGATCCGAAATCGAGATTATGCTAAAGCGATGTTAGACGTGTCGAAGTCACTATCTCGGATCGATATAAATCATCTTATTAACTATTGTTTCGGGAGGTGTGGTGTGAACGAGCCGATGTTATCTTGCCTCTGATGTGTTTTAAATTAACATAATAGGTTTTGTGAATGGATATCGCCTCTATGTTTGTTGTTATTGACGGCGCGGCCTGGGAATATCGGTGGTGTTGAGCTAATCCTCGATACCTATAGATACCTAACCTCTACTTACCGTTAAATAGAAATAGAAATAGAAATATTTTTTATTCAAATAAACTTTTACAAGCACTTTTGAATCGTCAATGAATCTACCACTGGTTCGGAATGCCTTTCCTGCCGAGAAGAGCCAGCAAGAAACTCGGCGGTTGCTCTTTTCAAAAAAATAAAAATTTTACAATTGTTATTGAAACTATGCTATGTAAACATTTTGTATTCTATGTATCAAATTTCGTAAACCTTTTACGCCCTCTGAGTATTTATTTACACCTCTTTATCCTAAATAATATAAACGTAAAAATTCTTTTTACAAAACCGACTTCAAACGCCAATACAAAGTATATCAATTGTGCCTCTAAAATATGAAGAGTTTCCTCGATTTCTCCAGGATCCCATTATCAGATCCCGACCTGATGACTACCTGGAAAGTATAACCTTTCAAACAAAAAAATAATTTTTCACATCAGTCCAGGCGTCTTCGAGTAATCGGGGAACATACATAAAAAAAAGATACCGATGAATTGAGAACTTCCTCCTTTTTTGGAAGGCGGTTAAAAAGCCTCTAATGTGTGAAATGGCATTTACTAGAGCCCAAACTTGTAAAATTAGTTTTTAGGAGATAAAACAGGTACCTAGTATAAATCTTGGCTACCTTGTTGGATCCTCATTCATTAATTCTATAGATCTATAACTCTTATCAGTGTTTTCCACCTAATACTGAATCTAAACTATAAATATTTACATATAAGATCATAGTCAAACCTATCATCAATAAAAAAATTTAGAACAATAAACTTCAACAGTCACTTTAAATACCGGCTAAGTTAATATTATGCGATTGAAATCTGATACTTATTACTATTTTATAGGTTTCTATTCCAGTGTTGCTACTCAACAATCTGGGAGATTTTCCCACAAAGTGCTTTAAATCGATTAGCTGCGTTGTGATAATGATCATCACTACATAATATTATAGACAGGGTGTCCCCTCCATCGAGTTTATCTGTCTATAAATACGCGTTAATCTCAAAAACGATTGTAGGAATTTTTATCCAATTTTCACCTGTGGATAGCCTTATTTAGCGAGAAGGTTTCGGTGCATAATTTTTAATTAACGCGTTATTGTAAGTCGGGGTAAGTGTCTTTTGTGAGCTTTTGTGGCGTATACTGTATCCAATTGAAAGTATGTCTTTAAAAATTATAAATTTAAACCTCCTTTAAGAATCAGGCTATCTGTTGATGAAAACCGAATGAAATAATTGTTTACAGTTATTTGTGAGATTAATGCACATAATAATCCTTACTTTATTACTAATATTATAAATGCGAAAGTGGGTTTGTTTGTTGGTTGGCTTGTCCATCAATCACGCGGCAAAAGAGCTTCTGATCGTCGTGATTTGCATGCGTATAGTTGGGGACCTGCACTGGTAGCATGGGCAGGAGATAAAAGTTTTATCCCCTGATTTTATCCACTGACAGGGAAAAAATTATCTTTTCTTAAAGCATGGCGACAAAAGAGAAGGCAATGTATACTTCTATAAGTATATCCACTGAGTGTTATTTCCACCGCTGTGCCCATGTTCGACGGGTGGATAAAGCTAAGCGAGGGGATAAACGTTTTATCCTTTTCCCGGGGATAAAATTTCTCCCGCCCATGCTACCAGGGCTGGATAATGACATAGGCTACTTTTTATCCCGGAATTAAAAACCTCAATCCACGCGAATGAAGTCGCGCGTATCATCTAGTAATACATAAATTCTTCAAAACTAAAATATAATATACGTACCTAGAACATCTACTGTCTGATATTTAGAAGGAAGCTATGATCATGAGAATAATAAAACGCTGACTCATTTACGTCCAATGAATATGAGACCTGTGTAAATGTAGGTACAACGCTAACATTTAACAACAAGTAGGTACACATTTAACATTTAATTTTAAAACACACATCAGTGTAAGTCTGTGAACTACAAAATGTTGCTTGTTAATTTGGTAGGTACCTATCTAGTAGGTACAGCCTTGATGAAAAGCAATGAAATATTTTTCTAGGGTTGGCCCGATTGCCCATAAAACCTATGGTACCTAACGTAAGTAGCACTACTACTACTAAACTACGACTTTGCCTAAACTAGATAGAAAATTTTATAGTCTTTGTGAGTTTATCTTTCAAGCTTCAACTAGTAGTTTTCATAAAGCACTAGCTTTTGCCACCGCGACTTCGTCCGCGTGGAATTTTTCCTGAATTTTCTTTGCTATAAACCTCACGGAGCCCGAGACCTTTCCAACGAATGCAAAACCGTGGAAATCGGTTCGTGCGTTCTGGAGTTATAGCGTCAGGAAGGAAAACCCGACTTATTTTTATATAGTAAGTAGATGAAATGGCGATTTTCTGAATACTACTTAAAATCAATACTTTTCAAGATAAAAGGTTATTGCAGCAAATGTGCGATACCTATTTATGTACATACATTGTCATAAAAAATGGATTTTTGTTTACGGTATATTTATTAGTAAGGTTTATATAAATGTATTAATATTTAATTACTACATTTCCGTACTTTAATTTCTGTTAAGCTTAAAGCTTTTTATAAGAAGCAATGACTCAGTAATATTGGATCACGACTTTAATAAACTTAGAAGCGATATTGTTCCTACTCCACTACAAAAACATTTAAAACGGTAAGGTTGCATAAAAAAAAATATCAGTAGTGAGCAATTTATATGTTACTGATGATGACGATAGATTATCTGGTTTTATTTTAATAAGGACAACAGCTAGGTAAGTATTGCAATTCGAAAGAAAACTGAAACCTTCACGCTTTTGTAGTGTCATACCTACCTCTGTTTACTCCTCTTATACTTTCAAACTTTCTAGTAGACAAATCCATAAGTAGCCCGAAGTATCAGCTACCACTATACCAAATTTCATTCAAATCAGCTCAGTACTTTTCGCGTGATACGCGAACTGACAGCCAGACAAAAAATTCAAAAAAAAAATTGTTTTGGGCTCAGTATCGATAATAGAGCATCCTCCGATTAAACTTTTCAAAATATATTTAATGCACAGAATTCGTCCCGTTACAGTTTTATTATAAGTAATAGATGTATTTTCATTTTCCGGTAAACTTATTAACTGCCCGTAGTTGCATAAGAGCTTTGACGTTGCCCTGTCCCATTTTCCATTCTATCTTAATATATTTCCGTGGAGTAAATATTGTGCAGAATTTTGTGAAATAATTATGTTGAGGTGCAATCTACCTACCTATTACAATTCATGAAGCGAAAACCAGTTTTAAACATCCATGTTCATACTGTTACATAGACTTGTTTTAATAGCCGGTTACGCCTCCGAAACGATTGGATAGGGAATATACATGAATGCTAAATATGAATAAAATCAGGCTCTGAAATGAAAAACGCGTCCGATCCGAGATAAGTACTCTCGTTAGTTATATCTGCAGTGGGCGTGGACTAACTACGTGTTGTAGAACGCGTAACTTTGAGAACGCGCTCCTATAGACACTAACTTGTTTGCTTGCCATGGACAAAAATTTTTTTTTTCAACTTTTAAATTTTTTTTATTAAGAATATTAGCCATGCTAACTAATATTCCCCTCTCCCCTCCAAATAAGCGTAACGCTTTTGTTAGAAGTTATGTTCAAAAGTCTGAGGAAAATAAGGTCCTGAAGTGAAAAACGCGTCCGATCCGAGATAAGTACTCTCGTTAGTTATATTTGCAGTGGGCGTGGACTAACTACGTGTTGTAGAACGCGTAACTTTGAGAACACGCTTCTTTAGACACTAATCGTTGGTTGCTTACCATGGACCTTTTTTTTGTTTAATAAGAATATTAGCCATGTTGACTAATATTCCCTTCTCCCCTCCAAATAAGCGTAAAGCTTGAGTTAGAAGTTGTGTTTATAAGTCTGACGAAAATAAGGTCCTGAAGTGAAAAACGCGTCCGATCCGAGATAAGTACTCTCGTTAGTTATATCTGCAGTGGGCGTGGACTAACTACGTGTTGTAGAACGCGTAACTTTGAGAACGCGCTGCTATAAACACTTACTCGTTGGTTGCTTGCCATGGACAACATTTATTTTTCGTTTAATAATAATATTAGCCACGCTGACTAATAATTCCCTCTCCCCTCCAAATAAGCGTAAAGCTTGTGTTAGAAGTTGTGTTCACAAGTCTGACGAAAAAAATGTCCTGAAATGAAAAACGCAGCTCATCCGAGGTAAAATGTATTAAACTATGATATAGTATATGTATTCCATCTGTGTTATTTAACCTATCTGTTTAGTGGTCGTGGATTGTGTTGTGTAAAACCTTATGAAACCTTAGAATGTGCACCATAGACACAACACACATTAGTCGGTTGTTTGCACTCACACTAGCTCCATAACTTAGAATAAGTCTGTATTCTTTGTTTGGTTAAGTTGGAAGTTTATATTCTGAACAAAATCTTCGAGAGTATTATTGAAAGTTTGTTTGTGTGAGTGTGCGTTTAATACTTTTCACGCAAATACTACTGAACGGATTTGGCTGAAATTTGATAGATTAAACTCTGGATTAACGCATAGACTATTTTTTTTCCTCCGAAAAATTAAAGAGTTCCAAAATTTAAGAAATCCAAAACCCTTAATCCACGCGGACAAAGTCGCGGGTATCTAAGTATATAATAATTATTGTCTGTTATTAGGCTACTTTTGTTAGGTGCTGTAATATTCTAAAACTACAAAGGCGTCTGGAGTGATTAGTGTAGGTCGGTTCAATAAATAACATCTCATTACAATGGCGGCTCGCGGCGCAGATTGTGTCTACAATATTTCACGCGCCCTTCGATACGAGCGGCCGAGCGTTGGGCGCGGATACAGGGCCGTAGTTAAAATACGAAACGTTTTATTAATCCTTACTAATAGCCTTACTATTATTATCAACTAGCTGATGCCCGCGACTTCGTCTGCGTGGATTTAGTTTTCAAAAATCCCGGAGGAACTCTTTGATTTTCCTATGTATGTCACTGTCCAGGTCCTCAACTATACTGATAAACTAGTGGTTCGCCCCGAACTGAGACCTCGCGATATCCCATAATTCCCAAAAGTTTTAATTATATATTGTAATAATTAACTTTTAACATTAGACGCAATAAAAAAAATAATAGTTGACATAAAACTGTTTTACTGACACAGCGCCATCTATAGTGAAGCATTATAGTGAAGCTATTAGCTTCACAATAATGCTAATAGATGGCGCATTAAAATTAAATAATTTCGTTTCTTTATAACATTTATCTAATTTTAGTATTTGTTGTTCAAGTACAGTATATAACTGAATTTTCAACCAAGTTTCACGTTCTAATATTCAGTAATTCAGAAGTTATAGGGCTCTGACAGACATTTAGACGAACACACTTCTCTGTCTAGTAGGCAAGCGCCCTAGTTGACTCAGAGAACTTCGCTTCGCTCGTTCAAAAATACCACGTCGATTCCGTAGCCCTTTTATCCCGGAAAAACAGAAGGTTCCCGCGGGATTTTTGAAAATCCAATCTTATCTAATAACGCTGACGAAGTCGCTATCAAAAGCTCGTATAGATTTTATTCTATACGATTTCTCTGTAAACAGTAGGCACAAATGAAAAAGTTTTTAGAAGCAAGCTTTTAAATTTTCAAAGAAGCATCATGTTGTCATTCGAACACGTTTCTTGGTGCGCAAAAAGCGTAAAGTTCAATATCGATATTATGCTTCTTTCATTCCTTGATAATTATATTAGAATTTTGTCGTTTATGGACTTTAAGGGCTTCTACAAACTATAGATTGTTGGTCAACCAACCGTTTCCTATACCTATAGTCAACCTGTCTTTAATCTTATAAGTTACTGTAAGTTAATAGACAGCTTACGGATAGATTGATTACAGAAACCGGGAGTGTATTTGATCGCATTGGCCTATGATCGAACAAATTGTTCCGATTAAAATGGGTAGTGGAGGGTGGATAGACCGACTGTGCCAGTCGGCTCATGATTTGTGCTATCATCGAAAAATGCGACCTGTGACAACACTGACAACCACTGACCTCTATTTAGTCTATGACTAACTCTGAAGTTACTGCTTTCTTCCTTAGGCTTATTTGATTGACGCCATTTTGTATTTGATTGACACCATCTTGGCGCTGTAAGTATGTGAGTGTCTCTGGAGCTAATAGTAATGCAAATGGCGCACCAACCTCTATAACTAATCTATGATTTCATAACCGTTCTCTTTAATATATGATTTCATATAATTATTTTATGCACGAATTATAGCTTAGTTATACTCACAGAAATCTTTGAATCCTTTATACCAGCCTATTAAAAATTTAATATCTGCGGGAGCGCTCATGTAATAAATTGGCCATTCTAATACTCCGTTTGTAGGTTTTTAGACATAATAATATCTCGGAACAAAACAGTTCACCAATTCGGCCGCACCTGGGGCGTGGTTGGATCAGTTTAGATGCTATCAATCTGTCTGATAGATTTCTTGTGTGAGATGTTTCGATGATATCGCTATTAATTTTGTTATATGAAGCACCTTTATTGTTTAATGTGGAATTTTTATGGACATCTAACTTCTTGCGAGTACGCGTTGATATTAATTTTAGTAAAAGTTTACCACGTTTTTATATGATCTGCGATTCTGCGAACATCGGGTTCTCCAACCGGCAAATTGCAATTTAATCTCTTTAAAGTTTCTGTGGTGGTGTCGTGTGGTGCGGGTTGTTACGTTCCCTCAAATATGGTTGAGCGAAGCAATGGCTGGATCATGCGTCATGCTCGTGAACGGGTGCCACCAACGGGAATGGGTCTGCTTTTGCCTGCCTGTGTTGACATGTATTGAATTGTATTTATTTGTATTTGTATTGTATTTATTTTTACTTGTATTGTACTCAGGAAAATTCATCGTGGAAGCACTGAATACATAGCATAGTTTCAATAACAATTGTAAAAATTATTTTTTTTTTTGAAAAGAGCAACCGCCGAGTTTCTTGCTGGCTCTTCTCGGCAGGAAAGGCATTCCGAACCAGTGGTAGATTCATTGACGATTCAAAAGTGCTTGTAAAAAGTTTATTTGAATAAAAAATATTTCTATTCTATTCTATTCTACTATACAATTTTAATAAATGTCTTAGGAGTTATCGGAAAATTAATATTTCCACGCGACAAAATAATAAAATGGTGCCGGCTGGCGCGGCGGGGCACGGTGGCGGGTATCGGTGCGGGATATTCGTGTGGTTCCTGTGGTGATCTTATTGACAATCGTCTCCTATAAGAACCTCACACGAACAAATATTTAATTTTCAACCTGGACGAAGTCGGCGCGGGCTTCTAGTACTTAAATAAAATGAAAAAATAGTCAGGTTTCCGACTCTACGCGGGTCTTCACGACTCCACATAGTTATAATTTCGTGCAAAAGCTGGACGCATTGCAATAATACACTGAATTCTACCATACCATTGTTATTAACAAGTGCATTGTTATGAGATAAAGGGGTTAATCCACTAAATCCCACTGGTCAGTCCGCACCTTGGAGGCGTGGTGCGGTGGTCGTGCGACGCCGCGAGCGGAGGCGTATAGTACTGGTTCGAAAACTAAGTGTACTGAGTGTGACTTGGATACTATACGAATTGGTTTCAGTAGGGTTGATACGAACTTATATTATGTCTCGATAACGTTGATAGATTTCGAGTAACGTTATAATGTGGAAGCTATAATGTGGAATTAAAATTAGCTGGACACTGGCTCTAGATTTGCGAGGCAATTCACAAGTGAACTAAGCTGTGCGTTATCAGTGTTTTTTTGATAGATAGATAGATAAATAGGTATTGGGCACCGCAGAGACGTAAGCTCTCTTTGCGTCCTCTATCGGCTATATAACGGGGAGTGTTCTGAAAAGCTGTTTGATCTTATTCCGCCCTCTAACTTCTACAACCGCACCGCACGTCACCGAACGCAATTTCACCCTCACCACCTGGAGCACTTCGACCATCCGTTGCTCCAGATCTTTTCTTCCACGTACTATCAAATTGTGGAATCATGTCCCTTCGACAGTGTTCCCACTTAATTACTATATGGGGTTATTCAAGGAGCGAACCAATAAGTTCCTGAAAAGCCGGCAACGCATCGGTGGTGCTTCTGGTACTACAAGTGTCCATGGGCGGCGGTAATCACTTTACATCAGGTGACCCGCCAGCTCGTTTGCCCGCTATTCATATATTATATTGGTTCAAACGCACATAACTCCGAAAGGTTAGAGGTTCCCGAGGTAGAACCAGCAACCCCCACAATAAGCGACCACAGTCCTAACCACCAGCTATCACTGCTCTACAGGGCCACAGTGCAATCCAACTTAACCGCCGGTCGGCTAATCAGCTTTCTGCAATCAAGCAGCTCAGATCATGTTTTGACATTTGCAATTCACGCGTACCCAACACCACAAGTGCAGTGCAGTTATTCCAATCGCCATTGATCACGGAAGACTTGTAACTTGTAACTCGTTAATCCGTATACGAGGCGCCGCGCGGGGCGGGGCGGCCATCCCGCACGTATAAACAACTCAACTACAGCATTTAATTATCGCTCTTTATTAAAGATGGCCCAAGAGATGGTGGGAAACTTTTAAAAGGTCATCTCAACCGATAGCCGTCCACTGCTGGACATACGTCTCTTGAAAAGGTCTCTGTTCTATGGTTAACTAGACTGAGACGATTTAATTTTACATTTTATGTAGCCTATGTGTTAATGCTGGCTATCAAATCGATTCATTCTTTGTGGCGTGAAGGAGTAACAAACATACACACACACACAGACGCATACACATACAAACTTTCGCTTTTATAATATGATATTGTGATGTGACGTGTACGATGGGTTTTCTTATTGAATCTTGAATATTTCGATCCAGTTGCATGAACCGTGGTCACGACGGGACACAATTATGTCAATCAACCACGAATCAAGTCTTTAATAGAGATCATCGTCTATTTTTGGAAATAGGTCTCTTGAACGGACTTCAGCTTATGTGCAGTGTGTAGTGGTCAGTCAGTTGAGGTTGGCCGCGGTGATCGGAATTCAGACAATATTTACTTAGAGTCAATGGTATGTTAGAGTTTCTTGCCTCCTGAAATGTTTTCACCAGCTCTTGTAGAAAGACGCTCAGCACACCTACAGAGTGGATAACAACTGATACTAATCGACCCGTGGATGAAACATTATTCCAATGTGAGGTGCCTTAACACCTACTGACGTCAAGAATTTTGAAATCTCATTGTACTTACATAGCCATTGTTTTTTCCTGATTGGAAAGTCCAAAACAAGTCTTTGTCAATCCAATGTGGATGTAATGGGTGAATTCGATTATCAAACATTAATATACCTATTGTTGTGACGTTTCCATTTTGAGCGTTAGTATTTTAATTCATTAGCTGTATGTTCATTGTTCATTTAGCTCATTAAGTCGCAAAGCTGAATGAGCGGGGAATATAGTTTGAAGAGCTGGTGATCGTTGGGGTCCCCTGGTGCTAGAGTGCACTTGCACCGGAAAGCGTAATGTTGGCAGGGCTCCTCTAGGTGGACCGACGACATCACACGAGTCGAGCCCCTGGATACAGGCGGCGCAAGACCGAAACATGTGGAAGTCTGTGCATGAAACCTGTGTCTAGCTGGATGTCTATCGGTTGATAAAGAAGAAGAAGATCATAATTACAGAGGATCTTGATCTGCGATTCAAAATGAATACCTCCCTGGCTTAGTGGTAAGCGCTGTTTTCTTATAACTGGGAGGTCTCGGGTTCGATTTCTGGCGGGGACAATTTGGGAATTTATAATTCCTGAATTGTCTCTGGTTTGGTCTGGTGGGAGGCTCTGGCCGTGGCCAGTTACCACTCTACCGTCAAAAATGTGCCGCCAAGCGATTTAGCGTTCCGGCACGATTGCGAGTAGATAACGATTAGGGGTATAGGTTGAATGCACACTGCCATACCCCTTCCAAGTTAGCCCGCTACCATCTTAGACTGCATCGTCATTTAGCATCAGGTGAGATCGTAGTCAAGGACTGTCTTATCATGGAATAAAAAAAAGGATCCTAGTTTGAAGACCAAGCACTTAGCTTGGCTATACCTACTTATGTATACTTAAAAAGAAAGTAAAGAAACAGATACTTATAACACCTTAAGACGCAAGCCATAGCTGAAGTGTATTGCTAACAAATCACAGGCGAATGGCTCGTTTAGCCACCATTTGTTGCCCTGTGGGTGCAGGGAGGGGTGGTAATTGTGTTTACAATACACCCTTAGCTACCCCCTACCCCTACCACCCCTATCCGGTCGTTCCTCATGCCTGACAGGGTAACGCTTAGCGACTTTACGAAAACATACATTTGTCGTGAACACCGCTTAATGTGACATAGACTCTAGATTTAAGATTTGTTATTTCAAATTTTCAACGAACATTTTAAATTCCGGGAATCTTTTGTGCACTCAAAGCTTTTTAAGTAATGCTGACTTTTTTAGACGTAGCCTAAGGTTAAGAGGTTCGTATGTGAGTGCGAGCTAAGACAAAACAAGTTAACTCTGTGATCTGTCTGTCTAAGGTAGAAATAAGGACCCCTTCGTTCAGTTGCAACGGTTTAATGTCGGAGATAATGTACTGACAGCCTAAAATATCATTCAAATTATTTGTCTTTACTGCTTTCAATTCACGGGCTACCTAAATTCGCGTTTCAATATTATAAAGGCCTGATTTAATTCGTGAATATATGATAAGAGTTCTGACTGTGAAATACAAAAGAAAATGTTACTTAGGTATAGATACTAGAAATAAAAAGCAATCATATTGGCAGGTATCTAATAGAAGTAATGAAAGAAGTTATTAAGTACCTATTTAGGTAGGTATATACCTACTTAATAACTGTTTTATTTTTTTATTTTATCTTGACGACCTCCCTGGCGCAGAGGTGAACGATGTGGTCTTATAGCAGGGAGGTTTCGGGTTTGAGTCCCGGCGGGGGCAATTTGGGAATTTATAATTTCTCAATTGTCTCTGGTCTGATCTGGTGGAGGCTTTGGCCGAAGCTAGTTATCACTCTATCGTCAAAGACGTGCCGCCAAGCGATTTAGAGTTCCGGTACGATGGCGTGTAGAAACCGATTAGAGGTATGGGTTTGAATCTATACTGCCATACCCCTTCCAAGTTCCACTACTATCTTAGACTGCATCGTCACTTACCGTCAGGTGAGATCGCAGTCAAAAAATCTGATGGAGGTGATTGAGGTCTGCCGATGTGCGCTTGGCCGTGTTTTTTTTAATTGGATGACAAGATAGTCCTTGACTGCGATCTGATGGTAAAAGACGATGCAGTCTAAGATGGTAGCGGGTTGACTGTGGTCTATATCTATATCCTTTTCATTCGAGAGAAGACCTGTACCCAGTAATGGACCGGGCTGGGTTGAGATGAATGAATGAAATAAATGAACACTTTTAATACTTCAGTAAATTAATTTACCAAGAACATAAAGAAAGAGATCCCTCAACAAGAGTCTCACAGCATCCCCGCCGCCGCTCTTCCATGAAAACGACATAAAAAAATAATAAACAATTTACGTTCCCCGACACGCGCTCGCCTCATTACGCTTTAGTGCTCGCCATCTGAGATTTTTCATAAACTCCACTGCAGAGAAAATCTCTAGAGCTCACCTATTCTTAGCTTGTGTTGACTAAGAAATAGAATTTAGTAAGGTTGCAGAGTACAAAGAAGCTTTTATGAAATTGGGTGTTTGACAACTTTTTTATATCCTCAAAACTAGCTTTTCCCCGCGGCTTCGCTCACGTTAAGTTTGATTTTTCAAACCCCCATTTTACACTTTTTTAAATTGTCAAAACAGTGTCAGCGAGTGCCTACGTCATAATAGCTATCTGTACGCCAAATTTCAGCCATCGGGCTGAAATTTGGCATACGGATCGCCGTCCAGTGGTTAGAGCTGTACATTGATAGATTAGTCAGTCAATCAGTCAGTCACCTTTGCCATTTATATATTCAGAAGATAAAGGTTTTTAATATTCTCATTTCATCATCATTTCTTTTCATCATTCATCAGGTCATTTTTCTTTTTTTAGTATCTTAACTAGTCTCAAAACTATAGAGCTTTTAAGTTTCCTGTTAGAAAAAGACGGCGCTATTGTAACATGACGTCACGATTCATTAGCGCCATACACTCTCTTTTGTGCCAAACAGCCCAAACGGTTCAGTCGTTGCGGCGTGACGTGATTGAGTAACATCCATCCATCCATTCCATCCATATATCCATCTATACATCCAAACTTTCGCATTTATAATATTAGTAGAATTAGGAACTCGATTTAGATCGTGGTCAAGTTGAAACTCGTCATGGCTAAAAAACAACACACGCACTTCACATTGTGTATATGCAAAATGGAACAGGTTGAAAGCAACAAGTGTACAATTCTTGGAATACCTAACAAATGTTACGTTTTTTCCGTTGTCCCTGCAACATGGCCCAATTAAGGGCCAACACGGCGAGCGCCTTACTCTCTCTTTATAATTTATTCGCTAAGGATTTTACTTTCGGACGTTTATTTTTCTGATTGGAATCGATTTCGTAAACACCTTGTTTAGTCCTCTGCGAGCTTCGTTTCTTGATAACGATGGTAACTGGCGTACGGTAGATTAGTTATTTGACAATCAATATTCCGATTTGCTAATAATTACCTCTGTTTTATCCGGCCTGCTTTGAGGCTTTCTTTGGTCGTCAGTAGTTAATACTTAACCGTCGGTACGACGGTGATTCGGTACGACGATGGCATATAGAAACCGATTAGCGCATAGATTTACACTGGAATTCCAAGTTAGCCCACTACCATCTTATGCTGAGATTTTTAGAGTGTTCTGACTTAGCTCGAACTTAAGATAGAGTTACAACGAGACACAAAATATATGCTCTGACATAAATCTGTCTCGTTTTAACTCTGTTTTGAGTGATTTGAGTCGGAACAGAGTGAGAGTGCTGTCTATAAATTACACCCTTAGACTATCTTGCCATCAATAAAAAAGTTTTATATTCTTCAACTTATCATCTTCTATACATATAATAAAATTGTAGAAAAGTGGTGTCTGTACAATGGAAATATATAAAAAAAAAGTAGCAGGGGTTGTTATTATATCGATGCCGAACCCGAAATTGTAATTAATTTTTTTTTTGTCTGTTTGTCTGTTTGTCTGTTTGTCTGTGTGTTTGTGCACGCTAATATCAGAAACGGCTTATTCGATTTAGATACGGTTTTCACTAATATATTGTAGTAAGCTTCACTTAACATTTAGTGTTTATTTCATGTCAATCGGTTCATAAATAAAAAAGTTATATCAATTTAAAGAATTACGGCGAACATTTTTAACGTACAGAGTACGTACTACACGCCTCGCGCCTGAGCGTCGACGGTATATGTAATTCAAAATTTGCTGCCCGAAAAGTCACTAATCCATGCGAACGAAGTCGCGGGCACAGCTAGTCTATTATATTATTCATAAAATACTGGATAGCCCTGTGAAAAGCTTTGAAGATTCTGATATATTTTTTCTGCATTAACAAAAAACTTTCATGAGTTTTAAAACGTTACAGGACTAATAACGGTATTCGTACACATAACCATAATTATAACCACAGCAAGTTTTCATCACAATCATAAAGTTATATTATAATCTACCCTAGGGCAAAAACTAGAATTACCAGTCGCTGTTAACGCTATAGATAAAGCTGATTAATTCATGTTACGCGTATATAGTTGAACCGCGAATACCTACAAGTTTAAAGACCACATTGCTGGTGGTAAAAAGCTGTTATATCATTAACACAAGTTACAATTCATAAGAAAATTATATTTAAAACATGACATCGAGGTATCAACAAACCTGAGCATGTTTTGAGGATCTGGTAAAACGCAACGCGAAACACCAGCATCACAATAATATTATGATGCTATTATCTATCTAGTTTTAGTTGAGGGTTTTATTCTATTATTATTTGTCTTATAGTATCTATCTTATAGAATAGAATAATAGTGTAAAACTCTTACAACGATTCCGATTTGATCCAAAGGAAAAATGTCGAATGTTTATTTACGCAGGAATATTCACCAAGAACGATTGTCATTTTTTTCCACTGTTTTTTATTTTCCGATGTATAGACGGTAAGAGCGATTGCCATATTTTGTTTTTCTACTATTTTTGATTTTCCGGTATATATACGGTACCTATAATACCATGATGATTTTAAAAAATTGAGCTTACCAAACATTTTTTGGTAAGACCGCTAAAGGAGAAAGAAAGATCTTAGCTCCTCTCGCATATTTTGAAACCACCTATTTATAGATAATTTTACGATCACCTAAGTGATACTTAGATGATGATAAAAATGATTATAAATTATGATCATAAATCGCAAATAGGTCCCCAAGCACAAACTGCAAAGAAAAAATCTGTAGTAGGTACTGAGTGCGCGAATCTTTTCTCTTCGTCTTTAAAAAAGTTAACAAGGCTTATATAAATCTGTTCATTTACATGAGGTGTGCAAACTTGTACCTATGAGTAGGTACAAGTACGGCGCTGGCTGCCGTTGCGCGTTTTGTTTGTTCTGGCCTTAATTTCCCCTTTAAACTAAGTAAGTATCTATGATCTTATGCTTTAATTAGGTAAGACAAATGAAAATCAATTAGTTAATTGTTTTGAACACGGCAATAGTGCAAAAGTTCAACCTACTATACATGTTGAATAGGTTACCTAGTTTAACTTCGTAATCGAGAACCGTGAAATAGCGCTCGCAAACATGAATAAATGTATAACAAAAAACACTGCGGATGACAATTCCGTCACTCCGTTATTACGTGATTTATGAAAAAGCAACAAACAAATACACTTTCGCCTTTATAATATTAGTAGGGATTATATAAATTAGAGTAAAAGTAACATTACGTAGTAATATTGTCTGTATTATATTTTTAAGAGACAAACAATCATAGTATCTACTCTCTATTTTCCTTTTGGGTGGACTACAATCTTGAGTCGTTGCTCATTGGTCCATTCCTCGCAAACTATGACATTTATCTCCTTAGAAGAATTTAGTACAGATAAAGCAAACCAGTTTCGGTAGCGGGTAAATTTCGACATGCTCTACAGTTATATGTCTAGAATAGTGATGTGCTGCTGCGTCTCGACTAGACTTCAGTTAGATTTTAAGTCGATTGAATAAAGTGGTGACGGAGTGGGAACAGTATCGTGCAACACGGCTCTATCTGATATCTATCTCCGCTAATATTCTAGACAGAGCTAAAAATTAGAGACAAAATGTATTATGTCCTGTCATCATCATAAATATGTATCGTATGTCTTGATTTTGAACTGAGTGAGTGCAATCTAAACGATAATCGATAATCAGCACTAGAAAAAGAAAATAGTGGGATATATTACGCATAATATTAAAGGGGCAAAACTAAAGCTAGAAAAATAGACTGGGTCGAATAAAGTACATTTCCGTTTGTGGGAGAACTGACCGAATCGATGACGTCATAGAATACTTAATAGTACAGATGACCTGATACATATCGTAGAGATGTCGTAGTGATGAACTGAAGATTTAGTATTGGTTAAGTCTTTATTAGTTTATTTAAAACTTAGGTACAACCTAAAAAATTTTTTTAAATAAATTTGTTAAAAAATATACCTTGGTATTCTACTTAAATTCCTAAAACCATGGTTTTTATGTATGCTTTCTAGCTGAATTGATTGGAAAATTATCTTGAGGAGTTGAATGAATTATCTCTAAAATATATATATTTTGAGGAAATTCCCAATATTCCACGAGTTATAAATAAAAAATATAAGAGGAACTATTTATTCAAGTTCGACTTTAACTCAGAAATCGGTGGACTCGTTTGCCCATCACTAACTCAGTCTCAAGCGCAGTTTGTCTTAAATCATGCCACATAATGATACAATTATTTATGTTGATTTATGTCATTCATCAAAAACTGGTATGAGAAATTTTATGTAAAACTTTATTTATTTATTTACGACGACTATTTATTAGTCGACCGTAGTATTTGAGTTTGGCTGGTTGAAGAGTAGGCTTTTCTAACCTACGAATTTAGAAATTGTTACCCAAAAACGGTTTATGTAGAAAATATTATTTATATTTAAAATTTATAATTAATTACTTATTACGGTTAAAGGTAATTGGAGACTGAAAGTATTGGACCCCACTCATCATTGTACTACCATTGTCATACCCACTCCTAGCACCAGCTTTCCGCTTAGTTGGAGGGGAAAGGAGGATATTAGTCAACTTCAGTTTGCGTGATATTCTTTCAAAGAAAAAAAATGTTCGACTGCATGACTTAACACCAAGCGAAATTAGAATTATTACAGTCAAGGGCTTGCCATTGAATTAGGAGGATAGGAAGGTGCGTCTAGTTGGATGGAAAAGGGAGAGTTTATATTGTAAAAAAAAACATTCACAATTATCTGTTTCTATACATTTCTGAGTTATTTTATTAAAATTCCTCAGCTCATACCTAATAACGTAGGCCTTATATTCGTGCGGGCAGCGTGCACTGCGCGCTGGAAGGCGCTTCGTTTCCCAGAACCCTTTAATTGCATCCACTGAGAAGATCGAACGCTTAAAATCGATTTTTTATTCGATTTATCCCATGTGAGCTCGAGTTCGAAATCTTGTTTTTGTTTTGCGATAGTGTACGCTCTGTTTATGCAAATTTTACACGCATCTACTGAAACTTCTCAATTAATTAAAGATGGTGACAAAGGGTAGCTATGCCTTAAAATATCTATAATACTATTATTATTTCGTTAGTATTATTATTACAGTGCAGATAACCTAGTGGTTGAGACTCCATCCTCCTTTTCGGGGGGAAGGGGACCCCTAACTTCTCGGAGTTATGTACATTTTAAGGAAAACTTTGTGAAGAAACATGCATGAGAGCTTTTCAAGTACAGTAGTTCGAACCTTTGAGAACAGTAGTTCTCAAAGGGTGTTAAGTCTGAAATTGCCCAGAAGATGCATGATTCAAAAAATCAAGTCAAAAATCAAGTTAATTCAGTGCTCCAATGCTGCGTGATTGAAGAAAAAACCAATGAACAAACATACTATTTCATTAGTGATATTAGTAGGATATTGTGTGATTTAGGTACTAATATCCATAAGTTGATATATGTTTCCTTATTATACACGATTTGTTCATGTATACCTAATAGGAAATGTATAAAATAACTCATGGGTTATAAAAATATATACATATGCTTATTATAATATACTTATGAACATATACTTAATGTACAAAATTTTAATTGGCTTTAGTGATTATATTTATTATTGTTAATTGATAAAATCTTTTCCTTGCTTTAATGATTAATTTATATATGTATCTACCTACCTAGTTAAATTGTATTTAATATTAAAAATATTAAATTGTAGGATAAAGAATATTTTAATTTAAGGTAAGTAGGTAATTATTTTAGTTTTACAGCAATATTTTACGTATAATGATAATTAATTGCGTTTAAAAGAAACAATTATTTACATAGCTATTTTACAAGTGACAAGTTTAAAAATTGGCCAACAAATGTAACAAGACTATTGCATTCTGCATATGTTGGGAATTATTTTAATTGGGGACATAAAGGATAGTGGGCATTAGTCCAGCTCCAGTATTTCAATGAGCGAAATTGTCGCATTCACTTCTGCCTGCCCGCGCGTGTCTTCACACCTTTGTAGTACATGCTTGCAAGCAAATTTTAACACTAAAGTTGATGATTTAGAGCAGCAATTCGCTTGAATTTAATATTTAAATCACCTCATTTAAATAACAATCAATTCCCAACTTTCCTACGATATCCTTTAAGTATAAATTTGCAAATAAATAACGACCAATGAAACGCGAACTGTTAGATATCTTTCAACCCTTATTTGTCTCTATTCATACGCAGTTAGAGTTCAAAATTGTTTGTATTGTAAATATTAATATATCTGTTGTAGTTCTAAAGCTATTCGTGCACGTAATGAGGTGAAACAACTCAAAATGCGAGCGGATTCAAATATGTAGTTTTTATCTGTTGCGAATAAGTAGGCATCTGTAATCGCTATCTCGTTAGACTTTAAGAGGGTAGATTTTAAAGAGCATTTGCTCGGAATATCTTAGGTCAAGCTACGAATATAGAAAACGTAGTTTCTATCCACTATCCGTGAATCCATCGGCTCTTTTGCTTGCAAGCCTTTTACAACCATTTTTATTAACCGACTTCCAAAAAGGAGGAGGTTATCAATTCGGCCGGTATCTTTTTTTTTTTTTTTTTTTTTTTTTTCTATGTATGCCCGCCGATTACTCCGAGGTTTCTGGACCGATTCACGAGATTTTTTTTTTAATCGACAGAAGAAGCTCGCGAAATGGTCCCATAAAAATTTTTACCTTCAACTCCTCAAGCCTGATGCTGCAGGGGTATTTCCCCCCTAAATTGTGGGACTTTAGGAACCGTCGTTTACGAATTAGTATGCTTGGCTTAAGCATATACTAGATCATAGAGCTCCAGGTCCTACTCTTCAATCCTGATGCTGCAGGGTACTGCCCACCTAAATTATAGGGATGTAGGAACTGCTAATCATGAATTGTTATTGTATGTAATAAGCATATACTACACCATCGAGGTCTAGGTTCTAGCTCCTCAATCCTGATGCTGCAGGGTACTGCCCACCTAAATTGTAGAGATTTAGGAACTGCTAATCATGAATTGTTATTGTATGTAATAAGCATATACTACTCCATCGAGGTCTAGGTTCTAGCTCCTCAATCCTGATGCTGCAGGGTAGTGCCCACTTTAACTGTGAGGATTTAGGAACTTTCGCTTGCGAATTGATATTGTTAGTATCAAGCATATTCTACATCGAAGAATTCAAGGTCCTCGCTCTTCAATACTTATGCTGCAGGGGTACTGCCTACCTAAACTGTGAGGATTTAGGAACTGTCGTTTACGAATTGATATTGTTGGTACCAAGCATATACTACATTATGGAGCTCAAGGTTTTAGCTCCTCAATCCTGATGCTGCAGAGTTGGAGGAATTACGAACTGACGCTTTCGAACTGATATTGTTGGTACCAACCATGGACTACATTATGGAGCTCCTAGTCCTAGCTCATGTGTATTGTTAATAAATACTGTAGGTACCAAGTGTAGAACTACATTAGTACCATAGCGTTGGAGGGAGGGGAGAAAGAGAGCAGGGACAAGCTCCACTAAAAAGCTTAAAATAAAAATTCTTTTCAAAAAACCGACTTCAAACGCCACTACAAAGTATAAAAATAATTTTATTTTGTACACGTTTGTTGAAGTCGGGCGGGCTTAACTAGAAACGATGAAATCGATGCGCGACGCTTATCTTATGGTGACATATAAGAGACACGCTTATTGAAATCGGGCGAGCATCGCGTATCGGTTTCATCGTTTCTATTTAAGCCGCCCGACTTCAACAAACGTGTACAAAATAAAATTATTTTTATACTTTGTAGTGGCGTTTGAAGTCGGTTTTTTGAAAAGAATTTTTATGTACATTGCATTTACAATAATAATTATAGTTGTACCTACTAGCTTTGCTCGCGATCTCGTTGGCAAGGAGTTAGGCTTTTAAAAATCCCGCAGAAAGCCTTTGTTTTTCAGGGATAAAACTCTATATCAATCTCCAGGTCCTCAACTATACTGACATGTGCAAAAAATCACATTGATGTTTGAATGAAGGACAAAATAAAACAAAACAAACTTTCACATTTATGATGGATGAGGATGTGCTAATCGATGTACTTATTGAGTAAAAGCTCATTTAATAACGATTTTATGTTAATAAGTCGGACATAGCTTGTTACTAGGTGTTAACGCTTTAAAGACGATCAAAATCGTCAAGCGTTTACCTAAGTTTTTTAGTACGAACAAAATTCGCAAACCATTGACCATGCTTAGAAGCTTCGAACGAGCATGCTTAGGCCGAAGTCTGTAGATTGCTTTCGCACTCAGCTAAAACTCAAGACAAAGTTAAAGCGAGACAGATTTAAGTCAAGTTTGAGATTCAAAACCTCCTACACTCCTCACAATCTGTTTGTTGAATATGTTGTTATTCGAAAACATCAAGAGTCGCAGAAAGCCACTGGATCCAAGCGGCGCAAGACCGAGGCATGAGGAAATCTATGCAAGAGACCAGCAATGACGTCTAGTGGGTGATAAAGAAGAAGAAGCTTCGTTCGTGTTCGGTTCAACAAGCGTAGACTCACGCAAACTGACAAAGCAAAAAACTTACAGTAGAAATGTATTTTAAATTCCTGGTAATCTTTTAGCTTCAATATTAAATCTAGCTCATTTATCCCCATTTAATGAGGGACAGGGATGGTCAATAAAATAAAAGAGGACAGAGACAGGTGTCTGACGCACTGTGGAGCAAGGTGCAGGATCGATCAGGTGTATTTGTTTAACAAGGTGCTTTCTCAAGGACTATAATAAAATAATAATCCATTGTGCTCTTGCGAAATGGCCGTTTTTTGCCCTCGTTATTATGAAGTAGCCAGATATAAAAAATTTAATACAGGACGCAATTACATTACTGAATTGTGTGTCTCATTATAGTATCTTTTTATGTGAAAAATTTGTCACTAGAATATTAATAGAGCCTTTAAATATATCTTTTTACATGAAAAACTTGTCACTAGAACATTAATAAAGCCTTAAGTATATCTTTTTTCGTGAAAAACTTGTTACTAGACCATCAGTAGATTCTCAAGCATACCTATCTTCCTACGTTATCAGAGCTTCAAGCGTATTTCTTCACTAAAAAGTCACTGTTCACTAAAAAGTCAATAATATTCTGTATGGAATACTAGCTGATGCCCGCGACTTTGTACGCGCGTGGATTGAGGTTCTGTAATTCCCGCGAGAACTCTCTTCTTTTCCGGGATAAAAAGTAACCTATGTTATTCGAGACTATAGTCTATCTCTATGCCAAATTTCAGCCAAATCGGTTCTGTCGTTGTGTTGTGATTGAGTAACAAACATCCATCCATCCATTCACACTTTTGCATTTATAATATTAGTAGGATTCAAATCGTTTCACATTCTCGTAAAGCAAAAAATGATTTCAAACCTAGCCTAACCTATACCTATAATTTTAAATTTTCACTCTATTTTCACTCGTCTCATAGACTTTAAAATTGTTAGACACCCTACTTAAATAGCTAGTTTATGGGATTAAATTAGTAACGAAATTGTAATCTAACTTTTTATAATATAAAATAACTACCATAGTAGTAGGTTTAACATTTATTGATAGTTAAAAATAAATTAACTAGCAATTTTAACTAGTAAAATTAATCCATTGATGTGATAATATATATTTTTTTTGGATGACAGTAAGTCCTCGACGATGCAGTCTAAGATGGTCGCAGGCTAACTTGGAAGGGGTATGGCAGTGTACATACCATACCCCGAGTCCGTTTCTACACGTCATCGTGCCGGAACACTAAATCGCTTGGCGGTACGTCTTTAACGGTAGGGTGGTAACAAGCCACGGCCAAAGCCTCCTACCAAAATACGTATATTGTTACGTACTTATAGTTACCCTAGAGTGTTAAAAAAGTACCGTTGTCAAGCAACATCTCATTTTTGCTTCTTGGTGGTTTTAGTGGAAGTCTCTTCCGCCGATTTTGCAGCGTAAATGCGTTGTTAAAATACCTACGAGCAAGATTGAAACCGCTGAAATTAATATTCGTTCTTCGAGTAAATTCTCTGAAAGCCAGTATTATTTACGAATGCTGAAACCAATATGTATATAAGTCCATATCGATCCAAGATGCTGCTAAAAATTATATATGGGGACAAAGGTCACCGAGTTTCCGTGAATAATTCAGTACTGTACTAAAGTAAAGCTTAGGAAACCTACAAGAAAACATATAGGTACTAACAGAGTGTTTAATAACTTAGGATGCAGAGAGAAGGATATCGAACGCAAGCAGCTGGTGTTCATTATTTCGTAAACAGTGTTTTTGATATTCATGGAAAACAATTTTGAATTTTTTAGATATAATTGGCCGCGTGCAAAATTTTAAGCGAAATTCGGATCGATGGGGACTTTAAGGTTTTGTTAACCGACGAAAAAAAAGGAGATTCTCAATTCGTCGCGTATATAATATATTTTTTTAAAACAAGAATGTCAAGGTTCATTAGAAAATTCAGCATTTCAAAAATCCGAAGTTGGGGCTTTTTTTTGCTTTAGTACACGTACTGTTGAAGGATTTGTGATGTCGTGATACTCAAAATCATTATACTAATGCCATGTCTTTATTCTATCATGCATTACAAATGCAAAATTGAGTTTGTTGGTTTGTTCTTCAATTACGATCGACTTGATTTTTTGCATAGATATAGGTAAAAATCTAGAAGTGGAATAAGTTAGATAAATACATAGTATTATCCCGGAAAAACAAAAAGTTCAAAAAATCTAAGTTCACGACAGTAATTGGCAGATTTTTTCCGTACCAGAACACAAGATTGCGACCGCCTAAAGTAAGGCCAAAATGAACATAGACATAATTACTTACCAAAGTTATTTGCGGTTCAAAAACACACCAATACATGGGCGCGAAAGTAACGCTAAAACAGAAATATCTTGGTAGTACAAAGTTTTTTTTTTGCTGTTGCGTTACTTTCGCGTCCATGTGTTGGTGTGTTTTTGAACCGCCAATAAAGTTGGTAATTATGTCTGTTCATTTTGGCCTTACTTTGGCTATCTGAGTCAGCAGGTGCTTATCTGCGTGAGGCGAGTTCTCTCACGGCGCGTTTGGTTTGTACGCGGCTAATTAAAAATAGGCAATAAATATCAAAGGCATGTAAATTGTAATTGCAGAACACGCAGCCTATTTTGTTATGCACATTCCTATTTTTTGGGTGTAAGTAGTAATTGTTATTGCCCTGTGAATATCTTGAGCCGCTATAAAATGTCGCCCACCGGTCTTTGGCTTATTTGGAGTTTTTATTGGACGAGTTTTCAGCTTGATTACGATCTTAACCAATGGTAAGTCAATACAGTACAAAATGGACATCACTAACTAGAAAGAAACCGTAATAGTTTGTAAAACTTATATACCCACCAATCCGTTTCGTTGAACTATTGCGACTTCAATAACTTCACGAATGCACTATTCAGACCTCAATAGTTTGAGGATGTGACGACTCCATACAAAATAGCATTTTTATATGGACAAATTGCTAATCGATGCGCACAGATATGATTATAGCCTAAGCGTTCCTATTGACAATTTTTCAACTGTGACAGACAGAAGAAATCGCATCATCTTTATTCTTTACTCAAATTATAAATGGGAAAGTATATTTGTTTATTGGTTTGTCCTTTAATCATGCTACGACAGCTATAAATCGACGTGATTTTTTTGCATGGGTATATAGTTAAGGACCTGGAGAGTGACTTATGCTACTTGTTATCAGGGAAAATCAAAGTGTTCCATCTGGATTTCTAAAACTAAATCCACGCGAACGAAGTCGCGGGCATCAGCTAGTAGCTTATGTTTACGATCTTTTAAGTAACCCTAAAAAGAGATTAATTAATTATATCATCGAGTATGTTCAAACTGCGGTCAGGTGCAGGGGCGCGTGCGGTGCGGTGTGTACTGACAGTTAACCTCAGTTGAACTGACGGATCCAACCGGTCATTTCTAAGAACCTGAACCTTCTGTGCTCCCAAATGTATTTAATTTCGCATAACGACGGCTCTGTTGCCTGACCGACCGCAGCCATACAATTTCGCGTTGGCCGACTATCGAACACGATGATTTTGACAAAGAAATGATCGACGAAGAATTGAAAGATGTGCATTGCAGGTTACCTAATTAACACTGTCTATTAGTATATTCTGCCACTTTATTGTCCAGCTTGAAATTTTAAGTTTGCGGGTTGGTAGGTACTTTAAAACTCTACGAGCATAAAACAAAATGTGTTCGCTGAGGGCTTCTAAACTATGCAACGGATTTTGATACGGTTTCCACTATCACTTAGGTAGAGAATTTTGAGTATTATATATCTGTATTAGCCTTTTTTTACTATTGTATGTTTCCACAAATAAAATAATAAGTTTCTTCCGGAAGGCTTTTAATTATTATGTGAGTAGGTATCTACCCACACCTACATATTATAATATTCGTAGAGAGTAGAGAAAAGTCAATGTTTTTAGTCAAATCCTATATGTAATATATTCGGGCGCTTACGTAGTTTACCTTATGATTATACAGTGATAAATCGAAATAATGAGGGTCTGCCAACACTGCGCTTTTTGATGCGAGATCGCCATTCTTGCACCTTGAAAATGACTACCTTATATAAATCTAATCTGTGTATAAATCCATACATAATAACGCATCTAAGCATCTTCATAAAAAATGGTGCTAAACATAAAATGTGAATCGATCCGATCATTTACTAGTTCTTGATAAAATAAAAAAATAACGTGAATGTCGGTTAGAAATGAACAGGGAATCGTAAAAATCACTTGCATTTCATTAAACCACTTACACCTTACGTATTATCTTGCAACAGGTGCGATTCACGCACGTGTACAAAGCAGGCGTTAAGTTTAATAGGCTTACATCAAATGGCCGAGTGGATCGGACGTTTATGACGAAAAAAAGGTAATAAATGATAATAATTATCATTAAGATAACCCTTGCAATGAGGAATTATTCCTCATTGCAAGGGTTATCTTAACCTTAGGGTTGGTAGCTACCTACCGGACTATGGGAGTTTAGTCTGTTGAATAAGTCATGAGTTTTGAGACTTAAGAGTTTTTCCATTTATTCCACCTTTCCACATACATATTTTTAATTAAAATCAGATTTATTTTCAAGTACAATATCAAACTGTTTGATTAAGTTGAAATAAATCTGATAGAGTTAGATACTTATTTGATACTTAGATAGTTTAGGACCAAATGAAAAAAAATTATTGTATAGATTCCGAAAAATATTATAATTTAAACATAATTCTAAACAATAAATAATTATTATAGACTAACTTTTGCACGTGACTTCTTCCATATTGAGTTAGGTTTTTTGTTAATTCCGCGGGAACCCTTTATCACTCCCCAAGTCTTAAAAAACACACGTGCAAAAAATCACGTCGATCAGTTACTCAGTTACTGCTTGATTGAGGAAGAAACCAACAGACTAACAAACACACTTTCGCATTCATAATATTAGTAAGGAATTTTGAATTTCTCCGTCAGTAGGTTAATTCAATGGACCATAATTTCTATTCGGTATTTCTCTTGTATATGCGGCCATCATATCAGACTGTGCCAGTATTAGGTGTCTGTAACGCGATACATTTCTTACACCTGCCTCAGGTTTGGGCAGGGCTCCTCAACGCGGCATTAATATTGTAATATATGCGGTCCAAACGACCCCTGATGCATTCAGCCTGACGAACAGCCTTAATTATTTGGTGCAAACGTATTGAATTTTTAATATTGGGGCCTTTTGCCACTGATATATAATCATAAGCTAGATATACCCACCGAACTGCATACACTTGGTGAAAAATGTGTCCGAAAAAAAAAGAAAAAAATATTATTAGCCCTTCTTTCAAGTAATCAATTCGTCATCTAACGAAGTGTAGGGCGTTCCTCGGCAAGATAGCGATGGCATTCGGAAAGTAGCCGATATCCATTGAATATTGAAAGGGGGAGGATAAGTAGCGTTGGCGGTACCAAAAAGAGGCCTATGTCCAACAGTGGATGCACATTGGGTGATGATGAACTTTAGACACTTCCATGTCCCCCTTGGTGAGTGCCACAGTTGTTTTGAAGTGGGCGATCTTGAGTCCGATTCCCGACTGGGACAGTTGGGTAATTTATAAGTTCTGAAAACAGGAGAGAGGTAAATTGAGGGAAGGAGGTATTGAACTGTCACTATTTGTTGCTCTTATATAGTAGTTTAATTAATCCTCAAACAGCATGTCTCAATTCACTTAGACAAAAAAGATATTCGATCCTTAGAGTAATAGTTAAATGAATGTACTAATTATTAAGAAAAATCTGTTCTTCCGCTAACTAACATGATGTCTTAAGATTAATTAAAGTACTCCATTAGGGCAATAAAAGCCACATAGTTTATAATGCTACAGTGTTGGATACGGGGCCCATAAAAAAATAACCTACTCATTACCCTTTCTTTGGTCTGATCAGGTGAGAGAGTGTGGTTGTGGCTTGTTTACCACCCTACTGATGAAGAAACCGATTAGCGGTCATATTTACCGCTTTAAAGGGGGTACCAAACTTAGCCCGCTACCATCTTACATTGCATCGTCACTTACCATCAAGTGAGATCGCAGTGTAGGTTTTTACTAAAAGAACATATAGGTTTGTTCCAAATGTTGACCCGAACAGCCTCATTTTTACTTAGTCCGATATCCTTCTTGAATATATCCTACTTGTTCTTATAATAGAACAACTAGGAATTTCTAGTATTACCTGTTCTATTGGTAGAGCAAATGTGAACTTTTTTCCTATATGTTCTATTAGTAGAACAAACGATAGAACAGATGGTAAATGTTGTAAAAAAAAATTCTATTTTTAAGCTATTGCATAGCTTCTATCGCGGGCCTTGAGCGTGGAGACCGAATCCAGAAATTCCGTAACGAAAATAACCTGACACGGGACTCATCTCACCGCTAGATGGCGTTGATAAAAAATGCTATGCAATAGCTTTACCGCGGCAGTCCCCGAGTGCCACATGTCTTTTTTTATAACATTTGTGTATCTTTTCTTTTATATCAGTGTATTGGAGCAAATAATCTCTTTGTAAGTATGCTAATTTACAAGTGTAACGGACTTTCGTTGCAGGTGACCCGGTAAAAAGTGTTGGAAATCCGATAAACACGACAACATTATTAACAGTTATTAATTTCATATAACTGTGGATACATGTGCGACATTGTTGACATTACGACAAAAAATAATTTTCTTTCAGTAAGTACTTAAAATGAAATTTTTAATTACTATACTTATTCCTTTTTTAATAGCTATGCAACTAATATTTTTTTCAAGAAATAACGATAAAAAGTGAAAGTTACCTTGCTACTGATAAAATTTTCAGATTTTGTCAGAAATTATCTGCGGAATTGGAAATTCTGCGAAAATCAGAAAAGTTCTAACTTGCCATCGATATAAAATAGTAGGCATAATCTGAGGCTTTAATGCAAGGGTCATACCTTTTAACTTTTTCATTATAAGAAACAAGTTAACACATTTTTTCCTTGAACGACTAAGTTTTAAGGTACAAAAAAAGGATGGATATAAAAAATATAATTAGGTATATTATTTGTTTCTTTCCAAATTGTGTCTGCCTGTACCTAAATAATATTGACTTTTCAATTTTGATGGAAATTTTATCTAGTCGCAGTTACTTCTCTAATCTGTGTAGGTATTCCATTATTTCTACATACTAATTACGCACAAGTAGGCACGGTATATTTAAACAAAGGCCAATTTATTTCCAAAGACAATTAAAAAGCTCCATATAATATAATAGCCATGTTCTCATTTCTTGTGTCATAAAAGTCATAATCATAAATTAATAAAAATTATGATTGCAAATTCCCCCTCTATTTTACACCCCTGTCATAGAAACAAACGCCAGTATAGACTTTTGAATAGTCTAGGAGGTAACCTTCAAAATCACTGTGTAGTGTGTAAATAAAGTACCTAAACGTTTTGATGGTTTTTGTATTGTTAGTCTATCAAAACATCAAATTCGTTACTAAAAGTTTAATTTGCGATGGTGAAATAGGTACTAAACTTAAAGAATTGTAACCAGATAAAAATAGCCTATACCTAAGTGCAAAAATTCACTTTAACTTTAATATTTTAGTTCCGGATTTTGAATGTTATTTTAACTACCATTAATGTAATTTATATAAATAAAATTATATTTTTCTTAATTAAGAGAGCAATTTCATGTGAAGAGTTTTGAATAGTACTTACCTTATCAAGGATATTTCAAATTAAAATTATTGTAGATACCTTAGTTAAGTACCTAGTGGTAGTAAGAAATTAAATTCCATGATTACTTATACAGAATATAAATAAATTAAAATCCTCAATAGCCCAACGGTTAAAGGTGCGGACTGAAACTGAAAGGTCGCAGGTTCGAGCCCCACCCGTTGCACTATTGTCGTACCCACTCCTAACACAAGCTTTTCGCTTAATTGGAGAGGAGAGAGGAATATAAGTCAAGTTCAGTTTGGCTAATATTCTTTTTTCAAAAAAAAAAAAATGTAAGTCCAAAATAAGTAACAGTGATTATTTTGACCCAGTTTAGCTGAAACGACTGATGATTCATCGATTGTTGTCAAGCGCAAGCCTGTCTCGAAAAAAAAAAGCTTTTTTGCCCAATTTAAATGGCCACTCGGTCTTGGTGTACAAGAAATGAGGAGCACCGTTGGCTATATCCTTCAAGGGAGCACCTGTCTAAAGCTGCGCAGGTTTTATAGCCGCTGATTGAGCCTCTGAGCTTCGAGGAACGGAAGTTTGGACACGCACCTTTGCCCAACGGGCTCGCTAATTACCAGGTTCCTAACTTGGTTCCTGCGTTGCTTACCTACTGTGTAGGGGCTTATATCCTAACAGCTGATATTATTGACCTCGTCTGCGTGGATTTCTGCGTTTTCCTGCTTACTACGTGTGTATACCTCATACATAGTATATTCTATGTGTTAAAAATCCAATGCAAAAAAAAAATATTTTGTCTGTGGAGTGTGGAGTGAAAACCCCAACTCGTTGACAATGTCAAAGTCTGCTTTGTGGTTGTTGATATCTAATATGTACTATGTGTAATAATGGATTTTTTCCATTTTTTCTCTTCATAAATTCAATTTTTATACTTGTTATTAGCTTTTAATAAAGTGATTAAAGTTTTTCTGCATACTCGTTATTATCTTTCAATCAAACACTATGTATCCTACTTATACCTAATATTATAAATGCGAAAGTTTGTGAGGATGTATGTATGGATGGATGTTTGTTACTCTTTCACGTAAAAACTACTGAAACGATTTGGCTGAAATTTCGCATAGCGATAGATTATAGTGTGGAATAACACATAGGCTACTTTTTATCCCGGAAAATAAGAGAGTTCCCGCGGGAATACAAAACCTCAATCCACGCGGACGAAGTTGCGGGTATCAACTAGTAGGTAATAAGTAAGGAAGCTTAATCTCGTCAACATATTATTGTTGTACAGTTTATTAGTTTGAGCGTATATCTGTTTTTTATGTACCTAAATAAAAAAATCAATAATAAACGTTTTAAGCTATTGCATAGCTTCTATCGCGGGCCTTGAACGTGGAGACCGAATCTAGAAATTCTGTAACGAAAATAACCTGACACGGGACTCCTATCACCGCTAGATGGCGTTGATAAAAAATGCTATGCAATAGCTTTACCGCGGCAGTCCCCGAGTGCCACACGTCTTTTTTTTTCAAATTGTACAACTTTGCTGACGTAGTTAATATGTATAACCTTGCCAAATTATATTAGCTCTTTAGAACCAATAGTCTCTCTCTGCAGTAGGCGCAGACAGACAGACGGATGGATTTGGCGAAAATATGAGGGTTCCTTGTTATTTTACTACGGAACCTTAAAAAGTAGATTTTCAAAAATCCAGTGGATTTTCCCAAAATGTACAAGTTAGATTTACTTATTTTTGTTTTACGTTAAGGGCACGATCTTCGGCCGCAGTAGGTACCTTGCGAGCTATTGAAGTGAGGTGCACGAGCCACTTTGTTATAGAGAAAGTAAAACAGTCATGATAAAAAAAAGAAAACTATTTAGAAAAAAATTAACGGTAAAATATTCTTCTAAAAGCTTTTGCCTATTTTTTGTATTTTTTTTTTAGTTTAACATTAATATACTATAAATAAAACCTGAAAAACAATCAAAAACACTGTTTTCGGAATATTATTTGATCGAGTAAAGTTCAAAATATGGACTTTTGAACGGTAAAATAATTTAGAACGTGTATTAAACTACAACATCTATTTTTAACCTATCAAAACAAAGAATATTTGATTGTTTAATATTGGATCAAAAACAGACTGTTTTCGGAGATCCTGCCGTTAAGCACGTGCCCTCTTAATCCGTCTCGTAATAAGTAATCGGGGTCCGGCGATGAAAGTTTGCACCTGTGAGGCGTGTAGGTACAGCTATTAAGTTACCGACACCCAATACTGTTATAGCCTTATGTTTAACCATGCCAGGAATATCATGTCAACATGTTTTGGCGACTTGAATTGCAGTATTTTTTAATTAAGGAAGCTTTCTGATCTGATTATGGTTAAGGCAAGTTATCTAACACCCGATTCCTAGTATATTCAATCTGTAAATCAGTCGATACGGTGTTAGTGACGACCTCCCTGGCGCAGTGGTGTGCGCTGTGGTCTTATAACTCGGGTTCGATTCCCGGCGGGGGCAGTTTAGGAATTTATAATTTCTAAATTGTCTCTGGTCTGGTCTGGTGGGAGCTGGTGGGAGGCTTTAGCCGTGGCTAGTTATCACCCTACCGTCAAAGACGTGTCGCCAAGCGATTTAGCGTTCCGGCACGATGGCGTGTAGAAACCGATAAGAGGTATGGGTTGCATTTACACTGCTATACCCCTTCCAAGTTAGCCCGCTACCATCTTAATCATCTGATCGCAGTCAAGGGCTATCTTGTCATCGAATAAAAAAAAATTGTTAAAGAAGTCCATATAATTTTTGACAACTAACAATAATAACAATAGATTAGAAATAGATTGAATATTGGAACGGTCTTACAATAATCTGGATAGCGACAAAATCAAGCGAATTTTTTCGGTACTAAGTCAAGCGCATACGAGTACCTATGAAGTTTTTTATTATTCAATGACAAGATAGCTCTTGACTGCGATCTCACCTGATGGTAAGTGACGATGCAATCTGAGGTGGTAGCGGGCTAATTTGGAAGGGGTATACCATATACTATACCTATTAGCGTATTTAATTGAACGCACTAAGCAAGAGTATCCTAATTAGGACGGTTGTTCAATAAACACAGTCCGCGAGGCATAAGCTCAGATTTGCATTTGTGCAGTAAGTAAAGCTATCATGAACTTCTTTGAATGTAAGAAACATTGATATACCTACTCGAAGACTCTAACTTTATTTCCATCCACTATCGCCATATCGGATTCCACTGTAACCGTGCATGCTTAATGTATAGTTTTATTTAGACGATGATCTCTGATCCCTTATCTACGACTCTACGATAGTTACTAGAGTACTTCCAAGAACAATTTCTTTGACTCCAGCTAGCGAAGAAACTACCTACGTCATCATTTATTGCTTAGTTATTATTAAGTAACGAGTCTTTCAAAATTTAAGTGCCATTCTTTGAATGTAAAGTTCTTTTTATGAGATTGGAGACAGTAGAGGTGAATAGAGATTAAGATCTACAGTAATACACATAATATATTATTGTTGACCTTGTATTTTTTGTAATAAAAATAAAGTGTTAATAAATAAATATATTAAGTAAATGTAATGGTACTAATCCGATCAGAGTAAGGGCTAACTGGCCATTTAAATAATTATAATTATTAAAGTTACACTTTTTCTCTATATCAGGTAAGTAGGGTAAGGATGCCGAATATGAGATGGTTGCCAAATATGAGATAGTTAGGTTTTGGCGAAACTAATCGCCGCAGCTATTTGGCGATACTGTCACCAGTGTGCCTAGTGGGAGTTTTTTTACCTATTCGGTCGTGAAAGCGTTAACTCCGATTTGTATGGAATTGAAACAGCGCCACCTAGTGACAACAAAGTGAAACAAAATTTGTGAGTTCAAGTTTTTTACTCTCTCGTAACCGACTATCGACTATCGACAGGCATTCGGAAGCGAGAGCGTTAGCGCACGTGATTGGTTGTTTCAATGACCTTGTGTATGCGTTGCGAGTGCGAGTTTACAATTTTGACATTTGAGACGTAAATTGAGTAAACGCTATCACTAACGTGATCGACAAGTTCTCACGAAGATTTTTAGGGTGAAAATTGAGTGAAAGTGGTAGAAGACATCGTTTAGATTTAAATTTTATAGATAAATTATCTTGGGTTTACGCTTTAATTAAATAAAATCATGAGCATATAATTAAAACTTTAATTTTAATGAAATAATATGAAAATAACTCTTAACAGCAACTTACATTCTACATTTATTACCATTTGTATAGGCTGTGATTGAGGTGGCTGGACGTTAAGACTAGCCTGTAAGAGAATACAATTTATGAAAAACAAGTCAAGTCGGTTAAATAACAAACAGTTTTATTTATAATAATTATCTTATAAAGTTAATATGTAAGTAATTAAGGTAAAACCTGTGTCAATCCAGCTTCTTCCACTGCCAAGCCTGTTGCCACTTGCATACCAACTAAGCGAAGCAGTCGTTGCTCTAAGTCCGACAACTTCGCTAAATTGGCCAGTCCACCACCAGTGCCAACCACAGTCCTATGTAGGCGAGCAGCCTTTTTTTTCGTATTATTTTTAAACTCTCTCCACACCTTAAATCATGCACAAAGCAAAGATTTCATGCGATAAACCTTGAGTAAACCATAACCAGTATAATTTCACAACCCACAACCAAGTAATAATAGAAATAGGTTGTAGGTACCTACCTTCTTCCATTTTTCCAATGTTTTGGAATCGCCAGCGCCATCACTGTTAAGTAACTGGACTAGTTCTTCCCAATTCTTTAAATTATTTAGTCGGTCCCTTGCATTGGAGCATGGTTTGCTTAGATCTCCATGTCTAAAAAGTAAAAACAATAAACTTAGTAGGTACATTGGTAGTTACAAGTTCACAGTCAGTTCAATTCATAAACACCATATAACTTTAATCCACTTACTGCTCCATGTAGGTCACCATCATCTCGAATTGCGTTGAACTAGTCCTCATTTTTAACTTTTTCCTTAATAAACGAATTCAAAAATATTATCTATCTACGACAAGCAAAACGTAAACAAAGATGTCATTACAATCCCCATAACTTTGATAGACCCCTGCTTTCATTAAAATCACATAGTAAAAATGTCATTCTAAATTTGGCTGGTTTATTTCACGACGCGAGCGTGATTCGATACTCACCGTGAGTTAACTTGAATCAAGTGGTTAGCGCAATGATATCCTACACTCACTTGTTTTCGATTATCGATGCGTGTGGCGTTTATTCGGTTAACGCGGTGATAAAGTTATTCGAATAACCTTAGGCAACTCCCACTAGGCACACAGAAGCCACGTGGCAACAGACCGAAACATGTGTTGGTGCTTCCCAGTTCGAGGCGAAGTCAGGTTGTGTACGTGCGGGTTTTTACGAAACCACAAAACCCGATTTTTGACACCAAATATTAACGAGGTATGTTACAACTTTATAGTCACACTAAATGATTTAAATTTACAGTCATTGTATCAGTTATATGATTAATTTTACAATGCATTTGCAGTTTAGTTGTATTTTCTTCGTCAAGAAATAATAGGCAGCCTAGTTTTTAAATTTGGGTGTTTTCCTAATATGAGACACGTGGGGGCTCCTTAAATGAGATATCTCATGTTAGGATGTATAGAAATACATCCTAATATGAGATATCTCATTTAATTAAAAACCTCTTTTTCTAGATCAAAGAAGTCCTAGGACCACGATGCCATAATATGGGCCGTGAGTGCAGTGCAAAGCAAACAAATACGTTAGCTAATAGCGTCAAAACTTTCGATGTTCCTAAGAGTATCCTAGAACGTTATGTCAAAAAAGATGCTTATTCAGAAGTAATTGTCAAGGTTCATGGGAAGACCTCCAGCTTTTTCTGACTATTTAGAAGCAAAAATAGAAAAATATTGTAAAGCTGGACTAACGATTTTAAGGGTTACATCTACATCTGAAGAACATCAAGCACTTGGCACAAGCACATGATAATATATTATTAAGTTGTTACTAAAACCTTTTTATTTAGTAGTACGATGTTGTAGATTAATAAATATCGCCAATAAAAAGTTTTTTTGAATTGATTTCTTTTCTTTTTCTCTAAAGCTATACTATCTCATATTAAAAACCCTTGGTATCTCATAATAGGAGACCATTTCCCTGAGACGTAATTTCTGACTTTTCTAATATTATCTGTTATAACAAAAAATCTATTATACCTAGCACTAAACGGTCTTTCAAGGATAAACTTCATGAAATTATTATCGAATATAAATAATTTTCATAGTCATTAGGGCAATAACTTATTTTTTATGGCCGAATATGTAAATGGTATCTCATATTCGGCATCTTTACCCTATGTATTTAGCTTTTAGGTGGAATTCGGTTTTTTAAAAATGCTACGGGAACCCAACAGCATGCTCTGCCAAACCTCTGCTGTGGTGTGATTGCCGGACAAACCAACAAAGATACGGACACTCGTATTTATTATTTAGTAGGGTTTTATCCTACTAAAATTATAAAAGCGATGTATGGATGGATGGATGGATGTTTGTTACTCAATCAGGCCGCAAAGATTGAACTGATTTAGCTGAAATTTGGCACAGAGATAGATTATAGTATGGAATAACACATAGGTCTCATATTTTCCGGATGTTTTATCGCTGGATTTACAAAAACCTCAATCCAAGAAGTCGCGGGCATCAGTTAGCAATAAATAAACCCCTTGCAACTCAGCGAAAAGGTCTATTGTCTTACCCACTCCTAACACAAACTTTTCGCTTATTTGGAGGGGAGAGGAGAGTGTTAGTTAAGTTCAGCTTAGCTTTTTTTTTTATTCTATGACAAGATAGCCCTTGACTGCGATCTCACCTGATGGTAAGTGACGATGCAGTCTAAGATGGTAGCGGGCTAACTTGGAAGGGGTATAGCAGTGTAAATTCAACCCATACCCCTAATCGGTTTCTACACGCCATCGTGCCGGAACGCTAAATCGCTTATCGGCACGTTTTTGACGGTAGGGTGGTAACTAGCCACGGCCAAAGCCTCTCACCAGACCAGACCAGAGACAATTTAGAAATAATAAATTACTAAATTGCCCCCGCCGGAAATCGAACCCGAGACCTCCCAGTTATAAGACCACAGCGCTCACCACTGCGTCAGGGAGGTCGAGGGAGCTAATATTTGTATTAAAAAAAAATCCTGTGGGGGTTGAGTTAGCAATGACACTAGGGCGCTATACAGAAAACTTCAATCACTGTATCTAAAAGCCAATCCTTATAAAGCTGATTAAGAAGATATTGGATGAAATTTCAGCCAAGCGCAAAACAGCTGTTAAACAGCGATAAAAAGTTTCATACATAATCTAATAATGACGTTCCACATTATCTACTGTCGAACGTTATTATGTTTAAGAACCGTTAAAGTTGTAAGCTTCGCAGATATATTTATATTTACCTACCTTCTTTATACCATTATTTAACCTTTTGCCTGCGACTTCATCCGCGTAGAGATAGGCTTTTTGAAAATCCCCGAGATAAAAAATAATTTAGGTACTCGTATGTCACTTTCTAGGTCCATCCATCCATTGCTTCCACTACAGCGTGATTAAAGGACAAACTAACACACTTTCGCATTTATTATACCTACATATTATTTATTACTAGCTTCGTAAAAACCTGTCGATCCGTTGTTTCGTTACCTTGCATAGCATATCAACAAACAAATAGACTTTCGTATTATTATACTAGTAGGGATCCAAATGACGTCAGAGGTATTGTGCTATAAAATTGGGGAGCTAGTCAAATATGTCTTGGCACTGTATGCCCGGGGTCAGCGAGATAAGGCCGGGGTAAGTCCAAGATTGATTCCGGGATCAGACGGAGTGCCGCGAGCGGTGGAGTGTGCACGATTCTTTACTTCACGACTCACTGCACCGTATGACTGACTCCTAAAGGGATTTGTGAAGCTATAGCCCCGACACTTTTAAATCCTGAGCGGATTGGCTGTTGATTTATAAAGATTCGATTATAATGCCGGTCCCTCATTCTCACGAATACGCGAACCGTAGTAGTATAGTAGTATTTATAGCCTCGATAGCCCAACGGCTAAAGGCGCGAACTGAAAACTGAAAGTCAACGGTTCGATCCACAACCGTTGCGTTATTGTCTTTGGTAGACATACGTACTTTTCCGCGCTTTAAAGGCTCAGGGAAATACGGAACAACTGTTAATTTTTTAATTTGTTTGAAAATTATGTAAATCCTTGAGTGCAAATGAAGAAGTAAATGAAAATTATTTGATTTTTTTACATGAAAAATGTCCTTTGTTCGGTGCAGAGAAGTGAAAATGCAACAGACAACAAAACATAGTTTTTTAATTATTTTATTAGTAAGATTTTATTATTATTGTAAGATTTTATTATTATCGTAAGATTATATTATTATTGTAAGATTTTATTATTATTTTAAGATTTTATTATTATTGTAAGATTTTATTATTGTTTATTTTGTAGCTAGAATCTCTTTGGCTTACCGGTGCAAAATTTTTATTCATGACCAGTGCAGTAGATGTAGCCAAGACTATCTTGCCCGTGACTGCGATCTCACCAGCGATCGGTTCTGATGGTGACGATGCAGTAACCAATCCCTAATCGGTTTCTACCCACCATCGTGCCGGAACGCTAATCTTAGGCTGCATCTTCACATACCAGGTCAGGATCAGGTGTGATCGCAGCCAAGCACTATTCTTTCTGCTATTCTATATACTAAAAGAAAATCAAGATCAAATAAATGGTCGAAGAACAAATTCTGTCGTCCAGCTGACGATACGTATTATGTAATCCTCAGTGCAAATATCAAGACTTGAGGATGCAAAGAGGCTATAAACACTACGGAGGTTTTTATGTTTGAGCAATAATTTACGTTCATTCTTCCGATGAAGTAAATATTTGGATAATGTATACTTCAGTCATTATTCTTAAGTCTTTATTTGCAATTGAATTTAGGCTCGTGTTACACGCGTACTGTGGCGCGAATGAAACCTTTGTTGGGAGGAAATACAGCAGTTTACAGTCGTAATTTAGCCAAGTGCGAAGTTCCGTCTCATCGGGGGGTACGTGCATTCCCGCTTAGGTGTAAGAATATGCACCCAGCATTGTCGCAGTTTGACCATCCTACAGTTGAGCAAGGTTGAGAATGTGGACGATGCTGTGACATTGCTCGACGGTCAGATGAAGATTAAGTAGGTAAGCGATACTTCTTCGATATGATTTTTTATAATGAAATTCATGTTTTTAGTCACATTTTGTCACACAATTTTATAATCTGCTAAACACGTTTACAAGATTTTATTCAAATACACATGCCTCTACTCTCTCTATTACAGAATATCAGTAGTTAATATTAACGTCTTACGATGCTAAGGGTTGACACACATCAAACCTACGCCGACACCGTTAACATTTTAAAATTTTATAGAATAGAATAGAATAGAAATATTTTTTATTCAAATAAACTTTTTACAAGCACTTTTGAATCGTCAATGAATCTACCACTGGTTCGGAATGCCTTTCCTGCCGAGAAGAGCCAGCAAGAAACTCGGCGGTTGCTCTTTTCAAAAAAATAAATTTTTTTACAATTGTTATTGAAACTATGCTATGTATTCAGTGCTTCCACGATGAATTTTCCTGAGTACAATACAAGTAAAAATAAATACAATACAAATACAAATAAATACAATTCAATACATGTCAACACAGGCAGGCAAAAGCAGACCCATTCCCGTATAGTGCGTGGTTACTATTGTTGTGGATAAAGCTATGCTCGGAGTTTCTTTGCGTGATCAAATCAGACATAAGAAGCTCATGGCGAAGTTGAATTGGCAAAAAGCATAGGACGGTCGTCGGGGTCACATGATGCTGAAGTGGCACCTCGCACCGTAAGGCGCACCATTGGCAGACCCCCACTAGATTGACTGATGACGTTAGAGTCGCAGGAAGCCGTCAGATACAACCAGATGATGGCATGTGAAAATCCATACAAGAGAGAAGACATATGGAGATATGCAGAGGACATCTATCGGTTGATAAAGAAAGAAGACGTAATATCGATATTGTGAGATCTGCTCGCAGTTCCACTGTAGGATCATTAAGCTGTGTTACCATATGCCTCGAAATATTCCGCGGTGTTGCCACACGCAATAAATCCCGCGGAGTGATGGCGCGGTTTTTGCAGCGGGACATTTTTTCCCGCGCTAGTATCGCATATATCACCGGCCGCTACGTAGTGACTTATGCGGTTGTCTTGTGTCCCCGCTTAAAATAAACCATGCCATTTTTGAAAGGCGGTGTGCCTTTTTTTGCACAATTTTTATACGTACTTAATATTTCTTGCCTCCGTCAGTTGCAATGTTAATCTAAAGTGGCTATATTTAATTGCTGCGCGAGGTTGAAAAAGCTTTAATAAAATACCTTCCTTCCTTGCACTGGATACTAGCGTTATCTGAGGTGATCCTTGCAAGAGACTTATGTTGACTTCTTCATCTGCTGGGAATTTTTCTACCTACTTATCGCCTTCATTATCTTCATCTCAAATCATCGCTGGCATACTACTGGGCACGGGTCTCTTCTCAGAATGAGAAGGGGTTTGAGACCTTAGACCACCAAACTGGTGAAGTGCGAATTGTCATACTTCACACATCTTTGGGAACTTTATGGAGATGTTTGAAATATGAAGGTCTCCTCACGATATTTTCCTTCATTGCATTACTAAAGCAAGTAATATTTAATTGCTTAAAGTCGAACCAAAAAGGAGAACGAAGGCCTAACCTCTGTGCTATCAACACTGTAGCTATATCACTAAGGATTAATGTGACTCAACTCCAATAGTTATAAAAAAAAGGTATAAAGTATAAACTCTCCAGACTCTAGATATTATTATCGCCATAGATCGCCAAACTTCGTAAAAAAATTAAGGAAATATAAAAACAGCTATTTAAAGAATATGTGACTAAATCTTCAATGCTTTTTGATTCCCGCTATTTTCACACAGCTGGCCACATCAACCGCGAATCCGTCGATGCGAAATCGCTTACAAACTACCAAAATCCGCCGACTTAAAAAGATCAATCGCAAACATTAATTGTGTACAACAATGACACCCTTAAAATCCGGACCGCATATAAAACCAACATATTAAGTAAGGCCTATCGTCGGGGAGCGTTTTATAGGAACATTATCCGGCGCCCTTTCTTCTGAAATGCGATTAAAATTGAATAGGTCCGTATGTCGCAGGCAGGCCCGTCGCGCTACAATAACACGGCCGGTTGCATTTTCAATTTGCCGGGAGATAAGTGCCAGTTTTGGACGTTTTTCTGCGGAATGGTGGAATTGATCCGGTGACTTATGGCCAACGTAAGACGCCGGACGGTCAATTGAATCGGTTTCTAATTTAATTCTGTCTACATTGAAAATGTATGCGACGGATTTTTGGGGATCTATTTGACGGAGTACCCTCAATTTCTTATCTTGATGAAAGGGATTCCTTGCGACTTTATCTGTCGTTTGACGCTTCCATATTTGAATGTACGTAACATTTTAATAGAAAAATACTAGCTATTATTATTACATTACTAGTCATGATTGTCTAAAATAAAAAGTCATATTGAAATATCAATAAGTATTGATAATTTATTCGCAATTTTATTTAAAATACACAACTTCACAATGTTTTGTTTTAAAAACTAAAAACTTTAGGTACGGGATATCGTTACAGACTGTTCTGCGGTGATCGCTAATTTACATATTTTTATTATTCTGACAGTTTTATCTAACGTCATTTACATTTTTTTTAATATTTACATACTTTTGGGATTGGAAACATTGTTTTTGAGAGAACACTTTTAATTTTTTTAACCTTCTCGCTTATAACTCTCAAAAACAATGTTTCTTGATAAATTTATGGCCACACAATATTATCTTAATTTTATGAAGGTACCGTAATACAAAATACTATTGTAATAATTTAATTTTAATAAAAAAAAAATATCAACATAGTTTTATTTGTAACCCAATTTTGTGACCTATTAATGAATTAAATAAGAATAATTGCGGTAGATACCCCCCCGGTTCAACTGTCCTCCATACTGATAATATTTTTACCGTAAATTTATTTACAAGTCGCACGAATTACAACTATTTATATAAATTACTATTGCATTTTAATAAGACTACACGAATCGAATTTACAAAAGAAATATATTGAACATTTTTTTGAACACATCACAATTCCTATAGCGAACTGAACAGTTCAAAATTAAATACAATAACGCAATAATAAAAACAATCTATACAGGAACGGAATATAACTTAATAAGATATTATGTACAAAATACATAAATTGTTTACGAACAGTACCTACTTATGTATTTATATAAATCATCTAAGCGGACATAGTAACCGACCTTAACTATATTATAATACTGTACAATTTCGCTAGTTACTTTATCTTGTAAAATGATCTTAGCATCGAATCACACTGAACTGAAAAATTCAAAATTCTATAAGTAACATTTTCATAAAACGATTCGTTTTAAGGACCGATTTCATCAGCTTTTCAATGCAAAAACTGTCAAAATATTATCTTTACGCTAGCGTAAGACTTATTTTACGTTGATGAAATCGGCCTTAAGAGAACTAAACTGAACATTATTTTTATCATAATTTGGCTATCATAGCTAGATGTTCTATGAAAGTTGAACGTAGCATTTTTATCATAGATGCATTCATAGTACTTTTGTGAGCTCTAAATTCCTATAAGTTCATACGTATATTTGACGTCATTTTAAGAAAAGATGCAAAATATGACGTCACAGAGTGTGATTAACGTAAGATAATGTTTAAATAACTGGGAATTAGGGCTCTTAGGCAAGGGGAGATGGTCAATACCTTTTAGGTATATATCATTTATTGTGATTATACATTTTTCTAGTCTAAGAGACAAAGACTACCGCCAAGCGATTTAGCGTTCCGGCACGGTGGCGTGTAGATTTAAGGATTAGGGGTATGAGTTGAATGTGCATTGCCATACCCCTTCTAAGTTAGCCCGGTACCATCTTAGACTGCATCGCCACTTGCCATCAGGTGAGATCGCATTAAAGGACTATCTTGTCATCGAATTAAAAAAAATTAGGTTTAATATTGAAGGGATATTATAATATTACGATATTTAATGGTCACCTAAGCATTGCCTTGAAGTGCAAGAATGAAATTAAAAGCTGACTTAAAAAATTAAATCTATCAAAATACTACCACAGTAGGTATCATGCACATTGTACAGTCCGCGAGGCGAAACCCCAGATTTTTTGAATGATCTCCAAAACTAGTAAAAACCGGTTTGTACTGCTTTAGCCATTTTAAGCCTGTTGTTAATATACTTAATTGCTCACATAAAATGTAAAGCTAAGCATATGCCTGGCAGATTGTACTTAGTATTACTTATAATGGTTGATCTCAGACTCCATATTTATTCATTTGACAGTTCAGTGTAACACGACGCATAGATTTTAATACTTGCAGGGAACAATATGACGGAATATAAAAGCCATTCACTGGGAAACTCATTGTTTTTTTTTAATTTACGCATCAGATATGTTCTTTAATAGTAATTCAAATGTTGAAATATGCGTTTGTATAGCGTTACAAACATCAATTCTGTCCAACAGTCTTATAAATTAGTGTGACGTGTCAAAGTACGTGTAAGTAATTAACACTTCTAATGCAAAACGTTATATGACGTAGATGACTAAACGCACCTTGGCTTTCAACAAAAATACTACATTACTCATTTATAATTCGATTTGTCATGCGTTACAGTTTACGCGTTATAACCATCACATGAATATTATTGCCTAATCAAAAACAGTGGGTTAGTGTAACTTTTCTTTTTGTAAAGTTTACGATGTTCGTAAATCTGACATTTAGTATGGACCGGTAAGGGACGGAGAGTGTTTTCATCTCTTTTCCGTCCATACTATTTGACAGATTTAGGTGCGCACAGTTAAGCTAGAGCAAACTTAAAAAGTTACACAAGTGCGTCAAGTCATATAAGGTTTTGCTTAAAAGCATTATAACATTTCAGTTTTATTACTACAAGTGAAATCACAGTATCTATTTTTGTGATGCCTTTGTTTCGGGTCGCTCCGCCCGAGGGACTTTTATGCCTACATAATCACCAACATACCATGTTATGCTCTTGTTTGGTTGACTTATCACGTATACTCACTCCTCCAGCCGGTCTGGAAATAAAAACATCTGTTAAAATCTAGTACGTGGAGAAAAAAAGGTCTAACTAAAGTAACCTTAGGGCTTATCTTTAACAAGAATCTGATCTGATGTTACACGTAATGTTGCAGAGAAGTGAATTTGAAGAGATGCTACGAAGAGTAAATAATTAATAAAAGTTACTTTAAAAAGTTGCGAACGGTAACCTTGGTATTAACAAACGAAAAGTAAATATAGTACAACATCGTGAAGTAAATTTTTATAGCGATATTTGGCATATAGACATGACTCTGTAAAAACTTAATACCTACTGACACCATCAAGTATCAAGACATGCAGATTGTTTTTTTTTATTTAAGCAGTAATAAAATTTTAAATTTTAATGAAATAATATCAACTACTTCATATAGTTCAGATTCATATTAGACAAACAATCTCTAATTCAGCAGTTAGGATAATTTGTCTGTGAGGAAGTATCTTGAAACCAAAAAATCAAAATTATAGTAAAGTTCGCTCTTATGATAAGTCAAGACTCTACCATTGTTCCAAAAAGCAGGTTTTTCTGAAAAGAGCCGCCAAGAAACTAAGCAATTGCCATAATCAAAACATGAAAAATCACAGTCAATACAAAAAATCAATACCTACTTGAAAAAATAAAGACAGTACATCTTAAGGAAATCATTTTCGTAAAGAGATAAATGAGAAGTATCTTGAGTAAGAGAATTTAGACAAAATTAAAGACCTTCCTGATTTTGACGACCTCCCTGGCGCAGTGGTGAGCGCTGTGGTCTCATAATTGGGAGGTCTCGGGTTCGATCCCGACAGGGGCAATATGGGAATTTATAATTTCTAAATTGTCTCTAGTCTAGTTTGGTGGGAGGCTTTAGCTGTGGCTAGTTACCAGTTACCACCCTACCGTCAAAGACGTGCCGCAAAGCGATTAAGTGTTTCGGCACGATGGCGTGTAGAAACCGATTAGGGGGTATGGGTTGAATCTACACGGCCATACCCGTTCCAAGTTAGACCACTACCATCTTAGACTGCATCGTCACTTACCGCAGTGAGACCGCAGTCAAAGACTATCTTGTCAACGAATAAAAAAAGCTTACCATAGAATTTAGTTGTGCGAGGTGATGGTGATGGTAGGGGTTGTGTGACGTGGGAGGAGGCGCGAACCCTTGGTGCGGCGCGCCGTACCAGTGCGACATGTGCGCCGCGGCGGGGTGCACTAAGCCTACTTGATGCTGACCTGCGGAAGACAGAAAAACACTTAGTCGTAACGTAACATTCAACAATGGAGCAGAGTCTTTTAAACCGACTTCCAAAAAAGGAAGAGGTTCTCAATTCAAATTCGAAAGACGAACCAAGAAATAAACAGTCTTTCGAATTTATAACGGAGATGCGAACTGAAAACTACAAGGTCGCAGGTTCGATCCCAACCGATCCCGTTGCACTATTGTCGTACCCACTCTTACCACAAGTTTTCCACTTATAAGGAGGGAAAAGGAGAATATAAGTCAGATTCAGCTTGGCTGATATTCTTTTTTTTTAATTTTAAAAAGAAAAATATTAATAAGGATTAGAATGTATATCCGCTACATTCCACTAGTGACTATATAATAGGTATGTAGGTACGTGCAGGACATAGATGATGGCATTGGATGCTAAAGCTTACCGAAATCCATGGCAGAAGGGAACGCGGAGCCACCAAAGCCCTTGGCAGCGTCGCCCAGAGGCTTGATCATGTCGCCCATGACCCCGCCCAAAGCAAGCGCGCACGCCCCGCCACCACCCATGCCCATGCCGCCCTTCTTCTTCTTACTTTTACTGCTCAGCTTGCGGTTCCGCGTCTGGATGCCTTCTTTCTTCATCGTCAGCGGCCGGTTTACCTGCGCCAAAAGAGAACAATTTCTTTATTGATTTTGCTCATAAGTAGTAATTAATGCGTTGTCATCACGCACTGACAGTGATGGTGATGGCCACTAGGCCATCCTGCGATGAGGTTAGAACTGCAATCTTCAGGGGTCGCAGGTTTGATCTCAAAGGTGTGAAGTCTACCAATTCGCATTGGTCATTGTTTAATCAAAGTTATTGCGCCCGTTACATTGATGCAATCATCGTGAATGATAATATTCTGTGTACCAAATTCGGTCACGAACATTTACTGTTAATTTAAAATATAATATCGAGCTCTGTTAACCAGAGGTTAACACTCGAAGCGGCAAGCAGCGGGCCTGACTCAGTTTGACCAACGCGTTCCCAGTTTATTGCTGTGACATGACATTAAAGCTGTATAAAAAACGTTTGCAAACTAATTTGGAATGCTAAGTAAGAAGTATAAAGGCGAGCCGAGACCATAAAATGGTATCACAATGGGTTGTGTGCGAATATTTAGCTGTTTGGTGGTCGAAGCCGACATGCGTGAAGTGGACCTACGTCGCATCCTAATTACTGCACCGATGCACTCTGTGACTACATTTGTTCGCATTTGGTGGGAACCTTGTGTTGCGTCATCGCGCATTTTAATGCCGAAATGGCGAGAATTGTGTTTATTATTGACGATTGTTTCAAGTCGCTTCGAAGTTTTTAGCACAATAATATCTCCACACTGAAACCATAGCAGTGGACCGAATAGGTTAGATGCATAGGGAAATGTTCGCGTTAGAACAGCCAAAAAAACATGGGCAGTCATGGGGACTGCCGACAGAAGTGAAAACACGTCATACTCTCAGCTACAGTTAAATGATTAAATAACATTAGCACAATGGTGACGCGAACCCATAAAATTCATAACAAAAATCGCTTTACGCGCCTAATTTTCACTTCATAAAAGTTAAGAAAAAAGCTTAGAAGCTAATCATACAGCGAAGCCATTTAATGACGCAACTTTTCTTTTCCCTATGCTGCTATGATATATGGCAGCGGAGAAGTGCTAGGGGTTTTTTTGCGAAAAACGAATTATTTAGATATGAGAAATTGAGTAATGTTTCGAGAATTCATTCTTGTTGTGCCTAACATCTTTTGCTTTCAGCTGACGAAATATGTTTATTTCGTCAGCTGAAATTATGTCTTGTTTTATTCTGTTACAAAACTGTGATCTCAACGGGTGACATGTGAAGATGCAATCTAAGTTGGAACCTATACACCTAATCGATTTCAACGAGGCATCGTACCGAAACGCTAAATCGTTTGGCAGCCTGTTTTATTGGGTAGGGCGGCAAATGTAGCTAGTCGCCGTTCTGCTCACCAAGAAGACAGGCCAACGCCTCTGACGAGAACGGGCAAAATAAATCCGGGTATAAAACTGGAGACCTCCCATTTATACAAGTAAAATTACAGCATTCACATTGTCCTGGATTAAGAATCCTGTTCCAGATTGTCAAAATTATAATAAGCTTATCGAAACCATGCTCAGCTCCTTCACTTTCACAAAATCTAAAGTATCTCGCCGCCAAGCAAGAGTTCACAAGCATCTCGAGCGTCGACGTTTTCTAGAACGGTCCCGTTGAAAGCATCGGACAATTTCATTGTTCCCGTGCGAAATGCACTTTCATATTTGTGCATTTCGCGGGTCAAGTATCTCGGTCACTTTCTGCATTGCATCGTTACTTCCAAGAAGCGTGCGTCACGACGGACGGACGGACGGACAATGAGTTATTCATCGCCTTCCGTGGAAGTTTGCGGCGGCATGTGGCCTAAACGCACGATTTCATTGCGCCTGCCGCCGGGACGCTCAAGCGCATGACCTGATCTTGTTTGCGCTTTTGGTGTTACTTTAGTACTTGGGTGGCGCTACCACACTAATTCTTTTTGCGCTTACTATATTTATGTATAGCTTCGATTAACTATGTACTACTTTTTTATGGCTTTTGGTAATTCGATCGGTCTTGTGCCACATGTCCAGCGGCTCCCTGCGATTCGTCTGTGACCAAATCGGTCCATCTAATGAAAATCTACCAACACTGAGCTTTCCGGTGCGATGTTGCTACTCAAGCACCTTGATATCTTAACGGCCATCGGTTCTTTAAACTATGTGTCCTGTCTATTGTCACTTCAGCTTTACAATTCGAAGGCAATTGTAGTTCTCCTTCTTATTTCTGGCTTCAGATTTGATTTCACAGGAATACCCCAGGCCCCAGCATAGCACTCCCCATCGCCCAACGCTGTAGTATTATCCAAAAATTATTGCATGACAATCGCATTAACTTCTGATTGCCCAAAACAGCGTTCTTGCTGCCTCAATGCATTTTGACCAATAGCGACACACCACCAACCAATCATGATTGCGATCGTCACTCTGTAGCAATCAATTTAGACAATCCCACATCTGTATCTAGGCGATGACTTCGACATGAGCGCATCAATAGTCTTCCCGTCGCAACCCGCATCGAGCCCGGGCACGGAGGCTTCGCAATGACCCAATTACGTGCGCTAAATCTGCCGGCATGCGCGCTAATGTTAATGCATTTTATATTGCTTCAATTGCACGCCGCGGCCGGCGACGTCGCGGTATGCGCCGCTGCGTGTGGGCGATTCGCAGGATCGTATTAGGGACATTTGGAATTAGCACGCACGTCGTACTCCAATTGTCAGTTTGAATGACCTTCCACTATCGCAAATGGCTGCGAAAAAATTGAAACCTATACAGTATAAAGATATTGATAGGGATGTAGGTTTAATTTATTTTACCCTTCCGAGTTAGCCCACCTACCATCTTAGACTGAACCATCATCTACCATCACAGCTATCTTGTCATCAAATTAAAAAAAAGATAAAAATATCGAGGGTCAACGACTGTCCTTGACTAGTTGGTTATCCTCGTGAAGTCTCTAATTTCTGCGGTTGGTTTTGGCTCTGATTAATCTGTCAATAAATTTGTATGGACATTGATTGTTGCGAATATAAAAAGAGGAGAGTAAAAATCTTTTTTTTCTTTCTTTTTTTTTTATTGTAAAGCTGTACCTACAGTCTCCGGTAACCATGTCGAAGGCTCAAACAAAAAGAAAAGATTATAAAAATAGGATACCGACCGAATTGAGAAAATTTTTTTGGAAGTCGGTTAAAAATAGAGGAGTGGTGAAAACTAGAATTATTTTAGATATTTCTGATAGTATCGGTTTCCGGTAGTAGACATCATCTTCATTGTTATAAAATAAGATTGAGGTGTTTTATCAATTTTCATGATTTAATTAAAGCATGGATCTCTTCAAAATATCTTAGCTATTGTTTACAAGATTTTGAATCCTTTTTTTATCAATTTTTCACTTAAAATGGACTTAAGTGGGAGTAGACCTAATGTCTTGTTTATGGGATCTGGGCAGATCAAACTGGAATTAAAATACAGTAGATAGAAACTCTTAGGGAAAAAGGAAAACAAGATTCCACGAATCAAAAACAGACAATAACATAAAACAGGAAAATACATGCAAGTTCACAATCATCACAGCACGCAGTTTGCATGCGAATCAGTTCCTTTAAAGGGTTATAGTCTCATAAAGGAAGGCGTATCTCCTAAAGGTAACAGTGTTTAAGTACCCAAGTAGCTCTAGGTACCTACCTACAACACCTAGCTATACCTAGATAGCTATTCATATAACGAGCAGTTGAGGTTAGCCAATATGCATCTGCTATTTGATTGTTGGATATAGTTAAAACATAATCGTTAACTATCTCTCTCTACATCGTCATCCTCATTACTGGGGGTAGCGATCCTTGGCACGGATCACCTTTCCAAACGATGTTTTTCCACTTCGTTCTATTTTCTGCATTATGTAGAGCGGCGTGGAAAAATGTTCCGAGTGCAGTGCTGGGCCCCAAGTCTGCTATTTTACACGTCATTGTCATTGAACCGCAATACAATTACAATTCAATTATCATTGGTCCAAAATTTCGTAGTCTAATAAATTCACAATGGTCGTTCGATTTCTTATAATTGTATTTTAATTCAATGATACCTCGGTTTTGCCATTAGCTTAAAAAGCGTTTGCCGAAATGAGTTTAAAAAAAACTACATATTAAAAACGTTCATTTCAGCTAGATTCAAAGCTAGATGTGTACTGACACATGCCACTGGGCAAACCATCGGAAAACAATTGTGACGCCATTGAATTAGTAGACTACCAAAATTGCTAAAAGTAGCAATTGGGATGTCATTGATAGACAATTGAACTACAATTGCAGTAGCAGACTTGGGCCCCTTATCTGATCGGACCAACGCATATAATTACCGCTTTTTAGATCATAGCTCGAAGTATGGTTTTGGTAGTTAACGACACTTTAGCTTCAGGACGGCATTGCGCAGGGGTTCGCAAAGAAGGTAGCTATAGATAGGTGCCTGTATAACACACAGTTAGCGGTGAAGTCTCTAGACGGCCATGTTGCGTCGGAATTGCTTAATAACTGGCTATTATGTCAGGTTAATTACATCGCGTTCCCACTGACGACGCGCGCTACAGGAAGGCTCGATCTCATAACAATAACGTTATAAAGCTCAGTACACCATATCATGCATAATTAGAAAGATACATCTATGTGCAAACCTGACCATAATTTCTCTGTTCTAAGTTGAAACCTAAGTATGTTTTTGTTGGTGTAGGTCCCATCAGCGGATGGATAGCTTTCACTCTTTAGTGTCTCGAAGGACGAGGTATTGAATACAAGCTCAAACCAGCGACTTGGCCCGCGTGGATTTTTAAAAATCTCATGGGAACATCTTGTTAATCCGCGATAAAAAGTATTCTATAATACTTCATCAGCATTGTATCAAAATTAGTTCACTAGTTTAGTCGTGAAAAGGTAACAAACAGAGAATTACTTTCACATTTATAGAATTAGTATGGAGTTATAACAATAAGCTAAGAAAGTAGATACTACTGTTATTATTTCCAACTAAAATAAAGTATTTTTCTAAAGATAAAAGGTTATTTTGATGTACCTATCGATGGCATCAAACTCATCATTTAAACTCAATATTATCAACTCATCATCTGAATCCATCGTCAGCTCTCTACTGAGCACGGGATTCTTCTAAGAAAAGTTTTGAGAACATTATGGAGAATCCTCAGTCATTCTTTTCTCCACCTTTAAAGCAATTTCTTTTAAAAAATATTAGCCAAGCTGAAGTTGAATATGAATTGAATTGAAGCTGAAGTTGAATTGTAGAATCCTCCTATACCCTTCAAATAATAAGGAAAGCTTGTGCAAGGAGTGGTTACGACAATAGTGCAACAGGTGCAGTTTTAACGAACCTCTCAGTTTTCAGTCCGCACCTTTAACCGTTGGGCTATTGAGGCTTAAATTGAATTAATATTGAATTGGTAAATTAAATATCACTTGCTGCATCGATGCTAGTTTAAAACTCAATAACCAACTTACAATTCCACAGAATCAATTATCTCGAATGGCCATTAGAATCTGCTTTCAGCGCGTACGCCCTGTCAAGTAAGACCATAGTAATTACGCAAAGAAATATCGTGGTCATACGAACACGCCGGCGAATCCGCTCGCTAACGATATACGCACTTTGCATGCAACATTCCGCCTCCTTTGTGCGACCGACCCAACTATTTACACGAATATAGTGCTTATTTCCTTAGTGATAAGGACAAAAGTGTGCACACGTAAATTCTACTTAATAGGACAGATTATGTGAAACATATAAATGAGTAGGTAACCGTTTTGATATCAATGGGAAAACAAATTACACTTAGGTAAGAAAAATATGACGTTTGATAAAATAATATGACGATTGCTTAGAATCTATTATATCTCCATTCTTCTTTTAAGCAAGTTAGGATTTGGTGTTTACAATATTCAGGTGGATTTCAGCTTGCAGAGAATTTTTCCTTTCAGGTCTATGTAGTCTATGGGTTCATTCTCCAGGTCCTCAACTATCCCCTCCTATTGAACATACAAGACTGGCTATGAAAGAAATCGCAGTATAAAAAATAAGCTCTATTGCGGCGTGATTGAGGGAAAAACCCAATAAAACAAGTGTAACTTTCGCATTTAAAATATTAGTAGAGGTATAATGATATACATAAAATAAAGCTGACCTCTAGCATATTAATGTAGGTTACCCTTTAATGTAGCCGTGTTTATATGGTTATACTTAGCAATAATAGCAGGTAAAGCATAGAGTAACACGAGATTGAAAGGATTAATACTGCAAGGCTGGGGATAAAGCGCATGCAGTGATGTAGGTGAATGTGTGCCGCACACGCGATCGCCCTTACGGCGTGCTGGCATGACTTCGCCTTGTAATTGTTTGACTTTGTTTATTATGATCCTATTTATACCTAATCGCTTTATTTTATACCTCATTCATTCATCGTCTCAACCCAATTCTGGTCCACAACTGGGTATAGGAGGCTATTCTCTACCTCAGTGCTCATTCACTCGTTCATTCATCTCAACCCATTTCTGGTATACAACTGAGTACAGGAGGCTATTCTCTACCTCAGTGCTCATTCACTCGTTCATTCATCTCAACCCATTTCTGGTCTACAACAGCTCAGTACAGGAGGCTATTCTCTACCTCAGTGCTCATTCACTCATTCCATTCTTTTCTCAACCCATTTTTGGTCCACATTTGGGTAGAGGAGGCTATTCTCTACCTCAGTGCTTATTCACTCATTCCATTCTTTTCAACCCATTTCTGGTACACAACTGGGTACAGGAGGCTATTCTCTACCTCAGTAGCTAACTAGAACTGTATGCTTTTTTTCACCAAAGTTAACTTTGGTGAAAAAGAACTACTAAGCTGAATTAGTTGACGTTTCTGTCGATTTCGTTTTCATGATCCTAAAGGGAAAAGGTGGAAATGACATTGAGTTGGGGATTATACATATTTAGGGGCTACCTAGGGCTTTAGAGAACGTCTACTTAGGGGGTGATTTAGGTGTGGTTGATAAAAACGAGCATAAAACTCCATGGGTTTGACAGTTGAGAATGTATCAATGATTGATTTAGCTTTTCCGCAATAGACCATCAGATCATGGTGGTATGAAAAGTTGAATCTCTTGCTCATACATTTCCATGCATTCCTGTAGTTTATAGTAGTAAACCCATAATTATCACTTACTGTTCAATTCTGTTATGCGTAACGCAAGCATGCTTTCGAAACACAGAAATTGAGCAATAGAACCACCTACACAGGGTATCCCACTCATAAAAATATTTCTAACTCGTTATGTTTTGCGGTGCGTGTGAATAATTACGTTAGTTTTCTAGCTCGGCTATCTGCCCCCATCTATGCAGCCACCGTAAGGACCTGGACAGACTAAACGCATGACGGCAGCGTATCTAACACGGTCCTTAGAAGTTGTCACACTAATAGGTATTATAAAGGCGAATGTTTGCTTGTGTTTGTGTTGTGTGTGTGTGTTAATCCTTGACGACACAACGAATGAATCAATTTGGCTGAAAGGAATGGAGATAGCTCATACTCAGTATTAACACATAGGTTACATTTTATCCCGGAAAATTAAAGAGTTCCCGCGGGATTCAAAAAACCTTAATCCACACGGATGAAGTCGCGGGCATCATCTACTAATACATAAAACTGACACGGGACTTCCGAGTAAATTTTAGTAACTTAAAGCAGTAGTCAAAGCACAATTTTGATTTTGTTAACGCGATATAAGCTTAACGTGAATGTAAATTTAAATATTAAAACCCAAATCAAGACTCTTGTCAATCTGGTCGGTCTACTGTTCTGCAAAATTTGGTTGCTGTGCAATTCTGGCGTCAGCTCAGCTGGCTGGAATAATCTGTCAAGTCGTCTAACGTACAAGCTCTAATTGCTAAAACGGTCTCAGAATTACTAGTGGAAAAAAAAAATTGGCTTCAGCCATATAAGTTGTTATCATTAATCTCACTTCTATATTATACTTGTAAAACTGATTGAAATTCAAGAAGAGTTCATTATACCAATTTCGAAATATCAATTAATCTGATATCAAAACCCGTTAAAGTATAAAAGCGTTCAGTGTAACATGCCACCGCCCTGTCGTCACGCGTCGCTGCCGCGCATCGTCTGTCTAAACCTTAAACACTGAAATGGGAAAATAGCAGGCTCACACGTACAATGCCATGGAAAATGCGCACGGTACACGATGCGAGTAATTTTTCCGACAGCCGGGGCACTTTGTGTTTGCTCTGTATGTGTAATTAAAGCAGATTTACGTGCACGTACCTACGTTTTACTGATTTCACTCGTACCCGCCTAGATGGGAAGGCAAAGGGAAACTGATATAATTACACATGCGTACGTCCCTATATTTTTTTTTTTTTTTTTTTAGTGGCACATTGTTTTATTTATGCTTCGTTAGTAAGTAACAAATACGTAATAAATATAATATACGTAAAGATTTAATTTGCAATTTTTTTTTTTTTTTAAAGTAAATTTTTAATAATTAAAAACTATATTTAACTTGAAAAAATCTCTTACGTTTGGTTTAAGGTTTTTTTTATCCTGCGGGAACTCTTTGATTTTCTGGGATAACGTTTACTATGCCCATTGCCCATCTTTGCCTGATGAAATAAATGATTTCACAACTCCCTCAATGGGTATCAAATGAAAGGCTTGACTAGAATATGACTCTAATAGCTCCACTATGATAACTTTCAAATCCAAGATGGCCGCTACCACAAAATGGCGAATTACACATTTTTTTAATTTCACATGTCAGGGGTGTTTTAAATTTTCAATTTACACTTGTGCATGAAAAACATAACTGCTATATCAGACATTTAATACTTACTTACACACGATTGATTAAATGAACTGACGTAGAACCAAACTACACCTATAATAGTTTAATGGACGTATTGGACGTAGTTAGGTCCAATCTAATTTTAAAGTGTGCCTTAAACTAAGCATACCTATTTTATTTATTAATTACCAGAAAAAATTATTTTCGGAGTTGGTTTAAAATTAAACAATAGTGTTGACTTAAAATAAGCACTTACAAAATTAATCGTAATTCTTTTTCCTACTATTGTTCTGGAGAATCAGAAAGGTGGTGACAAATCTGTGTATGCCGTATCTACGTAGAAAAAACCTGACTCACGGTAAAATAAAACCCCGAAACCATAATATGCTCTTAGTACGTGAGGTTAACCTGATCCATACTAATGTTATAGATGCAAAAATAACTCTCTCTACCTGTAATTTACCGATATTAGGCACAAAAACAGCTTGTATCCTGCTTGTAGAAGGACACGGGGTACTTTTCATCCCGGATAAATGAAATGTGATCGAAGTCGCGGTCATGAGGTACCTAGTCATGATATAATGGGAATCATTAACCAAAAAATATCGCGCAAAGTCAAAAAAGATATTGAGAGAAATCAAATAAATACATTACCAACTGCTTCTTAATAGAGCTATCAATGCCGTTTCTTTGAAAACAAACCACAAAAAAGACTGAAATTCCCACTTATTTTAATTCCCTCGGCAATTGAACGATCATGAAACGAAATTCGGTGCTGTAGTTCCGAATGGCCCAATTGCAATAAAACCAGAACAAAATGGAATGCAACGGCCACGCAGAGAGAGAAATTGTACAAACCCCGGTTAGCTGTAAATCAATCGATAAGGATCAGATAAATTAGACAGCCGTACCGCACGACAAACCTTAAGAATTAGCAACCAATTACACAACAAAAAAAATGTACACTACGCTCTGTGTACAACTGTACGACCATTATCAGGCAAAAACTGCCTTAAATGGCTCTATTGAAACCGATCGCTGTTACGTGCCGCTTTTGTTTTTGTTGGGGTAATCGCCATCGCTGTCAATATTTACCTAAAGAACGATGGCAATAATACTTTTGTAGGGCAAAACGAACGCTCCTCCAATTTTACTCAGAATGCCTAATAGTACTTAAGGTAAACTACAGTGGTTATAATCTAGCTCTAGTGGTTAAGACTTCTGTCTCCTTTTAGGGTAGTTCAGGCTTCAAAAACTACATATAACACTTAACTTGAAGGATATTATTGAGATGAAACCTGCTTCTTACACTGCTTGAATGTACTGTTTGTAACACTAAACAAGAATAAATGTATTTTCTTTCTTTTCTGTCTTTCTTTCTTTCTTTTTTTCTTCCCCGAGAGTTCTCCATAATGTTTTCAGAGGTGCTTGAAGTCTGACAATCCGTCCTTGACCAGCGTGGTGGACTAATGAACTAAGCCTTTCTCATTCCGAGAGGAGACTCGTGCCTAGAAGTAAACTGGCGATGGGGTAAGTTGAATAATAGTTTGATTGATTTGTAACTTGGGTATAGAATAAAAGAGAAATAGCTATGTTCGAGCAGTGGAGAAGACATGGCAGACTCAGCACAAAAGTGAGTCTATTAGAATTTATTTTTATTCGTTACATGTACTTACCTTTCATTGAACTTGTTACATTTCAACGAACTTACGCAAAATCTTTTGTGATATCATAGTACTTTAAAGATTCCTTATCATTTTTAGCAAAAGAAAGTTATGTTATGGGTAAATGCTGAAATGTAGACAGACCTCTTTATTTCCATTTTCGCATGAACATAATTTTCCTGTCTTCTGTTTTGAATCAAAGACGCGTGCGTCTTTTTTCGAACGACACGTTATAATAACCGTAAGAAACTGCTTGGCAATACCTATATCAGGTTACAATAGATATCAATCGTGTGAAAATCAAACACTTTATAAATCGCAAAACATAATAGTCGCTTACACGCCCACTAGACTGACTTCTTACAATATACTATAAGCTGAGATAAAGATGTTAATGACAATTTATAACCGCAATTATATTTTCCTTTTTTTCCTAACTTGCTAAGTGAGCCAGCCGTTCAATGATTCATGTCAGTACTTAATGACTACCTACTATCAAAAGATTGATTCTAATTCTGTAAAAGTTAAATTATGGCTTCAGTTTAATTTCGTGACAAAGCTCTTTCGAGACTTAAAAGCTGAAAAAATCGCGAAAAGCTGTTCTCGGTGCTTTAGAGATTATAAAGCTCATTTTCTCACTTTCATCAGAGCATCCACTTAAGCTGCGATCTGTAGAGCGTAGCTTAGATGTTTTTTCAAGTTATAATATCATCGTATCAGGTAGATTCACTTGGCGATTCGAAAGCACTTTGTAATGTTTATTGCCGGAGGATTATCAGCGGAATATAAAAAAAAAATTCTAACTAGGTAAGTATAGTTTTTGCAATTCACGAGTGCACGTGAGCTTTACTTGTAGTTACGTCGTTTACATTTCGTGCCTGTCAGGAGTCTAGGTGGGAGCGGTCAGCCGCGAGCTTGAAGGATATATAGCTCCATGGCCGCGAGCAAGCTTTCGCTCCCACTTATATAGATACGACACACACACAATCATGAGCCACGCGCCCTCGTGAATTGAAAGAACTATACGTTATGACACTTTCGAGTTAAAACGAAACAGAACTACGTGGGATATAAATAATTTGTCCTGTTTTAATTAGAATTCACCTTTACTATTAGAAAGTTAAAATGTCACGAACATTTTAACTTAGACTACTGAGCCTTTGTTACAACTAACAACTTCACCACCTAATGACTCGAATGTTTGTGTCATCAAACTCACTTAAAATTCTCGGAACTAAACCGCGTTGTAAAAAGGGACGCATTTCGTAAAAAAAAACAGTCCGCCATCTGATCCAATCAGCCTCGTGTCGAAAGCAGCAATTAAAGGGCGAAATGGTCTCGAGGTCGGGAGAAATGTACCGAGCAGACAAATAAACGAACGGTCGCAATTGGCCGCGTCGACACCGGTGGCCACACGCAACTTGTACTTGGAATCCACTGGCTTCTAAACTTGGGGATATCTGGATCACTTTCGTGGTAAACCATTTAAAACGAAATCTTCAAAAAAATAATTCATAGACGTAAGTATCTCTTTCTTCTATATGATAACGCTTATCGTCGCTTATCGAACATCACAACCCTACAGTTATACCTCTAGGTGGAATCCGTGTTCCGGCATACATTTGCCCACTTTACCTGATGTTTTGCATCCGATTTTTTCAATTTGTTGACTCTCATATCGCTTACGAGATCTACGAAGGCCTTTCTTGGACAGTCGCGAGTTTTAGCTCCAGGGACGGCGAAGCTGAGATATCTATAGAAACCACAAAGTTATGTGCTACCGACGTAACGTTGTGGTTTCTATGCTATAAGACGCCATCTTACGAGTTCCTGCAACTTACTATCTCTGATGTCACGGGGAATAAATGGAAGCTGCGCGCGAAAACGTTTAGGTATTAAAAAACTATTAAAACTAATCAGCGAAATGCGTAAATATTAACGAATTGCTCTTACATACATCGCTTATTTTAAAATTTTTATCCAGATTTGTAAATTTGTTTCTTTTTTTTTTTTTGTTTCGCATAAAAAGCGGTGGCGCCGCGGTTAACTTCCAGCTGCGAAAGAGTGGCGCGTGAATGAAATCCAACCAACTGTGAACGGAAAGGGTTCAGGAATTTTTTAGGGCTGGCTTAACTTATTGCCTACTGACTATTTTTTTTTATAGAATACTAGCGGACCCAACAGACGTTGTCCTGTCTTAACTATGAATATTGAAACTCTTTGACGAAATTGGCAGCACGCATTCTGTCAATGTTATGTCAAACGCCATAAGGTTACATCAAAAAAGTTTGAATTGTAAAAGCGGTTACATTAGAAATAATTTAATATGGTGGTTAATATTTCTTAAATTTTCTAATTTTCCGCGCAATTTTCTTAATTTTTTCTTTCATAAGAACCTTCTCCTGACAATAACAAACACAATAAAAAAAGAATTAGCGAAATCGGTCCAGCCGTTCACGCGTGATGCGCTTACCAACACATTAAGCGATTCATTTTTATATATTAGATTAGCCATGCTGAAAATTAATACTAATATTCTCCTTTTCTTTCCAGCTAAGCGTCAAGCTAGTGCTAAGAGTGGGTACGAAAATAGTGCAACGGCTAGGGCGTGAGCCGTTGGCCTTTCAGTTTTCAGTCAGCTAATCTATAAGTATCTAAATAGGACCCACATTCAAATATCTGAATTAATAATAAAATTCTTATATTTTATTTCAATGTCAATTTTAATTTTTTAATAATTTTGTTAACTACCTACAGCGCTAAAAATCAAAATTCCGTTTATTTGATGCAAATTTGCAAATATCGAAGAAATTATTTAGGTACTTACATAATTAAGCCATATAAATAAAAAGTCAAGCGAAATCCAACCCTATTCTCAGTCTTCACGTATCGTTTAAAAGTTCAAAAAACGTACGCATATTTTGCGTGGTTCGATGAAGAGACGGCTCTCTCAGAGTTGTCAAAGAATTAGTTCCGCGTTGTTAGCGTGGCAATCGAGCGACCGGCGCCTGCGCAACGTATCTTGTACTTTGCCTATTTTTTTTTATTAGGTTTACTAGTGATTTTTACAAAGGCTTATAATCTAACTAGCTTTAACCCGCGGCTTCGCTCACGATAGGTTCTATTTTTTAACCCCCTATTTAACCCTCTTGGGGTTGAAATTTTCCAAAATCCTTTCTTAGCGGATGTCTACGTCCTAACAGCTACCTATATGCCAAATTTCAGCTCGATCGGTCCAGTGGTTAGAGCTGTGCGTTGATAGATTAGTCAGTCAGTCAGTCAGTCAGTCAGTCAGTCAGTCAGTCAGTCAGTCAATCAGTCAGTCAATCAGTCAGTCACCTGTGCCTTTTATATATTTATATACATAATTTACATGCACAGTGTGTGCAAAATCATTTTAAAGTAAAGTGTTTACTTTACATGCAGTTAAGTAAATACGTTGCAATAGCGGTTAGTAACACAGTTCATTAAAATATAGTTTAAACATAATAGGTACCTATTATGAAAAAGTAAGTAAGTATAATAAGAATTATTTTGAATTAAAAATGAACAATAACTGCCTATGTGCACTCCCATTAAGTGCAGCGCCGATATCAGACGTCGAGTCTCAGTGAGCCGCTGGATATATGTGGCGCAAGACCGAGGAATGCGGAACTCGGAAGTCTACGCTTGAAATCTTTGTCCAGCAGTGGATGTCTATCGGTTGATAAAGAAGATATAGAAGAGTGCAGCAGTGAACCCTACAGATATTATAAGCCACCATTCTGTTGAAACCACTTTTGAAATGGCACCTACCCAGGGTAATATAAAAGCCGGACGATAATATGGCGGTAAGAATTAATAAGCACTTTATCTACGCGTAATGAGTATACATTATTATCGTTAATTAAAATTATAATCACTTAAGTAGATTTTGCGTTATCGCGTAATGGCTTTAAATACTACTTTAAGTAGGTATTTTGAGGTTTATTAATCTTACTATGTATGTGATTTATTTTATGATCGATCGATTACTAATTTTAACGCAATATGTCACTTTTCTATTATAAAGTTAAAAAGACTTAATGGTGCAGTGCAACGAAATGAAAACTCATGTAAGCGGTAAGATCCAGAACTCGAAAACTTACTAGGAAATTGTTATTATTGAAAATGGTTCCGGTGATCTTAAATCTTATCAGAAACCCCAGTTTTTAACCGGCTTCAAAAAAAAAGGAGGTTATCAATTCGATAGGGATGTAATATGTATGGTTGGAAGTGCAAAATATTCACATAACATGATAGTCTACTAGGGTTTCCAAACAAAGACACAAAATTTTATATATGTTTGTATGTATATATGTTTGTCCACGCATTCCTGGAAACTATTAATCGGATTGTGAGCATTCTTTTTTATTTGCTTACATTAGGAAACAGTAAAGAATTCTTCAAAATCGGTTCATTACTTTCCAAGATGGACACTGTTCCCTTTTCAGTCTGTTGTTTTTTATCGGTATATAATATTTTGAAGTCGGTTTAATTTTTCTTAAATTATAGCTTGTTTATAATAATAATTAGGTAGACGATATTAATAATGTTGAACTTGAACTTATAAAGTGACCAAAATCTCCAAAAAGTTTTTCATGAATAAGCCGACAAAAAACGCTAATTTTGCTTTAATATGACATCGATACTTTGTTAAGCTGACAAATTTACGATTTGGGCTGTATTTCAGCACATAAATATCACAAGAGATGGACGACGCAAGTGTCGTTAATTGACAATTGGTTCAGTGATTGCAATAAGCAATATTTCATAATTAAGGATGTGCCTCGAGAGATGTCGACGGGGACCACGACTTTGTATTACTTATGTATGTTCTTGTGTGTGATTAAAATAAATACTCGGGGCAGTAGTCCGACAGCTGCTACTTCAGGGATAATTGAAAATACGATTTATATTCCCGCCAAATTTATTGACAACCTCGATTTATTCACGCGGTTTGTACTGTGACGAGAGTCGAGACGTACCTACCCGTTGACTCTTTTTATTTTGTTTTCGGCACCAATGTCTCAGTTAATTTTTTAAAGTGTCCTCTTCTTTTGTCACCTACTTCAGGCTTTTATTAGGGCCAGTTCAGCAGATCGCGCTTCAAGTGTTTGTCTGTCTGTGTCAATGATCACTTATAGAGTAACAACGTCCTTTAATGTCATCAATGTCAAACTCTTCCGCAATTGCATTTTGTCGAGTTAACATAATGTCCCATTACCTACAAGAAACTTGCATCAACCCGTTCAATAAAACCAACAAAATTACTTAATTCAACCAAAATATAACATTTAATACTCAATAAAAAAATTACCCCAAAAAAAAGTTTAATACCAACTTGAGATTGAAGCAGGTACATTAATAAATTAAATCAGATTTTATGTTAACAATTCAGATAGCGGCTATCTTTGAAACAAAATCAAATAAATGGTCATTTAATTAAATTCCTAAACATTTATGGCGGTTTTTAGATGTTTTTTTATCAAATGTTAATTAGTTCTCACTATCGATAGGCACTGTCTGTATCGCGGAAACAACTCGTAAATAACCTTGATTTGTAAACTTTTAATATGGCGACCGGCTTGCAACATTTTTAATTACCTTGGCACCGATGTAATTAAATATTTCTCCCTGTGAAACGACCTGCCGACATAAGGTTTCAAACTTTAATGTTTTTATTTCAAACGTGGTAAGTAGCTATAACATAAACTTCGTTGACTATAAAACATAGCGTACATTTTTTTGCCCTTTTTTTATTATTTATAAAAAGGAATGGCGCATTCTTGAAGGCAGGCGACTACTTTGTAAATAGGTACGAGTAGGTCTGTAATGCAAAGTAGGGGTTTTATAAAATTGTTTTTCTAAAATATTTATGTCATCACCATCGTAATTTTAATCCATCAAAGGTCGAGTTTTCTCTGAGAAAGTGCAGGGTTTAGGCCATCATCCACCACACTATTGATGTGAGGTTTGGCAGACTTTTCACACGTCGAAATTATATCACTCACTAGCTGATGTCTGCGACATCGCCCGTGTGGATTAGTTTTTTTTTTAAATTTCTGCGAGAACTCTATAATTTTTCGGGATAAAATGAATGCTATTGTTAATCCTGGGTATGAGCTATCTTCATTTCAGATTTCAGTCAAATCGGTTCATTCGTTATTGCATTAAGGAGTAACAAACATCAATATTAGTAGGATTTCCTGCTACATGACACTCATTTACTGCGTACAATGATTTATCTCGAAAAAGTAGTAGAAAAATCGCCATTTCATGCTTTACGAAAACTATATTAGTTTTTAATACTATAAGGTCACAGAAGACGTTACTATAAAATGTTCAAAAACTAAGGTTTGACTCCATTTGAAACCGTTAGATACATTTTTCGAAAAAATCGGGATTTTGAGATAAAACAGTGTTGTAGCAAATGAGCGATATATATTATGATACCAAAACAGAAAGACATTCAAAACGCTGTCAAGGTTGCTCAAAGGGTAGCCATGCAAAACCTTAATCTCTGACAGGTATATCGTGTAAAACTGGGTTTAGAATTTAAGCTAATAAATATAACACAAACGGAAGTAATCCATTTGACGCGAATATGAAGTGAAGCTACTTGTTGGACGTCGTAAAATTATTGCCGACTTCTTAAGCGGAAGTTTGTGCTTTGCTAGTAAATTGTACTTTTACATGAACATCCCTTTTTATTACCGCAAACCGCGTAATTAGATTTCACATATCACTACACCCAGTTATTACGAATACTTTCCAATTTGCATAGTAAACGGTTTTTTCACGTCTGTGTGAACAGTCTGGCATACTGATGAAGATGGCGCTAGTAGTTCTAAAGGCATATCTCAAAAACAATTATAGGGAGCAATAAATTTATCTGTTTCGCGCCCGTGGCATCGAACCCGGTCCAATTAGACGTCGGCGGGGTCCCCAGTAAATCTCACACGGCTACCACGCTACACTAATTCATACGAGATCCGCGGCGGTAGCTGTCGACATCGACACAAACCTTAACAGCCTCTCGATTATCGATAACTCTGGTTCGCAACACTTATGATAGCCTGGTAGATTTATTTCGTTCTCAAAGGTTTGCTTTAGGTTTTTTTTGTTTGATATTAATATTGCGAATAATAATAATATGAAATTTTTATATAACTTCTGTAAAGCTGGCTTGCTTTATTTATCTACGTACAAGGCGTAAGAAGCTACACTATCTGGAGTCCTACTCTACTTCAGGGCTTTATAGGTACCTGTCTTTGTAAATTTATTTTCCACTTTAGTACCTATTTTTGGCCTAATTTTTTTTGGAATCGAAAGCAGGACCTCGCCATCCGCAGTAGCACTCGCTAACGACTAGACCAATGAGACAGTCGGGTGGTAAGTAGGGTAATTGCTAGCTATGTTAATTACTCAATGCAGTTTTAACAACTCATGCTCGCCCACCACCGTAGGCACCTATTTCTAATTCAATATTGATAGAGAAGCAGCTGCAACCAAATTATTCACATACATTTCCCAATGGTCTATTTTAAATTATTCATTACAAAGCAATATTTTTACAACAATTTAGTGCTTCAATGTAATCATGTAACGTGGGTCCGAAGTTGTAAATGGGCCGACGGACGGCGCGTGCGGACTCAAAAGCACCTGCTCCTAAGACCCTAGTAATTATTCCACCACTTATTATATGATTATAAGGCTTTTTTGGTGCTTTCAATCAAATTACACCTTGGCCTGACCACTTCGGAATGAGATGTCATAAACTTTTTTTTTTAGTTCCGTTATTACCCGCGTCGTATGTTTCGTGGTAACGGTGTAAAACGGCGCGACAATTACCTATATATTCGTAATTTTTGGGGTTATTGATAGGCGACACCTTTCTTCCATTAGTGTAATTATAAGCAGATGCCCCCGTGTCTTGACTCTAGTGAAATGTCTGGAAACTTTCGCCGGTGGTGAATACCGACAGTTGGTGCCGATGTCACTTCATCAATTCTAAAGAAATACACATCATTTTTGTTTTGACAATCTAATGGTCAAATTCCGAAACGTATAATACTTAGCAACTAATATCGAAATCTATAGACCGCACTCTCACTCCGCTCAGACCTTCGATCATAGATATTTTTTCTTCTGTGATCGAAGGCTCAGACTAATACGAGACAGATCATCGTCAGAACACTGAACTTCTGAACTCCCACGCATTCATTTAATGAGGTCATTAACTAATTAGCGTCTTACACGGAGCTGCTAAACATCAGCCCCATGCTGAAATGTGGAATCGTTCAGATGACATAAGCTAATTAGCTTAAGTAATTACTTTAACTACATTTTATTTTTTTTCGTCACAAAAAACATGGGTTCCCGCAGTATTTTAAAATACCTTACTTCATACAGACTAATACGCAAAAGCCTATAAAATAAATGAAGATACAATCTTCTAATCTCGAACAATCAACTAAAACGCTAAAGTTTTAAAAATAAACTAAATGAAAATATAATTTACAGACTCGTGCCTAGACTCGCAAAAGATTGACAGCTGAATTAACAGCTCGAATGATTCTTTGACCGAGACAAAATTGATTTTGATTTATAATTTTGATAGTAAAATCTATAGGAGTTTAGACCGCAAGGCAGCGAAGGCGGAGCGAAGTTTTTAAGCTTACTGTAATAGTACAAGGAGTGGGAATCTTACCATGTTCAGTTTTCAGTACCTCAACCGTTAGGCTATTGATTGACGGAAAATGCAATTTAAACAAACAAACAAACATACTTTCGGAGTGGGATAGCCAGTACCTACCAGCCGTATTATGGAGATCTTTTATTCTGGCCGCAATTAAAAAGTAAAGTCTACAATAAGATACTTGGAAAGTTAGCCGTGATTAAGCGTCTAAAGGCGGGGGAATAAATAGCGTAGTAAAATGCTGAGGCGACTTTAGAACGGACTGTCACTGAGATCGCCTAAATGATAACGTTATGGCTCCATTCTAAATTTGTGCTCATGAAAACACGCAGTTTTGCCGCCGAGCGCATCGATGCTTTGATAAGCGGACATAAATAAATAATTAGACGGAGAGCTGAGGAAGTTATGGAGATGAGGGGGAAGCGCGGAGGCGGGGGGAGGGGAGGGAGGTATTCGGATAGTTCTTAGATAGTATCTCCCGCAACCGCGCTTTGTGTCAAACGTCAGATGCTTATCTTTAAGATGTTTACAGATGTACCGGAGGGGGAACGGCCCGAATCTTTAGTGAACGCAATCGACCGATATCTACCGTAATATGGTTGATATGAGAGTTAATTACCTGTACTGTACCCGCGTTTGTAACGCGTGAGCTATGGCGGAGGAAGGAAATGTTATAACTTTAATAGACGGGTTGACCCGAAAATAAAACACGGCTTTTGTATAGCTGGCTATTTTAAGAAACGATCGATCATCTGAAATAAACGTGCGCTACGCCGCGAAAGCTTAACTCACGTAGCTTCGGAATCTTTTCATACTTCAGTTCACACCGCGAACTACAGGGCTAAGCTAAGCAAGTTAATTGTTGTTAACTTTGTCGCCCTTATAACTCTCTTTACTTGCATCGCCTCGCCCGTGCGAAAACTAGCAGACAAATGGTGCTTAGCTCGCATTGGTTACACGTTTAGCTATGTGAGCTAAGCTAAGCTAAGCATGCTAATTGATGTGAACATTGTCGCACTTATCTCTTTACTTGCATCACCTCGCCCGTGCGAAAACTAGCAGACAAATGGTGCTTAGCTCGCATTGGTTACACGTTATATGAGCTAAGCTAAGCTATGTTAGTTTAATTCGCAGTGCGCTTTTTAAAATGTCGCAACAGATTTTTTTTATAAAGCGACCGAAGTAACTATGGAGCTCTGATGGTCTATTTATATCGTTTGAAGTTATTGATTAGATATTGGTAGATTACACGTGATAATGATATCGCTAATGAGATTAGAGTCCGTTATCGTTACGGAGGACTGAATTACGAAATCTTAGATTTCGGTTAGCTCCTCCACTAACAAGTCCTCAAGTGATTCATGTTTTTGTAAATAACAATCAGTAAAATATTTGACTTTTGTCAAAATGTGGATATTCATTCATTACAATCGAAAATGTAACTTTTAAGAATAACATTTGTAAAAACAGAAAATAAATCGGTCAAAAAACAAATAGGTAAGTTATAAGTTTTACTGCGACTGTATCATACCATCTCTTTCTAAAACTTGTGTGGAGAGAGTATAGAGAGCTACTGAATCGAGACGTCTTATTGCGCTCTTTTTTCTATCGGAAAACTTAACAGCTCAATATTTTGGAGACAAGTTAAGATATTGAAAAAAGAAAAATGACGTTCTTTGGCTTTCACCTTTATTTTAAGAATATAAAAAAAAATGTCGAATACCCAATTGTAGTTTCAAATTAATTCGCTTCAAAGAAAATATCTATTTTCCACCGTAGCTATTTCAGTTCCCCGTAGATCACACGAGATGGCTCTGACAAGGTGGCCGATCGCCAGATCTACGATCATCTCTGCATAGGCATCTTCATCGATTAATTACAAAAGCAGCCGTTTTTTTTATTTTGTTATCTATCTCCTCGTACATACGTAGTGGCAGAATTAAAGGTAAGAATAAATTTTTGAGAAAAAAGATTTACGTATACTCAGTATAGAGTTAACACAACTTTCAAGTGTGTAGGTAGGTATAGTCGTAATAAAATTGGTAATAATAATTGCTTATTACATTTACAGCTATATAAGTTAAAGTCGAATAAAACATTGAAAAGAACTTAACACAAAAGTGACATAAATTCCGTAATCTTAATCAGAAGGAAGTAATCAACCAAGTTAAAATATCTAAAAACTGCACAATAACTTATGTTATGATTTATCTTGTCAACTAGATGATAGCCGCAACTCCGTCCGCGCAGATTTTGTGTTTTCAAATCCTGTGGAAACTTTTTAATTTCCCGAAACAAGTCTATGCCTGTTCTCGAAATGAAATTTTTTTTTGTGCCAAATACCAGAAGTTAGGCCGTATTGTCCCTAATATCAAGAATTTCTATGTTTTTTTTTTCAAAAGAACTCTACATTCTTTCGGCATAAAATGTAACCTAGATAAGTCTTCCTAAAATCCTCAAGCAGCATGTGAAAATCTCGTCAAAGCAATTTTAAAGATAAGCTCTTACAAACAGACCGACAAAATTTTCAAAAACGTCTGCTAGGGTTATGCTAGCAGTTATTTCAAAATCCAGACCAGAAACTTCGATTCTATTTTTATAGATTGCACAAATCATTGTATAGGCAAGCCGGGTGTAATTGTTTTTTTAGAAGGACACTCCTATCGCACTAACGATCACCAGACTAACATGCAGCTGCAATTTCGTACCTTTTTTTTAAATATAATATGTATTTTAAAGTCCCTCTACACGATGGGCCAACAGAAGCAATCGAAGGTGATTGCGTAGACGTGGGCTTTACTCATAATAATATGTAATATGTATGTCTCATAGTAATATGTATTTTTCTATGTTATGTATGTCTCTTATGCATATTAGGTATAGCTAGATTTCCTGTTACATATTATTATTATAATACTAGTTGTTGCCCGCGACTTCGCCCGCGTGGATTTTGTTTTAAAAATCCCATGGGATCTCTTTGATTTTCCTGGATTAAAATTAGCCTACGTCACTTTCCAGGCCCTGAACTATACTCAAACTCATGCTTAAAATCCCGACGCTACGTAAGTACGCCGCAAAGCAGTAATGCTTTGCGGCGTGATTGAAGGATAAACCAACAAACACACTTTCGCTTTTGTAAATGCGAAAGTGTGTTTCGCATTTACAAAAGCGAAGTAAGGATATTAGTAAGGATAGTAAGGAACTAAGGAAGTAAGGATAGTAAGGATAGTAAGGATAGTAAGAAAGTAAAGAAGTAAGGATAATATTATGAAATAATATTGGAACAAATAAGAAACGAAAGTACATGGACTATGCCAAGGGGAGTGTCATTATCATTGATTGATTATTATGATTGGTCTTTTAAAATCATATAAAGGTGTCCTATTTACATTTCTTTTGTTTAGAGGTAAAAAGGATCTCCGAGAAAACAAATTCGTTTGCAATGCATTTTTATTACTTTTTTGTTATTATTATTTTTCATAATTTTCACTGTTTCATCTGTAGAGCTATGAAAAAAAGCGATTTTATTCATGGATATGACATCTCATGGTAGTCCGTATGCAACCTCGTATAACCTGAAGGAAAGTGAGCCTAAACTTTAAATGTACGTATTTATTAGTGAATGTAGTTTATTCCTGAGAACAAAAACGATTCACAGTTTCCCAAATTTATTACAAAGACAATAAATCAGCTGAGAATCGCTCGCTAAACAGAATGGGAGCCTCATGAATAAAAACATGCTATTTAGCGCTACACACCATGCCTCCGAGCCCACAGAAAACGGTTCCATTCACGCGCCCGGTGCAGGAAAACTGACTCTAAGAAACGGTGTCAAGTGTCAGAATTGCATATAAACTTTATTGAACCTACTACCGTTTCGCTTTGTGCCCCGCTCTACGCAAACGCATTTCCGGCCGAACGCTGCCGGGAAAAAGCCATTTAAAACAAAAAAGAAAAAATGGTAACGCGCGGCGCGCTCGGACACTTCCGGTGGGCGCCATTTTTTCTGTATTGCCAACAGATAAAGTCTTTCCGGCCTACTGCGCAAACGCTAACTTGTATTTATGTTATTTTATTCAATTGATGAGTTTCAGCGAAATTAAATAGGTGACGACGATACTTCACCATGTGATATTAGTACTTAATAAAAAATTGAAACCGAGTTCTTTTTCTTTATCACCCAACAGACGTCCAGAGCTGGAAAAGGTTTCTTTCATGGACTTCACATGGCTCGGTCTTGCGCCGCCTGTATCCAGCGGCTCCCTGCAACGTGTCGTCGGTCCACCTAGTGGGGGTCACAACACTGTGCTTTTTGTGGGGGGTGCCACTCCAGCTGCTTAGGACCACAACGATCGTTCTTCGTACTTTATTCACTGTAAACCGAGTTCACTGTCAAGCAATCAATACTTAATTAATTTTATTATTCAATAAGGAGTTCGTTGAAGTCATAACTTCCTGTAGCGTGAGGTCACAAACTTCAAATATTGCAATGCGCCGTGGGAACCTCATACGCAGGGAAAATTTCAAATTATTTGCACATTAATTAAATAATTAATTAGGTAACAAAGTTTTATTTAAGTTTTTATTTTTATTTTATACAAGTACGTGTTTGCTTATCCAAAAGTTGGACAAATATCTGCTTTATCATTGTAAGGCAGAATAATCAATTATTTTTAACCAACTTCCAAAAAGGGAGAAGATTCTCAATTCGTCGGAATCTTTTTTTATTATTATTATTTTTATGTATGTTCCCCGATTACTCGAAGACGCCTGGACCGATTTAGAAAATTCTTTTTTGTTTGAAAGGGTATACTTCCCAGGTGGTCTCATTGTCATCAGGTCAGGCTCTGATGATGGGATCATGGAGAACTCTTCAAATTTTATAGGCACAATTGATATTCTTTGTAGTGGCGTTTGAAGTCGGTTTACGTTTATACCTATTACTTATTAATTAATTATTTATTAGTCGACCACATAAGCTCATATTGCTACGCCGCGAATTATTTAAAACTAAAAAGCTTTTCGTTTCCCCTTATCGCTTTTGGCATCGGCAGCCAAAATTAAACACTAGGGCGACATAATTAGGAGAGAACATTTTGCACTGCCACAAAATTCAACGGTCGAATCTATGTAAATGGGATCGCTGTTCAATGTTGAATATTCAAATTGATGTCATTATAACATTCGGCCAAACGTGCTGGCCGTTTGGCCACCGGCCAGATGCATGTGTAATGTAATGTAATGAGTAATTTAAAGGCTCTTTTTATGTTCGCCGCTGGTTTAAAACCAGCAAGCTTTATTTTATTAACGGAATTTAACTTTACTGTTCTAATTTTTAAGAATATGAGGCAAGGGTAATAATATAGGGTGGAAAAGTTGATAGATATTTCTCTATATTATATGAGTGTTTTAATCATAAGATTTGGGAGATATGTTCGAAAAATACTTAATCATCAAAAGTAAAGAAATTAAGGGCGCTGTATCTATACCTACTCGTCGTTATAAAAAATATAAAAAAAAGAAAAAAAATCGCAAGAACTTTGTCTTGCTACTTTGTATGAACAAATACGGTTGAATCATTGGTCTTAAAGGAAAGCTATTTATAATGAATAGAGAGATCCCTTTACATTAAGAGATTTTTTTATAACCTGTGTATATCTTATACGAGGTATATATAATTCTAGGTTATAGCCTAACGGTCAATAGTACGGACTGAAAACTGAAAGATTGATAGTTCGATCCCCACCCATTGCAGTAATTTCAAGCTTTCTTAATTTTTAAAGGGAGAGAGAGAATATTAGTCGAGTTCAGCTTGGCTAACATTCTTTAAAAAAATTCAGAACGAGGTCCTGAAATGGGACTTCTTTCCGAATTACATTATATAAAATTAATACTTACATGTAAGTCTTTTAAATAAAATGGCGATACTCATAGCTAATATTTAAAAAAAACTACGTCATCTAAATAGGCGTATAAAAAGTGAAGGTTTACTTTGTATCTATAACTCCCATAACTCTACATTTAAATCTAATGCAAAAGAAAAACATGAGAAAAAACAGTGACTGTCAGATTCCCTCGGCTGTTGGCTGAACAAAACAGCACTTTAGCCCGAAAAAAAAAGAGAACTAGAAGAGCGTTCTCAATTCAAAAATTGAATTGATCGCCCCATTGTATTCGGAATGTATCATTTGAGCTGTTATTATGTGCTCTCTCTCTAGCTTGAATGCAACCTGGTAATCCAATACTTTTGTATGGAAGGCACTTAACGTCGTGTACCAGTTACAAAACGGCCGAAGTGTTGTTAGAACTTAATTTGTATGGTGTTATATCGGTGAATGTATAAGGATGCGTTCGTTGCTGCCAGTTTAATGATAGTGCTTGTTTATTGTGCGATATTTTGTACAGGTAATTTTAAAAATTGTAAGTATAGTAATATAATCAATATTTTTACATATATTTTTATATACATAATTTATGAATATAATGTGCTTACATGCCAAACAGCCACTCTGAATTATTTTAACCTTTCAGACAAAAGCAGACAATCCGTAACAGACCTAGCAGACAAAAGTTAATTCTTAGTAAAACATATAAATAAAAATAAGCTCTATATCAATAGAGCTTAATTTTATTTATATGTTTTACTAAGAATTAAATTTAAAATTTATCCAAAAATCATGCGCAAGTATACAGAAAAAAGAGGATGAAAAGTAGAATGTGCATGACACTATATAAGATTTCAGATTTCCATTTTAGCATGCTTGCATTCTCGCAGAAAAATAAAATACCTACCTACTAGTAGGTATTACGGTACATAACCTATGTTAGTACCGTAGTATATAAAATAGGTTTATAATAAAGCAATATATTAAATTAATTTTATAAAGCTCTTCTGACATTTTTATTACTTAGTATGCCTAGCGGAAATCCAACAAAAAAATACTTAGGTAGTAACACGCACAAAATAATGAATTTTATATTTTAAAGTGAAAAAAATACAAGCCACACAAAAACTTAATCGTTTATAAGTAGAAGGAAGTACCAAATAAACGAGCGTGATAAATTAAATAAACAAATTCATAAAAACCCTAACAGACAGACGGGCTTTTTGTTAAAACCTTTGCGGTTGGTATGGGTACCCCATTTTTTAAACTAAATTAGTTTTTGTTACTTTATCTGTAGAGATTACTTTTGTGTGGCAATTCAACAACAGTTTAGTTAAGCGATTTTATATTGACTGCCGAGAATCGAACCCACGCACCTTAGTTAATCCTATTAACTGAGTATTGTGGTTGCCCAAATAAATAATTTAGTTTTCCATTACATTCAATTGGTGCACACTAAGCTTAAGTAGGTATGAGCCCAACTAACAAAATGGTCTTAATATAAGTCATATAAGAATTGTGTAAACGTTTTCGAAAAACTGAATGGCATGAAAATAAGGCTTACAAACGCTTATACAACGCGATTTTGGCGCAGTTACTATTTCTATAAAGTCGTATAGCTGTCATTCAAAAGTCATAAGCGAGAACATAGTAGTGTTGTAATATTATCATTGGTATGAGTATTTAGTCGTATAGTTACCATAGCATTCATAGCGCAGACGTTTACCGGACCAATGAATCTATTTGATGCAGTATTGAAGCGCTTTCAATTATAAGTAATAGAATTTAACTATTAATAAATTCTGCATGTGTGCAGACTATATTTTTATATTTTTATACTATTAAGTGTAATCAAATTATTTACAAATTTGAAATGGGATGTGTTTATGTTTAAGTTTGGAAAACTTAATGCGAATATTACTTTAGGGACCAACTTTTTAGGTTTATTAATAAATTTTAAATGCCCCCTTCATTTATTGTGTATTTAATTATTATTTTTTAAATAAAAAATAAATTATCATATGTCATAATGCCATTATGACTTACGAAATACTTATATACCATGAATACTGCTGTGTTTAGAGTTAAAACTCCCTTCATCGTGCCATTATAAGTTACAAAATACTTGTATACGATGAATACTGCTGTGTTAAGAGTTATAAACTCTTAAAGAACATGGCGTTCTTTCATTACGAACCTATCAGAGTTCCCTAAAACATTTTAGTAAACCGTTATTTGTCATTCCAAAAACTAGTTTTTTACATTAACAGAACATTTTAGAGACCATAAGTTTTTTGGGAATGCGGCAAAAAACATATTTTGTCAACGTGGAAAAATGACATAATTGTCGGTTCCCAACTTTATCCGGGGACTAGGGGCCGTTGTGTTGTGTCGTTAACCATGGGAGGTATGGCCATAATGACTTGATTGACATGATTAAGGTTTCTTTAATTATCAGGGATAAAATGTAGCCTATGTGCTAATCCTGGGTATGAGCTATCTCCATTCCAAATTTCAGCCAAATCAGTTCATTCGTGTTGACATCGATTTTCAACAGAAAAAAAAAAGATACCGGCCGAATTGATAACCTCCTCCTTTTTGGAAGTCGGTTAAAAAATAGGTACGGAACCATCACTCTCTGTCGCGTTTATTGGGCTTGGCTGGTTTATATTACTGCGAATATATTTAAAATGTCATGTTCACATGCATAGTCTTATAGCAGCGTTATTAAGGTTGTAATACCAGCCAAAATGTCCCGCCTAAAACGTTTGTATGACTGTGTATTTTCTACGATTAAATTGCTTTATAGCTATTTCATACAGACGTTTGTACAACGACTTTTATTACCTAATCGCATTGAAACTTAAATGCAATATACATGATGCCTGTACAACGTCACATTTTAAAACTTGCTAATATACGACACCTATGTGACGAAATAATCATAAAAGCTTAAAATCTTATGACCATTTTGTTAGTTGGGCTAGGTTTTATTAAAAAGTGGATTATCATTCAGAACGGGTACAAAATTAAGCATTCAAAATATGAAATGTAGAGAGTAATAGGAAATCTCTAAACCTTTTGACTTTATTGCATATATGCAAGAAAATGACAATAAAAATAATAATATACTAATGTAGTTATGTAATTTTTTTTTTTTTTCTAGCTTTCGCTACTTTTATATACAAGAAAAAGTTTAAAAACTGAAACCCTGTCACGGAAATGACGGAGGTAAACTTCCGTCATTTTGAGCTTTTTGGTATAAAATATAGCTTGTCACCCTGACCATGAACGAATCGATTGTAACCTGATCCATCAAAATCGGCTCAGTAGTTTAGGCGCTATGGTGGCCATAAGTAAATACAAACATACATCTAAATATATAAAAGGCAAAGGTGACTGACTGACTGACTGACTGACTGACTGACTGACTGACTGACTGATCTATCAACGCACAGCTCTAACCACTGGACCGATTGAGCTGAAATTTGGCATACAGGTAGCTGTTAGGACGTAGACATCCGCTAAGAAAGGATTTTGGAAAATTTCAACCCCAAGAGGGTTAAATAGGGGGTTAAAAAATCGAACCTAACGTGAGCGAAGCCGCGGGTTAAAGCTAGTAATACATAGACTGCTAAAATCATAATCCCTTCTTTGGCTTTGCCGTAGTCAAGTAAAAAACTTTTACAACTTTCCGTTATAATTAGATCAATCTTATAAACTTAACATGTTTCAAAACCGAACTCTCAACTTGCAAGTCACCACATAACATTCTATACAAAGCAAAAGTTTCTCATATCAATCAAGTCAACAAAACAGGAATGTATCAAAAGGCCAATAAAATGTTTTAATAAAAACAATAATACAAAAACGCATTTAGCGAGACCGAAAAAACATGATCGTTGTGATCGTAACTGTACCTACATTATGTTATAAGGGCAATTTGAACAGACTCAATTGTAAGGACTTAAGAGGCGTGTTTTGAGTAAACACTCGAAACTTATTCGAGTGTTGTAGTTCGATGCATACATCTCAATACTTGATGTGTCTTATATTTCTGTACAATTTGTGTGTTTATTTTTTAATTGAAAAAAGGTTGAAGTTTGTTTTTTTCCGTTTCAGAGTATGGTAAGTATATTTATTGCCGTAGTTTCGGTTCCTAACAGTCATTTAATTATAAAAAAATCATAATTAATATTATGCATACGTAATGCAGTTTTGCATATCTATAAAAACTGCCATCACTTTGTAACTAAAAAAATTTTATCAATTTTCTTAAGCATTGACAAATATATCATTTAAAGTAGTTATTCTATAATTTCAAGTTGTATGTAGATTAATTTTGTGAAAATTGATAAATTAATTATTTATATAAATGAAATAATATTACGGCTGTGATAAAAATGTTATTAAAAGGTTTAAATATCTACTGAAGTTTCCGATGGTGATTAAGTTTATCTTTAGAAAGATAAGTCATAATGCGAATGCATGTAGCTCCCTAAAAAATCAAAACCAATTACTTGATAAATTGGTTGCCGTTTGTTTTATCTAATCACTATAAAGTGAGACATATTTAAAATTACTTATCTAAGGTACATACTTATTACGCAAAGTATCATTTACTTGCTAATAGTTTAATCAATTTTGATTGTTCGTTAAAATAAATATAACTTATTTATAAGTTACACACACGCAACTTTTTTTAGTGGTATTATTTTTGTAAATTTGAACTTATAAAAAATATGCATCTCTTCCAAAATTTTACGAAGCATAATATCTTGTAATTGACCATGTAACTGATAGGGTTACAAACCTATTGTATTTACTGCATATATTAAAGAAAATGACAATAAAAATAATATACTTAAGTAGTTATGTAATTTTTGTTTTATTTGTAGCAGATATGTCTTGACCTTATATATCAGTGTTTTATAGGATTATTTATCAATTAAGGGTGTTTCGCGAAAGTTCTCTTATTTTCCGGGATTAAAAACCTCAATCCACTCGATCGAAGTCGCGGGCATTAGCTAGTTTATTAATAAAGATGATGTATCAAGAACAACGAGATGCTGTGTAGGCGGCTAGCGGGTGACGTCGGCTCACAATAGGCCCGTGCGTTATTGTATGAATCGCGTTTTTTGAGAGAAATCGATCGCGAGCGGCCCCGCTGCCCGACATTATACTGTATTTATTTACGCATTGTTACTGAATAGTCCTTTGCTGAGCCGATACTTTGACAATGAGAGGGAAAATGCATATCGATCAATGCGCAATTTAAATCTTTACTAATATCCTTATTCTTACTATACCTTACTATTCCGTACTAATATTATAAATGCGAAAATGTGTTTGTTTGTTGCTTTATGAGTTTGTGGGTTTGTCTTTCAATCACGCTACAACAGGGCTGCGGATCGAACGTATGGATATATTTGAGGACCTGAAAAGTGGCATACGCTACTTTTTATCCCGGTAGGTATGCTTTATATCAAAAAAACCCCGCGAGTTTTTAAAAACTAAAACTTGCACAACGCACTAAAAAAAATAATTTAAACTGGCTTCATAGCCAATACATTAAAACATTGTATTTTTGGCATTAATTTAAGCATTCAATAAATTGGCTATATGTAAGGAATTTGCTTTCTGAATTCTTGTTCTCTATTTGTTTTGAATTTTTGAAAATCTCTTGCATCGGAATGCAAATAGCTGCATATTACAATAAATTATTATTTATTGTAAACGTAAAAAGGTTGCAAGCGGATCCGAACCCGTTTCCTCAAACTAGATTCACATTTTATATATGATTGATGGGGACTCGCCGCCAAGGCCAAAGGGCCAGCGAATGTTCACGAGATTCTATAAATATGTATGAGGAGGCGTTCCTTACATCTTGACAACGCTACTGGTGACTGGTGCACTCCCGTATTGTGCTCCCTTCATTATACTTCCAGCTTCTTATGAAGAGTTCACTTCAAGCGTGTCCCATACAAACGATGCTTGATTTTTAATTGAATTGAACCATTGAGGTTAATGAAGTTTTGTAGACACGCTCTTAAAACTTCTGTCTGTGCGTAAGGTATCCTTAAAGGTTTGTAGCTTCTAAGTTACATGAGCTCGAAGATTTACATGCAAATCTTGCAAGTTTAAGTTGTACATTTATTATCTTTTTACTTGGCTCACTAGCCCAGCAACGTTAAGATACAGATGTGGGCTGGAAACTGAAAGGTCAATCCCCACCAGGGAGGATTAAACCAATAATCCCCACCCGTTGCACTATTACCGTACCCATCCCTAACACAAACTTCCCGCTTATTTGGAGGGGAGAGAAGAATATTAGTCAAGTTCAGCTTGGCTACATATTGAAAAAAAAATTGTGTATAAATTGTAGAGTCAACAATTCCTGAGGAAGCTCGGTGTCTCTGAAATGAAACGACCGTAGTATGTCGCAGGTATTGCTTGCTTAGTTGTTTACTTTTCCTACATGTCTGCTGTTTACTGCAAATAACTTGGTGACCTATTTGGTACAGTGATTCTCATTACAGCTATCCAAGCAAGAGGTACTTAGGTTTCATTGAAAATATATGAGAGACCACTATCTATCAGTATTCGGAAAATTGTGCTAAATTATAGGACGGAAGTAATGTGTATACTCAATCGTTGAATAAATTGCAAAATGGTCCACATATTGCTCAAGTATTCTACATCTGCTGCTTTAGAATTTAGAATAATTAGACCAAAGAGTATTGTCGGGTTGGAGAGGCAACAAAGTATACATTACAACAAAAAATAAACTCAAGAACCCGAGGGTCGCTATGACTGTTAATTCTTGTCATTGTACCGAGCCATGCCGTGATATTTGTTCTTTTTCAAATGAAATGTATCGTTGAATGTGCATAAAGCTCGATACGGGGCTGTGAGAGTCGTGAGAATTGTTTTACAAGTTTTATTACGTATTTATTTCGATAAATAAAGTAAGTAGCTTTCAACAGAGTGATTACTTTTGAGATACGGATACAGTAAAGGCAGCTACCTAAGTACTTGAAACCATTGAGCTAATATGTAGGTACTATGTAGGTACAAGTTTAACGTTGAGTAGCTTTTACTGCGAGTTAAATTGAATTAGGTACGAGTAGCGTTATGAAGAAACTACATAGCTTCTAATGTTTGGAGAAACATTATTTATTGGAGGAAAAAAATGTACCTAATATATAATCTATATATATATAATTCAAAGTCCTGACTGACTGACTGACTGAGATATCAACGCACAGCCTAAACTACTGAAGTTAGAAACTTGAAATTTTTACAGTTGGTTCCTTTTATGACGTAGGCGCACACTAAGAAAGGATTTTTGAAAATTCAACCCCTAAGGGGGTAAAATGGGGGATGGAAGTTTATGAATATGAAACTCCGTCATTTTTCAAGCTGTTTCCATCAAAGTTGGTATTTGAGCTTTCAGTTAAAAATAAAAAAGTACTTGTGTCACAGTTTTTGAAAATTCCACCCCAAAATCTAATTCCACGCGGACGAAGTCGCGGGGGCAAAAGCTAGTCTTGTTATATATTGCGATCATTTATACATTGAATAGAACTCAAGTGCTATGTAATGGCAGAGAGATTAGACTGACATCGAAATTGAAATAGCAATAGCATCGAAATCGAAAATAAAATAGGGAAATACTGCAAAAAAAATTAATAAATAGATAACACTTTCTATAAACCAATAAATCGTTACTTCGGAATATTAGCATTAAAGTCGATCGTTTTAACTTGACACAATTGTACGGGTGTTATGACACATTATTCCCCGATCTCCGCAGGGTGCGGCCGGACCCCTGTCCCCAAGTGAGCCCCAAATACAGTCAAATCATCCAGAGGGATTTGTGGCCTCTCGAGACTCAATTGGGAACTTTAAATACTTTTGAATGTAGTGTGTTTAATTTGTTACCAATAACCTACTTGCTTCTATTTTTATTAGTGTGAGTCGAAATATTAGGTGACGTTTTTCCTACCACTGAAAGGCTTACTACGAGTACCAATAATACTTGCAGAAGCCACCTTTGTCAAGTCACTTGCAAATTGCAACGGTCAGTTAATTTGAGTCAAGGTGGAGTTGTTACGATTATTTAAAAAGTGGCGGATTAAGCGTGTGATCATTTGAAATTAGATTAAAAACTTATCCACTTGTTTCGACGCCATTTTTATGAGTTCGTTAAGGACTTATGACTAGTGGCGCCGAGGTAGCCCGTGGAGAAAGCTCGAGTTACCGCGGATCGACATTTCATTGGTCGATTTAATACAGTATGGTGGGAAAAATATTATACCCGTTTTCACCAACCGTATCTAAATCATCCTCTTTACGTAGGTGGCCCTTTAATACAACACCTTCTCGTCATTTCCACCTTTAGGTGTCCCCGGTTCGTGAAAACGAAATTGATAGGAAGCGTCACCTAACTTAGCTAAGGTAGCCCGTAAAAGTTAGGGACCGTTGGTGAAAACGGGCAAATCCTAATATCTAAAAAGGTGTACTCACATTATGTAGTTTGTAGTACAGTCCGCACGCGTTGCACACCGGCTCGCCGTTCTGGTTGCGTCGCCAAAGCGTCGTCGTCGTGGTCTTGCAGTTCGCGCACGACGTGCCCGCGCGCCGCGCCGCGCTCTGCAGCGACTGGAATCGGGAAAACTAACGTTAGTTTCACTGCTTATTCATACTTGTATGTGTAACTACGCAAGGTACAATACTGCCGTCCACAAGCTATAATACCGTTAACTACCAAGACCCTATTTCCTAATATAAACCCAAAGGCATTTAAATTAGGGTTTATATTAGGAAATATGGTTTTGGTAGTTAACGGCATTAGGTACCTATAGCTTGTGGACGGCAGAATATAACCGGAAAACAAAACGATGGTTACCGCCATTTTTTATTGGAAAGGTTAGATTTCGTCGGGAGTATTCTTAGCTAAGTTTAATGAAAATCGGTCCAAGATGGCCGCCGCCACAAAATGGCGGATTACATATTCTTTCACAACTTCGTCAATATGGGTATCAAATGAAAGGCTTGACTAGTAGAATACTATACACTATGATAAATTTCAAATACAAGATGGCCGCCACCAAAAAATAACGAAATAGGTAAATTTTTTTTCAAATTTCAATGTCGGGGGTTTTTTAAATTTTCAATTTACACTTGTATCACTTAAATCGGGATGTTTCATTAGTTCAACATAACATTTATGAATACTTTAAGGTAAACTCATTGTTAAACTGTCACTACGCCAATATCATGTAGAATTGAGTAGACACCAAGGGGGCCTAAGTTTTGTTCAGTATAATTTATGAGTCCATACAAATAGAAAGCCCGCAAACATGAACCCCTGATTAAAAAAGCACATGTTAAACGTCACTTGCAAAGGACATGTCCCAGTTTAGTATGGAGGGTGGTTTTTTATTCTGAGTGTCTATTAACCAGAACCAAACTGCTATCACATGAAAGAGAAAAAAATATAAAATTAAACGCCATTTAAATAATAATTTTAGAAACCCCCATTTTTTTTTAATTAATAAAGAAAAATATTGTTTGTAGAAAATATTTTTCGATGGATGGCAACATTAAAAACATTTTCTTATCTAGAAATAATTGAATCTGACACCTGTTACTGTCACTTTAATGTCATTTAAATGTCATTTAAATGCCAAAAGTTCAAAAACGTCATTATAATTGTCACTTTTGACAGTCCTGACAATCACCTGACATACGCCTGACATTGACAAGTTACCTAGACAAATAATATTTTTGAAGTTTTTTTTTTAATCGGTGCGTAATCACAAGCAAAGGTCCATAAATGCATCAAAACAAAAAAAAATGTTTTCTCCAAATCGGGGTCTTTAAAAAATCGGTAAATTATTTAGATAGAAGCCTTTTTGGATCTCTATCGAACTATTTTAAAATCATTCTGGTTAATTACACTCAATAATAAAAAACCATTTTGGGACAACTCCTTTACAGTCCCATTAAAGCTAAGAACAATCACACGACAAGAGCGGGTCGCGAAACGACTCGGTCGAAAAAAGTGAACACTTGAACATGGAACCAAAAAAGCGGGTAGCTATCGGAGGGCTCTGTTACGCACCTGCCCATTACTACACGTCAATCAAACAAAAAACATCCACGGCATGCGGTGGCCGTTTTATACAGTCCACAAAAGTGCCTCACTCAATTAAAAATGCATTCGTCCTAAACCGACACGAAAATAAAACGAGCCGCACAATCCGACTCATAATAAATCCATTAATTTGTCATGTCATTTATCGAACAAAAAGTATCGAGATCGTAAAATATTACGAACAAACTATTCGGGCACGCCGGCTCGGATCGATTCTCGGTAACTAGGATCGAATACGACCAAGATTATCGTGACCGCACCGCCGTATTGTCCGATTTAATATCGTAGGTGACTATCGTTCCCGGTACTGACGAGCTCGAAAACCAAATACTATTACCGAAACGTAAATAAAATCTGGCTCTAAACGCGCGGCAAATGTTCTCATAACGTATAAAACAGCTATATTACAATAATCATGATCTCGTGATCAGATAAAAGATATCTAAACGAGTAGGTACATACGTATTTATGTCAGTCGAAGCCGATGCACTGAAGGTGTTTATCTCTGACAAAAACAATAGAGTATAATATGAAGTAACTATTTTAAAATCAATACTGGTTATACCTGTTGTACACGCCGGTACAAATGCATATCGGAATACCTAAATATTAAATGGTTTGCGTCGATATTCGCCTCGTCATGGCATCTCCTTTGTGCCAGAATAAGATTAGAGCTCGCCATATTAGCCGAGCCAATAACCAAATCTTTTTCATCCTATTGAAGCATGACTCAAGTCAAGTTCAATCTTATTCCTATGAAATAAATAAGTTTGGAATTTATCGTAACACTCTTACTAATAATTACTGACAAAAATAGATAAATATAACTACGTGTATGATGCTTTTTACCGCATAATAACTACCAATGGAATTAAAGATCACTTGTCACATTCTTTAAATATTTCATGTTATGTTCTTAGAAACCGAATAGGACTTTAAAATTGGTATAAAATTATACAAAATCAATCTTGTCGCTTGGCGTGAATGTATTATTATGAACTAAATGATAGTGAGAATTGCATCGAAATATACTTTTATGGATTTGTTTCTGATCTGGTCTGGTGGCTTTAGACGTGGCTAGTTACCACCCTACCGTCAAACGACGTGCTGCCAAGCGACTTAGCGTTCCGGCACGATGGCGTGTAGAAACCGATTAGGGGTTACGGGTCGAATCTACACTGCCATTCCCGTTCCAAGTAATCCCGCTACCATCTTAGACTGCATCGTCACTTACCATGAGGTGAGATCGCAGTCAAGGACTATCTTGTCAACGAATTGAAAATAAAAACAGACAAACAGTTTACTTATAGTATTTAGAAATCAAAAGAAACACACAGTACGTAAAATACGTTAGTAAATCGAGCCAAAAATTAACTTCAGCTTTTACGACTCAATTACGCGAAACCGATTTTATAATCTGCAGATAAGGTTTTCTCATCAAGCTATAACACCCGCTGCATCACGCGGCTCCCAGGGGAGGGCGCTGCGCCGTCTAAACCGAGGGGTACCGGGTAAGCCGATTATAAAAGTCAACCGTTTGTGGGGGTGCTTTCATTTCCGTGGAAAAACGGCTGTTTATTCGTAATTTTATGACCGACATTACTTTCGATACCTCAACGACATGGCTCGAATACACTACAGGAATCACGTTTCTTTTTGGATTGGAGGAATAAAGCATGCTTTTTAACCAACCTCCAAAAAAATTTTAGAAAAGTTTTGAAATCTTGCCTTTAAATAAAAATAAGAAGTGTCTTTTATTAACCGACTTCTAAAAAAAGGAGGAGGCTCACAATTCGTCGGTATCTTTTTTTTAATTATTTTTTAAGTATGTTCCCCGATTAGTCGAAGACGCCTGGACCGATTTGGAAAATTGTATTTTTGTTTGAAAGGTTGTACCTACCTACTTCCCAGGTGGTCTCACTGTCATTAGGTCAGGATCTGATGATGGGATCCTGGAGAAATCGAGGGAACTCTTCAAATTTTATAGGCACGATTGATATAGGTACATATTTCGTAGTGGCGTTTGAAGTCGGTTTTGTAAAAAGAATTTTTACGTTTATTATTAAAAAGCATAAATTTTAAACTAGCTTTTAGCTATGTGAAGTTAGGTTTTAAAAGTACCTGGGTTAAAGAGTCCATGTCCTTAACTATTCCCGCGGATAATTATTTAGACAATACTAATAGGTATGTACCTAGTAGCTAAGTTCGTGCCCTATCATAAAATGTTGTCTATAATAATTTGTAGGACAATTTAATAAAGAAAATACTAAGAATTCAACTTTTTATTAGTAAAAAATAGGTACCTACTGGAATGTATGACATTCATTGTATGCGCGGCTCTTGAAGCCCGCAGACAGTTCAGAAAGAGACACTTAATTAAAAGTAGAGAACTTCAAATTCCCGAGTACGAGGAATAAAAATCCAAGGCATGCGGACACTTGTACCGAAGACCGAAGACTTTAAAGAGTTTTATTAATTGTTAAACCCATTTCACTGTCAACAGCATTCCATGGCGATCGATATCGCGGGCTTCCAAAAAATAACTATCAAACGGAAAACAGTACGCCGCCAGAGATAAAAAAGCTTTGAACCAACAAAACATTCGTACTTAGACCAAATCCAGTACATATTGTTGTGGCACTCTAATTTCCAGTGTAGTGTAAACTCAAAGGAAGCGATGACAAAATCAGGGCTCCTTTGTGTTGAGACGCGAACAAAAACGACGCCATTGTTGACAATTTGGACTAAATATATCGATTATAATAGAACATAATGCTGTCCCTTAGAAGTGGTCACTCTAAAAGTTTTTATCTGATAAGTATTTATTTATTTTGTACCAGAAACTTAAGCTAATAAAGTAAAGGAGATGCACAAGGACAGTTCCTTTAACGGAGATATATATTATACGGATATATTAGTTATATTAGAATCCCTGATTTCTTTCTATCATTAAGCTGACGTTTGCAAATGGCAATAAACACTCTATTAACTTCAATTAGTTTAGTTAAATTCAGTAGGTAGTAATTCATATTACCTACTGAATTTCTGACTTAGATAGCATCGTAACTAAATTTGTTATTTCCGAACCTAGATTATTATTTTACGTAATTTTTTGTTAAGAAAACTGTTTAAATTATTTCTACTTTTGTTAGGTTTGTGCGTAAATTAATATTCACCAAGCAACATAATTTAAGAATATCAAGTAGAAAATGTAGCATGGTTTACAAATTATTCCAATCTTTTAAATTATATTTATTTTAACAAAAAAAAAAAAACATATTTGTACACTCTACTCTACTATAAGCTCACATTGAATTCTTAATAACATTAATAAATTCTCAAACATACTGAGAAAACACAAAGTTTTCCCATACGAAATTCAACGTAAATAATTCAATTAAGCCAATGAACAAGCACTCGTTTTAATCATTAACCAACAAACAGCAAAACAGATTAGTTTCACTCCAACTCGCTCGAACTCAGATAATTCAATAAGCTACCCACATTAAAAACATATTTCTATAAGGGCCTACCCTCCCTCTTGCGATCCAATCAGCCTTATCTGCCCGACCCTCGCCAAACACCTCCTAATCAAATCAAATCGCAGCCTCCGTCTTCCCTAATCTATCCACCTATCTACAGTTAAACATAAAATTATACTACAAAAAGGGATGGTTACCTACAGCCCCTCATATATTTGCAAACACAGGCAGAATTACCGTCGGAAGCGTCCCTTTGCAACACCCGTATAACTCGTGAAACAGACCAGCTCGTCTACACTCTACAGAATACACATAGACAAACTCCGTTCAGCCACGCCGCACACATAGCCGCCTATCAGCATATCTACGTCATCTAGATCCCACTATGAGAACCCCCAAGAGGGAGGCAATCCATTTACCGAAGAGCTCTCACTACTGAAATTTCCCTCCTACATAAATAAACTTAGAGATGACAATCGCGTGGCAAGAGCACTATTTTTAAAGGTTTACATGGCCCCTAGCAGTGAAAGCGCGGAATCGATGTAGCCTTTACCCCTCGCCCCGCACCAGTTTTTCCGGCGTTCCGTCCTTATCAGACCGGGGCGATTAGATAAAGAGAGATAGAGCGTGAAAATAAAGATTTTCATCGTGTTCACCCACACAGAGCTAGTTTCAGGCTTTGAACAATATAATGCTGTATTGCGTGTGTGCTGTGTAGGTATCGGGAGGTTTTGTGTTGGTTTTAAATCATGAAGAGGGCTCTTAAAATAAAATACAATACACGTTTAGGGTGAAAAAAGAAATGATAGAAAACTATAATAACAAACTTTAAGTAAATAACATTTGCGTACGTAAATGCGTTCCAAAGTTGTCTCCTGTTAAAATCCTGCAAGTTGTATCCTACAAAGCATCGCATGGATCTGCACTTCTACGTGGTCGAAATTCTACGATATCGGACTAAGCGCTTTGCTTCCTCGTTCCTTATAGGTGCCGCAATTTGGAATGCACTTCCGGCTTCCGTTTTTCCAACTATTTATAACTTAGGTATCTTTAAATCAAGAGTGAATAGGCATCTTCTAGGCAAGCGTGCTCCATCTTCACTTACCATCAGGTGATATTGCAGTCAAGCGCTAGTCTGTAGGTATATTAAGAAAAACTCATCTTTAAATATTTTCATTATGAAACCTACATAAAATAACGCGGTCACTTCCACGGCCCTGAATACGAGCTTGAAAAATGTTGAACCCACAGCCTTCCTGGCTTCAGTCCACCTTGGAGCTACGGAGGTCTAAAGCCTACAATATTAATTTGTAACCTAATTGCTCAATACAGCGTTTCAATAAAAAATGACAGCCGAACAAGATAGACTCAGAACAACAGCCAGCATAGACCGAATTTTTATGAATCCGTTACGTTAACAAAGGCGGTCGGTTGCCCAATAGGAGCGGTTGGAATACGGGCCGATATGGATCGCATTGGATTGACACATCAAGCCGCCGCCGTACGTACCGCGAGATTACATCGAATAAGCCGTAATCGACGCGCGCGTCACGCCGCTTCATCCGAACTAAAAAATAATTCAGTAGGTACGATGATTTACTGTTGTGTGTTTGACAAGAACGTGAAAAAAAATTAAAGTTTGTTCTCTAACATGAGGTCAAGATTTCGATTTTCAGTTGCACACCTGGATAAGTTTAATATTGCTATCACTTTTGGACAAGCTTACAATTTCAAAATAGACTGAAAGGACGGATCGAGTAAGAAATCATATAGTGAAGCAGAATGCTCATAAAAATTACAATTTAAAAGTGAAAGAGCAGCAGCTATGCTTATTGGTTAGTTATAAAAAATAAACTAAACCCACATACTTACCTACACAATTTAAGACAATTTTTTTTTTAAAATAAAATTTAAAATGAAACCCACATAATTTGAGACATTTTTTTTAAAGAGTATTTATTAGCCAAGCTGAAGTTGACTAATATCCTCCTATCCCTTCCAAATAAGCTGAAAGCTTATGCTATTTGTCACCAGAAACCTGTACTTAAGGAGAAAAAGCTACTGTATGCATTTGAGGATGAAGCACAATTTTAGGCATAACCTTAAGTGATTACTGACATAAGATAAAGATAAAAAATCTTCAATAGAATATCGCAAATCGCAATACTATCTAATATGAGAACAAAATTCAGTGCTTGCCTGAAGTATGCACCTAAACTTAACAAAATAAAATCGAAACATAAAGAATTGAAAGAAAATCAATAGCAAATGTGATTCTACCATGATTATTATATGTAGATTGTAGAATCATCATTATAATGATACAGTTTGCAGTGCTTATTATGTATAGTAAAAAACATGGGAATGCACTGTAATTAGTTCAGTCAGACGTTGATGGATGGCGCCACAATAATGTAAATAAGGTCTCGCCACAGATACGCAAGGCCTAGCGTTAACTTGGTATATAATAATTGTTTTTTTAAATTCATTTTCATAAGTATGCAGATAAGCGAGATTATTAGATTACCTATCAAAAGAGCTTGCAAATTATAGATAACCTATCATAAGAGCTTGCAATGTCCCGAAAAACTTACTGTGTGAAATTAAGGACACCAGTTGAGATTTTTATCGTACAGTAAATAAAAAAATACTTTATTAATTATAGTCATCTTTATCGTAAGTATAACGCAAATATTATGTTAGTATGATAGGTGTTCAAGTTTATTTAAAATGTTTTCAACTCCTAACCTTAGGTTCATCTTTACAGCCGCAATTTTAAAAGTCGGTACGTAATACTTTAGTCCATGGTTAACCGAATGCTTCCATTTTATTTATTTTAAAATTGCTTCAGGAAACATGAAATTTGAATACATCAGGTGTGGTATTGGTCAAGCGTGTGCCTATAATGTATAAAAAAAACCATGAAATTTCTAATTTTCTTTAATTTTTCTGGAGGCCTACCACTTAATTAATTATTATCAGAACAGTAAAATAGGCTGTGGTCAGACGGACAGACGTACAGACGGTCGGACAAACTATAAGGGTACCTTGTAGTTTCACCAAGGAACCCTAAAACAGAGGATACCTACCGGCTGAATTGAGAACCTCCACTTTTGGAAGTCGGCGGTTGATAATGTTTGAAATAGGTACTTGCCTATTCGATTGAAAATTAAAACCTTCGATCGAAAGAACAGTGGAAGTGATAACACAAATCGGCTTTATCAGTTTGATAATCTCGATTGATAAGCAGCAACAGCGACCCTACTAGTTGCCAAAGGTTGCACAATTCATATCTTGCTTGTAGTATTAAGTAGTTTATGTTATTTAATTAAAAGATAATGCTGTATTGTTGCCGTGAAGAAGACAATTGTAACGTGGTAATGCTGATCGGCAATTACAGCTGAACTTGGCAATTCTATTCTTTTATCTAAACCCAACGCCGGCCCACTGCCGCAAGTTCTCTCTCGAATGAGGAAAAAAATCTGACGAAACGAAAATCCGACGAAAAAAAAGTCTGACGAAACGTAAATCCGACGAAACCAAAATCTGACGAAACGAAAATCCGACGAAACGAAAATCTGTTGCAACGAAAATCCGACGAAACCACTTCATCTTAGCTACTCTATGTCGGTAACTTGGGTTCTCCTCCGAATCTCCTCATTTCTGATTTAATCTTGCAGGGATCTCTTCATCGCCCGTTCAGTGACGCCGAGTCTTATTATGAGGCCCATAGTTAACGACCATGTTGCGGGTCCAAAAGTCGTCACCGGCAACAAGCAATGTTCAAGATGTTTAGGTATGTGCGATGCAAAAGATTAACTGCGCCAACATTGGCAACGAATTCAAAATAATATCCAGGGGCGACTAAACGTTGGTAATTCAGCGTCGGGTCGCTTCTCGCAACGTGTGAATTTGCATTGAATGGCAAAGGACAGTGCGGCCGTTTTCAAATTAGATACAAGGCGAGGCCGCGAGATACACTGTGTTTCATATCCAGCCGAGAGACAATCGTCAAAACGTCGACGTTGCGTACCTATACGAGAATTTAATTTCTTTATTTTATTTCATGACAAGATAGTCCATGACTGTGATCTCATCTGATGGTAAGTGACGATGTAGTCTAAGATGGTAGCGGGCTAACTTGGAAAGGGTATGGCAGTGTAATTTCAACCCATACCCCTTATCGGTTTTTACACGTCATCGTGCATCGTGCCGAAACGCTAAATCGCTTGGCGGCACGTCTTTGACGGTAGGGTGGTTACTAGCCACGGCCAAGCCTCCCACCAGAAGAAAATAAATCTTTATTGTTATCGAATTAATCTTTGTTGTTATCGAAAATGATAGTTTGTTTACACGCTCAATCTGTGGGGTTAGTATAAGATTCAATTCGATTGATCGTATTCATATACTATGACATTAGCGTCAAAGTAAAATGAATCATAACTACAATCGATTAGAGCTCAATTTCGTGCATGCATTCTTATACTTCTACGTATACGGATACGCTCCAAACTAAAATCGGTTGTACTTAATTTGTGACTTTAAATAAATACCTTTAAGGTTCATTTTACTTTGACGCTAATGTCATAGTATACGAATACGATCAATCGTGTGAAATCTTATACTAACCCCACTGAATATGATACAGATTTGAGATTATTTTTATTTAATTTTTAGGGTTCCGACGCCAAAGAGTGCCAACGAGTCCCTATTACTAAGCCTCTGCTGTCCATCATCTGAGCTGTATCTCATTAACCATAATAGGTAGATATTATAAATGTTCACAGAATTGTTTCAATTCATTTATTCATTCTACATCTACATCCTGCAGTAATTAATTTACTATCGTAATGTGTAGCTTATAGCGCCTCATTACGCTTATAGAATGTTTCTAATGGCGCTATAATAAAAAAAAAAGTAAAGAGTGTCTACATACAATAAACTTTTGTTTTTGCGTAATAGCTGGTGTTAAAACTTGCATTGTGCGGAACCCTTCTTTTGCGTTAACCGATTATTTATTTTATATAGGCAAATATTTGAATAGTTGATGATACTGTATCAGCACAGCTTAAAATTTAAACGTTGCAATCTATCAATAATCATCATTTTCAGATGAACTCTCTATTGCCTCACTCTCTTAGTCCGATGGGATGGAAATCCGACGGTTTTTTATATGCTATCCGAGACGCGGAAATTTCCTTAACTCCAGATTAGAACTTAGAATAGAAAAACTCATCATCATCATCCACAATCATCATTGACATCTATAATAGACGCTTTAAACATTGTCTAGAATGTATTTTTTTCGATAATTTTAGAGAACTATCTGTGGCAATTACATGGCAAAATCAAACAAAAAAACACTCAATTTGTACCTTGCTATTTTTGGTCCCAACCAGGAATTGAAGTTTTGATGGAATCTATTTTTTTACATTTTTGACGATCGTATCTTGGACTATATTTATAAAGCATCAAGTAGGCTACTCCCAAACTGCGTTCGCATCGCACACTTGCAGTGCAATAGGAATAAAATAATGGTTTTTTTTTTATCCTATTGCATGGCAAATGCAGTATTTGTAAATTTTATTAGAATGCCTGAAGGTTACCGTTTGTGATTTACTGCAGTGACATAATAGATTAGTTATAGCTGTCTTCAAGTCATATTTATGCCCCACGTTTAACTCCATTAATAAAGTTTGCCATTGCACTTTTTGTAATTCTAAGGCACCTGGTTTATGATTAAATGTTTTATGTTTTATTCATAATGTAGGTTTCTAGACCGTAGATAATGATGTAATAATTTCATTATTTCTAATTTACTGAGAAAGTTAGATTCGGTATTTTAATGAATTGTTGACCGTTTCTTATAAAGTGATTTATACGAAGATTTATGTGAAGATAGGTAAGTATGATCACTTTTAATTTCTGAATGTTTTTGTTTCCTTTCAAACTCTACCACTCTATAATATCACCTTACTCACTTTCAAGGGAAGCTGGAAGAAATTTCTTTTTTTAGAGATAAGTTTCACCTATGTCCACTTCTTCTAATATACATATAATAATAATAATAATCAAAATCACAGACAAAATGATCATTTACTTCCATAAGTAAATGGACATAACTGGGCACTTAATACCTCGCTTACCGAATGATAACCGTTCAATGTTTTTAGAGCCGAAAGTATGTCTTCCTTTCTCAGTAAAAAGTTATTGTTTATTGAAGTTTAGTCCTCTCTATATATATATTTAAGTTTAGTCTTATTCTCTATCAGATGCAATTTAATTCCACAAGGTTTTACCATACTTATAGTTAATCAGATTCAGTAGATACCTTGGTTACCATCGCGCCTTCTAAGGATGGAAACTCATCAATAACTAATATGCATCCACTGTTGGACATGATCGTACGTCTCTTTTAGGTAGCACCAACGTTGGATTACCTCGGCCTATCTCATCTAATCGATGCATTTTACTTTCCAAATGTCATCACTAATCCTGGCCGGATAACGACCTTCTGTGTTTCCGAAATGGCGCCTTCACTCGAGAACCTTAGGATTCCATCGATCACCTTTTTTTATACATTATAGGCACACGCTTGACCACTATCACACCTGATGGAAAGTGATGATGTGGTCTAAGGTGTAACGCGTTTGCCTAGAATATGCCTATTCACTCTTGTTTTAAGGATACCCAAATTGTACATGTTAGGAAAAACAGATCTTGAAAGAGCGTTCCAGACCCTAGCTATGCGGATCAGGAATAAACACCTTTTGTGGAATTGTCTAAAAATGATTGCATCAGACGACCGCCCTCACTGATTGGCTGTATTTATGTCGTTCTTACTGCATCAATGCATTAACCAATAGCGAAAGAGTACCAGCCAATGCAATCGCCGTATGATTACAATCATCCCACTGATGCATCATGCAATCAATTTTAGATCTCTCAGGTTCTTCCACCAAATATTGTGGCACTACCACTTTAACATTCTATCCTAGCCTTTCTCTTCTCTCATCTTTAGTTCTGTCGCGAATCGCTTCGTTTCGGACTTTATCAAAACTCAAGACGGGAACTAAAGGTGTGTGAAATGAAATGCTATAGTTAAATTACAGAAGAATGGTGAATTAATAAAATTAAACAGGTGGAGCGAACCCGAGTCCCGTAGGAAGGCGAGGAAGTCGTAAATACGACAGCTGCTCCGTCTAGCCGCCATGATTTTACACATTTGCATCCAAATTGAACGCGAGTAGGTATACATATATTCTAATTTAGTACAAGTTTAATTCATGTACCTACTATAAAAGTTTTTTAATTTGTATGTAGAGTAGTAGGTAAATCGGTTTGTGACAATTATTTTGATGTTGCATTTGATGTATTTAGAAGCTTTTTATACTATTTCAGATCTGTTCCATTAATTCACACTTATGTAGTCCGATAGTATGCACATGCAGTTAATGTTGTGTTTAAGTAAGGGATTTTTATTGGGAATCAACTTTACGGTGAAGAAAAACAAAGGGGCTTTAGGGATCACGCTTATTTAACATCTAAAAGTTTTTAGAGTGTGGGGTGAGATTTTAGTTAGCCCAACTAAAAACGATGGCATGTAAAGACAGATTGAGGGTTGGTATGGGTTGAATGTACACTGCCATACATCTTCCAACTTAGCCCGCTACCATCTTAGACTGCATCGTCACTTACCATCAAGTGAGATCGCAGTCAAGGACTATCTTGTCGTCGAATAAAAAAAATCTAAAGCTATAACTGTCGCTGCCCAATATGTTTTTTTTTCAACATGTTCAGAGTAACGACTGGTAGGGCGCTCGGGCGTAGTGCGAGCCTCGTTCACGCTGCCGCGTGGGTCGCAGGGTCAATTCGCACAGTTTAGCACCGCGTCATATTTATAATTACGACGAAGCGAAGCGCGCGTGCGGGGCTGCGGCGACCAGGGGCTCTACCACCAACGCTTAACGTAGTATTATTTCGATATTGTTTTGGACTGCCATACAGTGACGACCTTAAAGTGAGCACCATAAGGTCGTCTTTGTATGACGTGTCAAAGGAATACTGAAGTAATACCACTTTAAGCGCTGGCGGTAGGGCCCCAGAGCCTCTCCAGCGCACGTCGATAAATCAAAATTTTAAATCACCGGTGGGCGGGACGCTGGTCGTGCGCATCGCCGAATAAAATGAATTAAAAATAAAACAAGCCCCATCCGTGCGCGCCCTGAGAAAATTTAAAGATATTTTCGCTTTAGTTTTTTTAATTAATACCTTGTTAAATTTTAATATCGAGGGCGCATGCGTTATTACAATGGGTTTGCGGTAGATTTTTAACCGGCCCTTCGGACGATGCGGTAACTTATTGACGCTCGCGAGTCGCGACCTGTAATTGGATCAGTTTTTTAACAAGAATTGATAAGCTTCGCGAAGGGTGCGACGGATCCATTGCACGGACCTCTCGCTCTCGCAAATTAATTGCCAAAATACATCCCGTGTGAGTTAAGAGATGCTTTCGAGGAAGCTTCTTTTCGGCACTCATAAAAGGTTATGGTAATTTGAAAAAGTGTTTTCTTTGGCTCTCGTAGTTTTGTGGGCATCGTTGAATTAGCGCTCATCATCTCATCCCACCGGCCCACTACTGGGTATACCTAGGTCTCCTCTCGAATGAGATGTATTGTATTGTAGTTGGTTCCAAAAATCGAACTTACGATTAACTTGAGCAAAGCCGTGGGCAAAAGCTAATAATAAATATCCTACTATCCTAACCCTAATTCTAATTCCTAATATCCCTAATTCCCTAATATAATATTATAAATGTGAAAGTGTGGATGTTTGGATGTTTGTTACTCAATCACGCCACAATGACTGAACCGATTTGGCTGAAAGGCACAGAGATAGTTTATAGTCTGGAGTTATTCCAGATACATAGGCTTTTTAGCCCGGAAAATAAGAGGGTTCCCGCGGGAATCAAAAAACCTTAATCCACGCGAACGAAGTCGCGGGCATCAACTAGTTATTAAATAAATATTTATTTAAAAGGCTTTTTTAACTTAAACTTGAAGTACGGCCACCCTTCTCATTCCGGAGGACTGACACTGCACTTATGCAATTATTTTTATTAAGGTATACTTAATTTGTTTTTTTTTTCTTAAAATGTTTTATTCATACGACAAATTAGTTAAGTAGAGTGGAAGTAACTACAATACTTTCTAGTTGTTAATCAAGTTGTGATGTACATTTTTTACGCTTTCTTTTCAATGTGAGCCTACATGTGAAACGAAAAGTATGGCACTATACATTCATTTACAAGATAAGAACAGATGTAATGATTGTTATTAAGTGTAGGTATTTTTATATAACTCTACCGCACATCATTGTTACGTACTAGTTGAATGCCGCGGCTTCGCTCGCGTGGATTTAGTTTTTAAAAATCCCGCGGGAACTCTTTGATTTTCCGGGATAAAAAGTAGCCTATGTCACTTTCCCAGTCCTCAACTACACCCATACAAAATATCTCGTCGATCCGTTGCTTTGTTGTGGCGTGATTAAAGGACAAACCTACAAACCATCAAATAAACACACTTTCGCATTTATAATGTTAGTAAGGATTAGTAAGGATTAATACAAAAAATATCGTACTTTCTCTATTATATATGAAGTATTCTCATTTATATATATGAATCGCGACTCAGATTTTAAATTACGTCATCGCATAGTAGATTTCTTTTACATTTTTTTCGTTTTTACCTACTCTCAGATGCCCTTCCCAATGTTCTTCGCATGGATCACAATTCACAGTGCAAAGTGTAAGAGATTTTGCAAGAGAGCGGAGAGAGCGAAAGACGCTAGGAGGAAGAAAAAATATTTATTTTCAATATAAAAATTTTCATTTTCTAATATTACCTACTATTAATTTATTCGAAACGATTCGTTCCGTTTCGTTCCGCGTAATAACCGATTAAGTCCAGTGTTAATCATGGATTAAATATAGAGGTCGGCGATGCGGTCAAAGTCGGCGGTCGTCAGCGGGTTTCGTATAAGCCTAAGCAAGTTACTCATTAGTTCGGTTTCGACGCGGGTAGCCGTCACACGGGAATGATTAAAGGCGCACCAATCAAACGTCCAAGGAATGAGCCGTCAGTTAAGTGACGTGCGTCTGACTACTGTCTACTGGCGGAGTGTGCGTTGAACATATTTGACCCGCGAGGTGACTTGGCTCGCTCTTAAAACTCGGACGTTCCGTTTCTAAGACGACTTTTTTAACAAGTGATGTGATCTTCAATTCAACCGGTGGTCGAGTCATGACGTGTCATATGAGCTACAAGTTGGCCTACATGAAATAAATAATTTTGAATTTGAATTTATTTTTTGGTCATAAAACCTTCTAAGAGTTTATTGGACTGGGCCCATAACTTGAATTTATTTACTAGCGTTCATGTTGTTAATATTGTAAAACACCGCGGAAACCCATTGAAGTTTCGATATAAAAAGTACCCTATCTGACTCCAGGTTCTCAACTATATTTTGCAAAGAAAAATTACTAGCGTTCATGGAGTTAGAAATTTAAAATACCGCCGAAACCCTTTGTTTTTTTCGAGATAAAAAGTAGCTTGTGTAACTCTCTCCTCAACTATAGATATGTACCTACTTTGCAAAAAATCACGTAGGTAGATTCCTTGGTCTGTTGTTCACTGATCGAAGGACAAACCAACATAGATACACACTTTTGCATTTATAATATTATACATATAAGATAAGAACCTGTTTATCATAAAAAAATATATTTCATCATTGACAATATGCTGTGCACAATTTTTTTTTTTGTATATGTATAATCTCTACATTGTACGGAATGTACCTAATCCCGAGACATAAAAATCCCAAACACATCCATTACAAAATATCTTATTCAGAATGTTGCAAAATATACATAATATCTCATCCAGTTTAAAAATCTTGTCTTACTACTAAAAAATAAAACAAATGTGTATGTACATACTACAATCTATCATACCATTAATTAATTAAGTTCAATAAAGACGAATAGAATAGAACTTTTACAACTCTTAAAATTGAGTCGTTAGTTTTTTACTATTAATTAATTTTCTGGCCTGTCAGCCCTAAGTGTCCGTGAAATGACATTCAGAATGTGCAATCGTTATTTTTTCGCACACTAACCGTTTTTTTGCATAGCTTGAATGATGTTAGTACCTAGTAGCTATACTAAGTAACCACGTGTGAGGTGGTTAGACATGGTTGAGTTAATTCAAACAAATTGAATCCCTTACTAATATAATAAATGCGAAAATGTGTTTGTTAGTTGGTTTGTCCTTCAGTCACGCGGCAACAGATGAACAGAGCCTCGAATCGACGTTATTGAACATTTGGAGAATGACATAGAACTACCGAAAAGACAGAGGATAATTTAAAAAAAAAGGATATGAGGCAAGTTGAACTTGACATAATTCTCCTCTCCCCTCCAAATAAGCGGAAAGCTTGTGTTAGGAGTGGGTACGACAATAGTGCAACAGGTGGGGATCGATCCTGCGACCTTCCAGGTTTCAGTCCGCACCTTTAACCGCTGGGCTACTGAAGGTTCTCGTGGGATTATTGAGAACCTAACTCAAAGTGGAAGAAGAAAAAGCTAATCTTCTATACTTTTGAAACAGTGTCTGTCAACATGACATTTCTGTAAACCTTAATCTGCCCAACTGAAGTCATGTGTAACTCTGTCTTAAGTAAATATGAGTACCTAAGTAACTTCTAAGTAAGTACCTAGATGAGACATTCTGGAAGCTTTGTGTGGATGCAACATCAAATATAGTACGTTTATCTCACGAAGTTACGGGCGCTTTACTTGTGGTTACGTTGTATACATGCACATTGCGTAAGTGTGCATGCCTGTTAAGAACCTAGGTGAGAGCGGTAGGCGCGAGCAAGCTCTCGCTCGCACTTATACAGATACGACACACACACAACCATGAGCCACGAGCCCTCGTGAAATGAAAGAGTTATAAGTAGGTATCTAGATTTCAAAGCTTTTTCGATGAACTTGTCTGAGTGAGAGACCAGCTTAACGTGAACTACCCAGCTATAATATTATTAATGTGAAAATTATAAATGCCTAGTTTTTGCTTTTAATTACGTGTAAAAGATGGGGTGTCAGGCAATCGCATGCCCACATGATTTTCACAGAATACCGCGTTCTAAAAAAAACATTTAGGTAGATAACTTCAACAACTAAGTTGGGAACAGAAAATATAATTATTTTAATCAACGAGTTGAATTAATTAGTTACTAATACAAGAAACACTTATTCATATTATTAAATATGCGAAAGTGTGTCTGTTACCTTTTCAAAGTAGGTATCTAACCGCTGAACCGATCTAGACTAAAGGCAAAAAAAGCTTCCATCCTGCTTAATATTATAAATGCGAAAATTTGAATGGATGGATGGATTTATGAATATTTATTTATCAATCACGCCTCAACGACTGAACTGATTTACCTGAAATTTGGCACAGACATAGATTATAGTCTGGAATAACATATAGGCTAGGCAGAGCTATTATCACGGAAAATAAAAGAGTTCCCGCGAGAATTGAAAAACCTCAATCCACGCGAACGAAGTCGCAGGCATCAGCTAGTAAATGTCTGTTTTGTTTATTCATTAATCTAAATCCATCTCCGGCGCACTAGTGGGCACAGATCTTCTCTCGAATGAGAAAAGTTTAGGCCATAGTTGGCGGACTATGGCCTAAACTCCGAACTTGGCCAGCGCGGTGGCGTAGGCCAACTACGGATTGGCAGACTTCACACAACCTTGAGAGCATTATGGATAATTCTCAGGCATGCAGTTATCCTTCAGCATTAAACAAAGTGACATTAAATTACGTTTGGGCAAAGTTGGGTAGAGTTTTCTAAATTAAAAGCAAAACCCGATGGGACGATCGAGCAGTGCAAGGGTGGCCCCACATTTAACAATACGGATTAATTATCGACCGAAATCGACCACTGAAATATACCTGTCAATGCTGTAAAACAGCGCGACCCAATTTATAAGGGCCCCGAACAATGGTAAAAGCAGTAAACACAATGGATCGCCGCAAAATGAGCAAAACTGGCTGCATCGAAACGAACGCCCGCCGCGGCCGAGCCGGCAATGTACCTACTTACTATTGTTACTGTACTATACTGCGATGTGTAATAAAATAATGTGTATTTTTTTGAGTTATGAACATATTCGATATAAAAAAAACTTAAAACTAACTAGGCAAATTGCGGAAATGATGACTAATAAAATTGAGCCATGGAATTGGAAAGGAGCTAAGTGCCTAAAACAGATTAATGAGAAATTAAATTAGTAATGAAACGGCAATTCAATGAACCACATTTGATGTGAAAAAGATTTTCTTTTTTGGCACATAGCCCAGTTAATAATTCCATGCCTCAATTATGTCGCTCATTTTCGACAAGAGTGACATAATTCAAAATCGACGATGAGAGAATTCTCTCGTTAGAGAGTAATGTTTTGTGGATGCTGCGGTCTCGAAACAACACAGCGGCCAACAAAGCGACAGAGCATTAAGTCACAATCTCTCTCGCTCTTATTTTTTTGTGCTTAGCGTAATGTTGTTTTTATAGCAAAAAGTATAAACTTTCGACACTAAAATTGGTGCATTTTGAGTTATGTCACCCTTGTCGCAAATGAGCGATATGTGGATCCAAAACACGGTTGCTTACGCACGGGCTTCATAAAGAGGCTCGGCGATGGAAAAAGAGTTAAACTCAGAGTATCCCTGCGAGATCTAATCAGAAACGTGGAAATCCGTAGAAGCAGGATTAAAAACATTGCTCAACAGAAGTTACAGAAGAATATCAAATATTCTTCTGATTTTCTAGCTCATATTAAGACTCTGATATCTGCATCAGATTGGGACCGATAAATCACACTGATAAAATAAATTGTGTTTGTGTGTTGGTTTGTTCTTCAATAACGTGGTAGCTCCATGGTCGACTTGATTTTTTCATAAATATTACAGACTTACAGAATGACATAGAGTAGGATACTTTTATAGCGCGTCTAATCAAAGGATTTCTGTGAGATTTCAGAAATCTAACTCCATGGCGAACGATGTCGCGGGCAGAAGCTAGTTTTAAATAAAGCTTAAATACATCACTTTCTTTTCATTTTAAGGTAGGCTGTAATATTATGTATTATTTATGACCCGAGAGCATATTTCATATTTCTTATGAAAAATTTTATTCGCGAAATTTTCATATTTTAATACAAGATTTATCTGAGTGTAGGCTATATCTTGAATGTTTATGTAAATCAAAGGGTTGAACAGAGCCGCGCACGCGCTGCTGACGCGCGGACCACCGGCGGCTGTGTCAGCCCTGATTCACGGCCCTGCTGCTAGGGTTGTGCAATATAATAATTTTGGAATTTTGAAAAAAAATTTTTGACAATTTTTTCAAAATTCCAAAATTATTTATTTCATACTCTTGCCCGCAACTTAGCTCACGTTAAAAATTCAACTTTTCAAACCCCTTCGTTATCCTCTTAGGGGTTGAGTTTTTAGAAATCCTTTCTTAGCGGATGCCTACGTCATAATAGTTATGCCATAGCATGATCAATTGAGCTGTACGTTAATAGATCAGTCTCATTCAGTCAGTCATTTTTTCCTTTTATATAATTATTTAGAAGAATACAGGCCAACCTGTAGCTTTTATGACACGTCAAGACTCAAGACTCTACGACGTCCAAACAAAACCTTAAAAAAAAGTTAAGCTTCAATATCTAATGCTGTATAAAAAACCATTCCAATGAAAGTACAGAGAGTCCTTCTTGTCCCTCTGGCTAAAGACTTTGTGCGTGATATTGGCCGTCGATTACAGGAAAGGGGCTACAATCCGCCCCCTGATTATATAACTCAGTGCCTATCACAAAATGAAAGCCACTGACATATACCTATTTTTTATCCATTGAAGGCTTACTATGAAATAGTAAATGACATTTCTCTTCAAACCTTCAATGGATAAAAAATGTCTATCGTCGTTGATAGGCATTAAGTTACAGAATCAGCTGCTAAGGAGGAGATTCTCAATTCATCGGAATATTTTTTTTTTTTATGTATGTTAGCCGATAACTCGGAAACGCCTGGACCGATTTGGAAAATTCTTTTTTTTTTGAAAGGATATACTTTTCAGGTAGTTCCATAGTCATCAGGTCAGGATCTGATGATGGGATCCTGGAGAAATCGAGGGAACCCTTCTAGGCACAAATGATATAGTTCGTAGTGGCGTTTGAAGTCGGTTCTGTATTAAGAATTTTTACGTTTAAGTTATTTTTTATGGTATTATCATAATATTTAGGATAGAAAGCTGCTGCGCTCCCACCATAAATCTATGGGCATTATATTTTTATATGTATTATTAGATGCCGATTTAAACACAATCAAGTGACATTTATCTGAGGAATAAATTGAGTGTTCTGTGTTGTATGATATTGTATCAAATTTTAAGATAACACTTATTTTACATTGGTAAAATGGGACAAAAATAAACAAAACAATATTACCAATGACATATCAAACATAAGTATATATCTTTAATGCCAGGAGCCATGACACTCTGGCTTGTGCCATAAAAGTTTATGGAGGATCATGCGATCGCTTTATTTTCAGGCTTTATGTTGGATAGGTCGGCGGCAACGCTCCGATATTGTTATGGACTTGTTGAGCCAGCCCTGCGGCGTGGCTGCGACAAGCGTAGCATTGTTAGGCTGAGGCCGCCCTGCCTGTATAAATACATTCATATTGCCACTCTAAATATCTGGCATAAGCCCTACAGGCCAGAAAAATACGCGTTTACAAAAAATATGTAGATACCGTACCTACTAGTGCTACTACTGTTTTAAAAGATTGATCGGTGGGTGAACAATCTCTACACATCGCAACCGGTCTATTAAAGGAGATAAAGCTACTACTCAAAAATAAACAGCCACTTAAAGTTAAAGTGCGAAGCGGGAGATAAAATACGAAACTAAGAGCGCTCCAAATCGTTAACACTAACAACTCATTCCTATCGCGCTCCGGGATTTAATCGCGCAAAATCTACCGCATTGCCGCACATCCGACGCCTCAGAATGCACAGAAAATGGAAAAAACATGGCGCTAAACCGCGAAACCGTATGTATTTAAACGCCGAATCCAAGATTCTGGCCATCAAAAAAGCGGGCTATTTAAATTTTATCAAAACGTGAACACAATGGAACAGATTCGGGGAGTCGTCGTTTTGTTTTGTTTTTAATTTTAAATTTGAAAAAGGAATTCGGTTCGGCAAAGCCTGTCACATCATTCCAGCGCTGCTAAGTGACGCCGGACGCACGTCAGTCCCGTGGACGTGTTTTATTTTCATACGAATCCGACCGACTCGGCTTGTTTTTTGTTATCCTAGATGTCGGACTCGCGTATACGATTAATTTTATAAACGTTTTATCGATCCTCTCTCTTATTTTTAGCACCGTTGTAATGTGGTCCGAGAGACAAAAATAAGACGTAATTTCAATTTTATGGATCATAGTAAAACGCAATTATAATAAGCACATCATTATACTGCAAATAATATAATACCTCATCTTTGAAAATTGCTAAAACAGTAGACTTTATAGTACAACGGACATTGGTTAAAAATTACGGCTGCAATTTTAGTAAAGGAGAATCAATTATTAAAATTATAATAATTACGGCATAGTCGCCATAATACCCGGTATGTATCGCTCAGGGATAATAAAGGCCGTCGCTCACTTGCGCTCAGTGGGGCGACTAGCGATTGACGTACGGTCGGGGACAGAAAATGTTTACCACTTTTCAAATTAGATTCTTCGTAACCCTGCGTTCAGTAAGGTCTATAATGCTATATCAAGGCATATGTTACGTTATAAAAATTTCATGCATCGTTTTATCAAAAAAAAGTATTAATGACTTTTCTATACAAATATTAGTAATAAAACTCATTTTCTAAATTCAAGTTTGACACATTAGTATCATTGCCCTTGTAAAAGTGACAATTAATTATCAAAAATATTATATTTGTTATTTGAAATTTAAATATACAAAATAAATGGCAAGCTTAATCATAATTCTAATGGTGAAGTTCATATTGTGCATTGAATCATAATGATGCTGCTAGCATCCACAATCAAAAACAGTCAAAAGGAGGTGGATGAGCTACGGTAATGCGTGGTGTTTCTGCAGCATTTTACATTGATGTTCTGCAACAAAATTCCGACAACCTAAGTTCAAGATAATGCGCCGAGCTACTATTCCATGATTCAATCTGCACCGTGGCAGTCATCTCGTTCAATAGCCCGCTCGATCTGCTGATTTGAAACTGATTTATGGGGCTTAATGATTCAAAGCTGGGACTGTCAGAATCAAAGAAATCCTCAAACTCTTAGATCACATTGCACTGGGGTATGAGATGATATCACAGATGATATAAACTGACTTATCGCCTTGTCGCGTTTATGCGAGAGAGTCTACGTGTTGTCATAGCAGCGAATGGAAGCTAATTAAGCTAATTATTTATTAATACTAATATTGTTTAGTTTCTCAATAATAAAATTAAGAAATAAAGATTCTTTGAAATTTCATTAGATTATTATTTCCGTTTTCATATTTTAGTAACTCGTGTCCTGTGCTCCTGTCTATATGAGATAATATCTATTTATTAAAATTACTAGCTTTTGCCCGTGACTTCGTCCGCGTGAAGTTAGGATTCTAAAATTTCCATGGGAACTTTCTATTTTTCCGGGATAAATGTCGCTATCCAAATCCTCAACTATATCCATGCAAAAAATCATGTGGATCTATTGCTCCGTAGCTGTGTTATGGAAGGACAAACCAATAACGAACAAACAAACACTCACATTATTTTATAACATTAGTAAGGATTTTTTGTTCCAAAAAAGGTTTTCTACATCTAACCTATTTAGCAGTCACCTACTAAAGAGACCGCTAAGGACTGTCTAAGCACCGCTACATGTTAAAAAGTCTATGATCTATGGCTAATCAAATCACATATCGACCTTCTGACACAGATGTGTGCATGCAATTATGAATCTTAAGGTGGTAAACATTTTTTGTCCGCGACTGTACGTCGAGATGACGCTAAAAGGTCTATTGTATACGAAATGCTCGTTACTCGCCATCCAACCGGTCTTTAACACGCCCGAACAATGTGATCACTTTATACGTACGTACCTTTTTATGTGGCAATGATTGGGCTCCAATACATTGTATTAGCGATATTTATTTTATTAGCTGTCTATTGCTGTGGTGACAATGATTGTTTGACTTAACCGCTTTTCCATTCGTTTCAATAAAAGAACGATTTAATAATAGGATATAAATAGTAATGCTGCCAGCCAGTTTTCATTTCTATCAGTACTATCCAGTATCTGGTAATAGAATGTATTTGTTAGTGTAATATTTATGAGTCCATATATAAATTAATAATTTAAATTATTTTAAATTTGTTATTTTTATTGGACCGATCACGCAAATGAAACGTGAATACTAATTATTTATTGCTGTAAATAACGTTTGTCCGACGCTCCGTAACCACTAGTTTGTTTTTAAACGATTTTTATGTATTTATTCAATATTCAATAGTAATAAAGCCGTAACTCAAACTGAGCGTTTAATGTAAATGTAATTACTCCATTGCGTTCTTTTATAGTGCAATTTATCAAAGGCTGTTACAATATGCACGATTACTTAAACAAATAAAAGCAATTATGTAAATACGCGGCTCATTAAGCATTTCACGTGAATATTGTCGCGGTAAAGGCTATCGAGTCAACGCGTGATATCGCATCTCGGATAAATATCGGTATGCGTCAATTACGCGACTGATCTACCGCGATCGGGCGATACATACAAATGTGTGCTTCGACCCTCACAATTCGCGAACCAGTACCTACTTTGCGTATATTAAATTAGCATAAAAAAAAAACATAAGAGTGCTAGTAAAAACCTGTCAACCGCAAGTGGTATTCGCTTGGTAAGTAATTTCAAAATGGATATAAGCGGCGCAAGATCTAGACTTGTCGTACAGATTCTATACAGCAGACCTAGGTACGGTCGGGGACTAAATATGTTTACCACTTTTCAAATTAGATTCTTTGTAACCCTGCGTTCAGTAAGGTCTATAATGCTATATCAAGGCATTTGTTACGTTATAAAAATTTCATGCATCGTTTTATCAAAAAAAGTATTAATGACTTTCTATACAAATATTAGTAATAAAACTCATTTCCTAAATTCAAGTTTGACATATTAGATCATTGCACTTGTAAAAGTGACAATTAATTATCAAAATATTAGATTTGTTATTTGAAATTTAAATATACAAAATAAATAAAAAATGGAAGCTTAATCATAATTCTAATGGTAAAGTTCATATTGTGCATTGAATCATAATGATGCTGATAGCATCCACAGTCAAAAACAGTCAAAAGGAGGTGGATGAGCTACGGTGATGCGTGGTGTTTCTGCAGTATTTTACATTGATGTTCTGCAGCAAAATTCCGACAATCTAAGTTCAAGATAATGCGCTGAGCTACTATTCCATGGTTCAATCTGCACCGTGGCAGTCATCTCGTTCAATAGCCCACTCGATCTGCTGATTTGAAACTAAAAATTTATGGGGCTTAGTGATTCAAAGGTGGGACTGTCAGAATCAAAGAAATCCTAGATCACATTGCACTGGGGTATGGGATGATATGAACTGACTTATCGCCTTGTCGCGTCTATGCGAGAGAGTCTACGTGTTGTCATAGCAGCGAATGGAAGCTAATTAAGCTAATTATTTATTTATACTAATATTGTTTAGTTTCTCAATAATAAAATTAAGAAATAAAGATTCTTTGAAATTTCATTAGATTATTACTTCCGTTTTCTCATTTTGGTAACTCGTGTCCTGTGCTCGTGTCTATATGAGATGATATCTATTTATTAAAATTACTAGCTTTTGCCCGTGACTTCATTCGCGTGAAGTTAGGATTCTAAAATTTCCATGGGAACCCTCTATTTTTCCGGGATAAATGTCGCTAACCAAATCCTGAACTATATCCATGCAAAAAATCATGTGGGTCTATTGCTCCGTAGCTGTGTGATGGAAGGACAAACCAACAACGAACAAACAACACTCACATTATTTTATAACATTAGTAAGGATTTTTTGTTCCAAAAAAGGTTTTCTACATCTAAACTATTTAGCAGTCACCTACTAAAGAGACCGCTAAAAGACTGTCTAAGCGCCGCTACATGTTAAAAAGTCTATGATCTATGGCTAATCAAATCACATATCGACCTTCTGACACAGATGTGTGCATGCAATTATGAATCTTAAGGTGGTAAACATTTTCTGTCCGCGACTGTATGTCCAGCAGTGAACTAAACTATCTCTCTCTCTCTCTCGCATCGTCATCCTCATTACTGAGGGTCACGATTCTTGACACGGATCACCTTCTCACGTACGATAATTTTCCAATTGGATCCCCTTTATTTTTTATTTTATTTTATCATTTGTAATTATAGCGGCAATAGATACATATTTTTCCAGGATCTACCTATTAAGGTTCATGAGATACTGCTCGCTGACAGACAGACGGACGGACGGACAGAGGAGGCTTAGATGACTAAAAACGAGATCGTTTTTAGTTAGGATCGTTTTTAGACACCCTAAAAACGATCCCGTCACTTACAAATCCAAAGTTATTCATACCTATTCTACTCGGGCAGAGTGGTTCTGTAAAACTGCCAATCATCATGTTTTCCTCATGTTGCTCCCAAACTAAGCAATTAAGAGCATTAAGCAATCTTTTGAATGACATCAAAGGCACCACTACCGTGTTACGTTATAATCTGGGCTAAGCCTCTGACGGACTGACAGACGTAAAAGCAAGCTACCGTCGACCGGGCGATCGAAATGTTCGATCAAATAAATGATTCCGATGCGCGTACTTGACTACCTAATCAATTACCATAACATTGCTACTACTTAACTTCTTGAACGACTTGAAAAAACGACGAGATTCAAAATCGTGAGATCTACGCTTTACAAGGCACAGTATGAGGCCAGTATCGGTTGTGGAATTGTCTAAAAATAATGGCATCACTGTGACGATGGCAATTTAATCACCTCTGATTGGTTGAATTTACTGCGTTCTTGTTGCATCAATGCATTCTAACCAGATTCTAACCAATAGCGAGAGAGCACCAGAAAAATTAGAGCTTGCATCACGCTGATGCAATTATTTTTAGAGCTATCCCATAGAAGGATTTTATTCCTATGGTCTTTTAAAAGAGTATACTACACTGCCACTGGTTAATTATTAGTTTAATTTATTTTAATGAAAGTGTCATAACAATTTTGAATTATTATTGATTAAATTGTAAAAAATGCTTCAAATGTTTATGATATCACATTTCACTATTTCATATAAACTCCCAAGCTATCTATCATACTACGCGCGTTTTGAAAAGTTATTGGATCGATTATAGTTGGCAAAATTCCTATTGAAGGACCGAAACAATCGATTTCTTAAAAACTGTACTCGAAACTTTTCGATCCAACTAGTTTATCGAAGTCCTGTTAATCTACATGTAATTGTGCCACTAATGCACACGGTATTCAATTTCAAATAGGTTATATTACAAACCAAGACATTGTTCCAAGTCTTATCTCCACAATTTAACTTAAACCGCTGTTGTATTGAACCCGGGAGCAGGCGTTTTGTCAACTGCGCTGTAGCGGCCCACGCATGCGCAGTACACGCCACCGGGCCCCACTTCGATTCCCCGTTCACTTCCGTGTACAATCCCTTGATACATGCCTACCAATTGGTCATACCATTTTGTTGTCATTTAGCGCTTTGAATTCAGTATTTGCGGCAATTTATTGGCAAATATGTCGGCCAAATTGTAAGCCAATAAAGAAATACTTGATAGAAAATTACCTATTTCATCCACTCTACCTAGAAAATTACCCATTTCATTAACTCTACCTAGAAAACTACCTATTTCATCAACTCTACTTTTGAGGATACCTATAGATTCTTACAATTATGGATTAGAATATATAGACCTCTAGCTCGGATTCAATTGGAATAAAGCTAGATAGTTAATTTTAATGAATAACAGGAGTAGTGAACAATAGATAGGAGAAAACAATAGCCCTATTCAGCAGTTAATCGTATTTGAAGATTCTTTTACCGTGGCTACCTGACCTGAAAGTATGACAGCAGTCATAGCCATAATCCTTACCTCCAACCCTCATATCAATCGAGTCACGAAACTGAAAGAGCAATGGGAGTGGCATTTAGTTCGAAGAAATGATGGTCGTTGGAGTTCTAAGTTGCTGGAGTGCCGACTGGTGACCTCATACCGGGTGGTACCCCATTAGTACTGACAACATCAGACGAGTTGCAAGGAGCCGCTGGGCACAGGAGACGCAACACCATGGCAAGTGAAGGTGTGTCCAGCAATGTACGTAAGAAGAATAAGAATCCTCATACAGCTAGAATTCAGTTTAAACAAACTTTCATAGATAGGTAATAGCAGCCAGTTGCAACCGAAGAATAACAGGGGCAGCAGGAAGCGACGGCAGTCATTAGGCCGTCAGCGCCAACTGTTCCAAAAGCACTCGAATCACGGTTTACGCTCATATAATTAGGAGTCCAATGGTTCATAAATACAAATAAATAAAGATCGGTGTTGTGGCAGGCGGCAATTTAGCGATGCGTTCACCTCGGCTCAAATTATCGGGTGTGAGCGCGACGTCTCACTGACTAATGACTCGGCCTAAGCCGCGTTATAAGCGTATTTAATAAAAATCAATTTGAATATTTTATACCAACATATGCTGCGTTAGCATCCGTTGTTGTAACTTGAACGGCAGCTTTGGTTTTGTCACAAAAAAGGGATATGAATTTTTAGTCGCCGACATTCACATCGAAATGTGGTCACACGCAATGAAATATATCACTTTTAATGGTGAAGGAAGCCTCATAGCCCAACGGTTAAAGGTTAAACCCTAAACTTTAAACTGATGGGTCACAGGTTCGATCCCAACCCGTTGCACTATTGTGGTACACACTCGTAACACAAGTTTTCGGCTTATTTGGAGGGGCGAGGAGAATATAAGTCAAGTTTAACAACTTGGCTAATAATCTTTTTTTTTTTTGAAAAGAAAAAAAAAGAAGGAAATCATTGTGAGGACATCTGCATGCCTGAGATGCTCCATAATGTTCAAGAAAATGGACTAATGGAAGGAAGTGGACTAGGTATGCCCTAAAGTCTAAACCTAGCATTCTGAGAGGAAACCCGTGCCCAGAAGTAGGTGGGCTGTGATGGTGACACAAAAAAAAATATTTTTTTTAATACATAAAGCGAACAAATTCTCTGAGTAACAAATCTAAGAACTGAACAGTTTCCAACATTAATATCCATGTCTACAACGAAAGCTGCTGTTCTATTAAATTAGTATTGGACATACTAAAAACCATTGAACTTAGTGGGTAGGTAGATATTACCTAATCAGAATCTTATAAATAGTATTGGTTATTCATTACCCATGCAGTTCATTAGAGTTTCAAGTTGTACACCTCTATTTATACTCTTGCCTACCATATTTAATGTAAATATGAGCACAAGTTTAAGGGAAATGCTCTCATAACTCCAAGCCGTGCAATTTAAGGCTTTAAATCAAAGGCGTCCGCAGACGTTCTCGGCTACCGATAAATAACTTTGCTCGCGCGAAACGATTTGTGTAACACAAGGATCTTTCCACTACATTTCTTATGAAGTTATTATGCCTTAGTACTTTTACATACAAATCCTAAGCTACCGATTGAGGCAAGGTTAGAGATAACTATTTTTAGCGTACAGGACGACATAGTATGTTTTTTTTTTTAATAATTAAGCATAGCCCGTAAGTGATTTGGGTTGAAAAGGTTTGTTTATTTTCAATAAGTAGTAAGTAAGAATATAGTGCAAGTACGGTTGAAACCTCCCAAAAAACTAGATGTGTTCTAAATCCTGATTAAATTGAGAAAAGACTATTTCCCAAAGTAAACTAACTGGGCATCAAAGCCGGGACTTATGTTTAGACGACTACCTATCCATTGGATACTATTTTCTTGCCTAATTAGATTACCGTAACTCAATTTCATGGTAAAAGAATAAAAAAAGCTTGGTTCAAAAAAAAGCAACAATAAGGAAGCGTAGTAAGAGTAGGTAACGTATGTATGCAGACCCAATTGAGTTGATACACATGGTGCTGGCAATCGATTCGCGCCGGTTAACGCGTAAAATCGTCGGCTCTCCAAAACCGATCCGTTTAGCCGGCTCACTCGATTACACAACACACACAGCCCGCCAGCGCCTTCCTTACTAGCCTTCCATTTAACCACCGCAAGTATAGCCAGTTGCAGATCAGGCTGTTAAGGTTAAATCTTACTAAGTGGGTCGCTCAAGTCAGTATTCGTACCTCGAGGTTGTCAAATTTTGGAAAAAGCTTAGAAACTTCGATCATAGCTTAGAAATCTTGCTTATAAAAATTAAAAGTGTATTTTTAACCAACTTCCAAAAAGGAGGAGGTTCTCAATTCATCGGAATCTTTTTTTTTTAATCTTTATTTTTTATGTATGTTCCCTGATTACTTGAAGACGCCTGGACCGAGTTGGAAAATTCTTTTTTTTGTTTAAAAGGTTATACTTCTCATGTGGTCCCATCGTCATCAGGTCAGGATCTGATGATAGGATCCTGGAGAAATCGAGGGAACACTTCAAATTTTATAGGCACAATTGATATACTTTCGGTCGGTTTTGTAAAAAGAATTTTTGCGTTTATACTTTTATCATGGTCATGAACTTGAACGCCAATGTTAATTTTGAATCGACAGATGTGCAATTTTTTAAGTTATCTAACATTAAAGTATCTAATTTATTATTATTAGTATGGACTGAAACGTCTTAACTTGAAGATGAGAAACAGGCCACTTATTGTATTATTTTGCTGATGACATTACCTATTGAAAACATTGACTCTGTATTCACATATCTCTTTTGAATATATGTATGTATAAAATTGACAAAGTAAAAAAAAGGATACCCGCATTCAATTTATTTTAATATCCGTAAAACATATCCCACGCCCATTTTAAAGAAAAAAATGTCAGGCTCTATTTTGACACGCAAATAAAACAGGAACCCTGCAGTCTATTTATATGAATTTACAACCACCCGAAAACAGTGTTCCTGTTATTAATATCGACATCAATACATTCCCAATATCCTGCCCATAAATGTCACAGCCACTGGCGCCTAGGACAGGTAGAGACCATCTAAAAGTGCGTACAGAAAAACATTAAGATCCCGGAAAAAAAATTAAATTTATAACACCTCACTATCCGGCCACCGGTATAAAAATCCGGAGAATTGTAATTTTTCTTTTACAAAATTTAGTGATATGTCAAACCTGTTCGACGCAGCAAATAAAAATGTACGACCCAGTGGAGAAAAAACGAACTAAAGACTTTGGGTTATTGCTAAAACAAGGGAAGGTTACCATATCAATCAAGGCGTTGACAAAAGTGGAATTTTTTTACCTCGTGCTCGGACCGTGGGATGAAAAAAGGGTCCGTGTTTATGGAAATGCAGTAAGAGAGACACGAAGGCTGCTCGGGTATGGGGCAGGCTTGCTGGATAGCGCTCCGCCGGTGTCTTAGAAAACATTTATACAATGCAGTGTTTCGTTCGGTTCTGGTTTATCGCTCAGCTAATTAAGATTCAAAATGTTTATTCTGACAATTGCAGTCGAAGAATAAACTGAAAGAGTTTTATTAATAGCAGTAATATTTGAAATGACGGAGATTTTTAACATTTTTCAAACGACACAGATCTTTTTTAAAGCATTAACCTCAGCTACTGATTTATTGACCAGCGAAACGATTGCAATTATCAAAAACTTAAATTTTCCCAAACACTTCTGATATTATCAATCTATCGCTCTCTTTCTGGGTTAAAAAAAAATGTAATCGGTGCCCTAGTATAAACTATAAGGGAAAGAGAAAAAATTGTCATGTTTACTAGCGTGCGCAATAACTTCAAGCCTACGTAGAATAAGATTCCCCGCCCGCTTCCCTTGCAGTTGCCTGCGGGTACCCTTTTGGTACAGTGGACCACGCCATTAATTAGTGTTAAAATAAATCTCGTACTGACAGACGTCCCGGTATTTTTATAATTTTGTTAAACTCTTGTTAAGTTATTTTTTGTCACACCTAGTTCATTAGCTACTGTTTTTAAGATGAAGGTTGAATTAGCCATTGAACTTGACACAGGTATACTTAATAATATTTATTGTGTAATTTTATTTCGCACTCGACTGAACAAAAGTTTAAATAGCTGTGACGTCACCGCGCCGCGTTCAAGTGTCAAGTTATAGCACATGGATAGCATTATAATCTTTGATACCTATATGGACGTATGCCGCGAATCGAACCCACTTGCAGTTGTAGCTGCAGGTGTATGTATCGAACCAGCAGGTTGTACTGTGCAGGTAGGGCTGGGTAGAGTAAGATTGATACAATGCCAGCGCGCCCCCGCTGAGAGGCCGCATGTCACTCACCGAGGCCCGCGCCGTGAGAACTTACTACCTTTGTACGTCTAAGACTATACTCTCGAAATATTTGTAATATTTAGTATTGGCTGTTGTAACTCTTCGCGCAAACTATGCAAGTTAGCCTCAGTTTTTTTGTACCAAAATATAAACATGTAAATGACAAATGACAGCTTATCTCTAAGTAAACAGTCGGTGAATTTCTAAGAGATGTGTCCATTTATCCAGAGGTTCAAAATAGGGACCTCTACCACCGCTCTTCCAATCTATAGGATTGTCTAAAAATGACTGCATCATTGTGATGATTCCAATCGCCTCTGATTAGTACTCTGTTGCTATTGGTTAAAAAGCTTTGATGCAGCAAGACCGCGATAAATTTAGTCAATCAGAGGTTGATTGCAATCGTCTCACTGATTAAATCATTTTAGGCAATCGTGAAGCAGTTGATCAGAGTTTCATAAAATTGACAATGAACAATATAGGGACCTCTTGCTGCCTCTGAAAGTCTACATTCCCCGAAGGCACAGAGATAGCAGAAACAACTGTCCACCAGTGGATTAGCAAAGAAAATACATGCACATGTAAGGGCATTATTGCACGATTGCGTTTTTAAAACGACTGGCGTACAGTTCAACGTGTGGGATCGAGTTTCTTTTTGCTAAATAATTTTCTTGTGGTGGCTTATAATATGGCTGGCATCATCTAGTCGAGTATAAACTCCGCAAGAGTAACCTAGTACTGCCAAAAGCGGATTAAAATGCAATTATAGTTTACTGAACATTGACATTAAATTATGCCTGTAGCAAGTCTATAGAGAAGCTCTTGACATGCAAAGATAAAGAAATACTTCCTGTTCTAACACAAAGGATGCAAGTATTAATGATGAAAGTTCGATAGAACTATTACAGGTATTTAGTGTTTAAGACAAAAAAAACAAACAGTACACAACAAGCAACAAAATAAGCTTGTAAATCGAAACAAAGTGACACAGAAGGAAGTCAAACTCAAAGTTACATTAATATCATTGCCTAATTATAATTTCAACAAACAAAGCTGCTTTACGATCCGAATGTGTCTAGAGGAGTCGTTTTATTGTCTTTTAGGAGTACGATTCGAAAAGTTTACGACGCCCGCGGTGACAGTTAATTGTTTTGTATATTTGATATCCAGTGAAATAAAAATCCCTCCATACACATTTGTTAATTTGAATTGTCAATTCGAATAATAAAAGTTTATTGATGGACTTAAATCCTACTATCCTACTAATATTATACATGCGAAAGTTTGTGAGAACGAATAGACGTTTGTTACTCTTTCACACAAAAACCCTAAAACGGATTTTGATGAAATTTTACATAGGCTATATTTTATCGCAGAAAATTAAAGAAGACGAAGTCGCAATCAAGAACTTGTAGTAATCAAATAAATGAGGTGACCGAAAGACGTGAATGACCTAGCTACACATGACTGGCTCAAATGAATCACGTTGCATGTATTTCGTTAAATTATACTTAGGTACACTCTTAAGCATGTTGTTTTAAGAAATCGCATCCAATTAGTGAGAGGAACGGAACTCATTAAAACGCTAAATATTCTTGAAGCCACAAAAGAAATTGAAAAATTAGATTGACCACCGATACCTGAAAACGAATAATAGAGCAGATAAAGAAGCTAAGTCTTTCTTGAATAAAAATAATAATAAACAATATACAGGATTCCAGTGGTGCAATCCTTTTTGCTGACTGATTTGTTAGCGTCGACCACAGTTTTTCTTTTTGTGCCTTTCCACTATAATAGAGGTTGACCGTGAATCCGTCATATAATACCGTCTTTCGCCAGACTATTCCCATCTATTTCCGGATGTTACTCCGAATGTTCTTGACTGCGATGTCACCAGATGGAAACTAACAATGCAGTCTAAGATGGTAGCAGGCTAACTTAGAAGGGGTATGACAGTCTAGATTCAACTCATACCCCTAATCGGTTTCTACACGCCATCGTGCCGGAACGCTAAATCGCTTTGCAACAAGTAGCCACAGCCAAAGCCTCCCACTAGACTAGAACAGAGACAATTCAGAAATTATAAATTCCTAAATTGTCCCCAACGGGAATCGAACCCGAGATCTCCTAGACCACAGCGCTTACCTTTGCCAGGGAGGTCGTTCTTAGGGAAGATGATGAATGTCGAGATCATTTTGATCTAAAATAATCAGCAGCACCAAATTGCTTTAATTCAAAAGTAATTTTTAAACCGTCTAAATCCTCGAAAAACATTCTAATTTTCAATCATCATCATCAGCAGCCCATCAACGGTTCACTACTGAAGTCATAGCAAGGCCTGACATACTCCACAGTAAAGTACGGAACTACAAGTACATGGCGTAAAAGAAGTACGCCATGTATGTTATACTAAGAGCCTAAATTCAGAGAGTGCGAAGGGATAAGAGTTACATGACAGAAAGAGAGAAAAGACTAGGTGAACAAGACGGTAGGTAAGTAGCGCTGTGTCAACCTGAACTGCACTTTATTGTACGGTAACAAGAGTGGCTATTTATTTCAGTCATTTTATGGAGTGAATCTTCTGTACCTTTATAGGTACTAGGTATTTGGTATTCTAGGCGATGGTCTACCACAATTGGCGAACCTCACAGAACATTATGGAGAAGTCTAAGATGTGCAGGTTTCCTCACGTTTTTTCAACACTGAAGCATGTGATATTTAATTGCTTAAATGGCTTAAACGCGTATAACTCCGAAAAATCAGAGATGCGTGAACGGGATCGAATCTGCGACCCTCCGAAGAAAAAACCACAGGCCTAATCATGACTATCATGCTATATAATTGAATAATAATTGGTAAATTTACCATTACATAAATTTAAACAGTGTGTAAAGACACATTTAATAAGTAGAAGTTATTACACAGTTAACGAATTCCTTAATGGCAAAGTTGCTTGGAACCAATCTGGCTTTGCTTCAGCTGTCCACAAGATAGATAAGCTACATATTGTAACATTTTTTGTTTTGAAAAGAGCAACTGCTGACTTTCTTGCCGGCTCTTCTCAGCAGAATCAGCATTCCGAACCGGTGTAGTGGTAGATTCTCGACTAATCATAAGAGCTACAAGTTGGCCTACATGAAATAAATAATTTTGAATTTGAATTTGATGCATTAAGAAAGGCAATCAAACAAAATGTTTTGTTGAATTTAATAAAAAAAGTATTTATTGTTTTGTCCCCGCATTCGCTCGTGACTTGTGACATGTCCCGAATCAAGATTTATTCGTCGGCCCGCCGTGATCGATGAGCGGGCAGAGCGGCCGCGCGACGGCGGTCACTACCGTATGAACAATAAAAACTATATACATTTAATTAAGTTTTAAATTGCCTGATTAACTTATTGGTATTTTAAATAGATACAATTTAATTGTTCACGTGAATTTCTTTTATAAATATATAAAAAGAAAAGGTGACTGACTGATTGACTGACTGCTCAAACCACGCGACCGATCGGGGTGCAAATTAGCATACTGAAAAGTGATAATTGACTAAGCTACGATATTTTTGAAAATTTAACCTCAAGAGAGTAAAATAGAGATTTGAAAAATCTAACTTAACGTGAGCGAAGCCACGGGCAAAAGCTAGACTTATAATAAATTGGTAACGCGTCTGAGCTTTTCCTGTTTCTAACTTTTTCTATGCTGCATCTTCAGTTGCCATCAGGTGCGATCACAATAAGCAAGCAAGCGCTATACAAAATATTGAGAGAATTGTAAGAGTTTCCGATCAGTGGACAGACCACTAACCTAGAAGGATCCCAATATATTCGGAAGTTTCGCTTAGTAAACTTAATCGCCAATTTTAGGATATCACTATCATTTTATATCACTATCAGATAAAATCAGGTGAAATACGCAAGATCTCCACGAATCTAAGATCTCTAATAATCTTGTTTGATCTCTACCTACTAATAGTTCATGTACGGAACGTTAACAAGAAATTAGTAGGTAGGTACGGTGTCTACAATGCATGCTATGTCGCGCTTTGTATATTCAAATTTCCCGGAATTAAAACCACGCACCTTATTTATTTCGAGCATTCTTATTCATCATGACGTCATGGTGGAGCACGTAAGGCAGACAGTGTGGGACCGATTCATACATAAGCGTTAAGGTGAATGCACTAGCGACACGTTGCACGACTAAATGTATCTACTAGTATATTCCCTATACGATTTTTCGTATTACAAAGACAAAGATTCGTAACAAGAAATGCAATGGTTCGAGGATTTTTTGAAACACAATTATCAGCTAATCTCTAGAAACTTAAAAAAGGTAAGGTAAGGTAAGGCTAACCTAAGCCATATAGAATTAATTGACGTTCTGGCAGACAACCATACAAAAACTTCAAATTGTCGAATCCTCAAAGCGTCGTATTTGTTAGTGTCGCTTAATATAGTATGAATTAGTAATTGTAAACATCTTTTCTTGTATGTAGCTATAAAGAATTTTCTATCTATCTATTAGTAAATACGTTTCTATTTGAGATAGCTGATAAAATAGACACTATACAGATTACAGATTACAGATATCACCATATTTCCTGTAATGATTCTACAATCTACATTTTAAGAATATTACAAAACTGTAGCCACATAGATTGTAAGTGCATTAAGAAAGGCGACTAAACAAAATGTTTTCAAACAAATTGTCGCCAGTGGAGCCTTACACTTATGTCCATAGAATTCTTATTGTAATATATATTTGGCAGTTGTTGGGGCGGTGAATGCCAAATAGGCAAGTTCTATGACCCGCGTACATTCAAGCGAAGGATGCGGTGATTTAGACGTGTGATTATACCGTGTGTACGTAATTGAGGCATTTGCAAGCCACCTGGACGGACAAGATTACGTGGAAGATTTAAGTTCTGGTTGAAAGAAATAAATTGTAGCTCTCTATTGTCGAAAATATCAGCGCTACGATTTCCTTACATTGGTATATTTTCGTAAATGGCAATCCTTTTATTTATATCTGCTTTGGATTCATCTAGCTATTTCTCGGAGAGTGTTCGATGTAACCTTTTAAACTGACGAAAAAAAGCAGGTGGTTCTCAAGCCATGTATATATTTTTTGTATTTTCGTATTTATTTTACTTTTTACAGAAGTGTTTTTCCTTGTTTTTCTGACAAAAATTCTCAGTACTAGCCCAGAGTTAGGAAGTTGGCGATGAGTCACCCCCGTGCTCGGAAAGCACGTAAAGCCGTCAGTCCTGCGCCTGATTTGTGTCCGGTCGTGTCGGATTTCCGTCCCATCGGAGTATGAGAGTGAGGCAATAGAGAGTGTACCTGTGTTTGCGCACACACTTGTGCACTATACTATCTACCGCGCAGGTGGCTAATCCCTGTGGAGATTGGCCACCGTGGCCAAATTCGGTGGAGAGGACATTATTAGTTTCCTAAACTTCTAACCCTTCCTGGCTTTGCAGTAGTCGGCTAAAAAATATAAAACAACTCACTTCTAGGTCAAAAGCTCAACATAGTATCTTTATATAGGTACATGTACAGCCATATTTTATCTCCGACACAGGTGCTCGTCGTTACGCGCAGTACAAACTCTTTTGTTTCCATATAATACGAATATAATACGATTTATTGCTCGTGTTAGCACCGAGCGGGAATACTGCGAAGACACCGGCAGCGTGCAAGTGGCCTAACTTCAAAAGTTATATATTACTGAATCTACTGCCGTATACAGCCAAGCTAAGTCAACCCGTTTCCATCTAAAAGTGCATGTTACCAAATTCTATTTTATTCAATAGGTAAATCCTTAATAATATTATTATAAAATAATGGAAAGTGTGCTTTTTTGTTGGTTTATACATCAATCATGACACAATGAAACAACGAATGGACGTAGCTTCTTGCATGGGTTATACCCAGTTGATTAAATGACGAATGACATAGGTTAATTTTCCTCCCGAAAAAAACAGAAAACCTAACTTCACGCGGGCAAAGTTGCGGGCTTCAGCTAGTTACTTATAAAGTTATTAGGTATAGGTACATATAAAACAGTTTGCCTACATGTATAACATCAAAGAACATCGTAAAAAGCGATTTATCATCATATTTTGTGTCTATTAAACTTCTATCTTGTTTCACGCATTAAAAATTTTAATAATAGGTGTAAATAACTATTCATTCACTTTTTTCCGAAGAGCGTTTTATGATTTATTGACAATTTGTAATTTATTATCCGCAAACATGATAATTTCAACATAGATATAACAAAGTAAATTTATTACGTTTCTAAGCTGCTTATAAAGATAACATGATTATAAAATCTATTAAGTGTTAAAGTAAGTAAAAATGGAAAACCGGTCGATTAAAGCCACGCCCGAGCTTATCATAATAGGCTCTATTGACATAACACTTTTTTAATCGATGTAAGATACATTATTTTATTGCGACTTTATACTTTTTACTGATTTTTCAGATCGTGGGAATCTATGGTAACTTTTCATAGATACCTATTATGTTGCCAAAGAACCTACCTAATGTGTTGAAATAAAAATGACAACCATTAAATTAAAAATGGCATGTAATTAAACGAGCTTCTATTTAATACCATTATTGGCTTCTAAATTACTAAGTCAGCTTCAACTAGTGAGCCTCTAAAAAATATAATTTTAGCATCTATATTTATAACTTAGCTTCAAACCGTGAACTCCTAAAATACTTAAATATTAGCATCAAATAATATACCAAATCTTCAACCACATTTTTAATTTTTTTTTTGTGAGAAAAATGAAATAAAAAAATGTTTCTAACTAAATAAAAAAACGTTTTTTTTTTGATAAAATGAAATTAAAAAAATGATTGTTTTTAAATTTAACTCAAGATAAATACCTACACAACATTATAACATTTTTGAAAAAAAAAAACAATTTTTTTTTCAATTTTTTTTTTAGTTTTAGGTAGGTTTACGATCCCAACAGAACCTAAGTGCCCGGCCTTCGGCCGGGCACCTGAATATTCATGTATAACCCTAACCTAACCTAACTTTAGTTTAAAGAAAAAAGTATACAAAAATAATTGCAATATTAACACACTAACAACAGAACAACAAAAAAAACAAATGCATGTTTTGAATGGCGTATAATAGCCATAACCAACGAGATCGTGCAAATTGCCAGTCGCATCCGTCTCACTCGCACCAACGAAATCGTGCAAATGGCCAGTCGTATCCATCTCACTCGCACCAAATCGTGCAGTGGCAGTGGACAATAATAAAAATAGTGGCTCTTTATTTGATGCTTTCTTTAGAATATTTTGTGGCCATTGTGAAGAAGCCGAGTTAGTATATTAGAAGCTTCATCATTTTCCCGTTGCTGAGTTATTAAATTAGAAGCTAGGTTTTGATGCCAAAAAATAAATTTTGTTGGTCGACTTATAATATTCCATTAAAAATTTGGATACGAAACTTATACCTATTTTTCTTGGAGATGGGTCTGTTCCGGGACTTATAACTTAAATATTACTAAATTCCTAATAGAAGTTTTAGTTTATTTTTAATATCTAATGGTTCATCGGTATTGCAAAAAATATTTCAGAAAATAAATAAATGTATCCTCTAAGACAGTAGGTAATAAACATATACGTAATTACCTACATAAAGATAAATGTCGTGTTTATATCATTTTCAAAAGAAAATAGTTTATAAAACAATTTTGAACATGCATACGTTCAAAAACCTGAACAATAAAAGTTTATCACACCCATCTCGCAATACACGGCGGAGTGGCAACGTGTTGTACGACTGTACGTATTTATATCGCAGCGCTTGCCACCGCAAAACGCGTTATTGTCGTATTTGCGTTCATTATATTTTATTTTGCTATAAACAGAATCGAATTATAAAAATAAAAACATACTTAACTGTCCTTGTTAAATTGAAACGCGCCAATTATCACTTATTCCTCTTTAAATATTTACTGTTCATTCAGTTATTATAAATGAATTTACTTTGATAAACTTTATGATGAGAATTGCATTTACACCCATTTTATATAATAAGTGTACAAGCAAATTGTTTTATATTTTAATAAAGAGTCTTACTTTTATATTTTTCTTTGGTGTTCTTATTAGCATAGTAGTTATTAGTAGAAATATAGCAATATTTCTGAATTATAAGTTAGGTCTAGGGAACATAGATTTGATGAGTGACGTCACTAGAATTTTTCATTGAAAATACGCTTTGAAAGCTCTAATTTTTCACTGAGTTAAACTAGAAACTTAAAAACTTTTCAGAGCATTAAGAGATTTTTATCCAATATAAATTTCAACTTAGTACCTCAAGTTCATAACTAGTAAAATGTTCTTTTTTCCTTCCTTTTCCTTCTGTGGATTTAGGCGTAGTTACAAGAGTATTTATTTCTATAACGATCTTATAATCTACTTATAGTCTACTTTGTGCTTGTGAAATGCTATTATAAGTAAAAGAGTGTAATACAATGCCTTTATAGGAGCTTTATTAGTATTGATAGACTTGTAGTCCTTTTTATAGGACTACTTTGCTAGTTGACTAGACACACGGATAGACAGAGGGACAACGGAACCCGCCTGTAAGGGTTCCATTTTCTTTTGGAACCCCAAAAATTATAAACAAATTGAATTATCTTAAACAGCCTTAATTAGTTATTATACCGTTTCATTGTTTATTATTTTAAATTGTCCAACTATTTCATTGTCGCGTTAACGGCTAGTCTAATTTGTATTGTCCGAAGGTTCCCACTTCAATTCTCATTCGTGTCAAGTGCACTTTTGTAATTAGTCTATTTTTTATAATTATTTTATTATTGTTTTAATTCCTTAATTCTTTGATGTTTTCTAACGCCGCGCCCAGAGAGTTGTCAAATTACTAGAGTAACAATGTTGCGCAAAATGGACTTAACCTGACTGTGGTTTTATATTATCAAGTTAATAGTCACGCTCTATGTCATTCGAATTATCACTAAACGTTGGTTTTACTCTTTTTTTTTTTAACAATAATGTCTATTGCTTTATCAAATAGCGCAATCTTAAAATATATATATCTGCAGTTATATGTTACCAGATTACAGTGAAAACTGTTTTTGTATTAAAATTGTATTTGTATTGTACTTCTTTATAATCATTATTACGTACTACTTTTTTACATACATCTGAAGACTTACAGAAGAATAAAAGATGATTTTCAACTAAGTAATAATAACTTTCAATGAATTTTACATGCCTATTTATGTAAAAAGTAACACTTCTACTGGAAAATAGAGTTAGCATGTTCTTGTAAAAGAAAATATCGGCAAGAATTATGACATTTGTTGCTCTATGGTCTATCTCAATGGCCGCGTCGGCTAATTACGGCTTGATTTCCACAAGGCCTTAGTTTTGTAACTTCACCCGCTATTTCTCTAACTTTATGTATATTTAAGTAAAAAAATATTTCTCAAACTTAATTAATTAATTAACATAATATTTAAAGGAACTGTATCCAATTATTATTATTAAAGTAGAATCGCAATTAATGAGATATGTGTAAAAACTTGTAGCCTGTCATATACGTTTACAATGATGAGCTGACATCGGTAAAAAGTGGGTATTAGGTGCGTAGGCGCATGTATCATGGTAATCGAAGAAGTATCTATAATAATAATCGTTATAGTGCTGCATGTTGCCAACTAATCATCAACTCTCTATTAAGCGTTAGAAGCTCGCTTAGTATGGGAGTGGACTGTGAATTTATTTATTTATTTTTAAGCTATTGCATAGTTTCTATCGCGGGCCTTGAGCGTGGAGACCGAATCCAGAAATTCCGTAACGAAAAAAACCTAAGGCTCAACGGGAACACGGACTCCTCTCACCGCTAGGTGGCGTTGATAAAAAATGCAATGCAATAGCTTTACCGCGGCAGTCCCCGAGTGCCACACGTCTTTTTTATTTTTTTATGTACATATAAGCAATTACAAGACAAAAACATATGTTAGAAGAAGTAGACATAGGTGAATTGTAAGTATAGGAACATTTATTTTCGTAAAATATTATGTAAGTAAATATTTTTCTTATTAATAAATAAGCAATTTACGGGTCAATGTTTTTATTATTAACGCTAGTTATAAAAAAAAACTCGAATAAAAAAAAAGTTTTTGTTAAAATATTATTACATATTTTTAAAACAAAATGTGAATGAATAACCAATTCGAACTTTTTTTTTTTGTTGAAAGCGATTAAAACCGCGAGCAAAGTAAAAATATAAAGCGAACAATATTGCTTAATTTAATTCTGAGCTGAAGATAATAAAAACAGCTCCAAATAGGAACACTTTTTTTTTTAGTGTCGGGATTAAATTCAAGTTTCTCGCCGCTGCTGTCCGACGCGCGCATTGTCTTGTAATTTCCCACAACGAAATTAAAAGTGAGAATTCAATCCCCAGCAAGCCGCATTAACGGTATCACTGTACAGTACACTGACTTTAAATATTTAAACAGCGTACATATTATTACATCCGGGTTTAAAAACCATAACAGAGCGAGCGACCTACTTGGAAAAGTTTATGTAGTGAAATTAGCGATGCTAAAAATTGTAGCAAAAGTGAACTAACGCCCACGTATTTCGAGCTTAAGCGTATAAAGGTTACAGCACACATGCCCACTCGGAAACGGATCACCACTGTTTTAACTCGAGCCGTGAAATTCGCTAGTACGACGCACACTAAGACATTTGTGAGAATGGGCGTGACGTTTTACAATAAAATTCCACAGTCAATCTTAGACTTGCCTCTACACAAGTTTAAGAAATCAATTAAATCTGCTCTCATGAAAAAAGCATATTATACAATTGAAGACTATGTAAATGATAAAAAAGCGTGGATATAATTCGCTCCAGTGATTCATAAGACAGTAATAACTATCCTGTGTAACATGATTTTATTGTATTCTGTTCCACGGTGTTTCCACTTTATTTGTCTCAGTCATGTCTTAAAATGAGTAGTTTAATATTAGTATTCAATTCGATGCCTTAGCATGGGTAGCCTAAGTATGTCATGCTCTCTTTAAAGTTTCTGTGGTGGTGTCGTGTGGAGCGGGTTGTTACGTTCCCTCAAATATGGTTGAGCGAAGCAATGGCTGGATCATGCGTCATGCTCGTGAACGGGTGCCACCAACGGGAATGGGTCTGCTTTTGCCTGCCTGTGTTAACATGTATTGAATTGTATTTATTTGTATTTGTATTGTATTTATTTTTTACTTGTATTGTACTCAGGAAAATTCATCGTGGAAGCACTGAATACATAGCATAGTTTCAATAACAATTGTAAAATTTTGATTTTTTTGAAAAGAGCAACCGCCGAGTTTCTTGCTGGCTCTTCTCGGCAGGAAAGGCATTCCGAACCAGTGGTAGATTCATTGACGATTCAAAAGTGCTTGTAAAAGTTTATTTGAATAAAAAAATATTTCTATTTCTACTAATCAGCATCCTAACGGCATCGTAACAAGCTAACGAATCGAAGCAGTGCGTAAGACGCAATGCGTGCGCAAACGACTAGACAAAAGCGCAGGGCTTGCGAGTTAACTATGCAGTTAACGCGCTTTTGTCTAGTCGTCTGCGAGCTTATGTCCAGTCATTCCCGAGATTATGTCTTGCCGTCCCCTCGCTTACTTCTTGCCAGCGCCCCGCTTACCTGTCTCCTACTCGCTCAATCACGTTCGACTTCAAATTGCTTGGAAGCGTGTAAATAAGTATAACCGTTAACGTCAAGTCGTCCCCCTAGCGACGCCTAGATACTAACCAGTGGTCGCCGAGCCATCAACAAGTGGTCCCCGAGCCGTAAGCGCAGCGTCGCCTACCCGTAGCCAAGTCAACGTGCCGGAGGTGCTTGTTTTCAAGTAATGCCTAGTTGACAGCGAGATGATAGGTTAGGTTAGGTGGTGGCGATCCGTTTCCGAGTTGATATATTGTGTGCTGTAACCTTTAAACGTATAAACGGGACGCTTGAAGTACGTTACGATGCGATTATATCATAATGTTTGGACATTACGTAATTTAGCGAACAAAAGGCGAATATTTCGAGCTGCTCCTCTAGTTTATGTCAGTAAGAAGGGTATTAAAGTAAATTGTACGATTGTGGGCACGGGCCACTCGTTAGGCGACGCGGCCGGCGCGGACGACGTGACGTCTCAGCGGCGTTGTCGCATTGTTTGAGTTTTATGCGTGCCCGAAGTTAGATTAAACGTTAACTGGAAGATTTATGGCGGTCATAGAGAGGCTAGTTTTGTGGCCGGAGAGGTCTTTCGTCGAAACACTCAGGTTTCTTAAGAGCCCAATTTGTGGGAGCGCTTAATGCGCTGTCGTGCTCGCATGCATGCCCCGCCTTTTTATTACTGCCCCTAACTGTAAACAACACCCATTCTGGGTTTGGTTGGCCCGACTTAAGGTTGTAATGCGACCGACAATATGAGATAAATCCGCTTATTAAAAATAAGTTTACTCTTTCGTCCATAAAGGAGCTCGAGTGGAAAATCCACAGTTTGATGTTATCGCGAACGCTGTTTGCTCAACAATGGCCGATATTTTTACGAAAGATGTTACAGCTTATGAATTCATTACTGTTTTTATACATAACTAATCCTTGTGTGAAACTAATTTAATAAGTATAGAGTGCTTGTCCGCTTGCAAATGAAAAGAGCTCAAGTTAAGTTGGTCATCTTGTAGTAAGTACCTAACTAATTAAAGGGTAAAAAACACACAAAATTGGTCGGATTCTTACACTCACCAATCTCCGCTTGGGCTTGATGAGGGGTCTGTTCTGGCCGTTCATCTTGTAGTAGAGTCCACAAGCGTTGCAGAGGTAGTGACCGGTGCCGTCGCGCCGCCATAAGGGCGTACTTGTCGCCCCGCAGTTGACGCATTCTCGACCCTCTGTGTACGATAAATAAGACTCAGAATAATTGCTAAATAAACATAAGATAGGTTTATTTATCTAATACAAAAAAACAAAAGTATAGTCGACACAAAAGCAGCGTACTGTTAAGACATTACTTTGATAGAGTTGTAATTCGAAAGCAGTGTAAATTTAAATGGATAAAGTGACTCACATATTGTAAGTATAAAACAGGGACAAACGCAACAAATCGGTGATCTATTTAATATAGATTTAATACAATGTTAATATTATGTTAACTGAAAACGTTTAATATCGAAAATATATACGTAATTTGATGTTGATAGGGAAGCAAAAGATAAGTGGTTTCGTAGTTACAAAAGCAATGAACACATATCCTAATATCACACGGAAAAAAAACAAAAGTGCCTTTTAAAAATAAAATTAGTAATTTTAGTGGAATTAGTGGTTTACCTGTCTCCTGGCAGGCTGGGGAAGACGACAGAAAATCACATTCAGAAACATTACCAAATACCAATCGAATAGTTTCTAATTACTGTCAAGCATGCGAACAACATTCAAATCACTGGAATTCTATTATCTCTATAAAATATCCGCTAAAATACAATTACAAAAGAAAATTTAAAATACCTATTCAATTAATAAGGGAAAGCGAGCGAGTTTCGCTCGTAGAAAATATCAAGATTTTTTTACACGCAAGGAAAATACAGAGAAAGTAACACAGCTCGATAATAAAGCGTCATACTGTAATTATTTAATAAAAAACTTGTTAGCATAGGCCACTGAGACAATTTAATATAGGTACTAACTATAAGTTCTATTTTCGAGATACCATGACATCGGTGACAGTTACCACTTACCAGTCCCCGAATTGATGAAATCATATTTGGTATTTCTACAAACGAAAATTACAGATTATACAAATAATGGATATCAAATCATTGCCAAAATAAAATAAATAAATAGAAACAAAATCTCACTTTCATTATGCAATAAAACAGTTTGAGAAAAAAAGACGTGTGGCACACGGCCTCGGGGACTGCCGCGGTAATGCTATTGCATAGCATTTTTTATCAACGCCTTCTAGCGGTGAGAGGAGTCCCGTGTCAAGTTATTTTCGTTACGGAATTTCTGGATTCGGTCTCCACGCTCAAGGCCTGCGATAGAAGCTATGTAATAGCTTAAAAAATTATATCCTTTAGCTGCTTGATCCGGAGATCAGAATCTTTATCCCTATATATCCCAATATACCTAATATATATACCCAATCTAGACCGTAGGTACATGAATAAATCGGAGTCGCTATCTTGTGAAATCTTACAATCACGTTAGTACGAGTGTGAAAACGATTTGATAGTTTTTGTTAACTTTTTTGATACAAAAAAAATATCGACTAGATTTGGGTAAGGCGTATCACAATAACTGTCTTCGAACTGTCACCAACATCATAGTACCTCGAAAGTAGTTTTACAAATTGACTACTCTACTATTAAAACTAGGTTCGAGTAGGTATTTAGCCATCAATTTGCGTATAAGAAACACCAATTAATTGCGAACTTTATTATTATAGCGCAAGACTCATCATCGTATTTTTATCTTTATCTTTTTCTTTTTTTCCCATTTATTGCTATAAAAACGAAAAAAATATAGACTATAAAGGCAAAAGAATCTAATGTAGAGACTAGACCACATATATTTAATGTATCCAGCCTTAAGACTATAAAATTTGACAAAACCATAAAAAGAATCCTTCTACAGAGAGAAAATATTCTCCAAAGTATTTACAAAATGTCCATAGTTATGGTAAATATTAAAAAAATACCTACTACTTACTTAATTAAGTACCAAAGACTTCAAATAAAAAAGCAGATTGAGCCCAAGATATTTCTGCCAAAAGTTCAAAAAATGTGGCAAAATTAAAAGCATAGTAGGTAGTAAAAAAGAACATGCTAATAGCTATAAATTACACTTAATAAATACATAATTATTATACGATGAAATACTTAAAGGCAATAAAACATAAAAGCTTATCATAAATGTAAAAATGTCTCACGCCATGATGAAAGACACAGTAGGTCAAGATTTTATTAAAATAAAGCCTAATAAAAATAATGTATGTAACACTAATAGAAATATACATTAAACTCATTCATAGTTACGAACAAAAGCGAGTTTCTTTGAAAAAAAAAATACGTGTTGCAAAAAGATTTTAGAACGATGCACTAAACAGAGCGTATAGTAGCCATAAGTAATACCTTCATGCTAATTCTCACTATGTATAATTGAATTATACGTACACAAGTTTATAACAATTTCCAACGCAAGCATTTCAACCGTTAAATACATCCGCAATAACTATAAAAAAACGCTTGTTTAGGACGACTTTTTTATGTTGTTAATAATGGCTACAGAAGCAATAAAATCAATCATGAACGATTACGTATGAAAGCTGTTGTTTTATAACGAGAATTGCATGCTTTATTTTAAAAACATGCATAAGTATTCTGAAATTTCGCCCCAAGACGAGCGCCCTCTGGGAATGTACTTTGTCAACTTCTATTAGTGGGATAGCTACTATTACACTTTATTCTCCTGCACTTTCGACAGATTTTCAACGCTTGTTTTCTTTTTAGTCCTATTGTTTGTCTAATTTTTTTACTCGTCATACTATATTAGATTTGTTTCGTTCACGCAGAATCTTCCACATGACTCAACCTCACTGAGGATGTTCACATGTGAAGAGCGTGAGCCGCCCCTAATCTTTCTCCAAACTCGATTACCGAAACGATTATTTATCGAAATCGATTTAAAAATCCATTTAGTCGTGCATCCTATTCTCCAATCTCACAAAGCTACAACAGCTCTTATTTATACTTTCAATTTTAATAAACATTCAAGTAGTTGTTACCTTTAATAAAACTCCTTTCATTGATCTGTTATAAAATTCAGTGTCAATAACATTACTCACTCGGAAGTGTGTAAAAATAACCTCAAACCGAACAAGTTTATTACCCTAGAGATGATATCAGTACAGCATATCGGTAGGTATCTATATCATAATATTATGTATCTAGATCTGATTATCCGAGTCCCCAGGTAGACGCGGCGGCGCACAGAATAAATAATGAATCCCGCGCAGGAACTAACAAGAAAGGTGAAAGTGCTCGAGCATCCGATAGGAAAAAACTCCTTACAGAATGTTCCCCAGCTTAAGGCAGAATAGCCATTTATCTTTTTTTATGTAAAACCAGATCACAACCGGCAATTAAATCGCCCGGACCTTATCGAAAACTTATTGCGATCGAACCGACAACTCACTTTTTGGGCTAACCCTTTATTTTTTGTACGTCGATAAAGCCTGTAATTTGTTCCGAAGTTTCTAATAAATAAACACCAATAACGATTATTACTAAAAAATAACAGGATATTACAAGTAACGCGGAGGTTTATCGCGGTGTCTCTCGCACGGCGACTGATCAAAATTCAATAGTAACATCTCTATTGATATTTGTGAAAGTCGGTGCGGCCGCGGGCGGCGGGTCAACAATTACAGCCTGCTGGCCGTCCGAGAGGCCGAAATCACACGTATTATTAAAGATAGCACGATTCTGATTAATCGCTCCACAAAAAACGATTTGAATCCTGTTAAGTCGTAACTCGTACCGTGCGTTAACTCCTTCGTACCGCGAGAATTATTACTTCATTTCTCTTCTGGTTTTGTCTATCGAATGATCTAAAGTTCGCCGCTCGCTGGACGTGATCCAGACGTGAAATAAAGATACCATTTAGTGCGCACGTAACGGTGCCCGTCCAGCCGGAGATAAACCTATCCTGAACGGCTGCAGAAGTTTGAGCGAAAAATTCCAGTGTTTGTTCAAAATTAGAATGCGGCGCGCTCTTTATTGCCCCGGAGTGACGCGCGCTCGTGACGCGGCGCTGGTACGTGACCGCGATAAAAGATTTTCATCTGCCATATTTACGTAGCCGAGTGGGCGGTTTTTATTTTTCGAGAGTCTCCAAGCGAGCGCACTCCGGCCTCGAGGAGAGCGCGCAGTTTTCACACGCCCCGCGCGCGCTGGGAAAATGTGCGCACTGCAGGACAGCTGACGTCGCGAATCGGGATTAAGCTCAACTAGCGATGCGTTCATAATAACTGGAGACGGGCCGTTACTCCTCAATGGAGCCGCGTAAAAACCGGAACATAGTCACGTATAGCGCTTATGCGGAGCGGAGCGGAGCGGGGTAATGCAATTCAAATGAAGGACTAATTCGCTCCCGCGTACCGTGACGCTCTCCGCGCAGCGGCCCATCAACACGTAACGGCGCGGCTATTTTGCATACAAACCATTAAATTATTGCTCAAAACTTATTCTTTGTTGCGCCACAGAGGCTGTTATTACCGTCTAATTGTATGTCTGTATGCAAATAGATAATTTTATGGAAGCCAATAATCTTGTATTATTTCATTAGGCGTCGACTCGAATATAACAAGGTCATTTATTTACTTAAAAATATTACCTAATCTACGAGTACGGTACCTATATAAAATGATTTTTGTTGAATAATGCAATGTGGTTTATAACATTCTAGACGCCGTTCTAGTTCAACATTTGATATTTAACTGATATTGTTATGTTTATTTGTTGGTATTATTGGTTTGTCCTTCAATCAAACAGTAATGGAGCTACGAATCGACCTGATTTTTTGCTTTTATCTCGGAAAACAGAGGATTCCCCTGGAGTTTTCAAAATCTTCACACGGTCGATAGATTTATGCACAGTTAAGGTTGACTAAAAAGTTTTCATGTTCTAAACGTGACACCTGAGTAACGATAATTTTCTAGTATGGCCATGTCAAATTACCCCTTATGTTCGACTACAGTCTACACTAAAATATTGATTAACTTCAATGCTCATATCATATTCTTAAAAGTTCCTAAGGTCTGTGAAACTTTGAAGTAAAGAAAATACGCCACAAAGGCCTTTCCTGAACGTATTTTCTCGAGTATAGATCAGACTAGTGCACAAGCCCTCTAAAAAGGAATAAAGTCATTTTTCACGGCGCTTGCACAGGGCGTATTTGCGTTATTATCATACGGCTGGATAATTGCGTTTGACGCCAATGCAGCCGCCACCAGCCGTAATTATCCATATCTGTGTGTGATATGACGCGGTCTGAGCGAACTGTATGCTTGAGAGGGATTTTCTGTAAAACTCTGAAGCTTTTTTTTATTCGATGACGAGACAGTCCATGACTGCGATCTCACCTGATGGTAACTCTAAGATGGTAGCGGGCTAACTTGGAAGGGGTATGGCAGTGTACCTACATTCAACCTATACCTACTCCTAATCGGTTTTGGAACGCTAAATCGCTTGGCGGCATGTCTTTGAACGTAGGGTGGTAACTAGCCACGGCCAAAGCCTCCCACCAGACTAGACAGAGACAATCCAGAAATTATAAATTCCCAAATTGCCCTCGTCGGAGCTTTAAGGAAGGTTAAGGTCTGATAGTCTATCAGTTTAACTGAGAAAAAAATGGACTGAAAGAAAAGCTTATCGTACGAGATTTTCGATGGAGTTCTGAGTCATGATGAAAGTACCCGTGGAATTTTCCGCCACGGACATTACAATACATCAATGCCATTATAAATTTGAAACGTAATTACATGTACATAAATACAAAACTCATTTAGTAGCCCGCAAGTACACTTTTATAATAATGAATTAATCACTGAAGTTCCGCCGAAGTCATATGCAAATTTTTGTTTAGTGTTGCAATTGTATCCCACTGTACCGGCGGACCGTGACGAGCCCACTGTGTGGTTACTTACTTAACGTGTTTATTGTTTTGGCTGTATTCATGTATTTAACACAAAATATTCATTAGAAGCTCGTTTTCGAATAGGTACATAATGGCACACCTCTTTGTATTCTTTAGGAAACTATTCTGCTCAGAATGCCAGAAAAAAGTCAGATTTCACCCACGCGATCGTAACTAAGCGATGGAATAAAACATGTGTGCGAAACGCGACATGTGCTAGCATATTGCGCGGAATAGGAGTGTAATAAGCGCCAAATACATCATGTATTCTAATAACTCGTAAAATTATTCATTCATCCATTCATTTTTTTAAATGGCTGTATCGTCTCTTAGTAATATGTACTTATAGGAATTTTGGCTCTGTATATTACAGATACACTACCTACATTCAAAATGGGTAAAAATTAGACCTAACTTCGCGATTTTATTTTGTCAAACAAACATTATTTTATGTTTCTACTCAATATCATCTCTTGGAAATATGATGTAATTTACTTTATATATATTTAATAAATCAATACAGGAGATTTTAGAACATGAAATCTCGTTAATAATCTTTTAATACCATCATGTCTCAATTCTAGCATAAAAAGAATTGCATTCAACAAAAATAATAACACTAAGACGCCGTCCCGTCTTCATTCCTCTTAGGCGGCCGTCCGTAGCGTTCAGTACAGTAGCACACCACTGAAATCCTTCCTTTTTTATTCAAACTATTTTAGGACTTGCCACTCAGATAATAGGGATTACAATTTCTTGAATAGGTTTAGATAGTAACGTAATCTCTTTATGAAATGTATGATTCTACTAATTGGTTGCGCAACTTTCCGCGAAACATCTTTGTTGCAACAGTAGGTACGTGAGTTGCATGGAAATAATGTAGTTTGGACTCCGCGATACAAGATACAGAGCAATATGAATCATAAAGCCATTTATTAAGGATTGTGCCTTCAAGTGCAATGGACTTTTGAGATATGTCGTGTATTTGTGATTTGAGTTATAGTTGAAACAAGGATTGTAGTTTAAATTAAAGTGAACGGAGTTGTCGTTGTTTTAGAAAGTGCACCGAACGATTTAAAAGTCCGCTTGGTAAACTTTAATGTTATTATAACATGGCAATTAACTTTCCTAAACTACCTATTATGACAAATTGAACTAGGATGTTCAGTACAATTTAAAATGACAAAATAATAATAAATGTAACACATTATGTCATGTAAGTACATCCTAAAGAAGAATTATTATTATATAAAAAGAAGAAACAAACAATCTATTCTTCGGACAAGGACAAAGATAATATCCTTTTCCTTACTAATATTTTAAATGAGAAAGTTTGTTTGTTTATTGGTCTGTCCTTCGATCAAGCAGTAATGGAGCAATAAAGTCAAAGGCATTTTATCCTAGGAAAACAAAGTTCAAAACCTAAATCCACGCAAATAATGTCATCGACAAAAACTCGTAATAATAGGTATAAGATGCTATGTAGTAGGTATCATAGGTAGGTGGTAGCATCTTTGATAAAGTAATCTAATAAGATTTGCATAACAATTGAGTTAAATGCGAATATTTAATTTCTTCTAAAATGCTCTACAGCCTCGAGGTCGCGGCCGCAACAATGGAATGGGCCACATCCGGGCAACATTCTCATAATATTGCTGCCACTAACTAACCACGCCAATATAGCGTTTTAATGTCGGCATTAACTCAACATTTACTTAACAGTGTGTACCTTAACAGTGTATAAGTAGAAAATCGACTACCTATTTTCCACCCACATTCACATGCCTGGTCAACGTCTTTATGAAACTTGTTACTTATAAAAAAAATACTCTTCTCCTACTCCTTCTCCTTCTCCTACTTTTCTCCGTGTATGATCACATGTCTTTATCCGACTACCGGAGGAGAGTTGTGGCGTTGGAGAATGTGTTTTGAACAAGCGAGAACCATACTCGTATATTCTGGCACGCTCTGTGGTCTAATCGGTTTCTCAAAAGGACGTTTAAAAAAAATTCAAACGTTTTGAAGGATTCTACCGTTATTATTAGGCGTCCATGTTATTATTTTAGGTGTCGCGGTCGTTAGATTTGTCAGTGTCGGAGTGACATAGAGTATAAAATTTAAACATGGCGCCCATAAAAAAAACTAACGAACCTATTCGAATTTTATGTTAATATTTTTTAAACGGGTTTTTTTTTAATAATTTGCTTGTTTCATAAACTTAGTCGTACAAAAGTTGGTGATTATTTTTGTACAACCCAGTTCTTAACTTTTAATCTACACTGTTCTCTATCAATCTAACTTAACATATGATTCCCTTTTTAATAGTTTCATTTTTAACAATAGAATATAAGGTAAACTTATAGCCTATTTATATTATCAAATTTTCTTTGACAAAAACAAAATGTGTTTAATATACATAAGTACAGTCGCGGACAAAAAATGTTTACCACCTTAAGATTCATAATTGCATGCACACATCTGTGTCAGAAGGTCGATATGTGATTTGATTAGCCATAGATCATAGACTTTTTAACATGTAGCGGTGCTTAGACAGTCCTTTAGCTGTCTCTTTAGCAGGTGACTGCTAAATAGGTTAGATGTAGAAAACCTTTTTTGGAACAAAAAATCCTTACTAATGTTATAAAATAATGTGAGTGTTTTTTTGTTCGTTGTTGGTTTGTCCTTCCATCACACAGCTACGGAGCGATAGATCCACATGATTTTTTGAATGGATATAGTTTAGGATTTGGATAGCGACATTTATCCCGGAAAAATAGAAGGTTCCCATGGAAATTTTAGAATCCTAACTTCACGCGGACGAAGTCACGGGCAAAAGCTAGTAATTTTAATAAATAGATATTATCTCATATAGACACGAGCACAGGACACACGAGTTACCAAAATATGAAAACGGAAGTAATAATCTAATGAAATTTCAAAGAATCTTTATTTCTTAATTTTATTATAGAGAAACTAAACAATATTAGTATAAATAAATATAAGGTTAATTAGCTTCCATTCGCTGCTATGACAACACGTAGACTCTCTCGCATAAACGCGACAAGGCGATAAGTCAGTTCATATCATCTGTGATACTCGTATCATCTCATACTCCAGTGCAATGTGATCTAAGAGTTTGAGGATTTCTTTGATTCTGACAGTCCCAGCTTTGAATCATTAAGCCCCATAAATTTTCAGTTTCAAATTAGCAGATCGAGCGGGCTATTGAACGAGATGACTGCCTGCAGATGACAATGACTGCAGATTGAACCATGGAATAGTAGCTCAGCGCATTATCTTGAACTTAGGTTGTCAGAATTTTGCTGCAGAACATCGATGTAAAATGCTGCAGAAACACCACGCATCACCGTAGCTCATCCACCTCCTTTTGACTGTTTTTGACTGTAGATGCTAGCAGCATCATTATGATTCAATGCACAATATGAACTTCACCATTAGAATTATGATTAAGCTTGCCATTTATTTTGTACTTATATTTAAATTTCAAATAACAAATATAATATTTTTGATAATTAATTGTCACTTTTACAAGTGCAATGTTGCTAATGTGTCAAACTTGAATTTAGGAAATGAGTTTTATTACTAATATTTGTATAGAAAAGTCATTAATACTTTTTTTTGATAAAACGATGCATGAAATTTTTATAACGTAACAAATGCCTTGATATAGCATTATAGACCTTACTGAACGCAGGGTTACGAAGAATCTAATTTGAAAAGTGGTAAACATTTTCTGTCCCCGACCGTACATACAAAATAAGTATTATAACTTCACTCGTGCAATAATTGAAACTAAATAATAGCACTATTAATGAAAACAGCTGTGCAGCTAACAACAATAAATTATCGATATTTAAATGATTTGTTTGTTAATGTTAATATTAATTTCGTCCTTTCGATACAACCTGCGACCTTGTGATAAACATCCTGCTGAATATCTAACGAGGCACGGCGTAGCTCAGTTTTCCTTGAACCTAGTAGGTATTGGAGGTCAGTCCGCGGGCGCATTTACTAAGAACTCCTCACCTATACTGAGTTATGTACCTACCTCACTGGTCTCTACAATGAATCTATACACTGGATTGGCTAAACCTATACAAGTGACAACATAGCTATGGATCAATTTGAAGTGCCACGTTTGACATAGTATTCCTGGAACTATAATATTACAAATGGCGCACCGACCCCTATATTTAATCTATGAAACAACAACAAATCATAGATGAACTATAGAGGTCGGTGCAACCTATTAGTTCCAGAGACACTCGTATCTGCTTAGTGCTTACAGCGCCAAAATGGCATCAATCAAATCCAAAATGAAGTCCATCAAATAGATCAAAAAAGAAATCACACCAGCAAGTCCAGTGTTAATCATAGATTAAATATATAGAGGTCAGTGACTTACCTATACCAATGTATAGGCAATCAAAATAAACAGTCTTTGCTAGGAACCACCTTTTTTTAATAAACTCACAGCTGATCAACGTGTTTTTTGGATGGGTATTGAGATGGGTAACGATTGGTTGAAGACTTTTTATCCAGGAAAAAAGAAGGGTTTCCGCGGGATTTTTACGAACCTAACTCAAAGCGGATGAAATTGAAACCTGGAAAGTAACTCCCGAAACTTGCAGTCAATCTCAACCTAGCTGAAAGTTTAAGAAATAAAACTTGCTGACAATGATGGAATTGAAAAAAAAAAACTGTAACCAATAATAATTAAACTATTTCAAAATCAAATTAACAAGCAAAAGAAAATACCGAACCGAATCATTCTTCCAAGTTCATAAAGAACTAGGCACTTCATACTTTTTATTCGTATACCACGATGTCGATGTAATTATCGATAGCATAAATCAAGACAATATTCAATAAGAAGTGTGATTTCCGTCGATATCAGCCGTACGATAATAGTAATCGCTGCCCGTATTGACAACAGTTCCAGTTTTTCTATCGCTATGAACACATCTTTTTCAGTAAGCCTCTAATTATCTCTTGAGAATCCATTAACTCGATTAGATTCATTCGTGAGATCGGAACACGTTAATGCAAGGTGGAATTTCACAAAATATTGAATAACCATAATTGCTCCCAATTGAATATTTGCGTTGGCATGTTTTTAGTCCGTAATGAGAGACAATAAACGCCTGCTTTTTGTTCCCTTCCATTGTTAAGCTTAACTATGAGCGTTATAATTACATATTTATGTATAAAATAAAGCGGCCGTAATACAATTACTGTTGAGCAATTCTCGGTAATATGAATATTCGTCATATTGTGTTGGCGATTGCGAAATCTTTGCAGCCAATTGTTGGGGTAACAATGCGAGCATTAATAGCAAAGGTCAGTGGAACAATATTACGCGAAACTGAGTTTTAATTGTATCTCCGAATTTGCATTCTAATGGTACCAACTGGTACCTATATTCTTAAACCTCGTTAGGTTTATCATATTCCCCAATTTCGTATCCAAGCTATTGATGTCCTTTTTTATCTTCTTTAAAATAATTCGCTATCAATTGAACTCCGAAAGTTTAAAGAAAATATTGAGGCTATTAATTGAGTTTTAAGTCGATATGATAGTTTTAATAGAAACTCTATCAGTGAGAAATGCAACAATTTCAATTCAAAATATCAAGAATAAAAATTAAAAAGTTAATTAATTAGAATGTTAACCCACCTTAATCTGATTAACTGGTGTTCTAGAATGAACAGAGACTTTCGTAACAACCGCTTTCAAATACTGTTTGAAAATAACAAATAAATTAGAAATCTGCTAAGTTTTACATATAAAACAATAGCTTTGCCTTTAGGTAATGGGAACCTCGCTATTTATCTAGTGTAGATAAGCAAGCAAGCAATTTCACATGTAAACTAAGACAAAAGTAGTTTTTTCTACCCGTAAGAGTATCACATTTTGAATTATAAGAAAAAGCTCAAAAAATCTCAGTGTGTAGTATTTTATGTAAGAACCTGAGATTTTATTGAAACCTCAGCAATTATCATCATTATTTTTAATTAGGTACGTAATGATTAAAATCTTAAATTCGTCTTTACTTTGTCTCTACTGATGGAAAAAGGCAATCTTAGAAGACCCTGCATGGATTTAGATCGCTTCTATTCAGTGGCACCCTGTGACTCCTTTGATTTCATTTATCCATCTAGTAAAAGTAGCCAACTTAAACCTACTGTGCTTTTCAGTTGGGACTACCACTTCAAACCCTTGATAATCAAAGGCCTAGTTAAAAGATTAGACGCTACTAAAATAATTTTCTAATTTCGTGAAAGACTTCATAATTGATATTATCTTAAACTCGTAAATTTTCACATGTGGAATCGATGACTGGACTAATAAAGAGAATGTTCTAATCATAGATATGAATTATTAATAGGGAGTAGAGTCCCAAGTGCCGAAATGACGGAAAATACTGTGTCAATAGACCCTTTTTTAGGTAAACTGACGAGATCAAAAGAGTTGCAGAGAGACACTGGACACCAGCGAAGGTCGTTGAGTGTGGAAATTCCTACAAGAGAAAAATTCCCAGAAGTGGGCATTCATAAGTTGCAGTATGTAAATCTTTTGCTTCTTCACACACTTCATTGCTGAAAGTCGTGTCGATTTATCATAGATGCGAAAGGCCAAGAATAGACAACGTTGGCGCTACTTGAGAGAGGCCTATGTCCAACAGTGGATGCTTTGGGCTGATGATGATGATGTCCATTCAAGTGGCTTCGTTGAGTTGGTAACTACAGCCTTCAATGTATCACTATTCGGTCCTCGGCTTTCCTAACTGTGGTTGTATATGGAAGACCAGTGAGTGACTTTATCTGGTCTGACCAGCCCCCTAATTCTGTAAGTCAGTGCCTATCAACGAGGATAGGCATTTTTTATCCATTTGATTTGATTTGAAGAGAAATGTCGTTTACTTTTTCATAGTAAACCTTCAATGGATAAAAAATATATGTCAGTGGCTTACATTTTTTGATAGGCACTGAATTACAGAATCAGTATCCAGCAGCCAAGCCATGTGGTCTTTCCCCCTCCACTTTGCCTTAAATTATAAATTAATGTAAATGTAAATATGAATTAATTTGGTAATATTTGCCCTATCACACCACACAGCCTCGGGCCTGCCGTTGAGGGCCGGTCTCATGGCTTTTGGACTGAACCAAGACAAAGGATTGCGAGTTCATAGAATCGGTGCCGGATAAATAACAACGGACTTGTGAAAGCCATAGATCAATGTCAGCTTCGTGTTGAGACTTCGAATATTGGTTCCATGTCCACACTTGATAGCGAGTCACATAATATGTGGGTATGTTTTAAAAACTATATTATGGTCCTTTTGTCCTTTGGGCTAAACATTATTTAATTGGTTAATGGATTTTTGATTATCATATTTATAATAGTGGTGATATCCTTGTGGTTCGCGACCTGATTATGTGCGTTTAAAGCGATTAAATATCACCTTGCTTTGACGGTGAAGGAAAATATCGTGAGGAAATCTTAATTCCTGAGAGTTCCTCTAATGTTCTCAAAGGTGAGCGTAGTCTGCCAATCCACACTTGGTCAACGTTTTGAACATTCTGCGAGGAGGCCGACAGGATTACTAACATTATAATATAATTAGTGAGCTTAAGGCTTGAAGATGCATAGTACAGTTCCCAAAAGTTATAATACAAGGATATTGTATGCAGTAGTTCACTTGTGCGCGTAGAAACCGCGCTGCAGTCGTGTGCCGTCTTCGTTGCGCTCTCTTACTTTAAGTTATATAACAAAATTTTATAACAAATCCTACATGCATAGGCGCGCGATATTGTTATATCCTGAGGATTGAGTGCACATTTTTAAGGCTTCCGTTAACCGTGCATAAATCTCTCCTTTAACTTGAAGTTATACTAGAGGCTCTGCTGTCACGCTTTTTGTCTACCTAAACCTTTATCTGAGTCAAGATAAGTTACCTAATGTCTAATAAAAAACTTAAATATATTATAATATTTTTATTAAATTATAATTCAGAATCTGCATAATAAATACGCCGCGACGCATTATGGTAAATTCCACAATATAATTAAGACCATCCGGATTTACGACGCCATACCTACCTACTTAATAATATTATTTCGTTAGTGCATAAGATAAAATTATTCAAATCTGAATAAATTAACATGAACGCATTCAGATTTATTATAATCACAGACAACTAAGGTCTTTAGATATAAAGCTAGGTCACAACTTTCCAAAATAAATATTAATCAATTAGTTGCACTGGATAAAATATTAGTCGATTTAATTGTTGAAGATATTGTATTGTTGTTTTAATTATAATTCTATCGTTTTGTAACTTTAGAGTTAAGCAATGAACGAAACTTACCTACCTAACTATAAGTAGTGAGTACCTAACTTCTGGAATTAGTAATTAATTTTTAGACAGTCAAATTGTTTTATTTTGTTTAATCTTTATCTTCTGTTAAAGCTGTGGAGAACTGTGGTTTTCACTTTTTTACACGAAGTTTTGCTGACGCTACTCTCCTGATAAACATTTTTATACAGAAACTAAAATGGATTTATCAATCATCCGATTCTTCATCTACTATGTCGTTATTACGTTATGTAAAGCATTATTAGTAACCTCCACCAAAATTAGCAGTTAATACAAGCGTTATATATTCAGTGACGTCACAAATGGACCATTGTGATGAAAACGTGTAACCAACCCCGGTGCAACTACGCTTATCTGATCACATCTGGCTGTTAGAGTACAATCGAAAAAAAAACCACCGAATTGTCTATGGATAGAAACGGCAGGCAATATAAGTTATAAGAATATACTAAACTCGTTAAAGTAAAGTCATCATCATCAGCGGCACTATATCCCCATGTGGGCCCAGGCCTGCTTTAGAAGCTTCCTACATCCATCTCTGTTATTTGCTTTCGCCTTCCAATTTCCCACACCAAGACGTTTTGCATCTTGGCTAACCCCATCCAAGCAGCAAAGTTTTGGCCGACCAATATTTCTACGACCGTCTGGACGTGATGACATTAATTTAATTAAAATTAAGTTAAAATTAAGTAGTAAAGGGTAAATTGGGCCTCATAAGAAGATTCAGAGTCACTCAGCGGGTGATGGAGAGAGCTATGCTCAGAGTATCCCTTCGTGATCAAACTCAAAGGAGATCCTTAGGAGAACCAGAGTTACCGACGTAACTCATCTAGTCCTGAAGCTGAAGTGGCAATGAGTGGGGCATATAGTTCGAGAAACTTAGACTGCATCGTCACTTACCATCAGGTGAGACGCAGTCAGGGACTATCTTGTCATCGAATAAAAAAACCGCCGATATCACAGGAGTCGCAGGGACAAGACCAATCCATGTGGAAGTCTATACAAGAGACCTATCTGTTTATGGCTTGATAAAGAGGAAGAAGAAATTTCAATTGAAAATTAAATAATTAAGTAAATGCTACTGCTCATTGTTACTGATCGGCTCGACTGAACTGATACGTATGAGGCAAAAAGTCAGAACCCATGGCTTCAATCTTGTAAAAGCTCTTCAGCTTGTGCGAAGAAGTCGACTGTCTGCTTAGGACTGTATCCAATCAATAATCGCCATCGATGAGACATCGTGCCGTGATTCTAATTACCGCTACTATACCCACCGTTTCGTTAGCGGCGAGAAAGCGGCACGGCTATATTATTTTGATTTTACTGATTAGGAACTATGGATTTTGAAAGTCGTACCTACTTGGATCCGATCGAAATCGGAGTATTGGATAGAAATTAATCATTGGCAATACAATAACATTTTTTCTCCTTATTGTTCTTTTTATAGAGATAAATAGCCACTTCTTTGGAACAATAGGGTAAGGATGCCGAATATGAGATAGTTGCCAAATATGAGATAGTTAGGTTTTGGCGAAACTAATCGCCGCAGCTATTTGGCGATACTGTCACCAGAAGCCGCGTGGCAACAGACCGAAACATGTGTTGGTGCTTCCCAGTTCGAGGCGAAGTCAGGTTGTGTACGTGCGGATTTTTACGAAACCACAAAACCCGATTTTTGACACCAAATATTAACGAGGTATGTTACAACTTTATAGTCACACTAAATGATTTAAATTTACAGTCATTGTATCAGTTATATGATTAATTTTACAATGCATTTGCAGTTTAGTTGTATTTTCTTCGTCAAGAAATAATAGGCAGCCTAGTTTTTAAATTTGGGTGTTTTCCTAATATGAGACACGTGGGGGCTCCTTAAATGAGATATCTCATATTAGGATATATAGAAATACGACTATTTAAAAACCTCTTTTTCTAGATGCCGTCGATCAAAGAAGTCCTAGGACCACGATGCCATAATACGGGCCGTGAGTGCAGTGCGAAGCAAACAAATATGTTACCTAATAGCGTCAAAACTTTCGATGTTCTTAAGAGTATCCTAGAAAGTTATGTCAAAAAAGATGCTAACGCAGAAGTATTTGTCAAGGTTCATGGGATGACCTCCAGCTTTTTCTGACTATTTAGAAGCAAAAATAGAAAAATATTGTGAAGTTGGACTAACGATTTTATGGGTTACATCTACATCTGAAGAACATCAAGCACTTGGCACAAGCACATGATAATATATTATTAAGTTGTTACTAAAACTTTTTTATTTAATAGTAAGATGTTGTAGATTAATAAATATCGCCAATAAAAAGTTTTTTGAATTGATTTCTTTCCTTTTTCTATGAATCTATACTATCTCATATTAAAAACCCTTGGTATCTCATAATAGGAGACCATTTCCCTGAGACGTAATTTCTGACTTTTCTAATATTATCTGATATAACAAAAAATCTATTATACCTAGCACTAAACGGTCTTTCAAGGATAAACTTCATTAAATACTTATCGAATATAAATAATTTTCATTGTCATTAGTGCAATAATTTATTTTTTATGGCCGAATATGTAAATGGTATCTCATATTCGGCATCTTTACCCTACTAATCGCGCGATCCGCAGATAGTAGACAAATCGAGCTACTCGGAAGAGTTAAAGAGTTTGTTCTTTATCAGAGTTTTATTGCCTAAATATTGCCTACCGAGGTTAGTTACCTTACAAGGTGTCATGAATTATGATACTTTTTGGGAGACGTATCAAGAAATATGAAGGAGATGAAATGTAACCCTGTTGCGTCTGGGATATCAGCGCATTGGCTGGTTTAGCAACGCAGACTAAGGTCGGTAACTAGATGGGTAAATAAGGCCTAGTTTCCTCCATGCCTTGGAGAGCACATTTATACTATGGATGGATTATAGTATCACTTATATCTGATAATAATCGTTAAACCGAAGAGTCGAAATCACGTAGCTAATCTTAGTTGAGTCCTATGCGGAAGAATATGGAAATAATTAATTGTATGTACTGCATTATCATCAAAAGAAAGTACCATTATGTGATCAAAGGAAAGGGGTCAAGATGTACGATTCAGAGCGAGATGAGGAGCCATAGTGATCGGATAAGCGTGACGTCATCAGTGTAAGTGCTTGCGAGGGCAGTGCATTGTTCGGGCCGCACTCACCGGCGCTGGTTCGCGTCTTGTTCGGCCGCGGTTTACTCTGCTGTTGCCCGCTATACCCCTTGCCCTGGTAGTTATAGTAGTCGCCGGAGTTGTACTGCGCGTTGTACTCCCCGGAGGGCTGGCTCTCTTGGGGACACGTGTCCGGCTGCGCACCTTCGCGTTGCTTGGAGGGGGGCGCGCCCATCATGGGCTTGACGTCCCCGCACAGCGGCAGCTCCTGCTGCTGCTGCATGAAGGCCACGCTCATGGCCGTGGCGTGCGCGACGGCCGCCTGGTAGTCCTGCTGGCCGAGCGCCGCCGCCGCCACGGAGTCGGGCGTGGAGTCCTTCGGCGGCGTGGGGGGGAACGAGAACAGGGGGTGGGGATGAGGATGCTGCGCGGGGGAGAGGGGCTTGTCGGCGGGCGTGTCTTGCTGGAACCCCCCGCCCCAGGCTCCGCTGCTCAACGCTTTGGAGTCGAGCCAGGGGTGCAGCGGCGTGTGGAAGTGCGGCCTGCACACCTGCCCGCTGCCGCCGCCCAGCGTTCGACCTGCACACAAAATACATGCTTTTAATACTTACTTTATCACTCAGGTGAATATAAACATAAACATAAATAAAATTGAAGTGTCTGTTATTTCGAAACGACTGCCTCTTTATTTATCTCCAAAGAATATGATTATTTTGAACAGCACCCCAGCACGAGCTTTAAATTTTTTTTTGACTGTCTATCGGCTAGAACCGGTAGATTGAGGGTTATAGTTTGGCTACATTTTGTGCAGAAAATATTAAGGCTTATTTCGTAGAAAAAAAATTGATAGTAGGACCTGAGAACAATACGGACACTTCATCGCTAAAATTATCTTGATGAAATTATGCACAGACAGCTTGCATCGCTGAGATGGATATGAAATAAATAGATTACATTTTGTTTCCATTAAAATCTAAGAATTCCCACATTATTTAAAAAGTATCATAAGTACCTATTTGCAAAGTTTGAAAGAAGGTGCAAAATAGGACCTGTATTCGTCCAACAAAATTGTTAAAACGTTCTTGATTTGAACAAATCTTTTAAAGCAATGAAAAGGTAAAGTCACCTAATATCGGTTGTCGAAACTTCACGGGAATTTAAGCGCGGCTGACAAAGATCAGCCGATAGACGAGTCATTGTCCGTAGTATGCGCTAGCCGTCATTAGGGCGGACAATTTGGAGGCGTTACGGAGCCGCCTGTGATACCAAAATTAATACTATTTGGACCCAACAACTCTTTCAAACGACATCTCAATTCCCTATTTACATGCCCGTGAATGTTTGAAGAGCGTGCGCAAACTATGGACTTTTTTATTCGATGACAAAGTAGCCCTTTAGTACAATCTCCTGCTACCGAACTCTCTATTTTTTTAATCAACTTTCAAAAAAAGAGGTTTTTTTAAACTAATCAGATCATCCACTCCCTATTAAGCGTTAGAAACTTAGAACACTCGCTTAGTATGGAAGTGGACTGTGAATTGTTATGTCATACACATTTGACGCATTTCCGACTTCCAAATAAGACAAATTGAGGACCTCCTCGTCCTCAATTTGTCGGATTTTTTTTTATGTATGTTCCCCGATTATTCGAAGAAGCCTGGACCAATTTGGAAAATTCTTTTTTTGTTTGAAAGGGTATACTTTCCAAGTGGTTCCATAGTCATCATGGTCATGATCTAATGATGGGATCCTATAAAAATTGAGGAAACTCTTCAAATGTTATAGGCACAATTGATATACTTTGTAGTGGCGTTTGGAAGTCGGTTTTGTAAAAAGAATTTTCACGTTTATATTATTGACATTTCCAATGGCTAATGGAAAACAGTGCTAACTAAAAAATGCGAGTTTTTTTGTGTCTCTTTCTCCTCCGACTTAGCGATCGGAACTGTTCTGTACTTTGAATGTTTTTTGTTTGCTTTTTCATATTTACTCTATTTTAATTGCTAATTTTTTCATCTTACTTATAAAATACAGCTTTAACTTTCAACAGCCACTGAGATAGAGAATAGCCCTACTGAATGGTTTGACTATTCAGTCTAAATGGGCTAACTAGGCAGTGTCATTAAACCCATACCCTTAATCGGTTGCTACAAACCATTTCGCCGGAACACTAAATAGCTTGACGGGACGTCTTCGACTATAGGATGGTAACTAGCCACGAGCAGACGAGAAATTATAGATTTCCGAAATGCCCCCAACGGATTACTTACTTGAGACCTCCCATATAAAATAGAACAGCGCTCACTACTGCACCAGGAAGATGACATTGAGGTAACATTCGATTTTGTTACATTTATAACCAACTAGGTAATAGGTATAATTAATGAGTGTATGATTTAATTAAGCTATTGTAACAGTTAGTCGGAACTTTTGAACTTTTCTAATTGCAATGAGAAAAACTACTTATGTACAGAAACAATAAGACTCGCGACTACACAGTAAGTAGCGTTTAAGTTTGGACCTCTCGAAAACTGGTCATTTTATGAGTTTCAATGTCGTTTTTATTTAGTACGGAATGAAAACCCTATAAGAGTTTAACCTTTAACGTAATACACGTGTACTTATCTATATTATTATAAACTGCATTATCATGATTTGGATGTATGTGTTTTCCAAAAATTAATACCAAAGGCAACTCATGAGTGCTTTGTAAAATTTTTTGAGATTAATTCTACTCTATTCCAACAGGTTCGTAGATAATATAGTTCAAAATGACGCCACCAGGGGACGCCGAGATTCAACAGCAGTTTTTTTTTTCTATTATTATTTCTGTTAGAACCTATACTTCTCTCTAGACACGCTGCTGGCTGTAGAATTGTAGATATATGAAACAAGTCGACATCGATATTCGGTACGGATAAGTAATCACATAAACTGGTACTAAGGGTAAAGCCATATTTGTTCCACGACACGAGCACGATCGAGCTACCCGGCTTCGACATTGCCCTGACTGCTAATGTGCACCCGACCTTAACTTTAATGCGTATTTGATAAACAAATAACGGCCTTTATTCAGAGTTGGTTGCGTCCGAGAACAAAGGCTTTTCCGAAATATTACAAAAGTCGTGTCAAAACACAGAGGCAATTAAAATAGTGGGCCAGTTGGAAAATTTCGTTAATTAAATACTCGACGGTCGTGTACACGGCGTGATTTGTTATAATATACATGTATAATTAACCCATATATGCCCAGGGGGTCGTTAATGGCCCGAAGGTACTTGATGACTTCAAATGCATCCTGATTGCAACTTATTATATTAATTCTAATTAAATCACTATTTTTTGATACAGTAAAGAACTACTTTGAAGCACAGTACAATAAAATTACTATTCTTAAATTATTTCAAGTGAAAAATAGTAGTACAAAATCGTATAAGTTTTTTTCTGAAAAAATTTGGTGACTACGTGCATATAAATGTATATATTCTGTGTGTTTTATGTTTTTTTATCATCAAAGTTATTGTTATAGTAAATTGAATATGTGTTTTAAAGATATAGGTATAATTTTCACTGAGGGGCTACATTTTTCGTACTCAAATTAATGGAAACTTTTCACGGGGTCGATAACGACCCCGTGGGCATATATGCTGCTTTAATTTCTTATTTTTACTTTAACGGTCCCGGCATGTGCTCTCCATTTTTGAAATAGTTGAAGCCCTGGAGAAATTGGATAACGAGGAACAGGTCCAGGGCATCGATGTAAACATTGATCCCCCTTGCAGAGGTACGATATCAGACTGTGATTAGGATGAAATGGATGAAAGTGTGAAAATATAAATCGATTTCACCTATCTCAATAATTATTTACTTCAGCCGAAATGTTAGTCATACAACGAGAAGGTAATGATGACAATAAAGCCACCAATAAGGCTTTAGTCAAGTATTCTCCTAGTTTTCCAGTCCATTATTCTCGTAATTCTCAAATCTCTGAACCCCTTTCTACACAACACAATGTTCTATTCCTATTGAATTATCGAAGAATCTTATACTTTCATTGCTAATTCTGAGGACTATTCTTCCTCGAGGGAGCACTCTGCTAGGGCCAACAGTGATTTAGGTGCTCTTTTCTACAAGAACTGGGAAACATCGCAACATGAGGCTACGCAAATGCATAAAACGAGCTTGCAAAAAACTTGCAAAGATAAGATTTGCGCCATTCACTGGAATGAAGCAGCTTAGTTACACTGTTGTCCAGTGAAATTGGCGTATATCCCGTCCAAAAGGCTCGTCGATATTCTGATACTGGCAAACATATTGATAGTCAAACGTTGTACATCAATACAATCAATGTGGGAGGAGTAGATAGACTTGATGCTCATTTTGGAGTTTATCAAATTGACATTAGGGGTAAGAAGTGGTATATTTTGATGTGGTTAGTTCACTTCGATGTGTTGACAGCAAAAAAAGTATGTGGAAGAGTGTTGACTCTTCAATGCTTCCCAGATTATTGGAAGCAAACGTAGATATACTGGAATTTTATCTATAGCAAAGTCTTTTTCTTTTCTGTTTTCTCTTCGAAATCTAATTCTTCAACCTATCTTATTTCGAAAACTCAACCTGAGCCATACCAGCAACTGAAAACAAGTCGGTACCCTATTTCTGTTTTAAAACTTTACATTTACTTAATAGTGCTGTCTAAAAACATAATAGTCAAAATGTGTCGCAAGTTAATGTCAATATGTATTACAGATGCTTTAAAGATTACCTTACCCACCTAATTCTACTACGTAATGGTTCCTGTCTCAATGTCTACCCCAATAATCAAGACTAATAAGCGAATAAAGTTTTTATATTCATGATTCCTCCCCCATACTAGTGTAAGACCTTATCTGCCCATGGGGTCGTTTTCGACCCCCTGAAAAAAACCCACTTTCAGATCTGAAAACTACTAATTGCTATTGTAGCCCTTATTTATGGTCATTAATAAACAACATATGTGAAAATTATAAAAATCGGCGTCAAAAAAAGTTCTGGGCATATATGGGTTAAGTTGAGGATTTTAAAATGGGCCTTTGTAAAGATGCCGTGTCATCGTTTTACGAGCGGTCGAAAAAAACGTTCGCCAAAACGTATGCTGTTCAAATTCCATTATCATTTTGACAATGCAAAACCAGAACAAGGTATTTAAAAAAAATTATAGTCTGCTTTTGTCTATGTGCACCTAAATAAAATATCTAGAGGAAATAAGGACTTCTATTAATTCACTAACGTAACCAGCAGACATACCAAGTCAGCAAAGCAAATTGCTTTATTAAAATTATTCCCATTTAGGAACTCCTATTAGGAGCTTAAAATTGGCATTAAAATATGTCTTAAAGGAACGTCTCAAAGGAGTAAGTTCTTAATTTGGTACACTATGATAGATCATAATTACCTAGCTACCTAAAGATTTAAAATATTATGTAGAAAAATTACTGAAAATAAAAACGTTACGAACACATCCATACGCTAACTCCACTTTAAATAACACCCCATTCAATTTAACAATCCACAATTATTATTTAAAAGTGAAAGCAAACATATGTACACACCAGGAGGGTAATGATAATTGTGCGAATGTGGCCGCTGATTGGTGCATTTGCCCGAGGGGGGGCCATCCCTTGTCTGTTGGGGAAACAGGGTAAGGGGCTAAGGGCACCATTGCTGGTACATCCCCGCGGTGACGCTGCGGGGACCTAATACTTGGTTTACTGTAAACTTACTCGCACATTCGAGTTTTGAAACCTGTATTTATCTTTGATAGCCATGTAGAAAACTCGGAATAGCTATATAAAAGGAAAAGATGACTGACTGACTGACTGACTGATGTATCAACGCACAGCTCGCTCAAATCACTTGACGGATCGGGCTGAAATTTAGCATACAGATAGCTCTTACGACATGAGAAACCGCTAAGAAAGGATTTTTGAAAACGCTTCAACGCTTAAATGGATAAAATAGGGGTTTGAAACGTAATTGATGTATAGTTCTTTCAATTCATGAGGGTAGGCGGCTCATGGTTGTGTGTATGTCGTATCTATATAAGTGGGAGCGAGAGCTTGCTCGCGCCTGACCGCTCCCACCTAGGCTCCTGACAGGCACGCACACTTACCTACGCGATGTGCATGTACACGATGTAACCACAAGTAAAGCTCACGCGCTCTCCTGAATTGCAAGACCTATAGGGCTAACATGCGCGCCAAGAGAAAATTTTGTCTACACCTTACTAGTGAATCTCTGTAGAGATTCACATATAGATTACGAGTAAACGTGTAGACAAAATTTTCTCGTGGCGCGCATGTTAGCCCTACTGTACTTGTAAATACAGACATATATACATAGGCTGCTAAAATCTTAACCTTTTCGTCTTCTTCTCGTGGTTGGGTAAAAACCAAAACAACGCAACTAATTAATATTTCGACAAGCGTCACACTGTTCGCCCATTTTGCTACGTACGCCGTACGGGTGTTCCTGATAAGCATCTCTGATAATCTCTAGCTGCGATCACCACCTGGATCGACTTGATGCGGGTCTAGCGATACTACACTATAAAATATATCTACTCCTTATTACAACGGAATAAGATTTGGAATGTTGGAAAAATGCAAGAGCATGTTAATTTGGATGTAGACATCCGTGCAATGTTAATCATCTATGTTGTAATACGTTTATTACTTAATTTTGTTACGCTACGTATGGATTTACTTCCGATTTATTACTTGGTTATATATTGATGTTAGTGTAAACTTAGAATAAAAGTTAGTGCTTTTGCCCGTGACTTCTTCCGCGTGGAGTTTTTTAAAATCCCATGCAAACCCTCTATTTTTTCGGGAATAATAGGAAGCCTAGGTCACTCTCCCAATCTTCAACTATGTCCATACAAAAAAATCACCTCTATCCGTTCTTGCGTTGCTCATTTATTACTAGCTTTTGCCTGCGGCTTCGGTCACGTTAAAATCGATTTTTCAAACCGTTATTTTACAGCCCGATCCATCCAGGTTAGAGCTGTGCGTTGATAGATCAGTCGGTCAGTCACTCATCTTTGTCTTTTATATATTTATTTAAATTAGATTTAGAAGATTAGTTAAAATGTACTCATAGATACACTTACCTTTGAAAAAAAAAATGTTAAATTTAAATAACCTATCTGTCCATCTAAATGTAATTGAAACTAAACTGGCGTGGATCGCACGATACCTTAGTACTTTACCAATTGTTACCAATAACGCTTAAACCTTCATTTGATAGAGAAACAAAACAACGATCGAAATTACGGGCTTCGGCAGGCACGGAATAAAACAATAATCTAGACTAATACCTATCCACTATGAGTTTTCCAGTGTTTAACTACTCGTTAAATAGCTAGTTGCTCAGTGGTTAAACATAAATTCTCACCAATGGAATTTCGAGGTTCGTGGTCCAGATATGTGTGAATTTTCTATAAAAACTTTCACACTTCATTTAATACGAGTATACCTACAGAATATATTATTATTCATTTTTAGCCAATCTTGAACGGAATTTCTTAGGGTAACGGAACATCTTCGGCTTCAGCTTCAGCCAGAAATCGACCTTCGTCGGACACTAATATCCCCAATGAAATATTTATATCCCCATAATAGATACTACTAGGGATAGTCCCTAATTTAGGAGGGCTCCTACAGTATTCTCATAATAATAATATCTAACGCTATCTAGGTTAGTTAACTATAAAATATTATACACGATTGAAAACTTATAGCCCTACAGTCGTTGACGTCACATTAGGGCGAGCGTACACACGACGTTGTGACAGCGTCCGCGACACCGGGACCCCACCCCGCCACCCCTCGTCCACAATGCCACCAGCGATGGCAAGCCGATAACGCGTATGAATAATTCCTGTTATCGCGCCATCTCGCCACATGGCCCACCTGCCCCCTACCATGATACCGAAAATCGGCGAACCTCTACGACAGAACTACAATATGAAACCAACGATAAAGCGCTGTTCCAATCCTTTCCTATTATTAATTAATTAATTAATATTATAAATGCGAAAGTCTGGATGGATGGATGGATGGATATTGTTTGTTAATCAATCTCACCGCAACGACTCAACTCAAGAGATAGATTATAGTCTGGAATAACACATAAGTTACTTTTTATCTCGGAAAATAAGAGAGTTCCCGCGGGAATTAAAAAGATTTAATCTAATCTAATAATAAGAGTAATGAGCCCGCGACTTCGTCCACGTAGAGTTAGGTTTTTAAAAACCCCCCGGAAACCCTTTATTTTTCGAGATAAAAGGTAGTCTATGTCACTCTTGAAGTCCTCAACTACACTCATGCAAAAAATCAAGTCGAATCGTTGCTCCGTGATTGAAGGACAAACCAAGAAATAAGCACACTTTCGCATATATAATACAGTAATAGGCACAGTAACTTATGGTAGCCCGCACATCTTATCCAACTAAATCTCTATGCCTATAATATACTCTGCGATTTAGTTGTCAAACTTGAAAATTGTAAGTCTGCGGGCACTCTAAGGATGTTTAAAAACGTAATCAAATATATGCAACCGAAATCAACAGGAGCGTATCATGGTACGGGGGAATACAACAGCTTTTTATTTATTATGGGGCTGCTAGTTTCGGCCATTGTGCCAGATATGTGTGCACTAAGCCTTGATTGTATGGGGATTTTGTGTGCGGGAGTTATTAAAAGGAGAAAAGGACTCTATCAATAAGAGGAAAATTGAATTAGGATTCATTTCATACACCGTTCGTATATTTTTTACTAGTTGATGCCCGCGACTTCATTCGCGTGGATTGAGATTTCTTTTTGGATTGTCGCGGGAACTCTCTTATTTTCCAGGATAAAATGTAGCCTATGTGCTATTTCAGTCTATAATCTATCTCTGTTCTGTCGTTGCAGCGTGATTGAGTAACAAACATCCTTACCTACATCCATCCAAACTTTCGCGTTTATAATAATAATAGAATAATAGGATTAAACCGCATAAGTTTTTATTATAATATTTCAGTCGATTTACACTATATTCTCACGGCAGAGGTTTATAACTTTAAGTTTAGAGTTCTGCGTTCAGAACTTACTGTAAATTGGAGCTTTACATATACCATATACAAAAGAATTTGACCGCAACGGTAGAAGAAGCAACTCCTTGATTAATGGTCAGTTTTTACAGCGAGAGGTCAGTGAACTCAGAACTTTGACCGTCGTCAGTGAAACTAAAATACCTAACACCATTAATTAAGTCCTTTTAAACACACAGTGATACTAAAATGTTTACTAAAATAAAATTTTGTCAAAACAATCAAATACATACATAAATAAAGATTTTAAAATACTATTATTTTGTTGATTTTTTAAAAGATGATTATTAATAAAATCAATAATAATAACTCAACACGTCAAGAGTCAAGACCTCCAAATACATTAATAAGTTATTTAAAAATTATTCCGCAAATAATGTTCCTAATGAATGTAAATACGAAATCAAATCATAAACCAATCATAGCGGGTTCTCACAGCCGGCGAACAAAACACCGGAATTGAACCCCTGCCCCCATGCACCCCCGGCAGATGCAGCCGGAGATCTTATCAACGCGCCACAGGGCACTGCAAGTGTCGGTAAAATTGATGCCAAGTTTATTTTGTAACGGTTTTTGAAGGCCCCTTCTAAATATTTGCTAACTTTGCTGCTGTAGTTTCTATGTGATTTCGTTAATGATTTGCTTGGTAATCAAAAAATTAACATAATTACGCTAAACAAGCTTAATTGTTTTTACATTACGTTATGTACTTGCATGCTCGTACAAATCCTTTTACTTGTAAACGTTACATACAATCTTTTCTTTTGAATGTAAAATTACTGATGCCTTGAAAATTCGTCGCAGCTTCCAATATAATATGTTTTGTACTTTGTAAAGTAAAACCCGGAATTGATGATTATATATTTAACCATAGTTTTTTTTAAAGAATATTAGCTAAGCGGAAGTTGACTGATATCCTCTTATCCCCTCCAAATAAGCGGAAAGCTTGTGCTAGGAGTAAATAAAACAATAGTGCAACGGGTGGGAATCGAGTCTGCACTTTAAATCAAACCCAAAGTTGGTGAATCAGGATAAATCTTTTTCTATATTTAGATTTTCTTTATCTACTTTTTCCGTTGTTATGTACTAGGATATTACGTTGATGTGAAAAATACTTTGATTCAGTTCGACCCCGATTATTACCATCACAAAAATTTTAAGGCGTGGTTACACCGTCGGCTCCCTCCTTTCATATTCCTTCGCTCACGGCGAAAATTGCCCCATTCTGCTTATTACCTCGTAAGCATTTAACATTATACACGCCTGCAACTACATTCTGAATGTACATTACAGGATGTTTGGTAAAGGTACGTCTTATTTCTTATGTATATACTCACGGCCGTTTATAAAACCAAAAAGATCTTTATCAATGGCATTCGATAATATCGAACAGAAATAAGTTAATAAAAAGTTAAACTACACAGAGTTATAAATGCAAAATCTTACTTATGTTTTGTAATTATGCACTAATAAAATAGTGTAGCTGATCTACTCAACTAAATCAATTTAAATATTTCTAATCTAATTTTTTTTTTTATATTTATCAATAATTGCAGAATTTAAACTTGCATCTCTCTGGATATCGCCCATAATATAGTTATCAGAGACCATGACATCTAAGTTTACTGATAGGTACCTAAACTAGCAACGAAGATAATTATTTATTTCACATAGGATAACAAGTGGCTCTTATGCTAACTCAAATCTCTACTGCACCGGTTCGGAATGCAGATTCATATACATAAAATATTTCATATTATAAATATTGTACATGTACAATATTTATAATATGAAATATTTTAATAAACTACTTTAGGAATTTGACATAAGTTAGAGCACAAATAGACCTTTCTTATAATAGCTATGATAAACGCATTATTTATTTAAAAACGTAGTAGGATCCGCATTTAGTTGGTGCTAAACATTTTATCACAGATCTTAATGTAAAGGCTGAATCATCGGTCAGTGGGTTATTGCTTTAAGGCTTCCCATAGAAGCGAAGTTATGTAACGTGAGCCGTATTTTCTTAATTTTTTTTGCAAACGTGCCTAATAATTTCCCATAATTTAAAGCGAATGTCCAAAGCAGGATTTGCGTATCGTGAGAAACTTCCCAGTGGGCGTCAAGGCCATAGTCTCTCGTCGCGAAGTCTGCCGCGGTTTATTTGCGAACCGCGCATTCGAAATGCGTAGTGCGTGCTGGAACGTGTGCAACCGGCTTAATAGCTAGAGCGCATGCAAAGTTATCCCTTCCTGTTATTGTCTTTAGAAGTGTTATTCTTTGTTCCCGCAGCGGATCATTACGTGCTCGATCATCTACGCACCGGTAAGAGCTCGTAGCCCTTATGTCGTGGGTTGTAAACACCATAGTCGTCTGACACGCGTCCCCTGTGAAATGTCCGACGTGTTAGCGAATGATAAATGTAGGCGTTAGTATCGCGGATCGGATCTCGCCGTTCGCACGCCGAATTAATTTTAATTTATTGATCGTCGTATCGACGCCGAGTATTTTAGGTGCCTACTAAGACAATCCGGCGTGGCGTGTACTTATTCAAAACTAGCCGGTGCCCGCGACTGCAATCGCGTGGATTTAATTCTTTTAATCCCTAGGCACACATTATGGTTCAGGCAGTATACAATCTCGAAAGTAAACTAAATTAACATCTTTTAAAATAGTGCCTTCCTTCTCACAATGTTCCTTGCGGAATAGGATAGCATTAGAGCTGTCAATGTCACATTGGTTTGTGATGATAACTTCGTTGCCGATTCCTACAACAGCGACCCGATCTCTGTTAGTTCTGAAGAATTGAATAAGAGTTTCACCAGCATGCCCTAAATGGCTGAAGTAGGTACTCTATTTTTAAAAAGTGAGGACATGATAGGATACCGTCAGTCCATCACCACTATTGTAGATTATACTGGAGGGTGATCTACTTTTCAGTTGATTTCTGTAAACACAGTTGTTTATACGGCATCATTTACATACATCCTACTTCCTGTAACCCTCTTTATATCATAATTCCATCGTAAGTTGCTTGCCATAGTAAGTACGCTGATTTGATGCGGTCTCCACTTAAGGATTTTCCGGCTTGAACTGACTGATGGTTTTGATACAACTCTTAACTACTATCTACACACCATAAAACAAGATTTAACAAGATTTAATGCTGTTAACGATTGGAATACATATGAACATGAACTTCTACAGGTTATGTTCATGTATTTCGATCGTATACCTACTTAATATCCATAATTTATTTTAATTTAGTCATCCACGCTGGGAATTATGCAATAAGAGACATCGGTGTTGAAGCCATAATTTTTGTTTGTTAATCGCGCTTCATTTAAAATGTATAAATATGTCTTTCGGACAAACTGCTCGTCTACACTTTTGTATATTTTAATATAAATAGCATCTTGCTTTTGAGCGATTCTTTAGGTATTCTGTATCAGAGAACACGTGTATATTTTGTATTTTATAATGTGATTCTATGTCTTATACATATACATAGTCGATTAAAGGGACAAGGTATTGAAGTAAAAAGGTCTGATTTATAACAATAATGTTTAAAATAGCTTGACAAGAACAGGGTCTTCTTAAGATTTATTTTATGATGTAATTTTTTACATCTATACAGATACATAAAGAAGTGTAGCTTTGTAATTTTCGAAGAATATTTGATAATTATAACGTGATTTCAATAATAATATGTATAACCAAAACATTTTTATTTTATTGCATTATTTTACTTAATCGCAAAATTGCAGTTACGAGTTCTTTATCGTTTGAATGTTATAGAGAATCTGGGTCGTGTGCACAAAGGTTTGAGAATACGAGTGTTAAATATCCTCACATTAACTTAAACACTTTGAGTTAATTTAAAACAAAAAGTTGGAGTTGCGTATTTCTTGTAGAATTTTGTAATACGTAGGTATATTTAAATCACATCTTTTATTGCATTGCATCCAGATTTTGAGGTGAGTAAATAAAAGCCGTAATTAAGTACTTAATTTATAATCCTTCAGTGCAAATGTATTTAAGTTACAAAGTAAATTTAAGAATAAAAATTCTTTGTCTGCATGATAGGTGCACGTAGTATAAGGGGTTTCGTTGCATTAAAAACTACCTTCGTAGTGCAGAATTGCCATAGCACTTACTAGACTTTCAAAAATTACGAAAACAAGAAAATATGGAAAAACATCCATTTTATTGATTACTAAGTAGCTGATGTAATTTGAGCTTTTTAATTAATATTTAATTTTCCGGAAATATTTAATTTTCCGGGATAAAATGTGCCATGCAGCCCATGTGTTAATCCTGGGTACATAAGCTATCTTCATTCCAAATTTCACCCGTGTCGGTTCATTCGTTGGGGCGTGAAGGAGTAACAAACATACACACATACACAAACTTTCGCCTTTAGATATAATATTAGTGTGATAAAGGATAGCTTGAGCTTGTGAGCCCACCTAACTATGCAGTTTCACATCTTTTACGTGCAATTTCCGTAGAGCTTTGTATCCATTTCAATAGTTACGTTTACTAAAAAAAACCTGAAGACTTTTACTGAAGAGACCTGCAAGAAATGACAAAATTGCATCGAGGCACGCTACGGTTTGTGATTATAAAAAAGTTGACATAGATGTATGTTAAATGTAAATTTAAACAAATATGACGGCATTTCAAAGTATAATTGGATACAAAATATACTTACTTATGGATTTTTGAGATTCGATTAGTTAAGGATCATGTTATGTCATAGTCGTAGGTCATAGTAAAGTTGGGTTATGTTAGTGTTAGTCTTGTCAGAATCAAAACCAAAGTTTTGACACAGTCTATATCTGTGTAGATATAGACTGTGCATCATCTATTTCGTTTCATTACTAAAGTTGCGCGGTAGAGATATGCGATACTGAGACTTAGATATGCGATACTTTTAAGATGAAATAAAACATGCCCGAAACCTCGTGTGGAGCGCGACAGATGCTAGCGTATTGCGCGGAATAGGAGCATAGTAGGCGCCGAAATACATGATATTCTAATAACTCGTAAGATATTTTTTTAAGTGCCTGCATAGTCTCCTAGTAATATGTATAGGAATTTTATATACAAATTTTGGCTCTGTAAAATGCAACGCAACACATTGAAAATGAATGCAAATTGGTTAAAAATTGGGACCTAACTTCGCGATTTTTTGTATCGAACTTTCATTATTTTATGTTTCTATTCAATATCGTCCCTTGGAAAAATGATTGTAATTTTTGCCTGTTGTTTTCCGGATCTACTGATGTAAAAATCAAATCTGCATATGAAGATTTTCCATTACGCGCGCTCTTAAGTCCACAAACCTAATAGATAGAACAGAAGCAATAGAATCAAATAATCTCTATGCCCAGTAGAGCCACAGGTATTCGCAAATGTCAACTTCGTGCAAGTGTAACTTAGAAACACTTTTCACGTCAGCAACCTTTTCTCACTGAGTATACCTAGAGTACAGGTTTGACGACCTCTTTGACTCAGTGGTAAATTCGCCTCGTAATCTTAAAATACCTGACTTTGATTCCAGATAGTTTTGACACTTTTTTTGTCTGATTTCTTGATTGATGACAAGGTAGCCCTTGACTTAGATCTCATCTAATGGCAAGTGACAATGAAGCGGGCTAACTTGAAAGGAGTATGGTAGAGTACATTAAACTTATGTTTTCCCCTGATAGGGTTCTACATGCCATGGTAGAGTCTGACGTGTCATAAGAGCTATAAGTTGGCCTACATGAAGTAAATAATTTTGAATTTGGATTTTTTTAATTTCGTACTGGAATTTCATAAAATTGGCTTACGGTTTCTAAGGTTTTGTCTACTAGAAGTGGCTGTTTTCAATCAATTAGATATAGCTCACTAAAATACAGTCTACGCACGTTGTACTGCTTTCAATGAGTTATTTGGTTTGACTATTCGGCAACATCCCTATGAAACCTATTTTTATTACTATTGTTCTTAGGTCTTCTGATATAATTGTCGATGATGATTAAATAAATACGATTATTATTATTAAACCCCTGCATACCCCTAAACCAGTATGCAACATCGTACCGGAATGCTAAAATGCTTAGCGCCACACCCTTGCCAGTAAGGCAACTGGTAAGTTAACTAGGCAAGGCCGAAGCCTCCCACAGAGCTGAAACCGATTAATTATTACGCCACACATGGAGCCCAGTTACATTTACATGTATGTTACCCGTCAATACAAAGTGTCCTTCTAATTCTTATAAGTGTGGTCCTAAAAATATTTTACGAGCTCTCGGATCGCGTCCAGAATGGTAAATGGTGCTTGCGGGCGGTCACCTCGCGGCGTCCTGATTGGATTATAATACATTTATATTACCATTCTTATTATCATGGTTGGCTACCGGGCGACTGGGGGAATAATAACTACTGTGACGTATTCTTATTGATGATGAGTTTGTTTTACTTTGGTGACAGGTACTACCTATAGCTTAAGAACAGGTATAGAATTGGGAACAATTTAAAAGATTTTAATACTTTTTAACATGTAACAATTTAGCAATCCTTTGAGTAATTCGGCTGTTAAAGTATATAGACTTGTTAGTGATTCTCTCAAATTGATATAGTTATATAGGTAGTTCATTTTGTATATATTAATTGTATTATTATAATTGTAATATTTTGTGAGTACCGATGGGGGTGACATGAAGGTCACCTTCAAAAGTCCCTTATTAAAAATGAGAATAAAAAAAAAAAACATGTAACAATAACCGGTCAAATGCGCGTCGGACGAAGAGTTCCGTACCAAAAAACGCCAGAAAAAACACGTTTCTTGTAGGGAAGCCCCCTTTTATTATTATTATTTGTTGTTATAGCGACAACAGACATACTCATAGATACTCTGAAAATTTCAGCTCTCTACCTATTACGGATCATGAGATATACGACGAGACGGAGCGTTTTTGCTCTTGAAGGTGCAGTGTTGGCAGACATCCCGATAGGTGGTCAAACTACATCAGACGGGTCGCAGTGAGCCGCTGTGGGAGTCCATATAAGAGACCTAAGTCCAGCAGTGGACGTCTAACAGCTGATACAGAAGAATAAGAATCAGAAAGAAAGAATCACGCCCATATTTGTCACTAGATGATGCCCACACCTTCGATCGCGTGGATTAAGGTTTTTCAATTTCCGCGGGAACTCCTGAGTGTGAGCTATCTCCATTCCAAATTTCCAAAATTCCAGACAAATCGGTTCATTCGTTGTGGCGTGGAGGAGTAACAAACATACACACACACACACACACACACACAAATAGAAAATTTCGCCTTTATAATATTAGTGTAATAAAGAAGGAAAAGAATCAGAAAGAATAGTTATTTGTTCAACAAGATAGCAAAGTTCATTTTTGTTGCGAGTGCCTAGTTTGAATCCCGAGCGAGCGAAGGATTCTAATATAGAATCACGAGCGTAGCGAGTGATTCTAAGTTAGAATCCTGAGAGTAGTGAGGGATTCAAAGGCACAAGAAGCAAAAACTTTGCTATCGTGTGATACATACAACTTTTCACCTCAATAGCGAAAAAATACAAGATGTAAGAAAAATATTTATTAAAACATAAAGGATATTTTAAAATTTAAAAAATTAGGTTTCTTTATTTAAAAACTTTTCAATATCATAAGCGGTGAAAACTTTAGATTTTTTAGATTTGTGCCCCTCCGACTGTCTTTTCAAAAATGCAATAAGTTTAGGATAAGTTTCAATGTGAACGTCGCATTTCGATTTGATTGTAACTTTTAACATGGAGTAAATACTCCATAATGTAGATGGTTGCCTTGTTTTAGACAATTCCATGAAATATTATGATAAAATCACAGTCTCTGAATAGGACTTCGCACCCTTAGAAAGTCTCCAATCATTAAATAATTCATAGGCTTTCAAATATTTTTCACGAGACTTTTCCGGAAGAAAGTTTAATTCAGCGTTAGACACTAATTCTTTTAATTCTGAAGGTGTTATATTATCACTAGATTCACTCATTTTGTTATTTTAAAATTCTTACAACAAATAACTACTAAGAAATTACTACCTAATTAAGATATAGAATAGAGTTAATTTTTTTTTTTGCCGCCATTTTATATTACTCTTTTGTCTGCGTTCGGAATTGTGTCATTCATAAAATAAAATATATTAATTAATTAATTTTAATTTTCTTTTATGTTTCATGTTGTGTTACAGAATTATAAAGTCTAAAACACATTTAAAAAAAGTTAATAAGTAGTTTAAATAATAAAATAGAGAGTTAAAAAATTTTCTCGAAATAAAATGTATGGGGTATGCAATATTAGATACAAAATTTCTGAACGTTTCTTGAGACGATGAGTTGAAGAAACGCCAATCCAATGCGTTCTATATTCAAAACACTTTTTCTCACTGAGTGAGCAAAAACGACTTTTGCTCACTGGTTTTGGGCAGCAAAGGCGCCCCTTTTGAGCTAGAGAGGTGAAAAGAAATTTTTTGCAATATTATTTTGTTACCGGTAGAGCTAGTGCTAAGTTTCTAGTTTCGACCGGATTATCGCACTTGGATGGGAAAAGTAACTAGTGATGTGAAGCGGAAGAACAATGGATCGGTTTATAACTATCGAGCATGAGCGAGAGATCCAATTAATATCCGGGTTCAACTTTGCTACCTACTCTAAATTCAGTGTATGGAATCGGTTGCGAAGAGAATTTTTAATTAAGCTATGTCAATACGCAATACGGCAAGTTAGATACGAACTACAGTTTTAATTAAGTTAGAAACTATTAATTTTTTTGCTGTGAGAAAAAAATCTATTTTAGAAGGTAAATTGTAATTTTATGTTATTCAAAGTTTTATTGTCCGTACAAAGACATCTCTAATTGGGTAGTAATTTAACATAAGTGTAAGTAGGTACAAATTATACACTTAGTTAGAATTCAGATGAATAATTAATTCTAAATAATTAATAATTAATTAAATAATTAATTATTTAACGGCGCCGTTAAATAATTAATTAAATAATTAATTATTTAACGGCGGCCATCTTGGACCGATTTTCATCAAACATAGCTAAGAACACTCCCGACTAATTCAGCTTTCAAACAAAAAAAAACAAAAAGCAAAATCAGTGCATCCCTTCGGCTACTACAATGCAATGCCACAGACACACACACACACACACACACACACACACACACACACACACACACACACACACACACACACACACACACACACACACACACACACACACACACACACACACACACACACACACACACACACACACACACACACACACACACACACACACACACACACACACACACACACACACACACACACACACACACACACACACACACACACACACACACACACACACACACACACACACACACACACACACACACACACACACACACACACACACACACACACACACACACACACACACACACACACACACACACACACACACACACACACACACACACACACACACACACACACACACACACACACACACACACACACACACACACACACACACACACACACACACACACACACACACACACACACACACACACACACACACACACACACACACACACACACAGACTTATAACAAGGTTTAAAAATAAGAACACGTTGAAACTCCTCGTAAGAAGTAGGTAACGACGTAAAGTGGAGCCGGCAAGTAGTATGCCGCTCTAAGCTCAGTGCGAGCTCCTGGTCACTCCTCTATTATGCAAGATACAACATTCGATTTTATGATCTGGAGTACACGTCAATAGCGTTCGACAGGGCCCGTTAAGCCGAGTCGGATTATGCCGAATAGTTGCGTTGATTCGTCGTGGGTGTCTCGCCGTGATTTATAGCCCCCTATCGCGGCCGTAAACTTCCTATATCTACTTACTGTGTTTATACAGGGTGTATGTTAAAGAATACTATGTGAATAGGTAAGAAATGATTTAGAAATTGAAGTAGGAATAAATTAAGCCAAGCTGAACTTGCCTAATACACTCCTTTCCCCTCCAAATAAGCGGAAAGCTTGTGTAAGGAGTGGGTACGACAATAGTGCAACGGGTGGGAATCGAACCTGCGGCCTTACAGTTTCCAGTCCGCATCTGTAACTGTTGGGCTATTGAGGCTTTTTTTATTCGATGACAAGATAGTTCTTGACTGCGATCACGACTGATGGTAAATGATGATGCAGTCTAAGATGGTAGCGGACTAACTTGGAAGGTATATAGGTACTTAATGCCTATAATGAAATCACAAGTGCCACTTATCTCGGAAATGATGAATTACCAATATTGTATCAAACTAATATTATAGCCACACTTCACTTCACGAGAATTTGTATTTGTATGTGCGTGTGTGTGTGTGTGCGTATGTTTGTTTCTCTTTAACGCAAAAATTACTGGACAGGTTTGGCTAAAAAATTGAAATGGAGATTGCTGATACCCTGGATTAATACAAAGGCTGCATTTAATCCAGGAAAATTAAATAGTTCCCGTGAGAATTAAAAAACCTTAATCAACGCGGACGAAGTTGTTCATCTACTTTTTTTAATACCAACACCTATGCTTGAAGTAGGTATCTACTGCGCTTCGCAAGCGGCAGTTGCTTTGAACTTGCTTTTTAGTGTTAAATATTGTAATTTGTTGTTTTCAATTAAGATAGAATTGAGATAGGTTTAATACAAGATTCCATGTCGTTAATTAATTAATTAAAAAACCTTACCCACCTAACCTAACTAATTAATTAATTAAAAAACTGGAAAGATAAATGCCAACGTCACGCAAAAATTCCAAAGCTGAGCTACTCAGAATCACGTAGGCTGAATAACTGATTACAATTTTTAACATGTCTGTTACATCCTGTATATGCCAGATTACACGTGCCTGCTAATAAAGACGAATTGTAGAATTAAGAACCAGCGGGTAGCCGAAGACGATGGTTCTGCGAATTGGTTCCGTGAAACAGGTTTTTCAGGGTAAATTTACACTTGCACATGTAATTTTTCAAATGACTTCTTGTTAAAAATTAATTACTACTAGCTGATGCCAACGACTTAGTCCGCCTTTATTGAGGTTTTTTGATTCCCGTGGGAACTTTTTAATTTCCCAGGATAAAATGTTATCCACGTGTCAATCCTGGGTATGAGCTATTGTTCATTCCAAACAGCCTTTGCTGTTTGGCTGTTTGAAACAACTTGTTGTTTCATTCGTTGAGGCGTGAAGGAGTAGCAAACAACCATCCATCCATCCATCCATCTATCCTCACAAACTTTCGCAATATTATATTAGCATAGGATAGCAGGATAGTATGTAAGCTAAAAAGTATAAAAAAGTAATGTATGTGAGCCAAAAAGGTACTTTGCTAACTTATTTGTTTTTTCAATGTATCTTTTTCTAAAGTCTTACAAATTATACTTATAATGTAATTATACTAATAATATAGAGTCGAAATAGGTTTCGCTTACGTGACCAACTCGTTAACAAGATCCTCTCTATGCTAGCACGCTTATTAAATCAATTTAGTATTAAAAACGCTCTAACAATTTCCTCCGAGTTGAAAAAACGCAGTCGCCAGCATTTCTTTGCATACAAGACATGTAATTTTAAGTGCACGCGCCCTGCATATAGAACGCGCGTCGTTGGCTCGTACCGGGGTGGGTACATTGTATTTTTATTTTCTTACGAACCCATCACTTCTCATTAAGTGGCGTTTCGAGAATAACTTAACATCACTAATGTCCGGACACGAATTTTATTGTTATTGCATTTTAATAAATTTCATTGTTCGAAGCCTTGTCAATGCCCAATCCTCCCTGCGTTTCCGAGTAAGGAAGGAAGTAGCATTTTTCGGTTTCTTAAGTTAGGGTTTTGGGAACATTGAATTGACTATGAGAAACATAGACATATCAGAATTTAAACTCCTCAGCGCTACCTACTCATACTTTAATATCGGATGAAAAATCACTAGATTGAAAGACATTACGAATTTTTCAACCAATTCATCATCATCATCTCAACCGATAGATATCCATTGTCCATTGCCGGACATATATCCCTTGCCACGGAACACGGTCTTGTACCGCATGTATCCAGCCGGCTATCAGCGACTAGCTTAAGGTTGTCCGTCCATCTAGTTGGGGGGTCTTCGTTGGACTAAGTAACCTACTACCTACTACTACTAGTAGGTCATTTTGGGACTTTAACTTTGTCAGCTCTTCATATACAAATTGTGTAAAAGGACGTCGTTAATGGCAGGGGCGGATCTTGAATTTGTGGGGCCCTGGGCTAATACTGCTTAGGGGCCCTACCTAATTACTCAACTAATCGCCATTTTGACAAGAAACTGTTTTCTGTAGTGATGTAGGTATATGTAATGTAATATATGTTAAGTACAGGAAGAAAATAGGAAAACAAAATATTTTATTTATTTATTAAAACATTATTTATTGCAAATTTTCGTTCGCAACATTTATGAATTAGAGTAGGTTTAGAAAATCTAAACGTCAATCATTTTCGTTCGAACGAAGTTGCGGAACGAAAACGAACCGTGTTAGGAAATATGCGAAATTTCGATCGATATTTCGTTTTTCGTTGAATTAGAGTAGAACCCCAGTTCGGTTGGGGGCCCTCTGTATTCGCGGGGCCCTGGGCTGCAGCCCAAAAAGCCTTTAAGTAGATCCGCCCCTGGTTAATGGCTACTTTCGACCAATACACTCAGCGAAAGTGTGGACCACTTGTCACTAATTTTGCGTATCAAGCCAACCGATTAGTCAATACTGACCTGGCAACTTGTAGGTTCTCGTGCACAAGATCCTTTCATGGATCTTGGAGCATAGCAAGTAGCACTTACACTCACCGAAAGCACTGGATTAATGTATATTGAAGTATAGACGTGAATGAAAAAAGTTGTAAGCTACCTTCTTGAAAAAAACTGAATCGCAACGTAGGCTATCAATCAACTGAACAAAACATGCAGAAATCTGAACATGCAAGCTCAACGAACGAAGCTTAACCCAACCTACAACAACAATTCAAAAATAGATATGAAATAATCGTATCTACCTATCTTATTAGCTAAAATATCAATACAAAGGAATAAGTAGCTATTAATAGATTTTCAAAACTGAACATGCAACATTCACGACAGACCGTGGGTACTTACTACTTATCTAAGCAAAAATAGCAAGACAGAAATAAATTTATAATTTCCCAGATTTGCATATCAATTCAGCAAATTAAAAGGTTATTAATAGAAATCTAAAACTGAACATGCAACCCCGATGATGAAATCTAGGTAGGTAGTTTCTAAACTAAAAATAAAATATAAATAGAAAGACGAAATGCCAAATTGAATTATTATTTTCTTAAACTGTCACCACACCACACGATTAATCATCTACCTATCAATTAAATAACTATGCGGCTACCTACGTACTAGTTATTAAAAGATTAACTTCTTATGTAAATAAACGTATAGAATTATGTATTTCATAAGATTATACCGATTAAAGTTGATCGCACATTTACGTCGTTTAAATCTTCGCCGAACGTTACGCATTATTCAGAACTTAAAGTCATAAATTATTGTCGTCGCCGTATGAGATTGTTGACATATTATTGAATTAGATACTGAGGTCTATAGAACATCTATGCCAATAGACCGCAATGGAACTTATGGGGTAAGACATTTGACTATGCTCTATTCTTTGTCATCAGCAATCACAGATTAACTATCGGCAGAGATCCTATATGGGGTAGTCAGTCTCATGGTACGCACCGCAAAAATTCGAATGACTTTATCAGTGAGTGAGTAAGTGCCGCATTTCTACAACCAAGTAGGAACCTACGAGATTTAATTTTTTTCGAAATTCGATCCAAATCAGCAGAGTGCATCCATAAAAATAGGTAGTAGGTAAGTACAATAATGTACGACTTTAAAAGAAACTCTTCTTCCATTCACGTAAACCTATCATTATTTTCGCAACTTTTCGAGATGTGCAAACTCATACTTAGGGTATGGTATAATAATACCTATAACTCACGTCATAAGTATTATGAAACTCCGATGTGACGTACGTATAGATGTGAGGTCAGTTTTACATTTCTGGTCTGGCTTTAGGTTTATTGAATAAGATCATACCAGGATCATACCGGTTAATATCGGATAGCCGCATTAGAAATCCATATCACACACTTTCCCCTGTCTTCGGTTAGAACCCACACGAATACGCTTATGACGCTATGAATACGTTGATTTCAACGTAGCTATAGTACAATTTACATACTTTATCTATGGACAGCTTAACTATGATCAAATCAATCAAAAAAGTAAGTGTCAAGTAGCAAACTACGATTAACTTGTCAAGAATAATTTATTAAGTATTAAACAATTTTGTTGTTTTTAATCTGTTAAAATAAATTTATGCGAAATAAGCTCACTGGAGCGTTAATTGCCAGTATTTGGAATTAATTTAAACAGAAGGGTTAGTACGTATATATCTCGCTAACGTTGATACATTTCGAATAATCGAAACACTGGAATGTCAAAGTAAAATGCAGCTTAATACCATTGTTTTAAGGCTTCTTTGTGAATCCATCTAATAACAATCATATTATCTCTCCTATACCTCCCTGATACTCCCAGATTATTTTTAATTTCAGCCACTTTACTACTAAACATAGTACATATTTCATAATATTTATGTTTTCCATAACTCTATTTCGTCGATAGCAGGCAATCTCATTGGAGGCTAGCCTAACTATGAAGGAGATTTTATAAAGTGTGTATACACTCAGGACTGGACGATGAAAGTAAGGGAATAGAGATTGGCTCTATTCCTTTACTTTCATCTTACGGTGGGACGCCAATGCTACCCAACCAGATAAAAACCATGGAGATATAGTACTTGCTCAAAATTATCAGCTTCCCAACTCCTGGCTGGTACTGAGTATTTCAACCAAACCCCAATATATCTTTTAGAGTAGAGCAACAAGGCAGTCCACCTTGTACCAAATAGTACAAGTACAACATCCAAATAAGATTCCGATCAATTCACAAATAGACAATCGAACGTTTTTTACGTAACCAAAAAGTTCGGCGTGCATCAGAGAGTTCATGGATCCGAAAAATCAGATCTCACAGCGGCCGCGACCGCAGCCCAGCTTCGGATATGTCACGGTACACTAGTGATTCACTTGATCAAATACACCGCCTCTTTGCTATGCCGGCGGCGCTCGGCGTACGCAGCCTAGAAAATTTCCACTACATTTGCTGCGACAGTTCGGTATGGAATGGACTAGGTAATTGTTGATATCAATTTGATACTCGGCGAATCCGCCTATCCGTTTTCAACTCATCCGTATGCGTTGACTTATGACATCTATATATATATAATTCAAAGTCCTGACTGACTGACTGACTGACTGACTGAGATATCAACGCACAGCCTAAACTACTGAAGTTAGAAACTTGAAATTTTTACAGTTGGTTCCTTTTATGACGTAGGCGCACACTAAGAAATGATTATTGGAAATTCCACCCCTAAGGGGTTTAAATAGGGGATGGAAGTTTTTATGAAACTCCGTCATTTTTCAAGCTGTTTCCATCAAAGGCGGTATTTGAGCTTTCAGTTAAAAATAAAAAAGTACGTGTGTCACAGTTTCTGAAAATTCCACCCCAAAATCTAATTCCACGCGGACGAAGTCGCGGGGGCAAAAGCTAGTCTGAATATAGGAAAAGTGACTGACTGGATGACTAACTGTCTGGCTTACTGACAGACTGATATCAATGATCAATCCACAGTTCAAATCATTGAACGGATCGGGCTGGAATTTGGCATCCGCTAAGAAAGAATTTTTGGAAATTCAACCCCTATAAGGTGGTAAATAAGGATTAACAAGTTACTAATACGTCCTAGACTCCAAATTTTTAAATACTTCAGGCATTTTGGTTAGTTATTTCTCCTTATCTTCAATGTCAATTAGATGCAAAGAGTTTTGTAATCATAACCATCCTTATTAATATTATATGCGAAAGTGTGTTTGTTTGTTGGTTTGACACCATCATCATGTTGCAACAGACATACGGATCTACGTAATTTTTTTGCATGAGTATAGTTGAGGACCTGAAGAGTGGCATAGCCTACTTTTTATTCCGGAAAATCAAAGAGTTCCCGCGTGATTTTAAAAACTAAATCCACACGGACGAATTCGCGGGCATCAGCTAGTCGCACATAAATAAGCCGGATCGGCGAAGGCAATCCAACTGGTGGCACATTTGAATTATGACAATAGGCATCTGACGATACCCGCAGCAGCAATAGCAATTCACGACATGAGCGGAATATGAGTCGCGGTAATCATTTCAATAATTAATAACCGTGCGCTCACGACGTCTGCCATTAAACGTGATCCGAGGCTGGCGTTTCGTCGAGGAATGAGGTAAATTGTTTAGCGATTTATAGGGTTATAGGACGGTTATAGGAATAGGAAAATTACGTGGCTGGTTAACGACGGGCCGGGTCTCTCTGACCCCACAATCTTGACAATGGCCGGGCGAGAGACCGAGTGTTCCAGTAATAATGCCTATAATGACGGCGCCGGCCGGCAGCCCGCTTACATAACCGCTCGTGACTTGCGCATTACGGTATCGGGGAAAAATACGAGTGCGCAGAGACCGAGTGGCAGCACGCGTCTCGCAAGAACAGTTGTTCCGATGCGGGTCCGTGCGACCGACATACCTTGCTGATGAGATTAATTTTAAAAATCTAGTTAAGTATTTGAACTCTATCGTCTGTTTAAATCCTTCATTCTTTCCTTCTAAAAAAAGTTGTTACAATGTGGGTCCATACGACCCACATACCTACTTTAACACACGTAAAATAAAGCTTAATAAAATCTATTCCAATACAATCTCTCCGAACTCTACAATAACTTCAACTTCTAAACTTATGTTCAATCCTAGGATTTGTTTAACAACATTCGGTGAAAGACTTTAGACTTTATTAAAAAAAATTTTTTTTTGTCATACAGAAATAAAAAGTATGAAAATAAGCATGAAAAAATAAAACTTTGAAAATACATGAATGAAACTTCTTGAAGGAATGAAAATTGAAAAACTTTTGAAAGCTGACTTTTGAAGATTTATAAAATCATCAAAAGTATTTTAAATATTTACCCTGTTTATCGAAAGTAAAAAAGTCACACGCACCTTTCACCATCATACGCATACGTATATCTAGCAATAAATATGTAACAAGCCGTAACTTGCAATGGCTATCAAATAGCTATTCCAGTTAAACGTAATTTATTAATATGTGTGGAGGTCTCGTAAACTGTTGTAGCTATTAATAAAATAAGTAGTTAACGCGTGTGAGATACCCTAGGCTATTGAGGCTTAAAAATATTATTTCGAAAATAAAGCTTTCAGTTAACAATCTTAACAACTATTGTTACAATTTTATTTAAATTTTCAGCAATATTTGATTTGGTAAGAAGGTTCAGGTGTATAATTATTGATTTACAAAAATCAATTGTAAATTACATACAGTATTCGCCAGGTAAACTTTCGAGGAGCCAAGTTTCAAAATTAAAAAAAATGCAATTTTTTATTTCATCTAGGCCATTTTGAGGCTCTTCAAAATAAGAATATGCTGAAAACGAATTCTGCTGAGATGAGTCGACAAAAAACTCAGCAGTTCCTCTTTAAAAAAAAAATAGCTATTAGAATATCAACAACTATATTGTGTGTGTCTTTTTGTCAACTTAATCGGTTCTAATCATCATAGTTTAATCAATTCACACTAAACCTTTACAAATTATACGTCCAAACCTTCTCACAGAATCAGGCTATCTATTAGCGAAAACTGGATGAAAATCCCTACAGTAGTTTCTGACATTTGTGTGAAAAACAAATATAAACCCGTAGTAAGGTGGAGGGACTTTGTTTTCTATTATGCAATGGCTCCTAGAAGCCATGTAGTGTATTGATATATTAAAATTGACAGAATCTAATTAAAATGCGCTTAGCAGATCACCTACTTAGGAAGGCATTGCAAACTGGTCTATAATTTAGCAATTCAATCAGATAAGAGTGACCACAGTCTATTTTTGTTTAAAAAAATGGCCGCAATGGTTTTTATAGCCATATCATGTTACAGCTTCATTAGTTACCAACAGATACCCGCGACTTTGTTCACTTGGATATACATTTTTTTTTTTCGGTTAAAAGTCTCCGAGATGCAAGCGATTTCTTTGTGAAATTATACAATCATTTATGCTGAGATTTATAGAGCGTGCTCTGACTTAGCTCGGACTCAAGATAAGAGTTAAAACGAGATACAAAATATGCTCTGACATAAGTCTATCTCACATGTTACCTCAATCTTGAGTTTCAGCAGATAAGAGTGCGGTCTATAGATTTCAGCCTTAGTCCGTGAAACTTATCAACCTATGTTGTATCTAATGCCAAGAACTTTTTTTTTTATGCAGGAATCCTAAATACTTCCGAAATAATAAAAATTCCGAGCTTTACTCTATCTGCCACTGAATGTTCCGTCAAAATCGATTCAGCCGTTCCAATGTAATCTTCAGTTTCTGTTCTAGAAAAAAAGATACACATATTATATAAAAAATTTAAAACCGCCTGGGTCATGCTTTTTTGCAAATAATTATATTATGAGTTTATTGATAAGAGGTAGTTATTTCGGAATCACAAACTGACAAATTTATTGTATCTGTATAAATTCAGTAGGTATAATTATTTAAATTATTTATCGGTCTCCATCTTGTCGAAGGCGTTAACAGTGTCACTTCTGCGGTACACTTAATTCGTAGAATCCTCACTAATATTGTAAATGCGAAAGTGTGTTTGTTTGTTGGTTTGTCTCTCAATCACGCCGCAACAAAACAACGGATCGACGTGATTTTTTGTATGAGTATAGTTGAGGACCGGGAGAGTGACATAGGCTACTTTTTATCCCGGAAAATTAAAGAGACACGTGGCATCAAATAGACAGGTTAGAGTTATTTTTACTTTAATCCTTGTCGTCAATGATATTCCATACAAGGATATTGCACCAAAATAAGGGACAAAGAAAGTGTGCTTAAACTCGTTGTAAGCACACTTTCTTCATTAGTCGCATTTTTTTTTTTTATTCTATGACAAGATAGCCCTTGACTGCGATCTCACCTGATGCTAAGTGACGATGCAGTCTAAGATGGTAGCGGGCTAACTTGGAAGGGGTATAGCAGTGTAAATTCAAACCATACCCCTAATCGGTTTCTACACGCCATCGTGCCGGAACGCTAAATCGCTTGGCGGCACGTTTTTGACGGTAGGGTGGTAACTAGCCACGGCCAAAGCCTCCCACCAGACCAGACCAGAGACAATTTAGAAATAATAAATTACTAAATTGCCCCCGCCGGGAATCGAACCCGAGACCTCCCAGTTATAAGACCACAGCGCTCACCACTGCGCCAGGGAGGTCGTCAAAAACACCGCGAAGCTGTGCAAGATGTGCCATGTTTGGGCTCTGTTGTTGTATGCCACGCGATGTCCATAGTATGAAATGTCGTTGCTTGTCGTACAAATTATAGCGCAGTACTTAAGTATACCTACTTATTATGTGTTCAATTAAAGTGTAATGTGAAGAGAGAATTCGCTAATGTAATAATTCTACTATCAGGCGATCACATAATAAATCAAAAGTTCCAAGCGAGTGGACGCACGTATTATTTATTTAGTTTGTGACAGACATTTTAATCAATATTGCCGCTCGCTGACAGATCGTGGCAATCGTCACTTCTAACTAAAGCATGATTGTAAATGATCAATGCCATGTCGCCGATAACTGCGATCTATTTATTACTTGCACAAGGTTCCGTGTTCCATTGCCGAAAGATTCAACTTGAGTCGCAATAGCCTCAATAGCCCAACGGTTAAAGGGGCGGACTGCAAGCTGAAAGGTCGCAGGTTCAATTCCCACTACTACTGTCGTAGTCAGTCGTACTCATTCCGCATACAAGCTTTCTGCGTATTTATAGGGGAGAGGAGAATATTAGGCAAGTTCAGCTTGGCTGACAAAAATTGGCCTAATGGTTAAAGGTGCGGACTGAAAACTGAAAGGTCGACAGTTTGTTTCCCACCCGTTGGATTATTGTCGTACCCACTCCTAACAAGCTTTCAGCTTATTTAGAGGGAAGCGGAGAATATTAGTGCTCTTTCACAATAGGTTAGTTAGACGACCTCCCTGACACAGTCGTTAGCGTGTAGTCTTATATCTTACACCTGATGGTAAGTGAAGATTCAACCTAAGGTGGAGCGCACTTGCCTAGAAGAGTAAATATATTCAGGTACAGTTTGAGTACCTTCAAAGCAAGAGTGAATAGGCAACTTCTAGGCAAGCGCACTCCAACCTACACCTCATCAGTGCTATCCAATATTGATTGTCGCAAGCGACAAGCCTATTTCGGATTAAAAAAAAAAGGTGAAATCACAGAAAGGCAAGAAGCTGTCATCGAAAAACGACGGCTCTAGTTCACCGCTTTATTTCCACACTTCGAAAACATTACCGCGGGCTATACAGCAAGTAATATAATCCGTGGTCTCAAAACAAACTTCAAGTTAGCGGCACAGATAACCAACTGAGGGAATGCACCCGAAGCTCGCTTGATAATAGTGATCTCGCCTGCACGCGCCCGCCACGGAATAATATAATGGTAACTTAAAATTGTAGTTAGGCATTGTGGTCGGAAACTGGCCTATTGTTAACAAATTCCATCTACCTCCAGGGTTATGATGCGTTAGTTAAATGTAATGGGATAAAGTTGGAAGGAAGGGTGTTCGTGTTTCTATGGCCTATAAATAATATAGGTGCGGCATAGATAAGTGGATAGTCTGGACTCTGGAGTCTGGAATGAAGAAAATGACACAGGGCCGTAGAATGAGTACCCTCTAGAATCCTACCAAGCGTGTCACCGGAAGGGATAGGTAACACTGTGAAATACCTACTCTTGTATGTTTTGTTGCTCACAATCACCTCACAATGTAGGTATTGTGAGCAACAACTCAGAACTTGGCACACAGTGAGGGACGGATATAGACATAGCTGTTTCTTATTCTATCTTGTTTGACATCGCTATACTGCATCTTTTTCGTGTGCGAATGAAAAGGAGATATCATTAAGTCTAATGTCCTTCTTTGTCAACGCACAGGGCACTGTCTGTCTGTCCTTTGTCTCTGGTCGCTAAACTTCAAGATATAGTAATGTGAAGGAATAAAAGGTACCTACACATTTTTGCGCAGTATATTTGGAAGTATCTCCAGCCAGCGTATCTCCAGTTAGCGAGTCTTCGTTGAGAAATCCGGTAAGAAGAATTCTTGTGTTATTTCTACTTAAAAGGATTGATCTCTTTTTTAAAACTTACAAAATTATATAGAAGAAAACCCAGAGAAGACTGAAACATAAGACATATAGAAAAAATATTGTAAAAACTTCGTAATAAGCTTAGACTATTGATATAAGAAAAGCAGAATCGAATACCAATAAAAAGTTTTTATCCATTAACACTTTAACATCAAGTGATATAAACCTAAGTCGAAATACTGAATGAGAGGCAATGTAATACTTAGAGTGATAAACTAAACATAAAGCTTATCAAGTTATCACCAAGAATAAGATGTTATCAATGACTTATGGAATTGTCAGAGTAAACTAGTTCTTCCTTAAATCGAGTTTCAAGAAGACAACGAAACGAAATCCACGCACCCCAAATCCACGCTACACCTACATCAATATACATACTACAATCATAGCAATAAATAATAATATAGAGAAACTTCAATACTCGTTATAAGATCGATGGTACCGCGATATCGCGTCGCTCGCGCAACAAAGACAAATGCGGGTAACTTTATACAAAGGTATGAAATGGATAGCTCTATTCTTCACTAACGGCCTGTAATGACTCCACGTAAGGTAACCAGTAGCCAGAACATAAGAGCTTATAAATCGAGCCTCGCCAGGAAATCATTCATCCTATGCAATCTTCCACCTAGCACTTTCTCATTAAGCCATAGACTAAATGAAAAAGTATAACACCGGAAATCTTACATACATGTTCAACGTTCATGTATAACCATTAATTTGCATTCTTTCGAAACATTTCGCTGTCGTTAATTAAGAATTGTATAGGTACTAATAAAATTAGGTCAACTATACTTAGGTATAGCTATAGTACCTATACAATTCTTAATAGTATACAATTCTTAATAGTTAAGTATTGTAACATTAAAAAAAAGTCAATGCAGTGTGAAAAACTTTTGAAGAAAAAAAAAATGAAAAACGTCGTGATTTAATTTCTTACTAAATGACAGATTTACACGTGGATTAACGTTAACTTGATAATATAATTAGAGTACAAAAACTGCTTTACTAATGTTAGCCTAATTCACTATCACGATATAGCTGTAAACAAAAGATCAAGACTTGGCTTCTGACACTGGATTACGAAAAAACCGAAAAGTTACTCAAAATATTATAATAACAATCCTTTGTTTGAACCGCATCAAAATTACATTCTTCCTCTGAACCATTCGTTAATACTCACTAGCGATCTTTCTGTAACAATCACGCACGCACACACACCCACACCACACACACATGCACATGCACACACACACACACACACACACACACCCTCACACATACACATACACACGCCCACAAACAGCTTGTATTAAATCTATTTAATTAAACAAAATAAATATATATATATCTATTTAATTAAAATTAATTATACGTATAATATATAAATAAATTCATGTATAAAATGTAATTTATATTTAAAAGTACTAATATTTAGCAGTTTAAGAATGTCACTGTTATGTATATTATTGATACCTTCAACCACAAAGAGATCCGAGGTGATGGCTTTAATACAGAATCTCACGATTCTAGCTAAGCTATTGACTCGAATCCATTTTTATGCACTATAAGTTAAATGAAGTAAAATAATATAATATAATTAATTAATTAATTAAATGTTAGCCTAGGTTTAGTTGCACGATGCTATTGTATGTGCGTGACATGGTTTCACTTAATGACCACATTTATTGTCGAGGCCTTTATCTTTTGGTAGCGTTTTTACAACGTTCCATGTATCTCTTTACTAAATTCAAAGTTTTATCTGAAATCTATATCAATTAGTATGTAACTAATATTTAAGATCTGAACAGTGTTAATGAGTAAATTATGCTTGATGTTTACTGAACATTATGTGTCGCGCGTGAGATCTTATCGCGAGCTTATCGCATCGGTATGTAAAAAAGTGTTCGAGACAACTTTCCTATACAGGAAGTTATACCACTTACTGCAGATACCTTTGGACATAATGTCAGAGTCGGCTTGTCGTACAGTTTGACTTTGACAGTGACGTTTCGAGAATGTTGTGACAGGCAATGGCGACGTTTTCTTTTGCAGAGAACGGATCTTTTATTGTCTATTGAAAACATAGACTTTCAAATCTATATGAATAGGTATTTATATTATGTTTTTACTCGATTGTTTACGGAGTTTGTATTCACTTTTGTTTCGTCAAAAACGTCATGGCAAATCTAACATGGCAGACATGACTACAGCAAACTTTTAATAAATAAATATCATACTTCAGCTCTCATTTTGTAGGTATAAATTATAAAGCGTTAAACCTTAAAATATTTTTTCCTTTTCTAGATATAAAATTCAGTAGCGACCTATACCTAACGTTACCTACAACCTGGTAATGAGTCCGGAGTAGCTGGTAGTCTGAACACAACGGCAAATAAATCATTGCTGTTCAGGAAATCATTCATCCTCTGTAATGTGCTGCGAAAATAGCCTTCCAGGCGGAACAGAGCTGACGCCAACGCCCTCTGCCCTAAATGCTTTCACCTAACCTAGAAATATAGCGTAATGAAGACATAAATCTTGTTCATACAATTTCTGCAAGGTGTTAAACTTATATACGAAATATTTTAGATTGCTTACGTGTTCCAGCGAGTCAGCCCGTGGCTGGTGCGGTTTAATTTATTAGGTTTGTCGCCTTTTATAATATACGACTCTTGACATTTCGCCAAGGTTCCAGAACAGCCGGCGAGTCAGAGTTCACGTTGGATTTAAATATGTTAAAGTTGTAATTCAAAGAGTAAATGTAGTCACAAACAATTGTAATTTTGCTTAGCTACTTACTTAAGAGCCAGTTTACGTTTACCATTCCCTCTCTCTAGCACATTCTAATATTTTCAATTATTAGTAAGAAAATAAATTATTTTGCTATAATCCGCCTATAAAAGAATTCTGTATGGTGAACATGCAGTTACAAGCTAAGCACCGCTTACCTCCCCAATCAAACTTTTGCTTGGTTAGGGAGGTAAGCGGTACTTAAGATTAAGAGAGTTACTTAGATTTTTTCTGTCGGCGGCAAAATAATTCTAACCTTTTCTTGCTAATCATGAACTTCCGCAAAGTACCGACTAATTCTATCCAATATTTTTCAGTTATTGCAAAAATCTCAGTAGGTATACTTTTGACCTAAGTATTTCATTACTATACTTGACAATAGAATTACGGATATTTTAGACATATTTTTTTATCATATACCTAGGTTTTGATAGCGAAAAATGGCGACAAAATTTACTAGTTGCTTTCGCCATTTTTTTTAAATATACCTAAGCTAGGTATAAGACATTAGAAATATGCATCACACCTGTGTAGGTAAGTGAAGATGCAGCCTAAGATGTAGCGCGCTTGCCTAGAAAATGCCTATTCACTCTTTATTTGAAAGTACCAAAATTGTAGTTATCTGGAAAAATGGAAGCCGGAAGGTCGTCATGTTGGGGATGTTGTACATTTTCCCGGTTTCTCAGGGTGTTAAAGTTTTCATATCAACATACACGGACGAAGCCAGAGTCATCAGCTAGCGTCAAATAGAAAAACAACCAAAAAAATATTTTTACATGTCAATCCCTAAATTAGTTTGGACAGGTCAACAAGGGTGAGTTACCTACCTCAAAATTTTTAAAATACCTGCAACCCAAATCTGAAGTTACCATAGGGTGGTTGTTAACCACACGACGTATGACAAATCGTGACATAACCACCGACTCATCACACTATAGCTTGCAAATTTATTAATTAGCCCCACGAAGTTCAATGACAAACGAAATAGATCCTTATGTCATCGTTTTAAGGTCGAGGGAGTTGTGGAAAAAGGTTTTTTGGATGTATGGGTTTTGTTGTTTGAATTCCTGTGGCCGACTCGACTTCGCTACCTTCATCCATCAAGCTCTGCGTGCATCACCTTCATCGTACCAATCGACCGGAAACAGGGATCGACTCCAAATTGGATCGAGACCCTCGAATAACTCCCAATGTAAGCTAAACTATCAATCTTCCAATACAGTCAACGTAACAAGTATTGTTTACAAAAAATCCTTTCTAATATCCTTACTAATATTATAAGGTTTGTTGGTTTGTCCCTCAATCACGCCGCAACGAAGCAATGGATTGACTTGATTTTTTGCATTGGCCTAGCTGAGGAACGGGAGAGTGACATAGACTACTTTTATCGGAAAATCAAAGTGTTCCCGCGGGATTTTAAAAACTAAATCCAGGCGAGCGAAGCCGCGGGTATCAACTGGTATGAAAGCAGTAGGTAGTAACTAATGCGAAAGTGTGTTTGTTGGTTTGTCCTTCAATCATGCAGCAACAGATCGACGTAATTTTTTACACGGGTAAGTTTGAGAACTCCGAAAGGATTTCCGCGGAATTTTTAAAATCCTAACCACACGCGGAAAAGAATAAAAATTTTAACCGAAAATTAAATTAATTTATTTATACAAAAAAAAATATTTAAAAACATTTATTCATCAGTTACCTGACCTTCATATATTTTATTAAAAATGTAGTATCATTGGATTATGGATATTTATTATTCAATCGTGTGTAATCTCTTATCCACTCCGTTTTAGTGGAAATGCACCCTAAGATAGGAACATATACCTCATAGGTATTATTAGGTACTACTAATGAATTTCCACGCATCTTCACATCGCTTTTCGCTGGGAAGTTGCTAACTAGCCACGACAGATTTTGTATAGAAAACTGCCCCTGTCGGGAATCGAAGCCGTACCTATCACTTACGTTACACTCACGAAACAAAGTGGTTGTTGTCGTATCCTTCCTCGAACTGAGAGTGTAGTGACTTTATTTAAAAAAAACAAAAGTCAATATTTGGATGCAATCAATCAAAGCTAATCACGCGAAAGACATAAAAGCAAAATGAATAATATATAGTCAACGTTTGTTGTGCATCGAAGCGGGCCGAAAGACGTTTTTATATCAACCCAGCGGTTCCCAAACATGCATACTTACCAAGTCGCAGGGTTATTTTATAACCAGGTATACTACAGGGTTGTAGTCGGATTATTGTTGGTGTTAGGGCGATATTATAAGTATTAAATACAGTATGTAGTTCTTTTATTTGTGGTTATGAAGTGTACATGCACATTGCGCAAGTGTGCTTGCCTATCAGAAGCCTAGGTGGGAGCGGAGAGGTGCGAGCAAACTCTCGCTGCCACTTATACGACACACACACAACCATGAGTCACGCGCCCTCGTGGATTGCAAGAACTATAAGTAAAATTATAATGTAACTAAGTTATTGTATGAAAATAATGATTATTTCTAATGAAATTATAATATCTCGATTTTTACAACAACCCAAAAGATATACCTAGATTAGGTTGTCCTGGCGCCTCCGCCACTTGAGCATTAAAGACAAAGGCGTCAAGCAGAAGAAGCATCGGAACAACTAAGTCATGTGTGGCACAACCCGGAGAAAAAGGTCACAACTCAGCAACATGCTGTATGCTTTATACCTGCACAAGAGCATACAGCGCTGGTTTTCGACCAGAACCCTGATTTGGGTGCCGCCACGGAATTCCTATGTATTATTTGTGCTTATAGTGTTGAACTAACGGATAAACGTGATTCTGTTATTTTACGTTCCCCGCGTGCCGAGTTTGCACTTTGAGAATCAGTGCACCAACTTAATAATGACCGATTATAAAAAAAAACCCGCTGGGGAGCTGTGTACCCATTGTATTAAACATTATTGTCGTGACGTCAGCAACTTCGTTAATTAGCTTTTAATAAGATGAGCCGAGTGCACGTGAATACAGAGTTAGGTATTTATAGATAGGTAGGTAGGCCTACATAGCAGAATAACTTAACTAGTTCGCCTTTAGTCTAGTGGTTAGCATGTTCCACTGAGGATCCTCGTTCGATGCCCAGATCGGGCCAATAGGTACATATCTACATTTGTATTGGATTTTTCTGCTAAGAAATTTTCAGTAGGTACCTACTAACAGAGTTAGGAAGTTTTCGGTGTGTCACCCCCTTGCCACGAAGAGCACGTAGAACTGATTTCCGACCTCCTACGTATTCTAACTCTGCCCTGGTAGCATGGGCGGGAGAAATTTTATCCCCGGGAAAAGGATAAAACGTTTATCCTCTCGCTTAGCTTTATCCACCCGTCGAGCATGGGCACAGCGGTGGAAATAACACTCAGTGGATATACTTATAGAAATATACATCGCCTTCTCTTCTGTCGCCATGCATAGGGAAAAGGTAATTTTATCCCCTGTCAGTGGATAAAATCGGGGGATAAAACTTTTATCTCCTGCCCATGCTACCAGTGCTGGTATTTCTACGGATAATTCCAAATTTGATCTCACCATGATACTCCGAGTGTAGCTCACTACATCGCCCGCTGAATATTCTGAACTTTCTTATGAGGCTCATAGTTCGCGACCATGTTTCGGCAACTCCCGCTGTTCGAAGACGTTTGGTCTTTGGTTGGTTTCGAGGATAGGAAAACTAAATTGTTTTAAACTACCGCGTGTTCGAGGCTACTATAAAAACTTTAGTAAGGTCAAATCAGTCAGCATTAAAAGTTTACTAATTAGGTCAACTCGTCCCGTGTTTAGACGCGATATCGATCGACGAGGGCAAGCTTGAACAAGGGTCTGCGCACACTCGCGTCTGACTTTCCCTTTCGTCTTTTAAATATATAAAACGGAAAGGTGCTGACTAACTGACTGACTGACTTACTGATCTATCAAGGCAAAGCTCAAACTACAGGACAGATCAAGCTGTTTGGCATAAGATAGCTATTATGACGTAGACATCCGTTAAGAAAGGATTTTTAGGAAAGGAAAATTCAACCCCTAAGGGAGTAAAATAGGGATTTGAAAAATGGAATTTAACATGGGCAAAAGAACAAATATTAAAAGGTAGATTAATTCCATACAATGTTTTTGCTCGACCTTAGTAAAAGCTTGTAATTTTTGTATGATGGTTCGACTCGCATTTGGTTTTTTATTACAAACACTATAAATACTATGAGGTATTACAAAATCTGTGGTTAGTCAGACACTTCTGTCGCGTACTTTTAAGACATTCCAAACTTAACCGTCTGCATGTTTGCAAGTGTTTTGTAGAGGCAATAAAATTAAACGCTCCATTCCACTATTTGTTCGCGTTCTGGGGATCGATTTTTCTAATTGTAAGCAACAACTATGTTTATGCCAGAAAATGGAACTTGTTTCTCATTTGCGTCACACGAAACGTGACATGCGAGCTATCGGCCATAAGCAATGGCCATAAGGTAAACTAAGCATATTTATAAATCTTAAATGCTCTAAGAGCTAGCTGGTTGAGTAATTTTCGATATTTCGAAATGAAAAATTAGGCAGTTGAATCTGAATCTCAAAATCAAATATGGAGCTTCAATTTATCCTAAGTAATCTGTTTTTTGTAAATTATTCTACTGTTCAAGAAGTTATATTTTTAAATAGCAAAAATTGTTCTAGCAGAAAAAAACAAGAAATTGTATTTTGAATTTATATTTTACTAGCGGTCCGCTCCGGCTTCGCACGGGTATAAAATATATAGCCTATGTCATTCACTGTAAATGGATGTTATCTTCTATAATATAATAAAACTGTAACGGGACGAATTCTGTACATTAAATATATTTTGAAAATTTTAATCGGGGGATGCTTTATTATCGATACTGAGCCCAAAAAATTTTTTTTTGATTTTTTTGTCTGTCTGTCTGTCTGTCTGTCTGTATCTTGGCCGCGCATCACGCTGAAACTACTGGACGGATTTAAATGAAACTTGGCACGATTTAAGTACATACCACGAGGTAACATATAGGATACTTTTTATCCCGAAATTCAGCACGGTTCCCTTGGGAGAGGGGATGAAAGTCAAAATGTGTATTTAGTCGTAATTCATTAACGCGTACTCCGATTTCATTCATTCTTTTTTTATTAGAAAGAAGATACTGTAAAGATTGTCCTGTAATTATTTCAAAGTCGTGGGTTTAGTAGTTCAGAAGTTATAGACATCACAATCCTCAGTATAAGGTCCAAAATAACTTGAACCCCGTTATGTACAGGAAACTTTGAATCTACGGCTCATCTTAGGCTGGAATAATACACTATATAGTGGGTAGCCTTATTTTTAACCGACTTCGAAAAAGGAGGTCATCAATTCAGCCGGTATCTTTTTTTCTATGTATATATCCACCGATTACTCCTGGATTTCTGGACCAATTCAGCTGATTTTTTTTTAATGGCCATTTTTTTACCTTCAACTCCTCAAGCCTGATGCTGCAAAGGTACTTTCCCTCAAAATCATGAGGATTTAGGAACTGTCAACTACGAATTGGTATGCTTGGCCTAAGAATATACTAGATCATAGAGCTCCAGGTTCTACTCCTCAATCCTGATGCTGCAGGATACTGTCCATCTAAACTGTGAGGATTTAAGAACTGTCGCTTGCGAATTAATATTGTAAGTATCAAGAATAAACTACAACATGAAGTTCTAGGTCCTAGCTGCGCAATCTTGATGCTGCAGGATACGGCCCACCTAAACTGTAAGCATGTAGGTACTTTCGATTACGAATTGTTATTGTAGGTATAAAGCATAGACTACATCATGGAGCTCTAGGTCCTGGCTCCTCAATCCTGATGCTACAGGGTAGTGCCTACCTAAACAGTGAGGATGTAGAAATTGTCAGTTTCGAATTGATATTGTTGGCACCAAGCAAAGACTACATCATGGAGCTCTAGGTCCAGCTCCTCAATCATGATACTTCCCACCTAAAGTGCGGGGATTTAGTAATTGTGGTTTGTTAATAAGTACCGTAGGTACCAAGTATAGATTACATTTACGCTACGCTACTGCGTAGCTTAGGAGGGAAGGGACAAAGAGAGCAGGGACAAGCTACATGCCGAGCTATCATTTTCAAAATTAAAATTGATAATTAAACTAAATTCTTTGGGACAAGAAAGGTTACGCTCAGTGGCAGATTTACCAAAAGACTGAGTTGACTGGAGCCTAGGGTGGCAGGGTCTCAAGCGTCAAAAGTGTACGACTAGATATGCAATTATAAAAAATTTCGCGCTCGCTTCGCTCGCGAAAGAGTCACTTTTACGTTTCTATTGTAGGTGCTAAGTATAAAAAATTTCGCGCTCGCTTCGCTCGCGAAAATGTCACTTTTACGCTTCTATTGTAGGTGTCAAGTATGGATTACTAAGTGCCGTAATGCAATCATAAAAAATTTGGCGCTCGCTTCGCTCGCGAAAATATCGCTTTTACGTTGCTATTGTAGGTGCCAAGAATGGACTAAGTGCAGTAATGCAATTATAAAAATTTTGCGCTCGCTTCGCTCGCGAAAATGTCGGTTTTACGTTGGTTTTGTAGGTGTCAAGAATGGACAACTAAGTGCCGTAATGCAACCATAAAAAATTTCGCGCTGTACCTATGATTTAGTAGTAGATCTTAATCAGGTATTTAAATTATAATTTATGGACTTTATTAGCAACAACAAGAATTCCGAATGACTTTCAAATAAGTCAGCTGCTTCGATATAATTTGCAACGTAATGTAATAATGCGAGTAATTTAAAAGCACAATTTCATACATCCTTAGAAGATTTCTTTAATTTGTAGTTTTTGCTAATAACTATTTATGTTATAAAAAATAAGATTGATTTTCATTACCAAGCTTCTAAAAGCTGCGTTGCTGCAGCAATCTAATTTAACCCATTATAATTTACTACCTTGTAGGTACCCGCGAATTCGTCCGTATGAAGTTTTTAAAAAATTTGAACCCTTTGCTTTTTGGGATAAAAAGTACCCTATGTCACTCTCCAGGTTGTTATGTTTGAAGAACACACCAACAAACTACCTATTTGTTGTACCTAATATCAGAATAAGGATAATGCATGGATTAATAACAACAAAGTACATTTTAAAGATTACTTAACTCACTATTAAGTTGGTAATAAGTTCCCAAGAACGACCAAGAAATATGACAGTTAAAAAATTAGGCAATTATTATTGGTGGCTACAATTAAGTGATTGTAAATATTTATGAAACAGGTTAATTTGGAAGAATTAACCCGAAAGTAACACGAAAACTCCGAGTAACGGCTAAGGCCAAGGGTTTTTAACCTACTCGTAGGTACGTGACTCAACATTTACATACAACTTGGTCTGGCTTAATTTTTAAGGCCTGAACACAAAGAAAGCGTGACGGCAGCGTCGCGTGACCGCGGCGACTTCAAAACAGCTAATAAAAGTTTTATCACAAAGAACTGTTTATAGAGGTATTTCAAAGTACGAACCGGAGTGCAAGAGATCTCGTTTGACTGTAGTGATGTACTTCTTATAGTTAACTAGCTTTTGCCAGCGGCTTTTGTTACGTTAAATTAGATTTTTCAATCCCCTATTTTAATACCTTAAGGGTCGAACTTTCAAAAATCCTTTCTTAGTGGATGCCTACGTCATTATAGCTATCGTTATGCCAGATTTCAGCCCGATCCGTCCAGTAGTTTTAGCTGTGCGTGGATTGATCAGTCGGTCAGTCAATCAGTCAGTCAGTTAGTCATCTTTTCCTTTTATATATTTAGAAAAAGATTTTATACCGTACAAACTTCGCTAGCATGAGAAAGCTGAGTCAATTAGCCGTAGATTATTGGAGCAAGCTCTATTCGTTGATTGTCTACGCTACGCGATCAAATCTCAAATAAGAAATGCCATAGAAGAACCGACATAACGCAACGGATCGCGAAGCTGAAATGTCAAGGCGGGGAACTTACTAATTGAAGAAATAACGACTACAATACAGACCTCTAGGAGCTGCTGTTCGTCGCTGCCGCCGCGCGTCGTGTCTGTCCAGAGCTTTATAAAAAACACAAAAAGCGGCCGCTTGTTAAATGTATTGTGACGGCCAATAAACGCCAGCTCTAATGAATAACGGTTCTTGACTTAATTAATCTTGAAACTTCCGAAGCTATGTTGTATGTTTCGATATTTCCCTCCCATTAGGTGGACACTCGGTACCCATTGTTTAGTTCTAGCACTGTCGATCATTTAGTTCATTCTTAATCGCAAAGTAGTTTTTAATTTGTGAAAAAAAAAACTGTGATATTATTTTTACTGAGATAACCACTTCATGTGCAACTTGCTGTTAAAACTACTTTGGCTTATAGGTACTACAAGTTATTCTTACTAATATTATGAATGCTAACGTGTGTTGTTTTGTCCTTCATCTAAATATATAAAAGGCAAAGGTGACTGACTGACTGACTGACTGAGTGACTGATCTATCAACGCACAGCTCTAACCACTGGACCGATCGAGCTGAAATTTGGCATACAGGTAGCTGTTAGGGCGTAGACATCCGCTAAGAAAGGATTTTGGAAAATTTCAACCCCAAGAGGGTTAAATAGGGGGTTAAAAAATCGAACCTAACGTGAGCGAAACCGCGGGTTAAAGCTAGTATAGCAATAAAGCAACTTATTGACGTGATTTTTTGCATGTTTATAGTTGAGGAATTAGAGAGTGACATAAGCTACGTTATATTCCAAAAAACAGAGAAATACCCAAGGCGGCGGGTCGGGGACGCAAGCTTTTTGCTAAATAAATTTCAAATAAAATACACCACCGCATGTATGTAAGCTATGTTATCCAATCAAACAAGAAACTCACACATATTGGCTGAAATTCGCGAGTGAATCGCGGCTGTCTGGAAAGTTTGAGCCAATATTCCATTTCCGAACAGCGCGACGCTATTACTCCACACTTGAAAGCGCACATTTTATATGCGTTTCAGGGATGGCACGCGACCTCTAAATAATTTAGCCTTTATACTGAAAACTAAACTGCTTTCCACGGTTCGATCCCTAACTGATTTTTTTTATTCAATGACAAGATAGCCCATGACTGCGATCTTATACCCGACTAGCTTTTGCCCCCGCGACTTCGTGCGCGTGGAATTAGATTTTGGGGTAGAATTTTCAAAAACTGTGACACACGTACTTCTTTATTTTTAACTGAAAGCTCAAATACCAACTTTCGTGGAAACAGCTTGAAAAATGACGGAGTTTCATATAAACTTCCATCCCCTATTTAAACCCCTTAGGGGTGGAATTTCCAATAATTCTTTCTTAGTGTGCGCCTACGTTATAAAAGGAACCAACTGTAAAAATCTCAAGTTTCTAACTTCAGTAGTTTAGGCTGTGCGTTGAAATCTCAGTCAGTCAGTCAGGACTTTGAATTTTATACAATAAATTTTATATATATAGATATAGATGGTAAGTGACGATGCGGTCTAAGAGGGTAGCGGGCTAACTTGGAAGGGGTATGGCAGTGTACGTTCAACCAAAACCCCTAATCTGTTTCTACACGCCATCGTGCCCGAACGCTAAATCGCTCGGCGGCACGTCTTTGACGGTAGGGTGGTAACTAGCCACAGCCAAACCAGACCAGAGAATATTCAGAAATTATAAATTCCCAAATTGTCTCCGCCGGGAACCGAACCTGAGACCTCCCAGTCATAAGGCCACAACGCTCACCACTGGGCCAGGGAGATCGTCAAAAAACCGTTGCACTATTGTCGTACCCACTAGGGAATGCAATCTCGATCTCGCGAGATCTCGTTTTCGCGAGATCTCGGCCTTTTTTTAGCGAGATTGATCTCGGCCGAAAAAAGGGCGAGATCTCGCGAGATTAACGAGATTGCACTCGAGCATAAAAAAGTCTTATTCGAAGCGCGGACTGACACTGACGGAGTTGCGACCTGTCGGTTTCGTTCGGTGCGCGAATTAATTTTTAAATTACTAAAAGATTTGCGTTTGATATTACAAGAGAAGAGATTGGTTGTTTTTTTCATTTGTTATTTCAAATTCAAAATTCATTTATTTCATGTAGGCCAACTTGTAGCTCTTATGACAGGTCATGAGTCTACCACCGGTTCAGTGCATACATTAAAAAAGAAGTTTGCAGATTCTGTTGAAGAGAACCGGCAAGAAACTCAGCAGTTGCTTTTCAAAAAATAATTTTTTTTTTTTTTTACAATAGGTAACCAAACTGTGCTATTTATACGCTGCACTCGTAATTGAAAACACAGTAACTTAAAGGTAACTTCTATTTAACTTACTTTGTTTTCAATTACGAGGGCAGTACAGTGCTTCCACAGTGATTTGACTGAAACGTACGTCAAAGTTTACTACTTAGAAGTTTATTAAAAAATTATAGACAATTTGATTCATAATAAAAGTCTATTGTAAAAATTCGTGAAAATAAATGTTATCTTATAATATTTATAATTTTTATTATTTTTTTTCTAATTTATTCAAATATTGTGATTATTTGCAAAAAAAACACACAAAACTGCCAATCTCGCGAGATCTCGAAATTGGCGAGATCTCGCGGTATTGTTATTTACAATCTCGCGAGATCTCGCTTGAGCCCCAATCTCGCGAGATTTGCATTCCCTAGTACCCACTCCTGACACAAGCTTTCCGCTTATTTGGAGGGGAGAAGATAATATTACCTGACCAAGTTCACCTTGGCTAATAGGTATTCTTTAAAAAAATACCGACTCGTGCCTACGAAGTGTAGAAGAAGACCAAAGAAAAAATAGAGATTGTGTGAGTCCACACGAACGAAGTTGCGGGCACCAGCTGGTATTAAATAAAATTAAAGTGTCTGTTTGTATTTTTGGAAAAAATGCCTTCACGTGTTTATTGAAACATGCTTTGAAAATTTTTAGAGTTAGGAGTTATCTTAACAACTCTTATCCTAGAAAGTTCTTCTTGGGTTTTTAATTAAGCAAACAAACTAAACTTTTTTACAAAATTCTATTTTCATGCGTAGGTACCTATACCTCGGTGGGTAAGTACCTACCTACTATAAACTTTTAATACTAGGTCGGTAGGCCAGTACCTACCTATATTTTTTATATAGGTTACTTAATAGAGTTTTAATACCGTACCTAATTAAGTATGTACTAAGTTGGTACCTTTTTAGTATGAAATTAAAACCAGCTGGTATGAAACTTGAAATATATGTACCTACCTAGTAACCTATTAAGTTAGTTTAGGTAACATGTTAGGTAGGTAGTTGGCATATTTTTAGCTAAGTAGGTACCTAATTAAACACATGCCTTGTGTTTTTGTCTGCATGATCTTCTTGAACTAGGAGTTGACATGCCTTGTACATGGTAATTACCACTAATCACTTTCCTAATCTGTGCCACTAATACACAAACATCAACTCAATAAGTATTAAATAATTCACTTTGGCCGCGTTAAAGCTATTATAATGTAACATGTCATCTCGCCGCTTGAAATAAAAGTAATTTACTTTGAATTTTCGCAACGAGTGCCCGCTAATGTGGCCGGGAATAGAGGGAAATAATTAATGTTTCGTGGCATCATTATTTTGTGGCAAATGCGCGCGTGTGCGTGCGGGGAGGAGATGTCGCTGCGCAGGCGCAGGCCCCGCCCCCCGCGGCTAATTGCGCCAATCTGCGGGGCGCGTCTCACGCACACACGCATTTTTACAGACGCACACAAACACGCAGGGACACACACACGGACAATTGACAAGTAAGACGTACAGCGCATTAGGGAAAATGCACGCACAGATTTTTTGCGGCGCTCATTCATCGCTAAATTGCAAAAGAAATTAATGTAGTCACCGCGTAATGAGCGGCTAGAAACCTGTCATTATCTCTCACGTGTAATAAAACAACAGAGGGAGCCATATCTCTACGTTGCTTGATTAAAAAAAATTGAAAACCTTCGCACAATAACCACTTATTTACCGATGCAACGGGCACACTTTTTTTGCAAATGATTTTTGATTCGCCTGATGACATTGCTCTGCTCTTTAGCACAAGGCACATTTTGGTGAAACTTTTAATGTCATACAGACTATTCTTATTTATGACATTAAATAACTATCTACCTAGGTAAGTAAAGTATCTACCTAGATAGAGGATCAACACACTGCTTATTTCATTTACCTACAAGGTAGATAGGTATAAGGTCCTTCATTTTCCAATATTGTCTTCATATGTGTAAGTTGATGTTGTACCTATAATAAATCTGTATTATAGGCATGCGAACATAATATGTAGATTGAACATATTATCTACCTAATTAGTAAATTAGACAAACAAGTGTATTGATTTCTTGGTTTGTCCTTCAATCACGCAGCAATGGAGCAACGGATCGACGTAATTTTTTGCATGGGCATAGTTGAGAACTTCGAGAGTTCTTGAGGCTACTTTTAAGCTATTGCATAGCTTCTATCGCGGGACAGCGTGGAGACCGAATCCAGAAATTCCGTAACGAAAATAACCTGACACGGGACTCCTCTACGGTGAGCCGCTAGATGGCGTTGATAAAAAATGCTATGCAAATGCTTTACCGCGGCAGTCCCCGAGTGCCATACGTCTTTTTTTTTTATTCCGGAAAAACAGAAGAAAACCTACGATAAAGTCGCGGGCATATGGTTGTAAATAATAAGTAAGACAATCTTTTATCTCAGTTATGATCTGTTTAAGATGTCAAAAATAGCTATTATTCACTAAGTAAGTCTTTATCATTTGACAATGAAATTGTTTTGTGAGTATATACCTAACTCATCCTTAGTAGAAATCACTGCATTTAAATTCCTAGTAGAAATCATTGGGTAGAGTCTGCAAACATATCTCCCATATTCGCCAGACGAAATAAAAGGAGTGAGGGAAACAATAAGACTAATGGGTCCGCGAAGTCGTACCTGCGGGAGAGGTGTGTAAGGTGTGTGAGGTGTGTGAGGTGTGTGAGACGAGAGAGCGACGGCCGGTAGAGCACATTTGAGCAAAAGGAATGTTTACTCAATTTAATTGGTATAGTGATCAAGCCGCCACTTTCATATTCATTTACTTCACCAGACTGAGTAATTGGAAAAAATCTAGCCTGTTAAGGGATTGGACGCAAAAAGACAAGGATGCCCAACCAGTTGGCAGATGGACGGCCAGGGCTGCCATGTGGCTTGTTTTTTCCCGGACAAGTCTCCGCTTAAAACAGTGTGATGTCTGCTTGTGTAGTCAACATTATATTCTATTGTTTGCTCTACTCGTACCTATCCTACTAGTAATTCAGTTTTAAAATAAATAAACAATTTTCATGGACTACAAAATGCAGAATACACGACACAAAGAATAGACTCAAGCCATAACACAGTCTACTTACGGAATCAGATAGTATTCAGAGAGTAAAACATTATTAGGTACTAGCCGCGAGTTCGTACGCGTGGATTTAGTTTTTAAAATCCCGCGGGAACTCTTTGATTTTCCGGGATAAAAGTAGCCTATGTTACTTTCCAGGTCCTCAACTATACCCATGCAAAAAATCACGTCGATCCGGAGCTCTGTTGCAGCGTTATTGAAGGACAAACGGAAAAAACCAACATACAAACACACTTTCACATTTATAATATTAGTAAGGATCGAGATCAAAATATTTTCGAAAAACATTATAACCTGCAGAATTTTATAAGAAAGAAGAAAGGAAACTTAGGGAAACCTTACTACAAATAAAGCCTTATGGATGAAATTAGAGAATAACGCTTTTTAAGGGAAAAGCGAAAATGACGTGAGGCGCATATTTCAGTTTATCCAGACAGGATGATTTTAGTTTTTTCGATGTGTGTGTGTGTATGATGTGAACTGAATGTAGCTAGTAGCGTCGGCTCTTACGCCTTTTGCGGCTTACGTTGTGGCACGATCGTCGATCACCTCAAAAGCATTTAATATGTCCTGGTGAAGCAAGAGCAATGGTTACCCTACCTAAGGCTAGAATTTATTGATACACCCAGAACTCATAACGCGAGGAGTCAAGAGAATGTGGTTTGGCTTCACATTCCTACATGTTATACCTACTTAGAACATACCAGGAGACAACCAAGGCTTTATTTGCATGAAACATGATGGGTAGGCAGGTAAGGACAACAGATTAGTTAGTAAGTATAAGGATTTTGACAAAACAAGGTAAATCTCCCTTTGCACAGATTTGCTTTTTGGATATGACCCTTGTTACATTGCGAAGAAGAATAAGATTAGGTACTGAACTGCTGACCTGACGTCCAGTATGTAATAGAGATTGAAGAGGTAACTATGTAATGGAGATTGAAGAGGTGCATGGCACAGAAGAAAAAGTTAACTGAATTGCTGTCCTGACGTACCTACAAATGTAGTAAAGAAAAAGAGGTAGGTACATGGAGACGAAGAAAAAGATAACTGAACTGCTGACCTGACGTCCAGTACAGTATGTAATGGAGATTGAAGAGGTACGTGGCAAAGAACAAAAAGATGACTGAACCGCTGATCTGACGTACAGATATAATGGAGAAAAAGAGGTACATGGAGATGAAGAAAAAGGTAACTGAACTGCTGACCTGACGTTCAGTATGTAATGGAGATTGAAGAAATACACAGCGAAGAAGAATAATATAACTGAACTGCTGACCTGACGTTCAGTATGTAATGGAGATTGAAGAGGTACATGGCCAAGAAGAAAAAGTTAACTGAACCGCTGATCTGACATACAGACATAATGGAGAAAAAGAGGTACAAGGAGATGAAGAAAAAGATAACGGAACTGCTGACCTGATGTTCACTATGTAATAGAGATTGAAGAGGTAACTAGCGTTAGGGAGGCGCCTAACTTTCGGAAGGTATTTCTAATTTCAATATAACTAGGTTTACCTACATTAAATGAGCTTAGATAGTATTTCACGTTCCAAGAACTCCACAGTGTAGTCGTGAATCTCGTTCGCCGTGTGATAAATAATTTTATCCGCGCCATCAATCGCGTCACCAAACTACAAATTATTGGATGAGCGTCAAATCGAGAGCCCTGTATCAAGTTACAACTGAGCCATTACTAAGTAGAGATATTTTTCAAATTAAAATTGCGTGCCCAACTTCTAAAATTTCCATTAATATCGGTATCAATTAAAAATTTTAGACTGGGACATGAAATGCAGCTCGAGGTAGCCAGATTTATTGAAATGGCTACTTATTTTAATTTTTGAAGGGTCAATGACTCTACCGCAACTTTAAAAAATCAGAAAAAAATATTACGTTCATACAAATAAGTAAATAGTAAATACTTATTTTGTCTTTAAATATTAAGATCAAGATCAGAAATACGACATTACCTACTGTGGCTGTGTTAGGATTTCTTGTACTTAGATATACAAGCTATAACATTAAAAAAAACACATCACAGTCATTACCTTTGGAATCTTATTCCCATCTTTAAATAATATTTTTTATGAACCACTGGCACCCAAGGTGCTGGAGTGGCGACTTCGTCCCGGGAAGCGCAGTTGGCAGACCCCTCACTAGGTGGACAACGACATCAAACAAGTCGCAGGGAGCCGCTGGATTCAGGCGGCGCAAGACCGAGGCCTGTGGAATTCCATGCAAGATACCTTTGTCCAGCAGTGGACGTCTATCGGTTGATATAGAAGAACAAGTATAAAGAAAGTTAAAACGATTATGCGGCGGTCGCGAGGTAGAGAGCGCGATCCCGCTCGTAAAATGTTAAGTGAAAACGATCCGCGTTGTCATCGCTGCGAGTTTATACTTTACGCACCTCAGTCAACTTAAAAATATGTTTTATTACCTTTTTCAACGGCCTCAAAGAGGACAGCACAAAGCGCACATAAATAAAACAACAAAACCTCTCGGAAGCGTTAAGTGAAATTCAATAGAGTTTTCAAACGAGAACAGTTCTTTCCAGTTTTCAGTGGCGTAAATGAACAACGCGTAAGGAGATGGGGATCAATGTTTTACGTAATTTTATAGTAGGTACCCGATCGAGTCGGCCGTCGACAAATGAATTTACCAAATTTAGATATAATCACAAGCGACAAGAAGCCGCGTCCTGGGTACGGACATAACACGATAAGAGACTGGGCTTACAAACAAGCTAAAATTTTTGTTGGGCGAGCGCGGACATAAAGTATGGGGCATTACTGCTGTGAACGCGACGAAATCGATTCCGAGTTCCGATTCCACGAAGTGACACAGTTTCTTAAGTGTCACATCACTACCGACGCACCGCTTAATAAATTAAAGAGCATAGGGCACATGCCAATCTAGCCTTTAAGGACCGAGCTGTGGACGGTGTTTCGTCCGTGTTCGGATGAGTAGTTAATTTATAAAAAAGAGCCACCTGTCTCCACGAAAAACTTTATAGCGGCCATAAAATTTAAACCTCAAAAGACAAAAACGAAAAGTACGGAGCGATTTTTTCTTTTACGGCCGAGGCCCATTTTAGATCGTGTTTACCTAAGCTGTCACCTCACAGAATGGCGATTTTGACTGGCCGAATGCCGGTGAATTAATTGTGGAGTTTTTGGGAGATATCGTCTGATGCACGATAAGGTTTGGCGGATGGCTGCCGTCCCATACCGGTCCGCAATTCGGCTTTAATGCTGACAGTTTCCTCCGCGCTTTTAGCATACTTAATTGTTATGACTCTCAACTTCTGCTGAGTTTCTCTGTGTTGCTCTCAATTGATGTTATTTATGATTCTACGAATAGGCTATTTTTACTCCTAAATTAGACAAAAAAGACATCATGTTTTATTAACAATTAAATTCTTCAAAATTACTCAATTTACTAGATTTATTGTTGCACGTCACGCTACTAGTTTGAAAGTTATCCGTTATGCGAATTAACGTAGAAAAATGTGGGATAGTGCCTACGAACAAATTAAGTTGGTACCGTTTTAAATTAAATCTCCGCAAGCATAGATTAATCTATGCCTCCAAGCTTTAAGATTTCAAAAGCAACAAATACCATAAATACAATCCCTTAATAAGAAAATCATAACTCAAAATCACTTATTTCATGTAGGCCCGTGGCTCTTATGGTACGTCAAGAGTCAAGACTCTATCACCGGTTCGGAATGCAGATCCTGCTGAGAAGAGCCAGCAAGAAACTCAACAGTTGCTTTTTTCAGGATTGCTTATATACACATTTGCACTTTAGTTGTGGCGCATGGTACCAATTATGACCGTAATAATTTCATAATACATATTGGAGACCTACCGTTCAACCTGTGTTAGCTGCTTGGCGCTGCAGGGTGAGCATGGACAGAGGTCATATTATCCACGGGGAAAGGATAAAATGTTTTTTTCCTCGCTCAGTTTTATCCATCCGTCGAGCATGGGCAAAACGGTGGAAATAATTATAGGACTCACTATTAATCCAATCAAAGAAAATACCTAGAACGACATGATTTCTATCATAATAATTTAAAAAAATATATAATTTTAATCAGTAAGTAGATAACCAAAACAAAACTTAAACTAATCTACTGTTAACTACAATAAATGTAAAGAGAAGCGCCAAATTGAGTCGTTTAAACTTAGTTCATCCCAAATCAAAATAATATTAAAAGTCAGAAAGCGTAGGTCGAATGCGACGAATATAGGCCAAGTGACCATTGTGTACGAGGCTCTTAACTGTCACCCGTACCACACCGCAGCAGGGACATTTCAATCAATCAGTAGTAGGGAATTCAATCCCGCTTGAATTTTGCTGGATCAGTGATGCGGGATCATCCACGCGCATTCCACGCGGGATCCGCGGGACTGACGGGACTGAAAGTTTGCGACTACTGACCGCCAATTTCATGCGCAATAATCAATAGGCACCTATACGAGTACCTATAGCTATATGTGGAAATCCTACTTCCTACTATCTTACTAATATTATAAATGCGAAAGTGTTTGTTAGTTGGTTTGTTCTTCAATCACGCTACAAACACGGAACAGAGTAACGGATCGACGTGATTTTTTGCATGTATTTAGTTGAGGACCTGGAGAGTGACATACACTAGTTCCTGCAGGATTTTAAAAACTAAATCCACGCGGACGAAGTCGCGGGCATCAGCTAGTTTTTTTATAAACAGCTTTAGACAATAAGAGCAACTAAATAGTGAAAAGTAAAATAAATCTCTTTGGTCTTTGTTGCATAGACGAGACAAAGAGCTAGTAGAAAATAGTAAGAAGAACTTACCGTGAGAGCCGACCGCCGGCGAGTAAGGGGCGTGCATCTGCTGGTGGTAGTAGCGGGCGCGACTGTGGTGGCCGCCCTCCAGCGGCGAGTGGAAGAAGCCGTCGCCGTTGGTCTCGCCGACGTCGCCGCCGGCCGGGCTGCCGTTGACGCGGCTGTCGTACCAGCGCTGCTGCAGCGCGCCGCCCGCCCCCGCGCCCGCTCCGCCCTCGCTCATGTCCATGACCGCCGCTCCGACCTCACAAACCATGCATCGCTTTTTACGCACGCACTTTAAGTCCGCACCCCTATCCGCATTTCAAGAGTCAAGCGATGAGGAGCAGCGAGCCGACAACGCCGCAGTACCGTCGACCCAGTCACTGAGTGCCGGCCGGGAGGCTTGACATCGCGGGGCGACCTCACACGCGCGACACTCCACCGATCCGTACCCGTATCTGCAAAGACGGACAGCGTTTAGGTGCCAGTTTACGTTTATCATTTTTAAAATAGAATAGAATAGAATTATTTTTTATTCAAATAAACTTTTACAAAGTGCTTTCGAATCGTCAAATGTATCTGGTTCGGATACCACTCTCTCCCACATTCTAATAAATTCAATTATTGTAAGAATCTCAGTATGTTTTTGACCTAAGTGAAAATGAAAAAAAATAATGAAAATATTCTTTATTGTACACCAAAGGATAGCTTACATGGCTAATAGATACATAACAAACACATAGTACAATAGACGACCTTATCGCTAAAAAGCGATATCTTCCAGGCAACCCATGGTAAAAGAAGGAGTTGTAAACAAAACAAAATCGAAAAATACAAGAAAACAAATGCCATTAGAAACTGATAGTAACAAAATTTCACAAAATATACCTAAGTGGTTCATTACTCTACTTGTAACATAGACTTCTAAAAGCAAAACCCCTCCTTTACCGCAGTCGGGTAATAAAACCCGACACGTGTCTGCGTACGCGCGGGCACCATTTGCAACATCAAAGAAAAAAAAAAATCAGTAAAAATAAATAATAAGTCGGTATTATGTCAAAAAAGAGACAATCAATTAAGATAAAAATGGTGTGCTATCAAAAGACGTCCGTGATATCGATATACGCTCCCAATTTGATTAACTGATATACCAAACAACACTTGATACGGCTGCGATAACCAGCAGCCGCGCATTAAGCGTTGTTAGCCAACCGAGCACTGATTTTTATTACTACCATACTCACTAAACATATCTCTACATTGAATCATAGACACGAATTTTATTTTACACATTTTTTTAATAATAAAGTGTGTTTGTTTGTTGGTTTGTCCTTCAATCCCGCTGCAACAAAGCTACGGATCGACGTAATTTTTTGCATGGATATAGTTGAGGACCTGGAGAGTGGCATAGGCTACTTTTATCCCGGAAAATCAAACAATTCCCGCGGGATTTTAAAACTAAATCCACGCGAACGAAGTCGCGGGCATCAGCTAGTTTTTTAGGACATTGAAAGCTTTAGACAATAAGAGCAGAGGGTAGGGACCAATAGAAATATGTAAATCTTTATGTCAATAAATAAATTCTTATTCTTATTCTTATTCTTAAACTAAATAGTGAAAAATAAAATTAATCTTTTTGGTCTTTGTTGCATAGACGAGACAAAGAGTTCTAATAAATATCGATGCCTATAATACATAAGTACGCCCTTATATGCCAAAAACAGCCCCCACTTAGCTAATGAAAATAAACACAAAGTTTCAAAGTTTTTTTTTTAATTTATAAATATGTAAAAAGAAAATTCCCGATTTATTCATTATCCAACCAGCTACGAAATATGAAAAATACTTCGTCTTTTCGTAACCGGTTATTAATCAAGAATATTTTATCCGGGTTCGTAACTGTTTCGTAACCGGCTACGAAATAAGATTATTTGTTCTAGAGGCCGTTTCGCACGACATCACTGTCTCTAGCAATAAACCAAATCTCTGATACACTTATTCACATTCTATTTAAATAAAGGCACATTCTTTGTAACAGCGTGTCATGTATAGAATACCCAGAATACCTTATATTAAGACTGTATTCTCTGAAATATCGCGTAGTATGTGTACTGGGACGCCTCGCGAATAAATAACCATTTATTTATTCAACTTCTTGTATCTATACCTAAGCTGGGTTGTCCATCGAAGAATTTGTTACATTTTATAAATTGTTGTTTAGTTCCCATTGTTAATGTTATATAACAAATTATCTATAAGTTAGTATAATGTAGTCACTTCATGCATTGGACTTTAAAAAAAACTTATAAATAAGTGTAAAATGCCAATCAATCCTACCATCTAATTAAATGTGTTATATAGAAATAGTGCAAAAATATTTTAGACTTTCATCTTTTTTCAACTGCAAGCATTCCAGAGTTAACAATGCTTTTTATTAAAGACTTAAGAAGTTTTCAATGTCTACTTTTAAATTTTTGGAACATAAAAAAAATTATCATCACAGAACTAATGAAAATAAATTTAAACAGGTTTTTTCTTATGGCCGATTTCACTGACGTGAAAATAAGTCTTATACGAGCGTTGATATTTTGACAGATTTTCAGTACAAAAACTGTCAAAACGCGCAACTAATTTCTCGGTTAAACGTCACTAGACGTTGGTGAAATCGGCACTAAGGCCGAAATCGAATCTATAAACCGGACTCTCATTCAGCTCAAACTCAAGACAGTTAAAATGAGACAGATTTATGTCAGAACATATTTGTGTCTCGTTTTAACCTCTATCTTAAGTCTGAGCTGAGTTAGAGTACGCTCTATTATAGAGCGTACTCTAACTCTATAATAGATCTATAATAGATCTCGGCATTAGAGGCGTAAAATCGACATTTGAAAACCATTCAAAAATATTTAAAAAAAAAAAATATTTACCTACTTAAATATATTACCGTATCCGCCTGATAATTGTAAAATTAAACGATTACTGGCACTTACGCTCACCTCTATTAATTTATTTGTCTTAAGATAAGATAAGCCAGAAATCCGATTCGATAAAATCTACTTATAGATTGTATCGAAGCTAATGTCCAAATTAATACGGCACGATACGTAATGAACGATTCAAATCACTGCCAATTCAACTACTTATTCTAAATCCCTTGCAAAATACACTTCAATATATTTCACTCACGAAATACTACATCTACTCTTTTCCTGAATTTCTTAAAGTAATCTATTTATGCCGTTAACGTAACGTGACCCTACATGCTTCTTTTTTGTGTAATTTAAATACAATTTTAATGACAAACTGTAAGACTGCCATGCAATGTAAGATCTCGATTCCGTTCTATCGAGATATATTTTTGTGCACATATCAAACTATGAAGATACAGTAAGTAGTACAGTAGCTTAGACCATTCAAGGTAGGTGCCTACTAGATAACAGTCAAGTGTATTGTACATTAACGTAACAATATTCAACGATAAAACAAAATGGGATCATTATAAATAGCTCTTGTGGCTGGAACTATACAAGTGTGTGTGGAACTTCAAAACTGTGATGAATTTTGTAGTTCTATATCTTCGTTTTCTTTTTCATGATCATCTGATCAAAACATTGTAAAAAAGGCGTTTTGATAAAACTTTAGTTTTCGATAAGTTGAGCAAGTAAATATTAAAATTAAATCTCAGCTACCGGAATTTGATTAAGATGGGGATTAGATCTGTGATCTAGATTCTAGATCAGTGATCAACATTCACGAAATCATTAAACAAATTAAAATTAGAAACAGGTTTTAATACCTAATATTACATAATATAAATATGCAAACGTTGAATGCGTGCTTGAGTCTGCCAATCCACACTTGGTCCGTGTGGTACAATAATGGCCTAAACCTTTCTTATTCAATACAAGTGCCCAGTAAAGTGGACCAGCGATATGTACAAATAAATGAATGAAAGAATGAATATATTCATAAATCAGGCAAAAATGCAGTATTTGGGTAACATTCATTCTGCTAGACTGAATGAAACAATTGGATATGACAAAAATTTTTGTATTTTTTATATACTTAAAATAAAGGTTTTGAATAGGTATTATAACACAATGTCATTTTTTTTAAATATCTTAACTATTCTCAAAATTAGAGCTTTTAAATTTCCTGAAAAAAAGAGTGCTATCGCAATATGCCGTCACGATTCAGTAGCTCCACACAAAATTTCGTTTTAGAAAGAGATGGATACAGTCGCCTTAAAACAGCTTATAAATTATTTGTTTTTTGACCAATTTATTTTCTATTTTTACTAATGTTATTCTTACATTTTCGATTGTAATTAATGAATATCCGCATATTTTATCATCAGTCAAATACGCACCCAATCTTCGCACTAGGCGAGTTGTTGTTAACTTCTTAAATATCCCTTTTTTTTATTCGATGACAAGTTAGTCCCTGACTACGATCTCACCTGATGGTAAGTGACGATGCAGTCTAAGATAGCAGCGGGCTAACTTGGAAGGGGAATGGCAGTTTACATACAACCAGAAACTTAATCTGTTTCTACACGCCATCGTGCCGTAACGTTAAACCGCTTGGCGGGAACGTCTTTGACGATAGGGTGGTAACTAGCAAAGCCTATCCTTTAAGTGGCAGTGTTTATACAAGAGCTGAATACAAAATAGATGCTCACCAATGCGTTAAACCGGTAGGTCGTATAAGCATATCACAACCACTGAAGCCGCTATCTGACCATCGACTGAAAAAATCAATTCGCAGATAATAAAAAGAAATCACATATTTATCGCAAATTGCGTCCATTTCGTATGATTTCCTACTTATGTCGATCGATAAGGTGATAAGTAAGCGAGAAATATCTTCTGTACCTACCTACCTAATACCATTTTTTTATATAATATAATTACTTGCGTTGAAAGTATTTATTATAATACATACATGTATCTACCTACATACATATTAATTACAAGTGATTATTAAAAAAACTTTTCAAAGTGATCGATCATTTTATTAACCGACTGTAAAAAGGGGACAGATTTTTTGTAGGTACATATTTTCAATACATAATTACCTAATTTTCTTTTTCTTCAATTCAATATTTATTCGTCATTCTAGAGTCTACACAAAAACTTCTAGAATCATTAGTCTATGTCATGTAGGGGAGAAGTGGCATGAAAGAGCCAGGTTTTGAAAGAGCCACTTGCAATATTTTAGTAGTTAATGAACGAATTTGGTTGGTAATTTTATTTTTAAGTGGCAATACTGATTGCCCATCACCCACAAACATTTGACAGTCCACCGAAAACAACGTACACCGGCACATGGAGTCAAAGTTTTTGGCTGTAAAAAGTAAGTATTTTGTTTCATTTAACTTGTTTTTTGGTATTTTATTGTAAACAAATACAGGCAAATGGATTTTAGATTGAGTTTGTGTATATATTTGGCCATTCAACTGTGTAAAAACTGAGTTGAAAAAGTTTTGATATTGTTGTTATTTTAAAGTTTATATTTTTTTAAAGAATAAGTCATGAAAGAGCTGGGTGAATGGGCCTTAAAAGAGCTGCCTCTTTCATAACCGGCTCTTTCATAACCCTGCATTTGAATTTTGGTAATAAAATAAAATAATAATAAATATCTATAAATATGCATTTTTTTCATATATTATTAAATTATTTGCTTCAGATATTGCATTATGGAAAAGCCAAATCCATAAAAATGAAAAAAACCCAAAAAATCGGTAACTATTTTTCAAGTTTGGCAACTTGTAAAGGAAGCATATCTGTCATAGGGAATTTACCCCTTAAATTCTAATAAATTCAATGAAGACGAATTTTATCTTCATATGCCATCTGTCACAGTCTAATGAAGGTATTGAAGTGAACTTGGATAAGGAAAATATTGAAATTAACTTAAGATCAACACTTCCGCCTACTACAAAACCATTTGAAGCTCACGAAGAAAATGAGGTTGTAACAGACCAGATTATCAGACCATCTCCCCATTTAACCTCTACCACTACGGTTACGATTCCGAGTACTTTTTCTTTCTTTGTTTAATTTTAAAGATTTTTATTAATCACACTTCACGTCACACTAAAGGTGAAAGTTTGTATATGTGTGTGGTGTGTGTTTGTTGTGTGTGTGTGTGTGTGTGTGTGTGTGTGTGTTTTTATTTGTTATAAATAAAATAAAATATATATATTAGCGTGAAAATCGCTATATAAAAATACTAGATATATATATAAAATAAATTATACACTGGATTAATAATTGGGCTACTTTTTATCCCAGAAAATTAAAGAGTTTCCGCGGGAATCCAAAAACCTTAATCCACGCGGACGAAGTCGTAGGCATCATCCACTAAAAAATAATCTAATCTGAATAATATGTTAAGATTAACGCGTTTGTTAAAATTACTTAAAATTAATGACGGAATTAAAAATTGTTTAAAAATATCATTAATTTTTAAAAAGGATTTGAAGGGATCGCCTTTTTGATTTTTTTTTAATAGTGCAATTATTATTATTTTATATAATTTTCACAATTACACTTTATAATACAGACTGGCTCTTTCATAAATGTTAGTAGCTCTTTCAATACCGAAATGTTATGAAAGAGCCGAAAGACACATTTTTTTAAAATGAATATTTCGTTGATTTTTTCATAGTGTTTAAGATTTTTTCACATGAAATTACCTAGTTTAATAAATGAATAATAATTTAAGAGAAAAAAATCATCATTTCTTTCATTAAAAGTGTATTTTTTTGAGTCGTTTAGTAAACTGGCTCTTTCATGCCACTTCTCCCCTAATAACGGCTTATATAAATTATATTTTATTTTTTTATATTTACGAAATGGAATTATAATGTTAACAACAGATGATATTGATTATTATCAAATTTTGTATTAATAATATTATATGTATTTCTATTGCTTAACAACAAATAATAAAAAATGTAAGTTAAAAATTAAAGGTGGTCTTCATACCATAAAGTTTTGTTTCGAACCTAACATAGCTGCTGTTAAATCTTTTATGGTGGTACGGAACCTACTCGCGTTTGGCCATTTTTTAGTTTGTTTATGAAAAGATTTTCTGTAATACCATTCTCAGTTAATGAGGTGTAGGTAGGTTTATATGTAAATGTTCCACGTGGAGCTTAGTAACCTTGTACAGTTCCTTGCACCCATATCGATCACCTAGCTAGTAGGTAAGCTGTGGATCAATTGCAGAACCAGTTAGGATCCGAGTAAATTGAGGTGTTAACGGTAAATTGTTATATTACAGGAGATGCAGTGTCCAAGAAAATGAACTCTACCTCATTGGCGTACTAATATCATAAATACACACACACACACACACACACACACACACACACACACACACACACACACATGCACACGCACACGCACACACACACACACACACACACAAATTGCCGTTTTTGAGTTTTAACCAGATTAACGAACAGCAATTGATTGATCATTTAAATATACTAAATACATAATATATTATATAGACTAGCTTAACTAACGTTCTTGTAATATTGAAATTGTTTATAAATTTTATTGTACCTACCTACCTCAATATATTTCGAACTCCAAATAGGTAACTAAATATGATTTATTCATATGTGCCTGCACCTACAAGATCTTTTGAATTGTCATACACAATTTATTTATAAGCTAAATCTTATGGTCATTTTGTTTACCTTAGTAAATTCAATAACTATACCTGAAGACAAATTTATAAGGTATCAACATCTAAGTAAGTAAGTGTTCACCTACTGAATTTTTAATATTTAATATTATCAAAAATTGGGGAACCGGCGGAAATTGCTCGAACAATTTTTAACATTTATGAGGTACTTATATTCGAACATACAATTTTCAGTTTTTTTTATTTTTAGCAAACGAACGAGCAGGCAGGCAGGGTCACCCTATGTTAAGTGATTACCGCCGCCCATGAACATTTGTAGCACCTGAGGCACTAACAACGCGTTGCCGGCTTTTCAGGAATTTATTGGTCCGCCCCTTGAATGTAGTGGGAGCTCTGTCGCAGAAAGTTGGTTCCACATATTATTATACATCAAAAAAACTTAGGTAGATATGTGTTTAGAGTTATCTTCGTCAACATTAGAGAGGCAAGATAGAATAGAACAGTTTTTAATTCAAATAAACTTTTACAAAGTGCTTTCAAAACGGAAAGTCAAACATCACACCAAACTTAAAAATCTATAATCCCGTCGTACCTATAATCATAATCTTATGAAACATGAGCTCATTTTTTTGTAACTCCAATTAAAATTGAAAAATTAATGAATAAACTTTTACGACACAGTAGCATTTCAATACACGGACAACCGCAGTATTTCACGAAACACCAATAACCACACCATCAATCGAACATCACAAACAAGTTATAACAAACATGATGTTACACCCGGACGGTTATCAGTACTTATTAAGATTAGACTAACTCCCAATTAAGATAATTGATTCCTCCGCCGACGGTTAGGCCCAAAAAAAATGTCCGACACAATCTCGTATACTTTTATCGGATACGACGTTGTGCGTCTCTGTCTTTACGGAAAGGTCTTTTATAAAATATGTACTTTTATTTTGTTTATATATTTTTTAACTAGCCTTTTCCAGCGGCTTCACTCATGTTAAGTTTGATTTTCGAAACCCTTATTTTTTCCCCTTAGCGGTTGAATTTTCAAAAGTCTTTACTTAACGTGTATACTTACGTCATAAGTAAAATTTTTTGTTATGCGATAGTCTTGACGGCAAGCAATGATTGAAAGTATAATGAGGTCTAGGACGTTTGAGCGCGCTTGCCTAGAAAATGGCCTCTTGCCTTAAAGGTAAAATAGCTATCTGTATGCCAAATTTCAGATCCATCCAGTGATTTGAGCTGTACGTTGATACGTTCAGTCAGTCAGTCACCTTCGCCTTTAATATATTTAGACATCGTAGCGGAGTAAATTTTAACTAAAGAATGATGTTCTGACAGATTGGCAACACACAACTTGTCATATACATTTTTAGCCATGGTGAGATGGACTCTTAAAGATTTAAATTCATCAAAAGCATATTAATGTGTATAAACTGTTTTTAAATATTTCCCTCACAAAAGGTGTTCTTTTGAATTCTTACAGTTACATGACTAAACCTTTAATTTATAACGAAAGTGACTGTTATCTAATCTATGCTTATAACTTCCTTCTGTCTTGCTTCTGTCGTTCATGTTGATCGATTTATTATTTTATTGTTTTAATTATTTATTAACTGTACTAAGTATGTAAGTTACTTTAAATAATAAAAGCTTGTGCGTGGAATAAAATTAAAAGCAACCATAAGAGGAACAACAAAAAAAAAATTCGGTAGGTCATTAACTTTTAAATTACCTAAATGAGTCGAGGTTATTATTTTCAATTTTTTGACCATAAGAGAAAAATAATAATTAGACACAACAAAGAAAAAATATTCATTAATTTGTGTTTTAAAAATACTCAATTCATAAATAATTACAAAAACTTATTAATATAAACGCAAAAGTGTGTGTTATTTAACCGACTGTGCGACGCAAAGGAGGCTAATGTGTTTATTGTTGTTGTTGTACAAAGCAACGGATTAACGTAATTTTATGCATGGGTATAGTTGAGGAACGGGAGAGTGACATAGGCTACATTTTATCCGGAAAATCAAAGAGTTCCCGCGGGATTTTAAAAACTAATTCCACGCGATCAAAACCGCGGGCACCAACTAGTAATTAATAATAAAGCTAAAAATTAAAAAGGGTATCCATACAATAAACTTTTGTTTTTACTCGATCTTTAATAAAACTTTATTAAAAAAATATATGTTATAGAGTAGGTACACACCTTATAGAGTAGCTATTAAAACTGTAACCACAAATAACAGCATTTTAATGCTTACATCTCGGAACAAAGAAGATTATAGGAAAGCTCTCTAAAACTATAATGTGTCAAAAAGATAACTAACGACCTTATTTTAATATTTATTTTGTCATAAGGTTCCGTAGGTAGGTACGTTTTATTTATTTTCAGTTTTTTTAAGAAAATAAATGAAAAAGAAGAAGGCAGAAGGAAGGAGTTAGACGAGGGTTAGTTTATTGTTTGTTTTATCACTTTTACCAAAGACAGTCGTTAATTATTCATAATAACCGATAAAAGTGATAAATTTCATCATATTTATCACTTTTACCAAATCATGAGAAAATTATTAATAATTACCGAAAATTGTTAATAATTTTCACATTTATCACATTTACCGTAACATATAATTATGTTACAATATATATAGAGAGTATATGTTTGAGAATATAAATTGTCAAAAATGCTGCAATTAAATGTGGCGTTTGGAGATATTTTTTAGCGCGTCTTCTTTTTTAACCTTTTTCTTTAGTTTAATTTTTATATATTACTATATATGTACTTTTACTATAAATTATTACTGAACCCTAACCCGCTATAAGCCGCTTCAAACTTAATCTCGGAGTAGAATGGGCCCACTTATTTCACTTCGTATCCGAGTCCCAAACTCCCAACGTTAAATTGATAGGGTTTGATCGATGCATTCCAAAACGAGAAGATTCAATAAATTATTATTAAAACGCCTAACACGTTTGAAGCAAAATCGATTGCTTATCTAACAGTTTATTATATTATTCATTCGATAATAATAATTTGTAGTATGTAATATAAAAAACGAAATAGCTGTTTAACGAGCGATCCAGTTTTACAGATTTTGTCGCGCCCATCATTTCCTTGTCTCTATTATTTTCACATAAAATCGTTTAGCTATTAAAATTATTGTTTTTTAATCGAATTAAATATAAATGGAAAAGGTGACTGACTGACTGACTGACTGACTGATCTATTAACGCACAGCTCAAATCACTAGAAGGATCGTGCTAAAAGGCATTCAAATAATTACTTTTTACAAAAAATTGAACCGACGACGACAGAAGCAACTAAAAAGGGAAAAATAAAATTTAAATCTTTTTAGTTTTACTAACTAAGCTCCTAAACTAATGTATAAAACTAATTTTGAGTCGGCGACAAACTATTTTAAAAGCATAACCAAGTGCTTTATTTTTTTAATAGCAGATTGCTTAAATGCGAATTATTTTTGGCTGCAAGATAGCTTTTAGAAGACCAGAGACTATTAAGAAATTATAAATTCCCAAATGGCCCCCGCCGGGAATCGAACCCGAGACCTACCACTTATAGGTACATAAGACCATACTATGTTATTATAAGTAGATAAGTTCTTAAGTCCAAAAAAATAAGTGATATGTAAATAAAGGCCTATTAAATATAAGTTCTTATTTCTACTTATTTTTACGGGGTAAGAAACTAACAATATATTTTAATTTATACCTAACAGGTACTTAACATTAATTAGGTATGTTTGTAGGTAGTACAAGATGTTTACAGTTATCTATCATCAAATTTGCAAATATGTCACCTATATGTACCTAAACCTTAGTAAACTTAAGTCTATAGGTATGGGCATAAAATTCATGAATTTATTCATTAGATGTCATACAAGGCATAGATGTTTATCGTAGCAGGAGGTGTCAATTATTATGGTTCTATTGAATTCATCACTTTGCGTCTGATCCAATAACTATATGTTGCTGTGGCGCCCTTGACAGCTATTAATTTAGCACCAGAAAGATAAGAACATAGATACCTATAGGCACAAGTTACGAAGCCTATCTACCTTCTCAATTAAAAATACCATCGCGGTATAAAAGTTAATTTTTTCATTCACAGACACCTATCTATTGTCAGAATTAATGTATGTACTGTACAACTGAACCTTTTATTTTATACTAGTTGATGCCCGCGACTTCGTCCGCGTGGATTTAATTTTAAAAATACCGTGGGAACTTTTTGATTTTCCGGGGTAAAAATTAGCCTATGCCACTCCCTAGGTACCTCAACTATACCAATGCAAAAAATTATGTAGATTTATTGCCTCTTTACGGCGTGATTGAAGGACAAACCGACAAACAAACTCACTTTCGCATTTATAATATTAGTAAGGATTTGTATTCATTTATTTCTTATACTTATATTGTTTCTTTATGCTTAGCATCTGTTATACCTACCAACGAAATATGGTTAAAATCTGACCATTTGCTTTCTCAAAGCTACCTATGTTACAATTTTTTATTTTTTTGAATGATGGGCAAACAGGATATAGCTCCTACATATGTATGTCCGGCGGAAACGTGTACATACGTAACGCACACATATACAGCTTATCGAAGGTTAATCGATCGATGGCAGCGTTTGCGCATCTCGGACCGCATTCAAATTTCGAACGGCTGTCATGGCGACCGATCGCAACGTCCGAAACTGAATGACACGAAACACTGTGACACTGACATTGATTTGTTGATGCTTTTTATTTAACTGTAACACGGCTTTGAGTTCCTGGTACCCTCATGAGAGCAAAAAATCAGTACCTTGAAATTCTAGAAGAAAAAAAAAATATTTTTTCTGTATTTTAAAGTAAGTAAAAAACATTTTATACCTACCTTTATTTTTTCCTAGGTTTATGTTAAAAATATTTAAATACTTCTACTTTTAAATTAAATTAGATACAGGCGGGTATAGGTATAATTAATATAAGATAGATAGATACTTACATTCCTTACATTTTCCCAATAATTTTCTTAGAATATCTTTTAGCAATAAGTATGAGGTCACATGCAATCTAAGTAGAGAAGCATAAAAATTATGAGATTACATAAATTTTCCAAGCGGCGATTTCTTTTACAAGAAATAAATATAACAAATCAATTTTTAACCTTTGACAGGTGCTCGTTTATGTCTAATGTATGGGGGCTTTTTGAACTCAACTAAACATGACCTCTAGGTACTTTCTTCACTATTTACCTACCTAGCATGCATCTAGAAAATATAAAAAACCAACTTTATCTAGATATATTGTACGCTAATAGAGAAAAGTAAGATTTTTCTGCAGGGGACCTCAGAATGTAGTTTTTCTTTTTATAAGTAGGTAATATTATATTATTCACAAAATGTCTTATCTGATCTTTACAATGATCAACCACAAGGTCACGAAGTGGTTAAATAGTATTAATATCTAGCCTGAATTAGTTTATAAAACATATATTTTACCCTAATATAAAATATTGGTACTATTTCCTCAAAATGATAAAAAGAATAAACAAATAAATTATTGTCATAATAAACTAAATTTTATTTCATCATTTAAACAAAAAGTTAAGATATTATACCTAGTCATTTAATTATGGCAAATCATATTGCAGAATTTTAGTACCTACCTATAGTGTTCTTGCAGGACTTATATATAGGTACAATGTACATATAGCAAAACGTAAATATACGTTGTTTTATTCCATTTTTGTTGGTTCCTGACTAGAAAACTATTCTTAATTCAAGATGTTTCAAATCACATGGGCATATAACTGCTTATTTATGTATATAATACGTATATTTATGTAACATTTTATTTTATATATACCTTCCCACCTACGCATAATTTTATTATAGTAAAATTTATTCATCAAACGATATTGGATCAGATATCAACTAATTTACAAGCTTAATGACATGCAAACCATTCAAATCTGTAGAATAATTTTATAGTTATAATTTATCAATAAAAACTGACCTACCCATGTTGAAGTACTAATATACAATATACAAGTTACAACTTGTATTACATAGTAACGAAGATCATAAAAAACGCGGGAACGTTTAATCGCGTTCCGTTATAAAATCAACTAATACGTATCTAATTTTGAATCAGATTATTTTCTATAAGAAAATTAGATTTTCGCTAGAAATAATTATATGTATATACATAAAATTTATAGGAAAAAAATATATAGGTAATAAAAATAGGTAATAGGTGCCTATCAAGAGACTTCATTAAAAAATTTGTAATATTATATTTAAATTTCTGTAAAATATACTTAGGTATGTACATATGAATGAATATTTATTGTTTTGCACATCTGAATTATTTATGGATCTTATCTCATAATATATACCTACATCAATTTAATAATAGGTGCTACCTACTTACATTATAAAAATAAAAATTTTGGGCATAGATATGGCTTGCTCATTCTCATAATCAATAAATAATAATAAGTAAAAGTGGGTAAGTCCTAACAATTTAAACAATATGTACCTATGTTTATTTATATACAAGCATATTGTTTAAATGAGTTTTTTAACACTTAGTTAAGTTACAAAGAGACAATGACGCTACCGTATTCACATCCCGACGGTCAATTTTGTAGAGTTTGTTTATAACTCTATATTTTACACTGCAGAAATTTTATTCGATTTTATTTATGGTTATAATATAATTATTTACTATTATTGGGTATATTCCCAGTCCTGTTTTAGTTTTATTTTTTATACTTATATGTTAAAATTTAATCAGCTCTTGTCATTGAAAACCTTTCCTTATTAGATGTTGAACTCTTTGTTCAGAAACATAGAGTAGGCCCACTGTTTATAAGCTCTTAGTAAAATATATTTATGTATATTAAAAATATATAGCTTGGAGTCCCTTTAATACTATGTTATACTGACTCTACATGCGTAGAGACTTTAATGGTGGCATCTATTTTGCTCTTGTTTTCTCAGTAAAATTGAATACAGATAATATAGATAAATGAGGGTACCTTAAATGTCCTTGCGAGATAGTTATCACTGTAATATCGTTCACTATCACTAATAATCACTGAATAATCATAACGCACTGAAACCATACGCTCCATTCCGTTAAGTCCATTTTAGTAACGCAATATCACAGGTCACAATTCATAAATATCTTACTTGGTAGGAGATGTTGGGTTAGTGAGATGTAGATGTTTAGATAATGGTGTTTTGAATGGGAGTAGTTTGATAGTTCATTGCGCAGGCGCGGCGCGGCGATACAAGGCGACCGCACGTGAAGCAGCGTCGTTGGGACGCAACCCGACACTAAACCCGTCGTATGACTTTTTGTACAAACGCGCGCAATCGGCCGCCCTCGGCCGCGCTCGGCTCCACCGATCGCCGCTCGGAGGCATCCGCGGCGCCATTGGTGGAAATCTACGTCGGGCGGCCAACGAGGGCGTGACAGTGCTACGCGATGGGAGTGTTCTCTTTTTAAATTTTCTTTTTCTCTTTTTGGGCGGGCGTGCAGTGGTGTGCGTCAGTCGACGCGCTCGCGCCGCGAGTGATGGATGGCGGGAGAGGAACAATGGAGGCCACTTTTATTATATTTTCTAATGAATGACACTAGGCCGTCGGCTCAGCAATACCTACTTGAGATTAATTGCCAATAATTCACTGAATATGGGTTATGGGCTATAGTAATCTGGTTTCATGTAACGTTGAAGTAACGTTCGCTTGTATAAGAAGAAAAACTTTCCTGTTGAAGCCATTCAGGGTTGTTCAATGTTCATGCACTATAATAATTCTTTGTTAACGTTTGTTTGTAATACCTATTATTACCTCCCTATTTAAATAACATTGGAAAAATGTATATCAATTATGTATGTATTAACTATACCTACCTATCTGTAGGTAGATTTTTTTAAATAGATACCTACTAAGTATTGATCGCAGAAAATGTAGATTTAATGCAGTTCTACCTACCTACTAATTTTGATACATAAATATTTTCATATTATAATAATTAGGTACAATGGGAATCTGGGGAAGCGAGGCGTATTTGTTGTAATAATTTGTTAAGTAGGTTATATGCAGGTAGATAGATAGGTAGGTAGGTATATCTTAAGATCTAGCGGTTGGATTAGGTACCTACTACAATTAAACTATGATTGAAACTTCCTCTATAAAATCAAGTAGAAAAAACAGCAAAACAATTAGTAGATAGGTACTCAGATACCTACTTCATTCACAAATAACAAGGTTACAACTTACCCCGTACCTACTATAGGGATTAGTTGTAACAACTAGGTAGGTACCTACATGTAATTGGAACAGGTTATTACAATAGTAGAAAATGGAAATCTGATAAGTACATTTGGGCATTTATAATTTGTTTTTCAATAGTAATAATAAACTCTACCTATATTTTTTTATATGTAGAAAGTAGGTAATAAACCGAGATATTCTTCATAACAAATCAACATAAAAGTTAAACTAAACTTTTAACTGTTTATCTTATCTCGTAAGTCAACGCCTAGGTACCTACCTATTTATAAATAATCAACATGGCCAATAAATTTAGGTACCTTTAAACACAGATTTCCTTTAAATTAAGTCTCATGAAGTCATGACTAGGTACCTCTTCCTTATACCTGCTTACCTTACTACATCTTACAAAACAATGACTGTCAGTTGATACAAATAAAAGAGACATTTCTCTCCTGTGACACATTTTACACGTGTCTATCTTGCGAATAAAACTTTCTACCCAATCTTCTTTATATCATTCCCTATAGGGATGCTATAGAGAAACATATCACCTATCTTGAAAACTATTGCAGTTGTTTTCTAAAACTTCAGCTAGAGTCTGTTCAAAAAGAGAAAAGTTTTTTTTATTCGATGACAAGATAGTCCTTTAGGTAATTTTAACGTATTTAACTAACAAGAATTGTTAAATACGTGTTCATGGTTTTGTCTATTAAAAGGGTTGGGTGATAAAACTGCGACACAGTTTTACACTAATGCAGTTTTATCGACACTTGTTTATATATTAATGTATCTTTTTGTATTAAATAAATCTTTAAATAAATAAAAATCTTTAAAACTTGACTGCGATGGTAATTGACGATGCAGTCTAAGGTGGTAGCGGGCTAACTTGGAAGGGCAGTGTACTCATACCCCTAATTAGTTTCTACACGCCATCGTGCGGGAACGCTAAATCGCTTGGCGGCACGTCATTGACGGTAATTAGCCACGGCCAAAACCTCCCACCGGACCAGACCAGACACAATTTAGAAATAATAAATTCTCAAACTGACCCCGCCGAGAATCGAACCCGAGACCTACCAGTTATAAGACTATAGCGTCCACCACTGCGCCACTTTTTTTATAATTTTTCACATTAATTAAAATTACTATAAAAAAATAGCTTATTCACCTATTAATCGTAGCAACTGATACCTTTATATCTTTAGGTATATCAAAGAAAGATTTTTAAAATTAACAGAACTCAGAAAGTTAAACATTATTCCAGAATAACAGCGACAACTAAAATTTTACGAGAGTGACGCGACATAAAAGTTAGATTTAGTCAAAATAAAGTAAGTATTAAAGTTTTTGTAAGTTCCTGGTGAAAACAGTGTTACAACTTACCCCTGTTACAATTAGCCCCTCGCTGCCCTACCTACTTATTATTAACTTAACTTGATCTGCAATTAGTCATAGACTAAGTAAACCTATAGGTTTACCTAATTGAATTTTCAATAGTCTTCTATAACTAAGCAGGCAGAAGAATCTTTTCTTTTCGTACCCATTTCACGGGAATTTATTTTACCTTGTCTAAAATCAAAGACCGTTCCGTTGGTAGATTTTACTTTATTTATTTTTTTTTTTGCCAAAAAAGTTTTCCTTATTTCACAGAAAATTTTCTTAATTTAAGCCTCAATAGCCCAACGGATAAGATGCGAACTAAAAACAGAAAGGTTGCAGGTTCGAACCCCACCCCTTGCATTATTGTCGTACCCACTCCTAACATAAGCTTTTCGCTTATTTGGAGGGGAGAGGAGAATATAAGTCAAGTTCAGCTGAGCTAATATTCTTTTTTTTTAAACTTACCTGCCTAGTACCTACTCTAGATACTTAGGTACCTAGTTTACAATCACGCAGACTATAATACCTATAAGGTACCTAAGTAGGGAGGTACCTACCTGGTAATAGCTTATAGATTATTTATTTATCCCCCGACGGAAAAAAGAGAAGTGTTATAAGTTTGACATATGTATCTGTGTAGGTATTTGCGTATACACATACCTACGCAGACACACGTCTGTCTGCTCCCTCGTAGCTCCCTAGATTGATTTTGATGCGATTCTTTCTGTTTAAAACCTAAAGTAACCGGGGTGAATCTGAGCTATAAATTATGAAGATCTGCTCAAGCGAAGGAAATAATCAACTCAAGTCCTACTCGGTAAAAGGATCTTACAAACTTTCACTGGTTTAATTGTTTTGAAATTTACTGTAGGTGCCTACTGTTACATGGGACTATTTCTAAAGCATTCAACTTGAGCTGACGCTGCAGCATCAAATAGTCTGCGGGATATCCAATGCGGGATTTGTGTTTGGGCTCATTAGAATGGTCTCAATGAGCTCGGTGTGATTGAGTAACAATCTTCCATCCACCCATACCTACTTACCTACTTACATCCTAGTAGGATTAATAGGATTATGTACTTACCGATTTAACTACCTACATATACTTAATAGTACCCACAATGTGTAGACAAATGTAGTACACATAGTATACAGAGATAGGATGAATACCTAATAAGTTTATGGTTGGTGGAGACTAATAAATAACCAGCATCTAGGTACAAGCGAACAGCCAGCATCTAGGTATGTAGGAACAGAGCGCGGAGATATTTTCCGCTCCCCACGACACCCACACTCCGAGCGGGCAACCAGTCTGAATAACATTTAACCCCTTTTCAAATGTAAAAGCATTACGGAATGAAAAAACAGCACTTATGTACCCCGCGACGCAGATAAACCATCTCCCGTACAAAGCGTACAAAGATACAATACCTCTGAAAGGGTTCAAGAACGCACTTTTAAATTAACCCCGTACAGCGCAACAACGCCTGAACGACGTCTCCAGACACGACCCACTTTCGACCTTCGCGCACCCTGTTAGAGACCAAAACACGTCACACTCCCTCGCGTTTGAAAAGCGGCATAAAATATTAGTCGTCGCAGTACCTCTGTTTAAAATAGGGCCGTTTATATTTTTCCTTTTCATGTTATTGTCTCTGGCTGGCAGCGCTTGCAACCGTCACGTTCCAATTTTGAAAAGTGTCGGAACAAAATGGTTGCCTCTTTGTGCCGCTCCCTCGCTCGGCTGCGTTGAATTCGCTAAATTAGCAGATGCTAGCTAGCTTTGGCTTTGATGTCCCGACGATGTATGTTCAGACTTCTAACTGCATTCCATGGAAAAGGTATTTCCCATCTCGTAAAGGGAAAACGGTAGAGCGGTTCGCTCGGAACGTGATTCGTAATTATTCATACAGCATACCGACGTCAAAAGTATCATCTTGGCTATAGGTGAGCAGTCACAGATACAAGTTACAACCTTCCATCAGAGCAGGCTGGTAACCAAATTGGAACATCACTGTGCGTGTTTACAACTCGACAAAAAAAATGTATAACAAAGAAGCCGAATTTAAATTCCAATCGAACTTTGACACACGTCTGCCACCATAAACAATGAAAATTCAAATCATCGTCGAGTTCGACAGCCGCCGACCTAATGCGATTGTGGCCTGCGCTCGTAGTCTATGGCTCTTCATCTATAAATGGGAGCCTTTTCTTTGGCTTTTTCTTCACAAAATCTGAGTCGAGATCGGCCGATAAGCTATCTCGCGTGAGATGGTCTCAATATCCACAGATGGCCTTGCTCTCGAGTAATCTCTATGCTCGATGTGGATATTTTTGTCAGTTTTTGCCGTAGTTTCTTTGGAAACGCTTTGTAGTCTAATAAGGACATTATTTTGACGGGATCACGCTGTTGTAATAATGCAAACACTGATTGAGTACAGATAAGTAAGACAATCAGTGTGCTATGAATTGAGGTTTTTGTTGTGGTACGGATTCGTCCCATATTCCGTGCTCAATGTGGATCTGTTTGGTTTAAAAATTTATCAACAGCTGCTTATTTAAATCTGTGCTTCTCTTTTATTTTTAAAAGGCGTAGCGAAAACCAATAAAATCTATCTATTTATTGTAGGACTGATACAAATTTCCTTTAGGTACCTCCTACCTACCTTAGGTATACCTAGTTAGGTAATCTACCTAACTAGATATACCTAATTATCAAAAAGTTAGACTCATAAACTAAGTATTAAGTACCTACCTATAACTACCTACTTATTTTTATAGTGACACTTAAATCATCATCATCATCATCAAAAAAATTATTGTCGATTTCCTTGGTATAAGCATGACATACCTACCTACCTAGCCCAACTCGCTGGCCATGTACGGATTGGCATAGATAGAGGCTTCAAGAACACTAAGGAGAACTCTCAGGCATGAAGTTTTCCTTAGAAGTACCTAAGTACCTTCCTTTTCTTTTTTTTCTCTGTCTTCGGGGAAGGAAAAAATCCCTTTGGACTTCTGCCTATTGGCAGGGCATGTCCGACTTGCACGGACTAAAACAACCTTACCGTGTCTCCCAGATCGTCACGGAACCGCGTTGCATTTCTTCATGCCGACCGCTAGAAGTAAGTACCTACCTACCTTCTTCATCAACTGATAGACGTCCACTGGTGAACATAAGTCTCTTCTATGAACCTCCACAGCCCTCGATCTTGCGCCGTCTGAATTCAGCGACTCCCTGCGACATGTTTGATGTCGTCGGTCCACCTAGTGGGGGGGTCTGCCAACACCGCGCTTCCCGGTGCGGGGTCGCCACTCCAGCACCTACCTAAATGATATTTAATTTCTCAAAACACGCTTGGGCCATGAATTGCTTAATTACACACTTGGTTCATGGATGTGTCTCTCCATACCTACCTATTACTCAATAGGAGAGTCGTAACCAGTAGGAGTTTTCTTACGATAAATGCAGAGGGTTTTAAACTTCAGAACTTTCTGGACCCCTCAGTGTTCGACTCCACTATACGGGATGTAGAAATTAGGTAGGTAGATTTAAAGATTATCCTAAGTTTTTGGTGATTATGCCGTGTTAGATGACTTAACCTGATCTTTAAGACACGGAGAAAATAAAATGGTCAGACTTAACAAGTTGGTCACCAATCCAGTTTTTGACTTGGATCAACGCTGCTTAACTCTACGATTAGGCCACACGTTCCTCAGAGTGGTCCAAAGCGAATAGTTAATCCACACAATAGTTTGTAATTTAGGTAGAACTTGTAATAGGAAAAGATTTAAATCGACTCAAATCTTTTGTAATAATACCTAGGTAGGTATAATATAAGCAACGGAAGAATTAATTTGATATCGTAAACGATTTAATCTAAATCCTTGTTTATAAATCTGTTATTAAATATGGCCGTCATTCGTGATTAGATATGATTAAATAAAAATATTTTCCATTACCTTGTAATCTTTTATTAAGATACCAAATAGTAAAGAAACCAAATATGTAGTAAGGTTGCTAGCAAGCAACCTTACTAGGTTGGTTGCACGGTTCAAACGACGAATTTTACCTATTTAGGTAGTCAGATAGATAGATCTATAATGCATTTTTCTTTTCCTTTCTCTGCTTTCGCGGCAAAAATATTATGCCATAAAATAAAAAAATATACATAGGTAGGTACAAATAATATAATATGATGTTCTTTTGATTGAATAACACCATTTTGACGGTCTTATTTATGTTATTAAGTGAGTCGTTTATTTACTTCATTAGATAGGCACTAAAAATTTGGAATGCCCTTCCGGCTTCCGTTTTTTCAACTAACTATAATGTGGGTGTCTATAAATCAAGAGTGAATAGGCATCTTCTAGGCAAGCGCGTATCATCTTAGACTGCATCTTCACTTACCATCAGGTGAGATCGCAGTCAAGCGCTAGTCTATATATTAAAAAAAAAACGAAATAGGTAGGTATATAAAGCGGATAACTTAGAAGTAAGACTAATTTATTTACCTAATTCAAGTAAACTTCTACCCTTGTATATTACTAATGTAGGAGGAGAAGAACTTTTGACTCGACAATAATTTTATTTTAAATATTATTATTCACGACGTATAAGCTTAACTATGGGCTATGAGTCAACACAGTTGATCAAAACAATCATTAATTATGCACCTGTAAAGTTGTCACGCGGCCAAAAAACAATACCGGCCAGCTGAGATGAGAGGAGTCAGAGTAGGTACTGTCGCCGTACCTAGCCCTTATCTGTGCAAGTTAGCAAACAAAACATCGGAGCCGGCAATAAGCATAAAACAAAATCGTTTCGACCCCACACACGCCGTCGCCGGAACACTTGGAAAAATCCCTATGGATTTTCCGCGCGGGAGTGAGGCGACCGCCGCGGGGGACGGGGGAAGGAACGTAAAAGAGAAAAGCTGCGAGTTTTTATCTCGGCGCCATAAATTTTATTCGTAGCGTGATTTAGTGCGCAGATTGCCCCCCTCGCGCCGCGCCCCGCGCCTACGCCTCGCCCGGGTAAGGCTGCTAGTCATTGTCAAAATTATTGCACCCCTATCTACTGAAGCTTTAAATATATGTCCCCGACACGTTCCTGTGCCTACAACCCGTTTCGAACCTGAACGCGACGCTTCGATGTAAATTTTATAAGTCGTAGGTTACATTACCGGGAATCGTGTAAACTCGTCACTTCGATAGGATCTCCAAATAAGAAACTCTAGTGGGACAAATGAGAGTTGCCATCCGAGTTTTAATGACTCGCCTGAGACATTCCGAGCTCTCGCTCATTGTATCCGCGGCCTTATTCCGGTAGATAGTTGCGCAAACTGCTTCACTTACTTGTTAACGGCGTTCAAACTTCCACATGATCTAGTTCCAATACTTTTGCTAACACAACATAAGGCTCGGGCCGACCGACCGAGGATTACTTCAATATAGAGCCACTGGCGCCATCCCATTCGAAGGATCCAACAATAACTCTCTGCTACGCTAATCCTTCATTATTTTTACTTTAAGAGTAAAATCTCGAGTTATTTGTCAATAGCGAGCCACAAAGGCGCCCAAATACCTCTACTGTGACAGAAAAACATAATACACGCCTCATAATAGTGGAACAATTGAGATACTTGTTAAAATCATAATGCACTTTTGTGGGCCCTTGACAGTTCACTTTGTGAGTTTTTTCGTAAGCTAGGCATCGGTCTCGAATTGCGGCGCGCTTGCAAATGACATGTTTCTTTTTCCGAGTTCTGGCGAATCCTCGATCGCTATCGGCAGCGCGTATTTTATGTAAACACGACAAATTTTGCAGCATGGATGCGGAATGGGACCCGCAGATGCGCCGACGTTATTTTTATTGTCTATGGAGGTTCGAAGGTTCGCATTTGATCCGGGACGCTCTCTCCACACTGTGTCTTATCTCGGATCGGGTTTTATGAAACCCTAAATTTACGACTGTGGTCGAGGGGTGGGAGCCGGTATAAGCCCTCGACGCGCGTCGCTTCCCTGCCAGGAACACTTTTGTCACCAGCAATTCATGGCACGGCACGTTCGGCAAAAATTCTGCGTGTCAAATTGCTGTAAGCGTTCGATCGATGCCAAGATCGTAGATAGATCAGCATTGATGTCGCACCTATAAAACTGTGGATTTTTGATAACATTTCAATTTTGATTATTGGTGCACGAAAGCTTCGATTTCATTTCATTAAAATTCGTAGCAATCTCATAAAGAAACAAAAAAGTACAGACAAAAACAAAACGGAAGTAGATACAGTTACCTAATTTAGCATAAAAACATGATAAAGAAGGTAATTTTTTCTGTGATATAGATATTTTTTTTTTATAAAAATATTTGAACGAGCGAAGCGAAGTTCTCTGAGTCAACTAGGGCGCTTGCCTACTAGACAGAGAAGTGTGTTCGTCTAAATGTCTGTCAGAGCCCTATAACTTCTGAATTACTGAACGCAATTACTTCAAATTTAAATATAATATGTAAACTGATGGCCTTCAGCCGAACATTGTATAAAAAAATATAAAAAGCTTTATTTCAGGGGGGCTCTCATAGAAGCGTATTTGAAGTAAAATCTTGTTTGTTGCTCTACATAGACTTGCGATATATCTTTTTAAAGACGACTTTGAACAGAGTACAAAAATATATTTTTTTTAATTTTTCCCTAAAAATTGACCAAATGGGGGGGTTTCAAAGTGGAGATTTTAATTTGAGCCATATGTCAAGAATTACTGAATATTAGAACGTGAAACTTGGTTGAAAATTCAGTTATATCCTGTACTTGAACAACAAATACTAAAATTAGATAAATGTTATAAAGAAACGAAATTATTTAATTTTAATGCGCCATCTATTAGCATTATTGTGAAGCTAATAGCTTCACTATAATGCTTCACTATAATGCTTCACTATAGATGGCGCTGTGTCAGTAAAACAGTTTTATGTCAACTATTATTTTTTTTATTGCGTCTAATGTTAAAAGTTAATTATTACAATATATAATTAAAACTTTTGGGAATTATGGGATATCGCGAGGTCTCAGTTCGGGGCGAACCACTAGTTTAAAATATTTTAATAAATTTTGTTCCACAAAATCTTAGGTACCTACTCGTAGGAATTGGAGCGAGAGTAGCTAAGTATTTATTGTAAGTTATAAAAGTATGTCAAACTCTTGTAGCTCCTTAATTGGGAAGCGTAGACCCAACCGGGTTAGTCCAGATACAGGCAGATCCTCTATAAATTACGAGAATAAATCCCGGGAAAGAAAAATTGCCCTCTAGAGCACATAATTCTTTCCTTGTCACAATCCCTCCTTATCTACGGCCAATACCGGATTACAATGCGATTTTTATTTCATGCCGTATTTACCTACTGTTGTATTTTCTACGTGTTTTATCTAAGCTGCCTTTGCACGTATGTACGTTTGATTTGCTGGTGGAAAGCTTATCGTACATGACACAAACTACTTCTTTTTTTTATAAAGTTTTCTCATAAATAAATAACACTTCGGTATTTACATAGATAAGTTAGTTTCTATGATTTATGTGTGACGTTTATCTATGCTCTTATTTCGGAATCATGCTGTTGTTTCTGGAAATAGTTTGTAAGAGAAAGGGTGTCCTTCCATCGCACAGACGGACACAATTGATTTATGCATAGCTATAGTTGACGACCTAGATAGTGACATAGGGATTCCACGGGATACATAAAAACCTTTTTTTTATATTTTTAGCGAGCAAACGAGCAGGTGGGTCACTTGATGTTAAGTGATTACCGCTGCCCATGAACATTTGTAGCACCTGAGGCACCACCAATGCGTTGCCGGCTTTTCAGGAATTTGTTGGTCCGCCCCTTGAATAACCCCATGTTGTAATTTAGTGGGAACACCTTCGCAGTTTTACAGTTTCAAAGTACGTGGAAAAAAGATCTCGCACAACGGATGGTCGAAGTGCTACAGGCACCCAGGTGGTGAGGGTGAAATTGCGTTAGGTGGCGAGCGGTTCGGTTGTAGAAGAAAGACGGTGGAATAAGGTCGACCTAAATATATCTAACTTCATGCGGACAAAGTCTAATGTTAGTCTAATGTAGGAGTTAATGGGCTAAAACTAGTACTTACTTATAACTAAATTAAAAATTATATTAAGTCCTGTAGATCCGTAAAACAACCCACAAAATGTGCTAAAATATTTTACATTTGTCACACAATATATAGGTTGGTTTATAGTAGTTTTATACTTCAAATAACGATATTTCAAAGCAATAGTTTTAACAACTATTGAACATCATCCCTCGTACGAACATAAATACATTTAAATTATGTCCTTGCATTAACAAAAATGTACACACAAATTGATTAATCACAGTGGTAACTAATATTTTATACTCTTAACAATATGTTCTAATGGACAATGACAAATGCATCCCTTTGTTGCGAATATTGAGATGTCATTGTTACGTGGGGTCGCCAAACTTTATTTTTTTTAAGGAATAGTAATTTTTTTTAGGAATGACATCACACTTCACATCACACTAATATTGCAAAGGCGAAAGTTTGTGTGAATGTATGCGTGTGCGTGCGTGTGCGTGTGTGGGTGTGTGTGCGTGTGTGTGTATGTGTGTGTGTGCGTGTTTGGATTTGGCTGTTTGGAATGGAGATAGTTCATACGCAGGATAGAGGATCAAACCAGACTTTATGTAGCACTTTAAGAATCTATATCATCACAAGTGGACTTTTTTTTATAAAAATATTAGCCAAGCTGAATTTGACTTATAATCTCCTCTCCCCGCCAAATAAGCGAATAGCTTGTGCTAGGAGTGGGTACGATAATAGTGCAATGTGTGGGGCTCGAACCTGCGACCTTTCAGTGTCCAGTCCGCACCTTTAACCGTTGGGCTATTGAGGACTTATGCTGTGCTGATGGTTAATAATGTCCTGCCGACTGAATCCAGTCTCGGCGACAACCTACTGAGAGACTGTGCACTCTCTATTCCCTCACTTTTATCGTCCGATGGGACAGAAATCCGACACTACCGGAGAGAGATCAGGCGTAGGACCGACGGCTTTACGCTGCCCAAGGCACAGGGGTGACTCACCGCCTACTTCCTAACTCCGGGCTAGTACTGAGAATTTCTAGACAGAAAAATACAATGATATTTTTTTTTGACCCGACCCGGAAATTGAACCCAGAACCTCATCATCCGTAGTCGAACCATTAGACCTAGACCAACGAGGCAGTTAAGTTTGATGCTTAACTAACGCTAATGTTAATTAGATATATTACTTGACATTTGTGTCCTGTTTTATAGACTTTCGAGATGGCTCACCCACTATTGCAAAGCGACAATAGCACAAATTCACAAAAATATCCCAAAAGTATGTCTGGGAGAAATATTTTGACAGCATAATGAATAGGCAGGTATAGGCCGTGACGGGCTAATGGCGCTTTAATAGATATTTGGTATCGTGACTAGATTGGCATTTTTGAAATACATCGAATTTTATTAAGAGCATGTCTTATTTTACTTTCACTTTGGTGGGTTCGTTAGAATAAACTAAGGACAGTTATTGGACTGTAAATTAGATATAGAAATTAATAATAAGTAGAAGTTTAAGTTAAAGTAATATTACTTATTAGCCCACAGGCTAGATGGTAGTATAAAATAAAGCCACCGTTACATGGTGCTTTATGGTAGGAAAAAAAAAAAAAAACTTTGGTGGGTATACGTAGGTATCATTCTTAGCAGCACTTTCGCTACCCAACAATAAGTACCTACCTAGTAGGTAGAAGGTATAATATACTTTGCTGTGAGGCCTGGATAAACTAAAGAACTGATGTATGAAATTACTCAGGATGAGGTGTTTTAAGTAACCAAGATATACCTAAGTACCTATGTTACCTGGAGGTTACAGCACTAACCTAAGAACCTATATTCTGCAGGATACAGTACCTACTGCTCTCGATACTCAAGGAGTTAAATGAAATCCAAAAGTTCAATACCTTTATTTCTACCATCAGGCTCCAATTTCACGACTCTACAACTGGTTTAGACATCTGTGTGTCGACTCTCTAAAAATGATTATATTAATGTAATGATCCCAATGGCCTGATTGGCTGAATTTATGGCGTTCTTGCTGCATCAATGCATTTTGACCAATAGTGGGAGACTATCAGCCAATCATTGCAATCGTTACGTTAGTTGTTCAGTTTCATGAGCACTTTCACCTCCTTCAGGGTTATTTCACACTTTTGTTACAAATTGTATATCCCAACTAGCAAAATCATGATTTAAAACGATCTCAATCAAGAGATGTTTTTTACACTTAAAAAATAATTGTAGCATACTATACCTACAAGTGGATTTGGGCGTAGTTACAGGAGCATTTAGCTCTATAACGATCTTATAATCTACTTGTGCTTATGAAATGCTATAATAAGTAAAATATACTCTGCGTACTGCCAATAGCAGCAGATATATTCAACAAATCATTATCAGAACCATATATCTAGCTGTCCGTGGTTCTTGGAGTGCGTACAAATATTTTGCAAATAAAAACGAATCGTCAATTGCTTTTTGATTTACGGACACACACGAATCACTGCGCGCCCATTTATTATCGGTATTATCTAGTTTTTCCATTAATTGCGCAACAAATGCGGTGACATAGCATTGTAGGGGATTTATTGGTTCCTATTGTTGCCTAGCGCTAGTGGACTCACCTCAGACCAATGGATGAAGTAGAAGGAGCCTATTCTTTTTGTGAGGATTAGTTCTCGACAATTTAACAGCATTATAAGCATTTTAAGACTTTGTATAAAAATATATTGCTCATTATTTTAACCGGTTATCCCGTAAGATTTAGAATATTTGACACTTTATACTATACTAGTTGATGCCCGTGGATTAAGGTTTTTTAGTTCCTCCTATTTTCCGGGATAAAATGTAGCATTCTAAATTTCAGCCAAATTGGTTCATTTATTGTGGCGTGAAGGAGTAACAAACACACACACACACAAAACTTTTATCGTTATATTAATATAGTTTGATTATCAACTGACTGAAAGCAAAAGTAGTTACAAAAAAAATCTTCAACTTCTTATTCAGTTACGCGCAAAAATATTTTCATAAAATTTAAAAAAATCTGGTTTCTTATTCAGGTAGCGTTGTATTGAACAATCGTTTTTTTTATAATGTAAGTATAAACGGAATCCATTGCTTAGGTACCACGATCGACGAACGTGTTTCATTTTTCCTGCACAGTTCATTTCCTGTCTATCTTATACCTCTAGTCTGCGACTTGGGTTCCAACGCAGCGTGCAGTAATGGCGGTATTTATTTACTTTGTTATGGAGATTATTTATTTATCTGCCCTAAGAATACGTTGTTGACCATTCTTTGTGAGCTTTAGTGGCTTTCAAAACCTTTCATTGCTACTTGAATCTACAATATACAAATAGGACTACCGTCAATATTAGGATAAACATTTATTTTAAGCTAGCTGATGCCCGCGGCTTCGTTCGCGTAAATTGAGGGTTTTTTTTTTAATTCCCGCGGGAACTCTCTTATTTTCCGGGATAAAAAGTAGTCTATGTGCTATTCCAGTCTATAATCTATCTGTGCCAAAATTTCAGCCAAATCGATTTAGTCGTTGCGACGTGATTGAGTAACAAACATCCATACATCCATCCAAACTTTCGCATTTATAATATTAATAGATATAGGATTGTTATGAACGCTATGATTAACTTTTTCAACTAGGAATGCTGAAGAAGTAGGGAATTATTTTTTGTAAAGAACGCGCGGAATCATTTTTTAAAATTGGAAAACTATTATAATATATTGTATTAACTAATTGTGTAACACTATTAATGCTGATTAACCCTAATTAATTGAGTGTTAAAAAACCTAAAAAAAATATACGACGAATTGAGAACCTCCTTATTTTCGTCGGTTAAAAAGTCCATTTTAACCAACAATGGATTTAAATTATAATACGCGACAACTGTAAAGCCTCCTCCATTTTTCGTCGCTTAAAAAATACGAGTAGGTAAGTAGGTATTTAATCTGAGCTTTATCTTTGCACACACGTATGTATTTACATAAACATTTCCACTCGACTAGATTCACAACAGAAAGTAATTCGCATCAAAGAAAAAAACCAACAAATGGCTTTCATCTGGCGCTTAGTTTGATGCCTTTGTCTACACCAGACACACAAAGACATGGCCCGTTTGCCACAGATTATAACAAAGAAAGGAAAGGCTACTAGATTTTTTCTCTATTGTTTGACCAAGATTTACAATAGAATATTTAATCCGAGGGCGCTGAGCGAAACACAAAAGATAGATTCGATACAAATATAGGTAGGTACAACATACAATACAATTATTTTCTCCATGAATATGTAATGTTTTGCTTAACTCTATCTAATAGAACATTATTTAATAGATCATAGAACGTTCATGTATTTAAACAAATTTTCCCTAACGTTCATCCATTATAACAGTTCCCTCGATTTCTCCAGGATCTCATCATCAGATCCTGACCCTAGGATGGGAGTACCTGGGAAATATACCCTTTCAAACAAAAAAAAATTCCAAATCGGTCCAGGTGTCTTCGAGTAATCGGGGAACATACGTACAAAATAAAAAAAAAGGAAAAAAAAATATTAAGATGAATTGACTCCCCCTTTTTTGGAAGTTGGTTAAAAAGAAAAGCATTGATCCCATTAGGTACTTACCATTATTGGCAAGTGGTGGTTTATTGCAAAGCGTTGATAGTCTAAGGGTAGCCCTTTCGGAAATTCCGAGATTCGATTTCAGGCACGCATCTCTACTTTTTAAGGTTATGTGCCTTTAGCAATATTGCAATATATATAAAAACTTGCTTTAACGGCAAAGTTTAACATCGTGAGGAAACCTGCAACCTGCCTTAGAGTTTTCTATCTTTTCAAAGGTGTTTTTAAAGTCTGCCAATTCCCACTGGACCAGAGTAGTGGATTCTGGAATAAAATCTTTCAGTCGATATTAGACCCACACCCAGAGCGATTGGTTGTGAGGAATGAACGAACTAAAGGCTTATTAGCATACTTGACCGTAAAGTCAGAGGTCGCCACACATCAGATATGTAGTTTAATAAAATTATAATAAGTTAAGTCATTATGTGCAAAAAACAAGTTTCTGAAATAAATATACTCGTAATTATGATGTCTAAGAAACACAATATCTTCTCAGTCATTACACTCTTGACAGAGCGGTCATGATCGTTATTTAAGTGTTGTGGTACACTTCACTATGATACTAGCACTCCTCCCTAACAGCTGCCTTATTTGTGCAATGGGATTCTTAAAAAACATATAGATAGTCTTTATTAAGGCAGAAAAGGCAATCCAAAATCCACCTGATAGATGACGGGTAGTGTAATACAAAATCACTCCCACGGAAAAAAAATCGCACAAGCAACTATGAAATTTCTGCCCAAACAAACAATAGCGAAGCCAATAAATCAATAAGGATTCGAAACAGTGCATCTCGAATGACGGACAGCGCCACACAGCACGCAGCATCCCCATCGCACGCTCTATTAGCCGTATTAGCATTCGACACGGCGTGGCTTGTTACCAAACACGGGGCGCCGGAAAGCGAAAACGGACATATTTATTGCAATACGAGATAATTTTACGATGTGAACCCAATCCGGCCGCGATAATTCGGTCAAAGTTTAATTCGTTGACAAAGATTACGAGACTTTCTAATCGCCTGGGCGTGAGTTTGAGTGCGTAATTTCAATTTTATGTGCGGCGAAACTGTGGGAGGAACGCGCGCCGCTCGAGTTCGACGCGATTATTTCGCAGTAAACTTAATGAAGAAAAGCCGTCATTTTTTTATGTAAAACAAAATTATAATAGGGAGGATTTCAGTTGGCTAAGCACAAACATTTTAAATTTCGAATAGTAAAGGTAAAGTTAACGCCAACAAGAAATTTTGTATGATTGGCGTTAACTTCACCTTTAGGTACTATTCGAAAGTTAAAATGTTCATGCTTAGGCTGCTGATGCCATAAATTTCATAATTATCTATCTAGTAATATGTAAAACTATGCCCTAAAACCGAAAATACAATAGCTCAAGAAATTGAAGCCTCTAAACCAACGGGTAAAGATGCGGACTGAAAACTGAAAGGTCAATGGTTCAGTCCCCACCCGTTGCACTTTTATCGTACCCACTCCTAACACAAGCTTTAAGCTCATTTGGAGGGAAGAGGAAAATATTAGTCAAGTTCAGCATGGGCTAATATTATGATGTATGATGATAATAAAATGTACCTATCCCTGTATTGCCTATACGCCTACTTATTTACTACCTACTTATTATACTATATTTCACTAGCGGCTCGTCCCGGCTTCGCACGGGTGGACATAAGATCAAAATATAACCTATGTTAAATAAATATAGCTTATTTAACTCAGAGTGAATGTAGCTTTCCAATGGTGAAAGAATTTTTGAAATCGGCACAGTAGTTATTGAGTTTTTTAATTACAAACATACACACAAAAATACAAATCTTTCCTCTTTATAATAGTAGGTAGTGTAGATAAATGTGAGAAAGGTTTTTTCTTGATCACACAGCAATGAAACCACGGATCGTCTTGATTTTTGGCTTTATGCATGGGTTATTTTTCCCGCAAAAAGGTAGAGTTCCCGCGGGATTTTGAAAAAATCTAACTTAAAACGAAACGAAATCGCGAGGAAAAGCTATTACTTGCTCTAGCTTAGGTATATTAACGTGTCAAAATCGTGTCGAAATATTACCATGTAAACAAAACTGACTTCCCATGTTAAACAAAAATAAAACCATCTTTAAAAGGCGAGGGTCGATTAGCGACGGCTAATCACAGATTTGATACGGCTGCGTTACAGTTACTTAGATAAAAACTAAATGTAACCACCCCTACCCTATTAAGTATTAGCCACAATCAATTAGATAACCGAATAGTTAATTTATTAGTGTACACCCATTTTATCTTTATGGATTAAGGTCACGCTTATAAATAGATCTATTACTTTTCAGATGAATTTTATCTTAGCCTCAATAGCCCAACGGTTAAAGGTGCGGACTGAGAACTGAAAGGTCGCAGGTTCGAGCCCCACACGTTGCACTATTGTCGTACCCACTCCTAGCACAAGCTTTTCGCTTATTTGGAGGGGAGAGGAGAATATATATTAAGTTCAGCTTGGCTAATATTCTTCAAAAAATCTTTGAGGCTTATTTTCATTGATCGATAACTTGATTGAACCAGAAGTCGAAATGAGCGTAGCATATAGTTCGAAGATTGCTGTTGGGGTCCCAAGGTGCTGCAGATCTCGATCTCAACTGATGACCTAAGTGACGAGTCAAGATGGTGGATAGATTTGACCAAAATACACACATATTTTTGACATATCTAGTCTAAAAGAAATTTAATAAGTCTAGTCTAAAAAAGTTTTAATGAATAAGTAGGTATTATACTTTTATTAATAAATACAATACTCGGTTGAATATAATTATTATTAAGTTGTAACAATTGTTGACTTTCATGAATATTCATGAGCTTTCAAACTGTAACTAAATTATTATTATTTTAAATATGAATTTTGTGTAACTACACAATAAAGTCAAAATGAATAGGTACTTCTTTGCGGCTTAATTACTCATATTAAAAATATTGATTAAAACCAGGTGCCTGCGATCTCACCTGATGGTAAGTGACGATGCAGTCTAATCAGAAAGCGGGCTAACTTGGAAGGAGTATGGCAGTGTATTTACCTACATTATACATTCAACCCATACCATACCTCTTATCGGTTTCTACACGCCATCGTGCCGGAACGCTAAATCGCTTTAAAAGGCGGCACGTCTTTGACGGTAGGGTGGTAACTAGCCACGGCCAAAGCCTCCCACCAGAAGAAAACTTGACAGGTTTCAAACTGTCGTATACCAATATCAATATGTCGTGTACCTCTTCTATTATAATAATATTTATTTATGATCGACTTCCGCGTCGGCTCAGCAAAGAAACCTTTTTTTTTTATTTTTTTAAAAAGAATATCAGCCAAACTAAACTTGACTGATATTCTCCTCTCCCCTCCAAATAAGTGAAAACTTGTGTTAGGAGTGGGTACGACAATAGTGCAACGGGTGGGGAACGAACCTGCGACTTTTCACTTTTCGGTCTGCACCTTTAACCGTTGGGCTAGTGATGCTTGTCGTAAGTGTGCGTATACCTCTTCCATTATAATATTACTAGCTTTTACCCCCGCGACTTCGTCCGCGTGGAATTAGATTTTGGGGCGGAATTTTCAAAAACTGTGACACACGTACCTACTTCTTTATTTTTAACTGAAAGCTCAAATACCAACTTTGATGGAAACAGCTTGAAAAATGACGGAGTTTCATATAAACTTCCATCCCCTATTTAAACCCCTTAGGGGTGGAATTTCCAATAATCCTTTCTTAGTGTGCGCCTACGTCATAAAAGGAACCAACTGTAAAAATTTCAAGTTTCTATATCTCAGTCAGTCAGTCAGTCAGTCAGTCAGTCAGGACTTTGAATTTTATATATATAGATTATAATAATTATTATTTATTTATGATCGACTCCCGCGTCGGCTCACCAAAGAAACCTTAAATTTAATTAAACAGCGTGATCGAAGGGATGGGATGTATTCGGAAGTCGATCCTTATCTCGATCACCTTGCGAGCAAGGATGCTGTGATTTAGTAACCGAAATCGTTCCCAAAACCTTGTTATCTAATTAACTAGATAAACAACTCGTCGCCTTTTGTAACATACGAGTAGGTATGAATACATAGAATTTTTCTGAACACAAAAGAAAAGACTGACTGACTGATCTTTTAACCACAGTTTAAACCACTGGATTGATCGGGCTGAAATTTGACATAATAGCTATTATGACGTAGGCATCCGCTAAGAAAGAATTCCGGGTTTAAAAAATCTAACATGATGTAAGCGATGCCGCTGCCAAAAGCCAGTATAAGAAAGAAATCTTGAGAATCATATATCACAATTCGAACCAGTAGTTCCTGAGATTAGCGCGTTCAAAAGCTTTATAATATTTGTATACATAAATATTTCGAAGAGTGTGCTCAAGAACGATTTAATTTAGTTCCACCACCACTCTTCTACCATCGAAATGTAAAGATATGCATAGCATGGATCTGCACCGCTACGTGGTTTAAAGCCCTCGAATTACGATCATAATATACGCTTTGCTTCCTCGTTCCTAATAATCACCGCCAAAACTGACGATAAATAAATAATTTTTGAAAAAAAAAAAAACAAGACTCACGTAGAATCCTCTAAAGTATCCTAACAACGCAGTCTCCTCTGGACAGATCGGATAAACTAGCTCAAATATGTTAATGGCATGTGACACAGCATACAAAATTAACTATCCCGTATTCAAGGCGCGCAGGTAAATGCATCAAAATTAATTAAGGTGGGCAGAGACCGCCCGCGCGCTACCGTCCCGGCGGGGCGTCCCGTGACGACTTCATGCGGATTCCGGGAAACCGGGACGAGGTGATGCGCCCTGAGTGAAACTAGCCGGACCTATTTTTTGACGACCTTTCTGGCACAGTGGTGAGCGCTATGGTCTTATAACTCAGAGGTCTTTGGGGTCGATTCCCGGTAGGGTCAGTTTGGGAATTCATAATTTTTTATTTGTCTCTGGTCTGGTCTGGTGGGAGGCTTTGGCCGTGGCTAGTTACCACCCTACCGTCAAAAACGTGCCGCCAAGCGATTTAGCGTTCTGGCACAATGATGTGTAAAAACAGGAGTATGGGTTGAATTTCCACTGTCATACTCCTTCCAAGTTAGCCCGCTACCATCTTAGACTGCATCGTCACTTACCATCAGGTGAGATCGCAGTCAAGGACTATGTTGTCATCAAATAAAGTAAAAAATCCTTGTACGAGACTACTTCTCTTCTAGTTCTTTCAATTCATAGATCAGTCAGTCACCTTTTCCTTTTATATATTTAGATAATGGGTTCCAGAGATTTTGACCACGATGCCGGAAACTAGATCCAGATTTTGAATTTATCTAAGTATATAAAAGGCAAAGGTGACTGACTGACTGACTGACTGACTGACTGACTGATCTATCAACGCACAGCTCCAACCACTGGACCGATTGAGCTGAAATTTGGCATACAGGTAGCTGTTAGGACGTAGACATCCGCTAAGAAAGGATTTTGGAAAATTTCAACCCCAAGAGGGTTAAATAGGGGGTTAAAAAATCGAACCTAACGTGAGCGAAGCCGCGGGTTAAAGCTAGTTTATCTATAATTTTCGAAGAAACAGCGCTATGCTTCCGAGATCACTTTAAAAAACAGTGGCAATCCTTGATTTACGAACATTTTTAACGAAATACCTACCTACAAGTAGGCAAATATAAAATGTTACACGTTCCGCTCTAAAAACCCAACTCACAATACCGTAGATCACAGCGCCAAAATATTTTTATAGGCCATAAAATTTTCAGAACAAAACAACAAATCATTAGAACAATTGTCTAAATAACAACAAAAACCATAAAGACGCAATGCGTAGCGTAGCGCCACTACGAAATAAGGCACTTCGTACACGAGGCCACCAATGTTTCCGATACACTTCCGATACACAACCATTGCAATAGCTACATAATAATATTGCAACATTTTGTCTTTAAATAAAAAGAACAACTGCTGGGTTTCTTTCTCGGCATAATCTAGGTATACTAATATTATAAAGCTGAAGAGTTTGTTTGTTTGAACGCGATAATCTCAGGAACTACTGGTTCAAATTGAAAAATTCTTTTTGTGTTGAATTGTCCATTTATCGGGGAAGGCTTTAGGCTATATAACATCACGCTGCGACCAATAGGAGCGAAGCATTAGTGAAAAATGTTGCAAAAACGGGGAAAATTATCCATATCTAAAATATATTCTTTTAAAAACTTCGATCATAATAACGGAAATTGACGCAGACGAAGTCGCGGGCAACAGCTAGTAAATAAATAAACATCTACTTTCCGAGCCGATGATAGATACTTTATCATAAAAGCCAAAAATTGGCAATTGGTATACATGAAATGAATAAATTTTTAATTTAACTGCCTCACTGATTTAGTGGTTAGTATGTTCGATTGCGGATGACGAGTTCGATTCTCAGGTCGGACTAAAAAACGTATTGAATTTTTTTTTTGGGTCGTGTTGGATTTCTGTTTCATCAGTCTATAAGAGTGACAGAATAGAGTGCACTTGTATTTGTACACACACCTGTGCATAATAACTCCTGCGCAGATGGCTAATCCCCATGGAGATCGGATTTAATTGAAGTATGTGATATTTTATTGCAACGCCCATAGCTCCGAAAGGTCAGTGTGTGCCCGGGCTCGAACCTGCGACCCCCCCGAATAGGAGAACGCAGCCGAACCACTAGGCTATCACTGCTTCCCTATACTACTTCCCAGGAGGACTAAATATTAATTTCAAATGTAGCTTCTAAGTTGTTATACGAGTACGTACCACGATGATTGTTTTAGTTGAGCTGCATGTAACTGGTTCGAAATTTGTTTATATATTTATTTTAATTTTTATTAATGACCTAACTGTAATAGTAAGAACCACGAATCAAGTCTAAATCTTTAGTAGTTTCTAAGGTTGCCTTGAGTGTGAAAAGCCTTACGCAGCGGGCGTACTCCGCGCGGCGTACCTGCGCGAAGATGGTCACAAAGCTCCATTCTATGAGTTATTGTCGCAGCCCCTACAGATATTTCATCGATTTTATTGTGGCACCAATGTCAACTCCGTCTCGACGAAGCCTATAAAAGCGACAGTTTTTTTCGCAACTCTTATTGCAAGCCGAATCCTGGATTTTTATGTTTCATACTCGTAAAACTATTATGTAAGTACAACCTTTTTAACCTCCGACGAAAAGGAGGGTTTACATAGACAGAACACGGTCTTGCGCGGCTTGGTTCCAGCGGCTCCCACCTTAAGATGGTCCGTACACTTATAGTGGGGGGTTTCCAGGTGAGCGGTTCATCCCAATATAATATATTTTTTATTCGATAGCAAGATAGTCTTTGACTGCTATCTCACCTAATGAGAAGTTACGATGGAGTCTAACATGGTAGCGGGCTAACTCGGAAGGGGTATCGCAGAGTACATTAAACTCATACCCCTATCGGTTTTAACACGCCGTTGTAACGGAATGCTATCGATTGGCTTGGCTTGGCTTGTTCTTTGACGGTAGGCTGATAACTGCAGACTGATTCTGTAAAATCTGCATGAATCATTGCTACAGTCTTAATTTGTGGTGATTGGCTGAATTTTTCGCGTTCAGGCGATAGCAATCGTCACAGTGATGCAATCATTTTTAGGGAATCGCACAGCTGGCCACGGCCAAAGTCTCTCTCCCAGACAAATCGGTTCTCCGAGCTATCATGGTATTTAGGACAAAACTTTGTCTCACTTTAAAACAAACAGACATTAACAAATATACACTAGATAAGTTGCTCATTCAATTCTTTCGTAAATGAAATCTGAGAACAATTGATTTGGGAACACACGTGAACGAATAGGTAGGTATTATTTAGGGTTGCCAACCGTACTGTACTAGAATTTTGAGTCTACGTACTATAATTATACCTACTTTCGAAGACGTATATAGGTACTTAGTACGCATAAATTCTATACTTATTTCAGTTGGACAGATCAATCTTTGTTTTGCAACTTCGAAACTAATACCTACCATAGAAATTCCTCTCTTTTTGAAAATGAAGGTAGGTACCTTACGATTTACTAGATGATGCCCTCGACTTCGTCCGCGTGAATTAAGGTTTTTTAATCATTCCCGCGGGAACTCTTTAATTTTCTGGGATAAAATGTAACCTATGTGTTATTCCAGATTATAATCTATCTCTGGACCAAATTTCAGCCAAATCGGTTCATTTGTTGTGGCATAAAGGAGTAACAAACACACACACACACACACACACACACACACACACACACACACACACGCCAAATATATGAAAACCTCGATTGTATAGCTTCATAGTTGTGCTTTGTGGTGTGGAGCCATGGGGCCCGGAGGCCAGAGAGATTTTGAAAAACTTTAAAAAAAGAACATTGACTTTACCGGGAAACCAAGAGCTGGCAGTTACCTTGATCTAAGAATAATTTTTGTCACAAAAATTTCACTATGACGTAATACCACGTAGCGTAGTAAATAGGTCCATAGCGTAGTACATAGTAGGTAGGTACTATGACGAGCTACTACCTACTACATTTTTTTTTAGTAGCATATTCTGCAAAATAGTTATACTTAATCTGCCGAAGGAATGTTGTCAACCCTAATCCTATTACACAGTACCAAAAGCCTTAGAGGCTTCAATAAAATCAGTTAACCCGTGCTCACCTGGCCGCCACTCTCCCACGAAGAAAAAAAACTTTTATAAAGAAATAAATTATTACATTATGGCTTTTTGAAAGAGTCCACTACTGCTGAGAAATGACAATATTATTAAAAAGTACTACGCATCTTTGTCACACTATCTTTTTGTATTCAATATATTGTCGTCATAATAAATGCTGCCCTTTATGGATAGGGTATTGTGCTCTGCACCTTTGTAGACATTATTAAATATATTTTAAAGTGTTTTGTTAATGGTGGGCGTTGTAAGAGGTATGGTTTGATTTATTTTTTCGACGCGTGTGCTTAACGTTCGCGTGATGACCTTCAATCATTTAAAATTAATGGAATTACGTGTTCAAATTGAAAACGTGTAACAATAATTGTGTGAAACATCGAAATATTGCTAGTTGCTAGTCATGTATTAGCTAACTTTCGTTCATTTCACGAGGGCTCATGGCTAATGGTTGTGTGTGTCGTATCTGTATAAGTGTGAGCGAGAGCTTGCTCGCGTCTGACCGCCGCCACCTAGGTTCCTCCTGACAATCACGCACACTTACGCAATGTGTATGTACACGACGTAACCACAAGTATAGCGCCCGTAGCTTCGTGAGATAAACGATATATACGAATATATTTCGATGTCGGACCGACTCTGCAATCCACTCTAATAATACTAGTGGTTCGCCCCGAACTGAGACCTCGCGATATCCCATAATTCCCAAAAGTTTTAATTATATATTGTAATAATTAACTTTTAACATTAGACGCAATAAAAAAAAAATAGTTGACATAAAACTGTTTTACTGACACAGCGCCATCTATTAGCATTATAGTGAAGCTATTAGCTTCACAATAATGCTAATAGATGGCGCATTAAAATTAAATAATTTCGTTTCTTTATAACATTTATCTAATTTTAGTAGGGTAGACTGGGTACGGTTGTAACGGGGTACGGTTGAAACAACTCAAATATTTCCGAAACTATAAACAACACAGGAAGGGGTACAAGGAGAGATACACGCGGATTTCAAGTGCCAACATGATTCAAAGTGTTGCGTTGCACTCTGCGCACTTATAACGTTTAAACGAAGGCCTATTGTGTTTTGGCAACCAAAAGTAAGTATATTTGATGAATTTCTTCACGATATAGCGTGACTATTAATATAATTTTCATATTTGAGTATTAATATATGCAATTGTTGTATTTTAGAGATTATAATGAGCTGGTTAGTTTTTATATACGTTATTAGGTCTCATGCCTGTGCCTGTTTTATTGCCAAAATAGGTGGTGGGTACGGTTGTAACGATTTTCATGGGTACGGTTGTAACATTAGTTTTACTATATTTTTGCATTGCAGATACCTGGGAAACGCGTAAAAAAGACTTCGAGAGGTAAAGCGATGTTGTACAAGAACGCCTATGATGAAATAAAACTTGGGGGCGTCTTAGAGGCAAGCTATAAAAAATAAAGTTCTACGAAAAATAAATTTAATTGTTGATTTCATTTTAAACTTAGATTTTATTGATTATTTAGTTTTGTTTTATATAATAATTAGAGATTATGTTCGTTTGGTTGAGTACCGAAGCAGTTATAGCGGAAATATTATATATTTTTGTTACTTTATTTTTACTCTAAAAAAATTACCTAAATAACTGTTAAAAATGTGCTTAAGATATTGTGATACTAGTTAAAGTACATTTAAGTGTTTTTAAATAATAAAGCTGGTTTAAATACTTCAACTCTGTATTATTTCTGCTTGTTACAACTGTCCCCCATCACTGTTACAACCGCCCCTGGTATGGGGTCGATTGTAACAATCGCCTGCACTCAATAAAATTATTCATATCTGCTAAATTATTTCACCTGTGTATGTGTTTTTGATATTAATTTAAAGAAAAATAACCTGGCTTTCATATCAAGTGCTATAACTGTTGTTTATAGCAATATTGGCAATGCTGTGGGTGTTCCAAGGGAAATTGTTACAACCGTACCCAGTCTACCCTATTTGTTGTTCAAGTACAGGATATAACTGAATTTTCAACCAAGTTTCACGTTCTAATATTCAGTAATTCAGAAGTTATAGGGCTCTGACAGACATTTAGACGGACACACTTCTCTGTCTAGTAGGCAAGCGCCCTAGTTGACTCAGAGAACTCGCTTCGCTCGTTCAATAATAATTAAGAAAGTAACTCTGTCTGTCTACAGTTAGTTACCTTTTCACGGCAAATCCACTGGAGGATACGGATACTGTTTATCCCATAACAACTTTCAGGATATCAGGCAACATTTACTCACTATGGAAATGAATTAATTTCTTAAAAATCACATAGCTAACTTTGAAAAAGTCACTTAGATTCGAACCTTGGACTCTCCGAAAAAGAGGCAGGCGTCTTCGCTGCGTGGCTAATACCTTATTACATTAATAAAGTGCAATAATATTTGAAGGGATTAAAAAACCTCATAAAGGATGTTCAAACTCTTTCAACCTGTCACACAGGTGTAAGTATAAAATACGCGAAAAATCGGGATATCAAATTCGTTGTTTTGAAACACGAAGCGCTCACCTCGCGGGTCCCACTCGGTAGGTGTTATAAAATCAGTTTATTATATTCAAGTTCAATTTCTATAGACTCAATACACAAGTGCCCACAAACAGTTTTTTGCTTTTACAAAGTTTTTGTTGTAAAGCCACACTTTTATGTGTAGGAACCTTTTGTCGGTCTGTTGTACTAATATTAAAATTCTTTTCAAAAAACCGACTTCAAAAATCGCTGCTTAATAATATTTTTTATACCTATGTAAACGAAATGTATTTTGAACTTTTTTTGGAAGTTCGTTAAAGTCAAATGATTTAAGTTAAATTAGTCTCTACTTTTTTGAATTTACGCAATCTTTTCTGATTTCCAAAGATTTCAAGGCATCTATGTATAAGTGAAATTTATTTAGTAGCTTTATGAGTGCAATAACATACTTGCCAAAATTCGACTATGTACGAGTAGTTATTAAAAGATGCAGAACTTTAGAAGCATTAATATAAGCTATTTTAAAATTATATCTCCAAATTAAAATCAATTCAAACAAGAATCTGACAATAACTAACATAAAAAGAATATAACATACTTATGCCTTTTTCAAATCGATAAAACATCTTTATACAAAGATTTTTTGCATATTCCTACTTTCCTATTAGAGTTACAACTACCAAATACCACTTTACGTACTGCGTGTATGTCTTTTAGGTCAATATCTTATAAGATCTTATAAAACAAAACTCCCATAGGAATACGTGCTACCAGAGTACCATTACGATAAAGTACTGTAATCAATTGGATCCCGGTGGCACGCGGTGGCAAAGCACGTCGCTTTCATTTGTTAAACGCCACGCGGTCCTATTTTATTATTTATTGACCCGCGCTACTTGCTTCAGTTGTATTCAATGAAGAAATGGCTGCTAATCATGTTCTACGGATGCTGATCCAGACTTACCGTAACCCTAAAGATAACATTTTCAAGAAGGTAAAAGTCTAATTGGATTTAGTAAAGTTTTCTTTTCCTTAAATCCAATTAGACTTTTTGGAAACCTTTGTCGCAGAAATTAGTGCTATGTCTTATAGGTTCTAAGGGAGGTCTCAGGTTCGATTCTCAGTGCTGTGAGTTCGAGAAATTGAATTGAATTGAAAATGATGGGGGAAAAGTTGCAAATATAAAAAATTATCAACAAAACACTTTTTATTAATCGAAAATAAAATCTTCCTTTACTGCAACAATGTTTTATCTCAAAAAAGTTATGATGTCTAATGATTATAAATAGTAGGTAATAATATAGAAAAAATCGCCATTTCGTGAATCAAACTACACTGTTTGAAAAGTAAACTAACAAAAGACTTTGCTATAAATTCTTTTGAAATTAAGATCGCACACCCATTTGAAACTGTTAAACACATTTTAAAAAAGACAAAATGAGCGATATGTAAGAAGCATATTCATATCCAGATAGGTTCCGTATATAGTTGTTGTTCACCTCGTTGACACTCACGCCACTCGATAGAACAATGCAAAACAGGAACACCATCAAGTGGTAATCAACATGTTAATTTTGGACCACCGTGCGCCGTACAAACACTCTGAACAATTCGCGTCAAAGTACGCGTGCGTGCTACACAGCTGCGTGCTGTGTAGTACTTCAGCGTGCAGGGCTCTGTTTAGGTCTATTATATTACTCTGCGGCTCTTCAGAGGGTGCTGTTGAGGATGTATCGAGTGCTGGTGAGAGGGTAAACTGAGGCACGTGCTGACGCCCGGTGGGCTGACCACCGTGATATCGGATACCATTTGTTTTTTCGTAAAGGTGAAATAAATCCTTACATCCATACTATCTTTACTAATCCTTACTAATATTATAAATGCGAAAGTTTTGTTAGTTTATTGGTTTGTCCTTCAATCACGCCGCAAGAAAGCAACGGATCGACGTGATTTTTTGCATGGGTAGGTATAGTTGAGGACCGGGAGAGTGATATAGGCTAATTAGGCCGGAAAATTAAAGAGTTTAAAAACTAAATCCACTTGTTTAATAATAAAGCCAAACTTTGTTTGTTTGTTGTTTTGTCCTTTAATCACGCAACGACGGAGCAACGGATCGATATATTTTTTGGATAAAGAGAATTAGGACAGTGGCATAGGCTACCTTTTATCCCCTACATCTACCTTTTAGGTGGGCACCATGGGCACCTAAAATTTTTCTACTTATTGGAATTTGTCATAATAATTGGTTTTGAATACATTTCATGACATTTACGTAATGAATAACAATTTTATGCCATACAAAACTAAATACTCTTTATCTGTCTAATTAGTTTTGTATAACAACCAAGAAATATACCTACTACTCTCTATCGAGAGATGACAACATGCAACATTAGTTAATCAGATGACACATGCATTCCAATACCTAGCAAAAAGTCATAAGTTTTTTGTTAGGTGCTCTGGTTTATGGCACTTTAGAAACGTAAGAGGTAAGGAAGTTTCTGGTGCGATTTGAATTCGAGTTTAAAATGCGTGAAATTTAGGGTTTCCCTGAAAAATGTGCACGGACAGCGCGGTCGATACGGACCCCCCCGCCCCGCAGGTGCGACGAGATAATCCAAGATGGCCGCCGAGATAGGACGTGACGTCACGGCCCTCCCCCGCCCCGGGCGCATCCTCGAGGCTTCGCCACCCTCCTAAGATCCTTTCAGAAATCTGCCGAATACCGATAGCAGAAAAAACTTTAAGTAGGACTTAACTTTTGTATTGTAAGAAGTTCTCAATTTTGAACAAGATCGAGCTTCGTAAAAAAACTAATTTATAAGGTCAACTAGAAAAATATTTAGTAGACACCTTCTTTAAATCAATAAGTACCAAATAATTTTGTTATCTGATGGTTAAAAATACTTGTATTTCATTTCTCGCTTTTATTAATCGACTTTCGAGGTTAAGCCCCAATAAAAAAAAATCAAATTAATTCCTTTTTTAAACATTATTCGGCGATGGTGAAGTACCTAGATTGACGATAAAAAAATATTTTTCCAGCACTATCCCGCGATAGTGCTGGAAAAGACTATACGATCATACACTTGGATATGGTATAAGATTTTTTTTTAAATCCCACAAGGACCGTTCTCTGAAATAAAATTTAACCTAACACTTACATCACTCTTCAAGCCCTCATTGCAAAAAATGAAGTTGATCCGTAGCTTTCTTGCGGCGTGATTGAAAGACAAACCAACAAAGAAACACTCGTTCACATTTACACATTTAGGATAAGGCATGTAATAGTAGATTGTTACACAAGGGACGTAAGTAAGCTATTACAGAACAAGATCCAATTTGGCGCCAGTGCGAGCGCAGCTCGCATAGGGCGCTAATGGATCGCGTGCACCCGAGATATTTAGTCACACGAGCGAGCGCAGCGAGCGAGGGTGAATATAGTTCGAGGGTGTAATAGCTACTTGCAACCGAGGTAAGCATTCTACTTTATATCATTCTTGCGAGGTAACTTTGGACTTATCCGGCAAAAGGTTTTGCATTATTTGTTCTGCTTCAAGCAAACAAAAATCAGGCTCTCCTCCTTTTTCATCATCTGATGAAGTGCTTGACATTGTTGTAAATAACTTAAATCCCTTTACGAACAAACTTCACAAACTTTCAGATCAAATGAAATGCCGCCATTTCCATTTTTTTTTTACGGCTCTGAGTTCCAAAGAGTTTTGCATAGTTTGAAATGTATGGAAATTAAATGCCGCCATGTTCAGTGTTTTTTTTTTTCAGTAAAAAGTTTTCTTACCATTTTATAAGAAAAGAGATTGTTTACCAAGGAGTTTTGCATAGCTTGAACTGTAATGTGATCATTACAATTAAAGCATAGTGCGACGTAATGTTGCCTTGAATTGCAAACACCAACTTACAAGGAGACTTTCCACCATAGTAATCCCTAGTTACTGAGCAAGTATGATATAAAAACTAGTTTGTCACTGTGTGCATTTATTCATCTTCTAAGCCGCCGGGATAGGTAAAACTTGCTTGGGTAAATGTTTAGCGTCAACATGAAAGCCGTCCGGTCCCCCTCTATACTTGGTGACGTAGACCTTGCCGTCATCACCGATGAAGCTGTACTGGCCCTCGATTTCCAAGACGTAACCACCATTGTTAGTGGGCACTAGTTTACCTCGTTCTGACACGACTGTATCTGTAAATAATAATATAAACGTAAATATTCTTTTTACAGAACCGACTTCAAACGCCACTACAAAGTATATCCAATTGTGCCTATGAAATTTGAAGAGATCCCTCGATTTCTCCCATCATCAGATGCTGACCTGATGACAATGGGACCACCTGGGAAGTTTCCCCTTTAAAAAAAAAGAATTTGCCAAATCGGTCCAGGTGTCTTCGAGTAATCGGAGATCATACATAAAAAAAATATAAAAAAAATAAAAAAAAGTTTCTACGAATTGAGAACCTCCTCCTTTTTAAAAGTCGGTTAAAAAGAAAAATATTTGTAAAAGCTTTATTGTAAAAGAGCCATATCTCTAAAATTCATCACGTCTCTGTTTTAACCATAGCTCAGATTTATAATTAAGTTTAAAATCTAGACCATGTACATGACATAAAACTTTAATTATCCCATGTAGGCTAACCTGTGACTTTCATGACAAGTCAAGACTTTACTCATACCCCTGATCAATTCTTCTAAACAATACAAGTGTAATCTGGAGTCCTTTACATCACCGTTTTCCTTCCATGTAAGATCTATCTAGATTTGTACCTAGATTAAATGTCAACAATACCATCATCATCTCAACCGATAACGGTAATGCTAAAAATAGGCCTCTTCGCCATCACCACAGAACATGATTTTGTGCGGCCTGTATCCAGCAGCTGCCAGCGATTCTCCTGAGATCGTCCTTATATTCAAGTAATGTGGAATTTTAGACGTCAAGACGTCAATAAAGGTTGTCATCTGCCCAGCTGATGTAAAGGGAAATAAACTGCACAATAGCTGACCATGTAGCATTCCTCAAGGTATTCTAAACCCTTTTTTATACATTCAATATGAAAACTAGGAATATACTCACTCTCAGCAGTAATATATCGTAATGCGTACTGGCCAAATTCATCGTGCACCTCTTCATGCCGGATCGCGGGTAGGAACCGTAAGGATTCTGCATCGTTGGAGGGTTGTGTTGGCGCACTCAGCGCCACCGCCACCAGGGAAGCAAATACCACCAACTGTAATAAGATAAGATAAAAAAGACGTGTGGCACTCAGGGACTGCCGCGGTAAAGCTATTGCATAGCATTTTTTATCAACGCCATCTAGCGGTGAGAGAAGTCCCCTGTCAGGTTATGTTCGTTACGGAATTTCTGGATTCGGTCTCCACGCTCAAGGCCCGCGATAGAAGCTATGCAATAGCTTAAAAATTGAGTAGAAGATTAATAAAAGCCTAAGCAGTAAAGGCGGCGAACTGAAGTTGAAAACCACAGAGTTGTGTTTGTCTTACCGATTTCATTCTGCCGTCTATTTTGAATTATGATACTACAGCGAGTGATAAACTAAATAACAGTGTCAGTGTTTAAATAGCCGTAATTAAAGGTAATACAAATTATGGCATAATTTACAAACAAGTAGTTCAAGTAGCCATCAATATGACTTATGTCGCAATTAAAATTCTTCAAAGGTGCATTTTATTCAAAAAAACATCACAAGTAACGGGCCCATTAATTAATTAACTTAAACATACTTACTACCATATTCTACCAATACCTATTAGTATTCATTATTAGCATTCCAGTACAAAAACAAGACTATGCATATTACATAACAAACATTATAATTAAAAATAAAAAGTAGATATTATTGCTTTAAACTCGCTCATAAACTATTTTCCATTCTCATTCGTCTCAACCACCTGTTTCAAACAATTCGCTTTTTTTAAAACAATATGTTTTTTAATTAAATATGTTATCTGAAAATAATAAAATTATATATTATGGTAGAATGTAAATGAGACTGACCTATTGCAGTAACAATTATAAGTAGACGACCGAAGTTCAGACGAATAAAATATTATAATAATTTAAGTATTTGTTTTTAGTTTTAAATACATACTAATAATAATAAAACATTATTTTGACAATAACAAAGCATTTAGGTACTTTTAAATTTTTCTCGACTTCTCCGCTTAGTATAGGTAGGTACATGAATATTTTTAAATTCGCTTGATAAAAAATCTTTTGCGTTTAATTCAACTTAAAGATAAAATTAACTTTTTATAACTTTTAAAGTTGTAATTTTCAACAAACATGTTCTTATCAGATTTAGGTTCACTTGTATATTCTAAAATGTAATTTAATTTTGAGTTATGACTGTTAACAACGAGTATACTAGCCGTTATCTGTCTACTACAGTACTATTAAGGGCCTTTTTACAAACGCCGAATGATGTTTAACCGAGGAAAGAAATTTCTCGTTTTGACAATTTTTGTATGGAAAATCTGTGAAAATTTCCAAATTGGTCCAAAGTTAATTTGGGATTTGAGAAAAAGACCCTAACACACCTAAGTGTTATCAGAAAAAAAACTAGCTCAGTTCATTTTAGAAAATAACGTCGTGCGCTTCTCCTCTTTACCTTGAACCTAAGGTTTATAAACTTTATAAACCAATATAATTAATTGGACCAATAATACAGGTAATTAATATAGGTCACCTTCTTAGGTGGTTTCTTAACTAGAAATTTTTTTTTGCTCTACAGAATTATTTTTTTGCGAACGCTACAGGGGTGGTGCTATGTGCTGTGAGCTATGTAAGAGGTTATCTGCGACGTGGGAGCCTATCTAAATCTGTATAATCGCACCCGCCAAATAATTATTATTACATAAACCGACGTGCAGCGCGTATACCTACATTTTATTATACAGTTACAACTTGGATTTCAATAGTGTACAGCTTCCATTTGATTCTATATTAGATAAGCTTTCAACCAATTCGTTTCGACTCAACGTTGTCTTATGTATTGCAATTAATAATTTCATTACTAAGATGAATTTTCTTTTAACTTTTTTCATACTTGAAGTATGAAAAAAGTTAAGATTTTTGCTTCGATTTGTTAAAGATTGGAGTTGACGTTAAAGTTAGTTATGGTGCATTAAATAATTTTATTAAGCCTCAACAGCTCAACCGTTAAAGGTGCGGACTGAAAACTGAAAGGTCGAAGGTTCGAGCCCCACCCGTTGCATTATTGTCGTACCTGCTCCTAGCACAAGCTTTTCGCTTATTTGGAGGGGATAGGAGGATATTAGTCAAGTTCAGGTTGGCTAATATTCTTTCAAAAAAAAAAAGACGTGTGTAAAGCTATTGCATAGCATTTTTTATCAACGCCATCTAGCGGCTCACCGTAGAGGAGTCCCGTGTCAGGCTATTTTCGTTACGGAATTTCTGGATTCGGTCTCCACGCTGGCCCGCGATAGAAGCTATGCAATAGCTTAAAAAATAGGTATTATGAAAGAAAAGTAAGTAAGTATAATAAAATAATAACAATAATTAATTCCTACTTTTCCTAATACTCGTAATAAGCGCTTCCATCTATATTAATAGAAGTAGGTACCTAAACATAAGTGACTACGACTTGAAACAGCTTTATATTGCAATTGTATCTCCAGTTTAAATCTTTTAAAAAATAATTATTGTTATCATTTCTCCGTATTGATAGTTTGAGTCTACATCAATTGCATTTTAATCTATGATACGGTAGATATTCAAACATTGAAAACCGTTAACGTAATGTTTTTTTTAATTCGATTCGTAATCTACTTTGAATCTAGATTGTATTTTTGGCAACTCGGTCTTTTTAAACTAGGTTCTTTGTGAATTTTTACTTTGGTGTACCTTTTTAATACTTCTTTTTACCTAGTTTTTAAGCCTCAATAGCCTAACGGTTAAAGGTGTGGTATGAAAACTGATATGTCTACGGTTTAATCCGTTGCACTATTGTCGTACCCACTTCTAGCACAAGCTTTACGCATTTGAAGGGGAGGGGGAATGTTAATGATAATAATAATATAAGCATAGCTAATATTCTTTTAAATAATATTTAAAAAAACTGTAACCAGGCTACGGAAAGGTGTAACGTTTTATGAGTAGTTTTAATTAATGTTACTTGAAAGTATTAAAATTATAATGATTGTTCAACAATCTGAGTACATTTTCATTTATGAAGAACGCCAAGTATAACGAGGAAATGCGAAACAGTCATATTGATTTTGTTCACCCACGTCAGCATACCGAATCGATCGACACCTCATTCATCAAAATCGGATCAGTAAAATTCGCCATGGTGGAACATTCGTAAATAGTCACATACATAAATAAATAGACTGCTAAACTCATAACACTTCCCTAGGCTTTGCCCTAGATGGATAATAGTACATTATGGTACAAGTGTAAAAGTTGGTGATTACCGCTGAGGCGCTATTGAGACCCGAGCCGTTAGGTGAGGGTCTTAAGGAAGCCGAGGACGGTAATCATCAATATACACGTGTATCATACGACGTTTTTCAACACACTTGTGAAGAAAATAATACTAAAATAGTACATTATGGTACAAAACAGTGAAAACGAGTTGTGAAAATTTTTTCGCTATGGCGGGAAAAATTAATGTTGCTTTTTTGTTCGCCCTCTTGAGATGCTCTTGAGGGCAGGCAAAGATCGACGACCATACAGCCTATTCATGTGTTTATTTGATTTAATAAGTTTTCCGGAATGCGCCCGCACCTTAAATGGCCATAGACTAAAAGAATGAGGTTTCTTTTTTTTGGCTTTTCTCTTATAGCCACGTACAAAATGGGGAATTTCCAGTTTTCTTTATTACAGAAAAAACAAAAGTTATATTTGAGTGACAGTTTTATTTATTAAACACGTACAAGTTGAAATTATCTATTTAAATACGAAGTTGTATGAAATGAGCAAGCAATAGGTATCTTGGCAATAGGTAGGATTTTTTTTGTAATAGAAACTTTTTTAAGAACAAAGCAACTCAACCAACAAAATTAAAAAAAATAATTCTATAGCTCACATTGTGAATAATGGTAATAAAAAGTCACAGTTTGAGTTAAAGGTGTCATTGTGTGCCTAGTTGCGGTGAACCGGGAGCCATTTTATGAGCAAGTGTGTTGAAAAAAGACTTTTTACTTATCTACCTATCCTGTAGTTTGTCTAGTAGTCGAGTAAAAAGACTTTTTTACTTATCCATCCTGTAGTTTGCCTTGAAATCGGGTAAAAAGACTTTTAACTTCCTTATCCTGTACTTAAATTGTCTTGAAGTCAGTTAAAAAGATTTTGTACCTATCCTCTAGTTTGCCTTGAAGCACGAACTTTCTCAAAAGGTTCTAAACGCTAACTAAACTAAAGCCTTTTGAGCACGCCAACGTACCTAACTCGAGGAACAATCATTGGGGAATCACTTAATCCTCCACTGCAAAAATCGCTTAAACGCTTAATCCGAACAATCCTTGTGAACAAAAGGACCTCGAGTGAGTATAACGGAGCCCTTTAGAGGTGATGACTTCACGCTGGCCTGCCTTATCACTGTCATCGGCAAACAGCTCTCCGCGTTCTATACGCCTTTACAAGCTTTCAGCGTGTAGGTACCTATAGGGACGACTAGTAGATATACTCGTAGCTTCGAGCTTTTTATATGTCGGAAAGTGTAAGTTCTTTCAACCCACGAGGGCGCGTGGCTCATTGTTGTGTGTGTGTCGTATCTGTATAAGTGTGAGCGAGGGCTTGCTCGCGCCTGATCACGCACGCAAACTTACGCAATGTGCATGTATCTACACGACGTAGCCATAAGTTTAGTAAAGCCCTCGTGAAATGCAAGAACCTATAGATCATTTTTGTCGTTATACAGTAAGTCAGATTCTTACGATGGATGATTCGAAGGAACTATTAGATTTGCCATTACACAAAAAAACAATGTGTAAAATAAAAACACAGTTATAAGCCGAGGTTATTACAAATTAGTGAATTTCTTAACGATAAAGTCACATGGGAACGTGATACCTAAGTGTAATAAATTTTGACATTGTATTGATATTGCAAAATTTCGTTTTGAAAAGAGCAACTGCTGAGTCCTATAGATAACTGCTGAACCTATAGGTAACTTGCCGGTTCTTCTCAGCAGAATCTGGATCAGATCAGAAGCGGTGGTAGAGATAGTCTTGAGTCTTGACGTCTCATAAGAACGTGGTGTTTGAGAATTTTCGAATAAAAATAGCCTTCGATAATTATTGTATTTATTTTCCTCGATTGGTTCACAGAATTTATTGACAGAAAGTTGACAGAATTGATTTTATACGTGAGACACAGATTTTATTAAATTGAATACCACAGAGAATCTAATTGCACCGCTTCACATAGCCACAGAGTGCCACCGATTCTATGACTGCAGTATTGCCAACCTTTATTCTTTAACTAGCGGCCCGCTCCGGCTTCGCACGGGTATAAAATATATAGCCTATATCATTCACTGTTAATGGATGTTATTATACATATAAACCTTCCTCTTCAATCACTCTATCTATTAAAAAAACCGCATCAAAATCCGTTGCGTAGTTAAAAAGATTTAAGCATACATAGGGACAGAGAAAACGACTTTGTTTTATAGTATGTAGTGATATGCGTAATTATCGCATATACATGGTATGTGTATAAAAAGCAGAAGAAGAGCATCAAGACGAAACGTCACATCAACACTAATTGATTAATGTCAGTGGTCTATTCCGTTGATTAAAATATCTAAATGTAATTAAAATACCATCTAAACCGCAGGAAACACTGAGAAAAAGATAGCACTATTTGAGACCTGCCAATTTAGTTTAGAGATCGCGTATCTACAATCCAACTCACCAATTGTACCAATTGTTAGTGTACTTACCAATGACAAGTCTATTGCGAAATTTTCAGATGCTTTGCAATGTTTTTATTTTAAGTACTTACAATAGGATTTAGATCTAAAATGCAATGTAACCATATTTTGTAAAGATCTTTACAAATCTCGATCTTTAAAAAAAGATATCAATGCAGAGGCAAAACTTGTTTTTCCTTGCACCAATAGATAAACTTTATTGTTAGATACCTATCTAGATTAGCAAAGTTCTTTAAAATATACGTACATACATATATCTGAAAGAACTCAGATTATTTTTTATTTTTTTTCCTTAATTAATTCCTTTTATTCCTTATGCTCCAAAATAACTACTCAAGCAAATAACTATTAAAAGTAGGAGTTTAAATCTTATTAAATCGTCGATCCCCAAAAACCTCAAGATCTCAAATTATTTGTATTGAACATCGTTAATTACAAATCATAGGCTATGACAGTACAATAAACGTACTTGAATATTACCATATAACACAATAGATAGAGATGCAGTATCTAACATAGTTTGAGACAGTGATGTACGTACATATGTGTACGCCAAGTAATTAGGCGACGCGCGGCGAGAGGAAACGGAAGTTGGCCGGAGATGAAGGCGCGATACAATATCCGGTTAGACGCCATTTCCGCCGCCAGACGCTCGTGTGTGCATGCCTTTAAATATAGTGGTTTTATTTTCATGACGGGTATTCGCTGTAACGATTTTCATTTGCTTAATAAAACTTTTTGGTCCATCATCCTATTTTTTTTATAATATTATAAAATAAAGCGAAAGTTTGGATGTATGTTTGTAACTCAATCACGCCGCAATGACTGAACCGATTTAGCTGAAATTTGGCACAGAGATAGATTATAGACTAGAATAGCACATAGGCTACTTTTTATCCCGGAAAATAAGAAGGTTCCCCGCGACATTTTTAAAAGATAACCCCACGCTGACGAAGTCGTGGTCAAAAAGCTAGTCTAAATATATAAAAGGAAAAGGTGAGTGACTGACTGTGCGTGCTTACAGCTCAAATCACTGGACATAGACGGAGTTTTTGACATACAAGGATTTTTGAAAATTCAACCCCTAAGGGGGTAAAATAGGCGTTCAAAAAGTGGAAAAGTAATGTACCTAAGCGAAGCCGCGGGCAAAAACTAGTATCATTATAAGTATGAACTGCGAAACAGTAGGGATGTTATTAAGATGTAATTGCGCAAGTACAGCACTAACATTCGCGTCAACACGCAAAACAACTGTGCTTGTGAACCACCCTTATTATTACACCCCCTACGAACCACCAACAAACAGAATAGCCACATAAACACAAGATTCATCCCGTAATGTGTGTCAACACGGCCGTCCTAGTTGTTATATCTGGTGGCTTGTAAAACATCTGCGCGTTTGTGGATGGTAAATGTGAAATGTGAATCAGAATTATTTAAGGCCCAAGACACGGGTCTGCCCTCGAAATTCAATTTAATTTGGTTTTTCGCAATTTGTAAACTAATAGGACAAAGTAGGCTTATGGTATTCAAATTGCGCCAATGGCAGTATCATCTTCACAGGTTTATATACTAATCTTTACGTGAAAGTATCCAGTTTAAGAATTGAATGAGTTTGACGTGAGCTACTCACAAATTAGTCATTATTTGACTAATTTCTTAAACTGGATACTTTCACGTAAAGATTAGTATATAAACCTGTGAAGATGATACTGCCATTGGCGCAATTTGAATATCATAAGCCTACTTTGTCGTATACGTTTATAAATGGCGAAAAACCAAATTAAATTTGAATTTCGTGGGCAGCTCCGTGTCTTGGGCCTTAAAAGAGATGGTAGGTACAATAGATTGTAGGACATCTAATAGTGTGCAATGACAATCGTATCCTACTAAACTAATCCTACCTACTAATATTATAAATGAGAAAGTTTGGATAGATGGATGTTTGTCATTCAATCACGCCGCAACGACTGAACCGATTTGGCTGAAATTTGGCCAGGGATAGATTATACTCTGAAATAACACATAGGCTATTTTTATCCCGGAAAATAAGAGTTCCCGCGGGTAAAAAAAAACATGAATGATGTTGGCTGGTGCTCTCCCGCTATTGGTTAAAATGCATTGATGCAGCAACAACACCTTAAGTTCAGCCAATAAGAGTTCATTGTGATCGTTCTTCGACCATTTAGCCGGGACGAGCCTTTACGCAGATTTAGTACTGAATATATTCTGCCACTTTCTGCGGGAGGTGAGGTAATAACGTACAGCCTACGTACAGCACACATTTACTCACCTCCGCACACTCTTGTAAAAAACTTAATGTCTCTATGAACGCACACTAAATCAAAAGCTGTCACACTTACAAGCTGACACGTACGTTTGTACATGTACTTCGGCAGAGGAGAATGCTTGCGCTTGCCAAGTCCTGGCTAAATGGTCGAATCGATCGTTACACTGATGCAATCAATTTTAGAAAATACTATTGCAGATCCTAAGTTCACAAAGTTCAAGTACCTACAGGCGGGTATCATCTTTCTGCTATTATTTCTCAAACTACACTGTTAATTATTTGTGTTCACTGTTCACCCTCGACTTGACACAGTATCCGCGTGCGTCAGGAAGTGTGAATTAGAGCGTTTTCATGCGGCTGCGTCGCGACGCGTGCGTATTGTCTATTCTGACACCTTCAAATAATGTGATCTGATGATCAGCACCCTATTTTAAACTCAAAGAGGTCAAAAAACGCAATAAAAAGGCTCTCAAATATATTATTTTATAAAATAAAAAAGCTATAAAAATTTAATTTTTCAAGGTACTTGGTACTGACCACCTACCTACCTACTACCAACCTAATAATATAGTTCTTGCAATTCACGAGGGCTGTGCGCATGTCGTACCTCTATAAGTGTGAGCGAGAGCTTGCTCGCGCCTTACCGCTCCCACCTAGGCTCCAGACAGGCACGCACACTTACCTACGCAATGTGCATGTACACGACGTAACCACAAGTAAAGCTCACGCGCCCTCGTGAATTGCAAGAACTATACCAACTTATGGAGTGATAAAGCAGGAACTTCTTCGGTCACAATATTTTATTACGTAGGTACAATCATTTTTATTAGAATTCCAAAAAAAAACCAATCCTTAGAGGATCGCTTTGTTGTCCGTCTGTCTGTCCGTGTGTCAAGCACGGACTGTGCTTCAGCTTCAGTGCCGCACTCCTCTGGACAATTATTATAATGTATCAATAATACAAAAAAAGATTTTATATTATAAATTTATAATAGCGATGACGATTGAGTCCAAAAGATTTATGAAAATTAATTAACCTTTATCTTTAAACCAAAGCCCCATCACTGCTTATCTAGTTAGATATAAAATAATTGTATATCAGTCGGCTAGTATACCTACAGATTAGTCCACAGATAGCAGTCACCCCACAAATAAATCTGATTTACTGCTGATGCCATCTCTCCGCATTACCACCCGTGATTACTCCCTTCAATAGCGCATGCCACAAGATTTAATTGACTCCTACTTACTAGGTACGCAACATGAAATTATATATGCAGTATGAACTGATTATAATATCTATATATATAAAATTCAAAGTCCTGACTGACTGACTGAGATATCAACGCACAGCCTAAACTACTGAAGTTAGAAACATGAAATTTTTACAGTTGGTTCCTTTTATGACGTAGGCGCACACTAAGAAAGGATTATTGGAAATTCCACCCCTAAGGGGTTTAAATAGGGGATGGAAGTTTATATGAAACTCCGTCATTTTTCAAGCTGTTTCCATCAAAGTTGGTATTTGAGCTTTCAGTTAAAAATAAAGAAGTACGTGTGTCACAGTTTTTGAAAATTGCACCCCCAAAATCTAATTCTACGCGGACGAAGTCGCGGGGGCAAAAGCTAGTGCAGTATGAACTGATTATATAATATTAATAATATAAACTTAAAAATTCTTTTTACAAAACCCTCTTCAAACGCCACTACAAAGTATGTCAACTGTGCCTATAGAATTTGAAGAGTTTCCTAGATTTATTCAGAATCCCATCATCAGATCCTGACCTGATGACAATGGGACCACCGGGGAAGTACCTATAACCTTTCAGAAATTTCCGAATCGGTCCAGATGTCTTCGAGTAATCAGGGAACATACATAAAAAAACACTCCGACGAATTGAGAACCTCCTCCTTTTTTGGACATTTATACATGGAGGAAACAATTTTGTATGGAAGATAATTTTCTCAATACATATTAGAGATACCATTGGGCCATTAGGCCATTTAAGTCAAAACTCAAATTCTAGGCTCTTTTTTCATCGCTGAACTTTTTTATAAACATTGTAATGTCTAGTAAGTACTAATGTTATAAGTTGGTTCGTTCTTCAATCACAAAGCAACGGAGCACATCGATGTGATTTTATGCATAGGTATAGTTGAAGACATAGGCTAGGTACCTTTTATCCTGGAAAACCACGGGGATAAAGTTGGGGGAAAAATCTAGTTTAAGTAGGTATAAAAAAATAAGAACATTTTTATCAACTGCACAGTTTCGCGTTAATCGTCCAAACACAATTACATCTGTTATTTAAAACTAAACTATTGGGCTCTCGGTGACACCCCCCGATGTTCCTGGGCTCATTTAACCCCCTCGATCATAAAACGGAACAATAACGGCGCGGTCCAGGGGCGCAAGGGATCCGATTGCAGCCGTTTAACAGCCCCACTTTAGGGCGAAACTGAAGGGATTTTGTATCGATTTTGATTTTCACTTGCTCCCTAATAAGCAGTTAATAGTATAAAGAATTAATTTAAAGTTTTCTTGAATTTAATAATAATTATTTTTTGAACTATTGTCGTATCCACTCCTATTTCAATATTTATGCTTGTTTGTAGAGAATATTTTTAAAAGAGCAACCGCCACGTTTTTTGCTGGCTCTTCTCGGCAGGATAGGCATTCTGAACCAGTGGTAGATTCATTGACAATTCAAAAGCGCTTGTAAAAGCTTATTTGAATAAAAAAATTTTGTATTCCTATTTCTATTTTGCTTAAATTATTACATGGCTAATATTCTTATAAAAACCATATCATAATCGGTCCGTTCGTTACGAAGCTACGAGGAAACAGACATGCAGATGCACACATCCAACTTATAACACCCCTCTTTTTCCGTCGGGAGCACAGTGTACATAATGTCAGGGGTTAAAAATACATAGGTACCTAGGTAGGTAGGTACCTACTAGTAGTTATCTTTGACAATTTTCATATAGGCATTTTGAATTACTGAATTTACTAGTCTTGTTAAAGCTACGATTCAAGCGGCAAAAACAAGTTGATATTAGGTAGGTAGGTATAGGTAGATATCTACAGGCGTTATTGACGGCAAGTCGTTTTTCTTGCACAAAACTTTGTTGATCCCATAATCGTCTTGGTAGACGGCGAAAATTTCATAAATCAATCAAACTTTCAAACAAAGATCATAATTCTCACGCAACGAGTCTTCTGGAAAACTTAAATTACTCTTTTTCCGCATTACGAGTGCGAAAAATCTTCTTGACGGGCTGAGAAATTGATGGTGTCGAAAAAACTGGCAAGACTAAATCCGGCGAACTTTTTACGTCAACCGAGTTTCACTTAAACGAGTTTCTACATCCATTTGGAAGTTGGTCGTGTACGACGGGCTGACAAATTTTAATGAACCTAAGCGGGCCGCTAATGTCTGCGACTCGCGTAATGGGAAAACTTCCGAACCTCCGCCCTGGTTTAGAAGGAACCCACTGAGGCTTGTGCCTTATACTCGTAGGGTTGTAGGCAGAGGAGTAATATTAAGTAACTGAGTATAGCTAGGTATCTATAGAGGCGGTAGAGCTTATTCCCACTAGAAGATACAACTGATTGGTTCAACCGTTAAACTAATGGGAATTTTTAACCCGCAGTATCACTGCGTCTAAATCCTTTTAACAGTTGAACTATTGGAACAAAATAGTTGAACTCAGTTACTGTACTTATTGTACTATACTTAATACTGATTATCTTATTGAGGCTAATTCTGTTTTATACACAATCTCTAAACTAAATTAATCTAATTTGATTCAAATAAATTGGTTTAAATCTCGTGCTGCTATTCCTTGGAAAAGGATATCACGAGATTAAAATATGTGAATTTATTTTAGTTCAGGGATTGTCTAAAACAGAATTCTGAATTAGCCACATTTTCCTGCTAAACCCTTACCCTCTTATTAATAAACATAGACTAGAGCAAGATTAACTTTAATCCAAAGTTAAAGCCACAACTAACTTTTAGGTTGATTAAATACCTACTCAAAGGCTAAATCGCGTAAATATGAACTGTAAAAAAACCTCTTTAAAAAGTATGCCCTCCTTCTTCTTTGGATTGACGTTGCACGGTACCTACCTAAGTTCTTCTAAAATTATTTTAATTCACACAATATCATTATTCGTTCGGAATTCAATACTCCCTCCAACAATAAAATGCGCAATCATTTCGACGTGTGCCATTCGAACTCTTTCATCGCATGAACTGCGAGCGCGCAGTGGTATCCATTACATTATAAATTTAGACGTGGTCGTTCTATGACCAGCGAAAAAACGTAGGGACCACGATGATTGTGATTTAAACTGCTAACCCCCGGGCAAAGGCGGCGTCGGAGTCATCCATCATACGCTTTACATATGTTTGAATAAAGCTCGTGGGAAAACCGTTTCCTCTCAGAAGTTAAAGCGGCATTCTGCAACTAAGTAGGGTGACCACGGCGCGGTGTGCGTGACCTTTGGCCGACCGTAATTAGCCGTCTTTTGTTTTGTTTGGCTTGTTAGCTGATGCCCTAGATTGGGCTTTTGTTTAAGCGGGCTTAATGCTCAGGCGTTGTGTTAAGCTAGCTTCAAACATCTGGAATCGGATTCTGAATTCAGAATGTAAAAATCTATTAGGTACTGATCTTACACGTTTCTTTTTACAAATATTTCATCTGCGTGAAAAGGTTTAGGTTTAAGACTGAAACGAAGAATTGACGGTTCAGTCTCCACACGTTGCACTTTTCCATACCCACTCCGAACACAAACTTTATGCTTCTTTGAAGAGATAAGAAAAGAATGTTGGGCACGGCTTAAAAAATCCAAAGAGTTTTTGGATGAATATGAAGATGTTGAACACTTTCAAGCTTTCTTTCACACTTTTGGCATAGGCTTCTTTTTATCAAAAAAAAATTAGGATCCCGCAGGATATTTAAAACCCAACCCTGTGCGGTCAAAACCAGTGTTGGCCCAAAGTTAATCTGATTAACGATTAAAAATTAATGATTAAAATCATAATCAAAAATTTGATTAACGATTAATTTAATCATTAATCAAAAATTTGATTAACGATTAATTAATCATAATCATTAATCGTTAATCTGATTAATTATTTTTGATTAACTATCTATTAAATACTTATTTATTTATTTTCCGATTTTGCAGTAATTTATTGTTAATTTTGACCACTCACTACTCACCACCACTCACCAGCACTCAGCACACTAAGCAGTCAGCACACTCACCACCACTGACCACCACTCACCACCACTGAACACCACTCATCACCACTCATCGCCACTCATCACCACCCACTCATCACCATCCATCACCCCCCATCACCACCACTCATCACCACCACTCACCACCACTCATCACCACTCATTACCACTCATCACCACACATCACCACTCATCACCTCCCACTCATCACCACCCACTCATCACCACTCATCACCACTCGTCACCACCCAATATACTCAATATCATATTGGTATTGTCTTCGAATTATAAAGGATTTTTCTCTGCCTGTGGTCATTGCTCGTTCTCGCCATTTCTTTTTCGTCGAAATTAAAGAGCTATTTGCAAACACAATTTTTGACGACCTCCCTGGCGCAGTGGTGAGCGCTGTGGTCTTATAACTGGGAGGTCTTGGGTTCGATTCCCGGCGGGGGCAATTTAGTAATTTATTATTTCTAAATTGTCTCTGGTCTGGTCTGGTGGGAGGCTTTGGCCGTGGCTAGTTACCACCCTACCGTCAAAAACGTGCCGCCAAGCGCTTTAGCGTTCCGGCACGATGGCGTGTTGAAACCGATTAGGGGTATGGGTTGAATTGACACTGCTATACCCCTTCCAATTTAGCCCGCTACCATCTTAGACTGCATCGTCATTTACCATCAGGTGAGATCGCAGTCAAGAGCTATCTTGTCAACGAATAAAAAAAAAACACAATAAAAAAATAGTAGGTACAAATAGTATAAAAAATAAAATATAGCATCGCGTGTACTTTTTGACATATTTTGGTTTAAACTGAATCTTAAAATAGTGTACAATAAGGGTTATTTTAATTTTACTCGGTCATTGGTTTGATTTCATTTCAAAATTCAAATTTCAAATAAAATCAAATATCAATCAGTCCGCAGTCGGCGTTTGACCGCCTTTATGAGTGGAAGTTGCTCCGGTTGCAAGCAAATTCTGTCGTCAAAAAAGATCGTAGGAACACGAAATAGTTGAGCAAACCAAATTAACACTTTATATAACTAAATCTGCATTCCGAACCGGTGGTAGATTTATGACGCGTCATAAGACCTACAAGATAGCCTACATGAAATAAATAAATTTGAATTTGAATATATTTTGATGAAAAGAAAGGTAAGAAACTAAGTAGGTACTTCAATATAACCAGTATCATTTTATTATCTACTAGACGATGCCCACGACTTCGTCCGCGTGGATCAAGGTTTTTCAATTCCCATGGGAACTCTGTAATTTTCCGGGATAAAATGGAGTCTATGTTTTATTTCTGGGTATGAGCTATCTCCATGCCAAATTTCAGCGAAATCGGTTCATTCGTTGCGGCGTGAAGAAGTAATAAACACACACACACACACACACACAAACACACACACAAACAAACAAACTAACAAACACACACACACAAACTTTCGGCTTTATAATATGTAGGAGAGTAGGATTAGAGTGATTATTGTTCACAGCGCCATCTAGTGACGGTAGTCTTGTAACGTTTCATGACGGTAGTCTTGTAACGTTACGAGACTACCGTCACTAGATGGCGCTTCTTCCGTTTCACTGTGGTTTCACTTAGACTGATGATTGGTGATGCTCGCGTTCCTACAAATATTAGTGTGACTAGCTGATGCCCGCGACTTCGTCCGCGTGGATTTAGTTTTTAAAATCTCGCGGGAACTCTTTGTTTTTCCGGGATAAAAAGTAGCCTATGTCACTCTCCCGGTCCTCAACTATACCCTTGCAAAAATCACGTCAGTCCGTTGCACCGTTGCTACGTGATTGAAGGACAAACCAACAAACAAACACACGTTCGAATTTAAAATATTAGTAAGGATTACTTGGGTTAAGGAAGTAAACTAAACTGACAGTCTCTAAATCGTGATTGAAGGACAAACCAACAAACAAACACACGTTCGAATTTAAAATATTAGTAAGGATTACTTGGGATAAGGAAGTAAACTAAACTGACAGTCTCTAAATCCTCACAGTTTAGGTAGGCACTACCCTGCAGCATCAGGATTGAAGAGCCAGGACCTAGAGCTCCATGACGTAGTCTATGCTTGATACCTACAATATGAATTCTCAAGCGAAATACTAGTCGTAGGTGCAATATAATTATATTCAATTCTAATTGTTTAGGTACATAATATGATACGCGCCGAGCGCGGACTTCGCTTTTCATCGATGCGTAGGGATGACGAAATCGCACTGCCTGCCCGCGCCGGTGATCGTACGATAGCGATTTGTTCGAGCGGTTCGGTGCCGTAGAGGGCGCGCGCGCGCGGGGCGAGGCACACCGCCGCGCCACGCCGCGCGCGCTGTTTAACGCCCGCTGGCTTCTCTCTTGAATCCACCATTTGAATTTTTTTTCAGCTTCCTACCAATTTGATGAGGTTTCGAATGACTTTTGTTTGAATACTCCCCCTCTATCTTCGATACCCTGGCCGTGCTCCTCACCGTCTCCGAAATCCTCAATCATCAGCTCTCTACATATTTTTGCACCAAATGAATTTTTGTCCTCCATACGAAACCATGAGTGAAAAAATTTTTTTTCATACAAAATTTTACAGGAGAGGTGATCAATGAGTCAGACAGTGAGCGAGTCAGTCAGCGAATCAGCACGAGTAGCTATAAATATATAGTAAAAACATTGATGGATGTATTAGTTTATAATCAAGTTAATCAAGTTAAAAAAGTTAATCAATTAACGATTAATGATTAATGATTAAATTCATTAATCATGATTAAGATTACTTTTTTAATCATGATTATTTTAATCATGATTAATTTAATCTGATTAAAATTAATCAGATTAATTAATTGATTAAAAAATTAATCGATTAATGCCAACACTGGTCAAAACTGCGAACAAATGCTAGTATTTAATAAAATATAGAATGGTAGACAGTCCTAAAATGCAGCGATATCGTGGTGCACACATTACAAATAGCGGATTAGGGCAGTTTAGCAAACAAGGCGTCACTGGCGTGTGCCGGCACCCTTACAGCTAATGCCATATTAATGTCTATTAGAAGCCGCCCTTTGTTCTGGCCTAGAGTCGACGATTTATTCAGATTTATTAAGCTAATCCGACGTGCTAAGCCGCCGGCTTTCGCACGAGACGGCAATGCAAACAGAAGTCAAGTATCGCGATTGTTTGATTGTGCCCGTAAACAAACACTAAGTTGCTAATCGTGTAACTTCTAAATTGCTTTTTATCGCACGCTAAAGTTAAGAGGCTATTACGAAAAACAGTTCTGTGGTATATACCTATATTACCTATCGACGTTAGGTCGCTGGTACTTACCTACCCTACCTACCTAAGTAAACGTACGAGGTCACTTCTTTGATCATTAACTTAACTAAGATTTCCGAACGTTTATCTACCAAAGAAACCTTAGAGTTCTTTACACGATGATACTCTAGTATGTACCGTAATTATTTTTTATCTCACTATAAACACTCCGAGACATAAGTGCTTCGACCAATCAGGTTATTCAAATATGATGTGATAAAATTTTCTTTAAAATCTATCAAGCATTTGATTATAACTCTTCAGAGGATACACATCCCTAAATTCGTTCTGCCACAAAGAAGAGACACGCGTCGAAGAAGAGATGCGGTGCAGATAAAATATAGTAGGTATTGCTGTAAGAGGGATAAGTGATACGCCTTTATTCTTAAGCCTGTATAGTAAGTTATACTAGAACTGGACTGACTCTGCCACGGATCTCAGGACTGCAGTCAGTCCACAATTGCGAATTGCGATGCAGTTATATCAACTGCAATAGAAGTGCAACACAACAGCTATAGTGAAATCGGTTAAGAGTTCAAATGCAGTGCATTTATATAGGTGCTTACTGGAGCGTAGAGGGCTTCAAAAATTGTTGGCTAATCAAGTACCTAATGAAGTAACCAGTTAGATGAGGCGCCTGCACATCATGAGCAATAACATTGCTGTACGATAAGAAGATGTTGCTATAATACTTATCATTAAATCTGATAAAATTAATGGTGTTATTAGAGTTATTAGTATTTAGTACCTACGGTATTTCAAGTGGTAAAATAGATAGGTTAGGGCCTAAGGCTGGTTGATATTTGATCTATAGATCATGCTCTAACTTAAAAAATAGTTCAAATGAGACATAAATATGTCAAGATTTTGTGTTGGCCTGAGGATTCTCCATAATTTTATGAATGGTTTGTCAAACTTGGTCATCGAGATAGCCTATGGCCTACACCATTCTCATTCCTAGAGGAAACCCGTGCCCAGGAGTAGGCCAGCGATGGATGATGACCTATAAGACCACAGCACTCACCCCTTCAATGGAGATCGTCTATTATCTCTTACAGATTCCACAAAACAATCTCATTACCGGCGTTTCACTTTACACTTCCTGCCCATTCGTGTGCAATCTGTAGTGTGCAAATCCGTTAATCTCATTTTGGCGGGTAGTGGAGACGCACGTGGCGCCACGTGGCGGCAAATCAAACTAATCTCGGCGCCGTACGCAGCGGCGGGCGACGCGCGTGCGCGCCGGAGATAAGGCCAAGAAACGCCATTCATTCTCGGTTCTTTTGTCGTGAACAATCACATATTTATTTATGATATTTGCTACAAGTAACCTGCCACCCCTACGCGCTAATGCCCCCAGCTTAGGTAACTGAAGCGTTCCTTTTGTTTGGTGTTGACTGTTGATATCGTAACTTTGCGTTGATAAAATGTTATTTGTTGCCACTCATAGTCTCTTAAATTTCATCACAAGACATACCTTAATTAATTCATTCATTCGAAATCCTAAAATATTGATAAAATTCATAGACCGAAAAAACTTTTTCTCTAATCATACTAGTTAATATTATAAATGCGAAAGTTTGGATGTATGGATGAATGTTTGTTACTCTATCACGCCGCAACGGCAGAATCGAGTTGGCTAAAAGGAACAGAGACAGATTAAAGTATGGAATACTACTTTTTATCCCGGAAAATAAGAGACCGGCGGCGGCGGCGGAAAATAAAAAACTCCAATCCACGTGAACGAAGTCGCGTGCATCAACTAGTTCCAAATAAAATTCAGTATTATGTTAGTACCTACTCGTATAAGTCCTGCAAGCCGTAACAGTGTGATTATAAGTGGTTGTATTACAAAATATTGCTGTCAAGACTATTATGAAAATCTAAACAACACATCTCATTCTGTGAGGAGGCCCATGCCCTGCGGTGGGCTGGCAATGTGATGGGTTGATAATTATTGTCATGATAAAATATATTCCCTAATTCAGACCGTTGCTTGTGGTGTGATGAAACGAAGACAATCAAAATATCGTTACTTATTATAAATGCGAATGTTTGTACCTACGAGTATTAATGGATGTTTGTTACTCAATCATGGCGCAACGACTATACCGATTTGGCTGTTCACAGAGTTAGATTATTATAGTCTGGAACAAAACATGGGCTACTTTTCATCCTGGAAAATAAGAACGTTCCCACGGGAATTAAAACATCCTAATCCACGCGAAAGAAGTCACGGGCATAAGCCAGTGTAGGTGTTCAATGCTTGATTACCTCTACCACTCCTTATCGATGTCGATAGTTTAGAAGCACACTTCGCAATGGGCGACCATTTTAAGCGACAGTATTCTGTAGGTACGCACCCTATTTTCGTAAATAGTCCAACTCCATGTATTTCCTACCTACCATGTTAACTGCCTTTATCTATGGTCACTGTCACTTTGACAATCACTGTCAAGCGACAAATGTGTCATGTCGTCAGCCGTCACTCCTTTGTCAACTTGACATTTGAAATCAAGATTGAATTTGAACATCAAGAAAACTCGTGAATCAACAAAAAGACAAAAACAATTACGTATTTTTAATGTTCCTGGTTGTTGTTAATAGCTTTTGATAAATTCACATTCATTAACGTGGGAATATAACTTTTGTGGCTGCATTAAATTTTAATAAACAATGGTGGAGGAAGACGAATATGCATGTGTAAACAGAGCACAATTGAAAATCAAGGATAATTCTGGGATAAAGAAGAAAAAGAAGAAGAAGGCTAGTAAAGAAACTGAGAAAGCAATCGAGAATGAAGTGAAGCAACAAATTAAACAAGCCAACACTGAAACAAAGACAAAAGCAGAATTAGCATTTCTGAAAATGCAAGAAAAAATGGTAAACATCAATTTCAATTCACCAGTATTATACAGTACTTTTAAATGATAATAATATTATCAAAGTTAGCATTGATTACGACGTTAATTGCTATTAGTATTAATATTAGTATTAGTGTTAATTTGCTTGTCTATTTTGTTCTGATTTCATTTAACAAAGTTTCTCAATATCAGACATGTCTGAGATTATGTACCTGCAAGTATTGAGTATATTGTGTGTAAAATGTCATAGTCTAACCTATTATAACATACTCAATTTTCTAAAATATTTTATTATTATTTATACTTCTATAAATCGAGTCAGTAAAATTGCTTACACTTTGATTTTGGTGCAAGGCACTGGGAGTTCTGATTTATATTATATTCATAATCAGTGGTGAAATATATTTTTTTAATTTACACTTTGCTTTCAGAAAAAACAAAGGATCCAACAAAAGGCAGAGATGACCCATAAACAGAGAGTTGAGAAGTTCAATCAACACTTGGACAGCCTCACAGAGCACTTTGATATACCTAAAGTATCTTGGACTAAATAGTTCATAATTTTATTATTTTTAAGGTTAAATTGTCTCTATTAAATTGTTTACTTAAGTTGAAACTGTCACTCTGTTCAAAAAATTGAGATGTTGCATTATTTTAAAAGTAAATTATTTCTTACCGATTAAATGAAGAAAAACACATTGCTTTTTTAAATTTTGATGTACATTTGAAATTATAGATGAAAGGTGTGTCAAATGTTTATGACATCACAGTTCACTGTTTCATACAAGTTCCCATACATTTTAACGTTGATAAAGAGATTAAAAGTTTGATTAGTTGTCAACATCTCTATTACAATAATTGATATACTAAAAGATTACACTGAACTACTGTCTGTCTGTAAACAGATGGTAAAGAAGGAAAAAAAACAGCCATGTATTTTTGTAAATTGTTGAACGAGCGAAGCGAGTTCTCTGAGTCAACTAGGGCGCTTGCCTACTAGACAGAGAAGTGTGTCCGTCTAAATGTCTGTCAGAGCCCTATAACTTCTGAATTACTGAATATATAGAACGTGAAACTTGGTTGAAAATTCAGTTATATCCTGTACTTGAACAACAAATACTAAAATTAGATAAATGTTATAAAGAAACGAAATTATTTAATTTTAATGCGCCATCTATTAGCATTATTGTGAAGCTAATAGCTTTACTATAATGCTAATAGATGGCGCTGTGTCAGTAAAACAGTTTTATGTCAACTATTTTTTTTTTTTATTGCGTCTAATGTTAAAAGTTAATTATTACAATATATAATTAAAACTTTTGGGAATTATGGGATATCGCGAGGTCTCAGTTCGGGGCGAACCACTAGTATATTTTAAGTGTGTATAAGAAATAAAGATTCTAAAAAACATTTTATTGGACGGATTCACATTAACATAAATATTAAAACTTATTTCTACTGTTAAAATAGTCCTAAGAATCACGCAAAATATAGTACATAATAGCAGTCCTAATAAAAAAATATACACTAACAGTCGGTTTCAATAACCTATCTAATCCAAAATCTACTTTAATGTTAAATATTGAATCCAAATATGTATGTAAAACTTGTCAATAAGCAATCCACTTATTTGAATGGCTCTGGCTGGTACTCTCCTGCTATGGGTTGAAATGCATTGATGAAGCAAAAACAATATAAATTCAGCCAATCAAGTCATAGCAATTGTTACACAGATGCAATCAAGTTGTAGACAATCCCACAAGCTGTTTCACATTCAGTTATACTGCAAGTTGATTCTCTAAAAATGATTGCATCAGTGTAGCGATTGCAATGGCTTGTGATTGGCTGAATTTATGGCGTTCTTGCATCAATGCATTTTAACCAATAAGAGGTCATTGCGATTGTTACACAGATGCAATCATTTTTACAGAATCTACACACTGATTGTTAACACTTTACAACATATTTGGATTAAATATTTGGTTTTTTGAATTGAAACTGGGAATCAGTTAAGGCACAGTTACAATGAGGTGTATATAATAATAATAAATCCTCCACAATACTATAGGTTTTTCCATGTTAAAAATGCTCAATACCTTTTAAAACTAATGAAAAAATATCAAAAATTTTAAAGGCTATTTCATTTACTTCATGTAGTTTTACCTTATTAGTTTATTTTGAGATTGCTCTAATTATGTTACTAATAGAATATTCAAGAGTGTCTTATAATCAATTCTGAATATTAATTGAAAGAGACAGTTATTGTGGTATGGTGACCACTTATAATATGTATAATAATTGTTTGATTCGATTGAAATTCAAATTAGGAGTTGAAAAAAGAAAGGTAAGCTCAAGGGTCAAATGGTCAATTAATAGAACATATTCATGACCCTATGTTACTGTGATATTAATGTTAAATGAATTTCTTTGATGTTTAAATACTTATTCATAATTATGATTTTAGCAAATATTAATGACTAAGGAAAGCGCTCATCTATTTAAGTGTTTAACTTAGTAACTATGAGAATGTGATACATATTCAATGATATTTTTTAACTTTGTGTTGATTCTCTAAAAATGATTGCATCAGTGTAACGTTCGCAATGCTCTCTGATTGGCTGGTACCCTCCTGCTATTGGATAAAACGCATTGATGAAGCAAGAACGCCATAAATTTAGCCAATCAGAGGCCATTGCGATTACACTGATGCAATCATTTTTAGAGTATCAACACACTGGTCACTGTCTTGTAATCAACAAAACATGATCTTAAAAGATCTCCCTATGCCAGTAAATTTGTAATTCACGAAAGAAATGCTACAACAATAGCAAATAATATTTTTATGAAACAGTACATACATTTTAGTGTATTTTTATTGCTGTAAATTAGAATGCAAGCCCTAAAAATGGGTTTAGATTTGCTTATTTTGTTCTACTTTCCAAAAAATTTTATAAATAAGAAGCTGCAATGATATACTGACCGCAATGTTTCCCCATTATTACAGTAGAAACCTAATTAGGACTACAAAAAGCACTGGTACAAATACTTCTATCCTACTTGCACCATTACTTCGCCAGAACGAGTAAGTGAAAGAGAATATTTTTATAAAGTTCTCTTTCGTCGACCAGGGGTCAGTTCCGTCATCGAAATGCATGGGGCATTGATCCCTCTCTCGTTCGTATTCTTCCATCTCTACGGCGACTGCAGCGCCCTCGGTGTAGTTCCATGACGTCACATCCTGTTTCAAGTCGCAATATGGCCCTAACGCCTGAGACATAAGGACCCTGTAAAAAGGGAAATTTATATTGAATCTGAATAAGAACTTCTCATTTTTTAATGATTTAGTATTTTTTTATAAGAATTTTAATACACGGCATACAACTGAATGAAGGCGTAATCGAAAAAAGGTAATTTTACAAGAGAGCCAAAGAACCATAAAAATTATCTATCTTTGCTATTTACACCTGATTAATGTTGTGTATTTTGAAGCTTCACTGTGGAAGCACTGTATACATAGCTTAGTTTGGTTACTTATTGTAAAATTATTTTATTTTTTGAAAAGAGCAACTGCTGAGTTTCTTGCCGGTTCTTCTCAGCAGAATCTGCATTCCGAACCGGTGGTAGATTTATGACGTGTCATAAGAGCTACAAGGTAGCCTACATGAAATAAATTAATTTTGAATTTGAATTTATTTTATATAATATATACAACAAAAATTACATATACAACACTAATCAGGTGTAAATGACAAAGATAGATCCTCAAGCCTTTTGAAGCCTCAATAGCCCAATGGTTAAAGCTGATTCAAGAACTGAAAGGTTGCAGGTTTGAATCACACCCGTTGCACTATTGTCATACTCACTCATGGCACAAGCTTGCCGCTTATTTAGAGGGGATAGGAGGATATTAGTCAACTCACCTTAGCTAATATTCATTTAAAAAAATAAAAATAAATAAATATCACTTGCTTTAACACTTTTTTAACACTTAAGGATAATATCGTGAACCTGCATGCCTCAGATTTCTCCATAATTCAACCAAAACTCCTCCCTTTTCCTGAAACCACCACCACCTGTGAAACCACCATTTTCACTCTCTCGAGTGAAAAAGGTGAGCCACCAGTTTCCGGGAGGAAACCGGTGGCCAGGGGCAGCGATAGATTGAGCTCTGTGGTGAATCAAAAATGTATGGTACTCTGCTAAAAAGAGACCAAAAAAAAAATCAAGAGTGAATAGGCATCTTCTAGGCAAGCGCGTTCCATCTTAGGCCGCATCCTCACTTACCATCAGGTGTGATTGCGGCCAAGCGTTAGTCTATATATTTAAAAAAAAAAAAAAAGACCAAACTCGCACTTGACCAACTTTTTATTACATACCTGTTCAGATCAGCTCTTTGGTACACCCAGCATCTGTATTTGGAGAAGGGGTCCAACTCATCATATGTTATCAGATAAGACTTGAGATTCTCTTTCCAGTAGCCAATGCACTTCATCTTGTAATCTGGATCACTATAGATATCTACCGGTCTACCCAAGTAGTCTACAGATAGACAATAGTTTTCCTTTATCTGTATGGTTTTCTGATCTACATCACACACTGGAAAAATAATATAAGGTTAGGTAAAGCCTCGATAGCCCAACGGTTAAAGGTGCGGATTGAAAACTGAAACGTCGCAGGTTCGAGTCTCACCTGTTGCATAATTGTCATACCCACTCCTAGCACAAGCTTTTCGCTTATTTTGAGGGGAGGGGAGAGGAGACTATAAGTCAGTTCAGCTGGGCATTCTTTTAAAAAAAAAAAGTTAGGCTTCAGTTGAAAAAAAATCTCTATATTAGGAAAATAGGAACAATATGGCCGATCTTGGTGAAATATGGCATAGAGATAGCCAGTCTTCTGGATATTAACATATGCTACTTTTAACCTGAGAAATCAAAGAGTTTCCAAAGGTTTGAAAAACCTAATTACGTGATCTGTTTATTTTCGTTAAAAAAATTAGACATTTTTATGATAAAAATTTGTCATAGTAATAGATTGCTTTCTGGTTAACAATTTTTTTATGTCTTGAAAATAACTTCAGCCTGTGGTAAAACCAGAAACACCATAAACTTACTAATTAACCCCGGCGCAAAAACCACGGGGTGTTATAAGTATGACGTGTTTGTGTGTGTGTGTGTGTGTGTCTGTCTGTGACATCGTAGCTCCCGAACTGATGCACCGATTTTGTTTTTTTTTCTTTGAAAGGTGAATGAGTTGGGTGTGTTCTTAGCTCATTTTGATAAAATCGGTCCAAGATGGCCGCCGCCACAAAATGGCGAATTACGTATTTTATTTTTTTGACTAGCTATTACCCGCGACTGCGTCCGCGTCAATTTCTGTTATTATGATCGCGATTTTTTACAGACGCTTCGCTCCTATTGGTCGCAGCGTGATGTTATATAGCCTAAAGCCTTCCTCGATAAATGGACTATCCAACACAAAAAGAATTTTTCAATTAGAACCAGTAGTTCCTGAGATCAGCTTTATAATATTAGTATAGATTACCTACTGACTAACGATTAGGATGTTGTAACATGTCGGGGTGTTTTAAATTTTTAATTTAAAATTGTGATTAATAGGACTAGTAAAAAAAAAAGGTAAATACCTGAGAAATCACTAATATTCAATTTACAGTATAAGTTCGGACGAGGACTGAGTGTTACACCCCCTAGGATCCTAGTTTCGAATCTGACGTCCCCTTTCTGCGTAAAGTTGAACTTCCCAGCGACCGGACAACGAATGGGCGATGGATCTTTCTTCAGGAATATGTCGTATCGCCATTGCTGCCTGTTAGGGAACTGTGTCCACGAGCATACAGTGTGAAAGTTGCTCTGTATCATAGCTAGGCCTTTGCGGAACCTAAAAATATGTAATTTTTGGATAGAATCAAGCGTTTCTTTGCGGAAGTTCATGATTAGCAAGAAAAGGTTAAAATTATTTTTCTACTAGATGATGCCCATGAAGACAGGAAAAAATTGAATGGAATGGAGGAGGCTTTCACCCGGGATATGGGATTTATTATAAAATTATAAATTAAACACAAAAAAATTGTAAATGGAAATATGGATATAAATAAAGCTTATTATTATTATATATTATTATTATAGATGATGCCCGCGACTTCGTCCGCGTGGATTAAGGTTTTTCGATTCCCGCGGGAACTCCTTAATTTCCAGGCATAAAATCTATTATATATTTTATTAATTTAATTATATATTAAATAAATAAAATAAATAAACATTTATTCAGCTCACACAAAAAAGAATTCAAATTAGGTACAGAGTTTGAATAATACTAAGTGAGATCTATAGACTGTACCTCCACTCCGCCCAGACCCAGGACAGAGCCAAAACGAGACAGATTTATGTCAGGCTCGTTTCAACTCTAACCCAAGTCCGAGCCGAGACAGAGTACACTCTATAAATCTCAGCATTAATCTATGTCCTTAGATATTATTAGCCTATGTTTTAATCCTGGGTTTAAGTTATCTCCATTCCAAATTTCAGCCAAATCGGTTCATTCGTTGTGGCGTGAAGGAGTAACAACCATACACACACACACAAATACAAACTTTCGCCTTTATAATATTAGTGTTTTGCTATAATCCGCCAAAAGAAAAAATCTGTTTGGTTAAACATGCATTTACAAGCTAGGCACCGGTTATCTCCTCAATCAGGTTGGGGAGCGGTGCGCTATGGGGAATTACCCCCGCCGGGAATCAAACCCGAGACCTTCCAATTATAAGACCAATGCCTTACCACTACGCTAGGGAGAATTGTTTCACGTACCTTTTGCGTCATATTATGAGTTTTGTTTATAATATTAGTATTAAGATATTATCAATCTCACCTTATAACATTGTGGTGTTGTGGTACGAAATCGAAGCAGACATAATCCTTCTGACATCCGTCAACCGTAAGGCGGGCCATCATTACGCGAGTGTCACGTTGCTCTCTAAAAACAAACAATTATAATCCTTTCTTTGACAAGAATAATATAAACGTAAATTCTTTTTACAAAATCAACTTCAACCGCCAGTACAAAGTTATATTATATCAATTGTGCCTATAAAATTTGAAGAGTTCCCTCGATTTCTCCAGGATCCCATCATCAGGTGCTGACCTAACGACCGTGGGACCATCTAGAAAGTATACCCTTTCAAACAAAAACAGAATTTTCCAAATCGGTCCAGACGTCTTCGAGTAATCGGGGAACATACATAAAAAATAAAGATTCCAACGAATTGAGAACTTCCTCTATTTTTGGAACTTGATTAAGAATCCATAATGATATTTTCATCAAAATACGTTTTTACAATAAATAATTTTTCATAGTTTCTGGGAATCGCTCAGTATTGGCAGATCCCCCACTAAGTGGAACGGGAACATCAAAAGAGTCGCAGAGAGCTGGATACAGATGGAGTAGGCCCGAGAGCTGTGAAAGTTTATGTAAATGGCGAAAATTACCTGCATACATAAATAGTGCGCCTGTACCGACCCTCGTCTGGGTAGTAGGTCTCGATTATGTGAGTCTCGTTGATAAACACATCGGCGTCTATATTGGCTGTATTAATCCATTCCCCGGAGAAGTTCTGTGGCAGCCGACACCCCGGCTCGACGACTTCAGCCTAAAACAATTTAAGACTGAAATCTATAGACCACACTCTACTCTGCTCAGACTCAAGATGCCTTATGACTATATCTTGAGCATATTTCGCTCATTTGCGACAAGGGTGACATAATTCAAAATCGACGATGAGAGAATTCTCTCATTAGAGAGTAATGTTTTGTGGATGCTAGTCTCGAAACAATACAGCGGCCAACAAAGCGACAGAGCATTAAGTCACACACAATCTCTCTCGCTCTTATTTTTTTGTGCTTAGCGTAATGTTGTTTTTATTGCAAAAAGTATAAATTTTCGACACTAAAATTGGTGAATTCTGAATTATGTCACCCTTGTCGCAAATGAGCGATTGTAAGTTCCACCCGATTGCAGAGTACGCGGGTGACGGCCACGGGTGTAGAACACTAAGGCACGATGGCGTGTAGAAACCGATTAGGGGTATGGGTTGAATGGACGTTGCCATACCCCTTCCAAGTTAGCCCGCTCCCATCTTAGATTGCATCGTCACTTACCATCAGGTGAGATCGCAGTCAAGGACTAACTTGTCATCAAATAAAAAAAAAGAAATTTAAGACTACAGCTATGATGATGATCATAGACCTTAAAATACCTTACCTTTACAGGAGTAACTCTGTATCTTTCCGGAGACTTTTCCACAGTCTTCAATGTATTGCACTGTGGGGTTATAGAGGCACCAATGTACAAGTCGTCGTCTCTGTTCTTCAAGAAGCATCTGTACCTCTCGTCTTTACGAGATTCCTTCGTGTTGGCCACGGCAAAGAAGTGGTTTTTGTTGACAAACCAATGTCCTGTATATAATATGTTCAAACAAATAGTAAGTATACCCTTCATTTGACTATACTATCGACTATTCCTATGTATGTCAATAATTGACTGTATTGTTGATCTAGTGGTTAACACGTTCAATTACGGATGACCAAGTTTCCAGGTTTGATTTCAGGTTGGACAAAAAATGTATGTGCCTGATCTTTTTCCAGTCGTGTCCCAAGGTCCAAGGTTACTTCAGTCAAAACCACTAGTACACTAATCCCCGTTTTCACTAACACTCCCTAACTTTTACACATACACTTTCAGTCAATTACGTTTTCACAAACCTTAAGGGAGTACCTATTATAAAGGTATTTGACATTGGATAAGGAATTAATTGTATTTAGAGGCAACCTATGTAAAGAGACTTAGGGGAAGATTTAGGTATGGCTGGCTTTGCACAGATCCACCTTAGGGCCTTTGCGCACGTTTTTTAAACGCGCCGTTGACGCGAGTTTGTAGCGATACAAACGCGATGCTAACGCGCTTGTGTATCGATACAATGGACAACAAACTACTCAGTAGGATAAAAAAGCGCGCCGTCGACACACGTTTCTAAAACGCGCGTCGTCGGCGCGTTTAAAAAACGTGTTGTGTAAAGGCCCTTACTTACTCCTTGTGTTGTGTAATAAAATGAAAAAAAAAAAAAATTCTTACCAAGGCAGCTGTATTCAACAACCCCATCAAACGTGCCAGACATGCCCGGACACTGTCTATAAGTGATATTGAACTTCTGGTTGGTGATCAAGAACTGAGTGCCGGCCGTCTGGCATGATCTAATCTGTGCATCGGGATGGCTGCATTCACCAGTGAATCTATAACGATTCTGATAAGCAAACTGCCAAACTCCTTCTAGAGATGATCTGCAATTAACCTGTGAAAGAAAGTAATTATTACTAGAAAAGCTGAAGTCTAGATTCCAATATAAGGATTAGCGAAACTATAAGAGTTCCTTGTAGTTTTACTATGGAACCCTAAAAAAAACTTTGAACTTACTGGAACAGAGTTCTCCGAGAACAACGTTATAAGATTCTGGTCCGGATTAAGGCCCCTGCACACTCTCTCAACAGTTGGCTCCTCATCAGCACCCAAGTCTACACAGGGTGTTTCAATTTTCTCCAGCACATTGACTGTTCGCACTATCAGCTTGACACAGTAGTAGCAGTTAGTGTACTGGAATACCATTGTGTAGTTGACATGATAGTCTGCCTTGATGTTTACACAGACACCTCTGCAGAGATAAAAAAATTCTTTATTAAACAACAACAACACATTCTAAGCAACAACAATCCATCCATGTGTCAGCACAAACAATTACTGAGTCAAACCTTCGAGGTAAAAAGTAATTTATACCTTGCTTTCAAAGTATTGAGAAATTTACTATATTTACACACAAAAACTTGCCATCCAGAGACTGCTAAAACAACTATTTTATCTTTTTATTAATAAGCCCTAAACTACACACTAAAAAGCTTAACATTAAAATAAATAACTTTTTTTATGGGCGGATCTAACTAGAAAGAATTAAACCAATGCATGATGCTACCCCAACTTCAACATGCATAATTACAAACTAAAATTATTTTATACTTTGTAGTGGTGTTTGAAATTGGCTTTTAAAAAAAAAAAAATTTTTCTTAAGTACATCTATAGAAATCATTGCTAATTCTCCAGTAGAAAAATTAAACATGACCTGAATACCAGTCCAACACTAGCATGTTTATTCTTTTTTTTTTTTAAAGAATATTAGCCTAACTGAATCTCTCCTCTCCAAATAAGCAAAAAACTTGTGGTAGGAGTGGGTACGACAATAGTGCAACGGGTGGGATTCGAACCTGCGACCTTACAGTTTTAAGTCCTACCTTTAACCTATTGAAGCTATTGATCGTCACCGTCCCGGTACATAATATGTTATAAACCACGTTCATATTATGAACGATGCAAGTCCCATTGCCGTCCCGTCCGGGTTTTTATCCCGGTACGTATGCGGAGACCTTAAGTCTTGAGAATGACCCTAAAGATAATTTATTTACCTTCCCGTCATCTCACTGGCGTTGATATCAGTAATTGTCTGCTGCCCATTTTCAAAGGAGAACCATGTATTCCGCAGGACTATTGGAATAGTGCACTCCGCCGATACTGATGATACTGCAATACAACAAAACATTACTTATTGGAATATGGGCGTAACCAGTTACACTGTTAACAAAATGCTTCTGAACGTAGGTATACTTACCAGCACAACATACTAACAAAATAGACACTAATATGCAAGGTATTAAGCCCATACTAGATGAACATTTAATGAATTTTAACGGTTAGGGCATAAGTTGAGTTGATGTTTGATTTATGTTGAGATACCTATCTGATATTTAAAAAAATTACGGAGAACGACGTTAAAAATGTTAATGTTAAAAAAAAAACCACCACACCACCACAGAAAACCACCACCACCACAGATTACTATAGAATTATAGACGATAGATTATTAATTACCATAGACAGACCAAAAATAAATACCACTAGAGATGTGCCAAGTCAAGCTGACTCGAGTACCGAGAACTAGTGGTTCGCCCCGAACTGAGACCTCGCGATATCCCATAATTCCCAAAAGTTTTAATTATATATTGTAATAATTAACTTTTAACATTAGACGCAATAAAAAAAATAATAGTTGACATAAAACTGTTTTACTGACACAGCGCCATCTATAGTGAAGCATTATAGTGAAGCTATTAGCTTCACAATAATGCTAATAGATGGCGCATTAAAATTAAATAATTTCGTTTCTTTATAACATTTATTTAATTTTAGTATTTGTTGCTCAAGTACAGGATATAACTGAATTTTCAACCAAGTTTCACGTTCTAATATTCAGTAATTCTTGACATATGGCTCAAATTAAAATCTCCACTTTGAAACCCCCCCATTTGGTCAATTTTTAGGGAAAAATTAAAAAAAATATATTTTTGTACTCTGTTCAAAGTCGTCTTTAAAAAGATATATCGCAAGTCTATGTAGAGCAACAAACAAGATTTTACTTCAAATACGCTTCTATGAGAGCCCCCCTGAAATAAAGCTTTTTATATTTTTTTATACAATGGTCGGCTGAAGGCCATCAGTTTACATATTATATTTAAATTTGAAGTAATTACGTTCAGTAATTCAGAAGTTATAGGGCTCTGACAGACATTTAGACGAACACACTTCTCTGTCTAGTAGGCAAGCGCCCTAGTTGACTCAGAGAACTTCGCTTCGCTCGTTCAAATATATATTTTTAGCAAGCAAACGAGCAGGCAGGTCACCTGATGTTAAGTGATTACCACCGCCCATGAACATTTGTAGCACCTGGGGCACCACAAATGCGTTGCCGGCTTTTTAGGAATTTGTTGATCCGCCCCTTGTATAACCCCACGTTGTAATTTAGTAAGACCACCGTCGGTCGCAGGAAGCTGGTTCCACAGTTTCAAAGTACGAAGTAGTTTTTGCCTTTGCCGAAGCCTAATAAAAAAAAAAAATTATACTACTTACATTGAAAAAAAAATGAAAATGAATCGTGTCTTATTAAATATTCGAATAGGTACTCATACAAGCTATGATATTTGTATATAAAGAGGTGGATATGTTACAAGCGTTCGGTAAATGAAGCGCGTAATGGCAGATATTTGTCATTATTTGTCGTATCATTTGACAATGAAGTACTTTATTATATTCTTCGTCAATATTATCGCTTGTTTTGTGAGTATATAACTCATCCCTAGTAAAAATCATTGCATATAAGCATTTGAGTTTTTATTCCTTTGGGTTAGGCAACATGCCGAAACTAACGGGTGACGTCATATTGCCAACATAATGTAATGTCAAAAAGGAGTTTTCTAAAGAGTTAATTCTTGGGTCGACTGGCTTCGCATTATGAAAAGTCATTAATCCAAAGAAAGAAAAAAATCGTTATCATTTCTCAGTCAGTTGTCAGTATAATAAATTAAAATACCTATTTGTCAAAAGTTTTAAATAAATATTAATTCTATAAATAACTATTCTAGCGGGAATTGTTTATTCGTTAATTCCTCAATTCAATTTGTGAACCATCTTGGAAGATCATAGAAAATGTGAAGTTTGCAGCATGAATGTTAAAAGTTCTGAGAAGTTCTTGCTTTTTCCAATGGTATCAAACTGGTAGAGTGCCTACCTACGATTATTTTAATTTTTATCTGCTATTCTATCGAATGGGATAAAAAAAGAGTACAGTGATACTTTACTTTGCTTAGCAGATAAAAAGACGCTTTTGCATTGTTTAAAATAACAAATTTTGTTTTAACAACTAGTTGTAATTGTGATTAAAAATGAATAAATACTAGACTCATATTGATCCTTGTTTTATTTATGCTATATTTTGAACTTAACCTTTGAACAATATATTTGGTGGCGCATCCCTGTTTTTTAACGATATCGATAAAACCTAAATATCGATAAGACGTATCTGTCGATAAATTACATCCTTAGCTTTGACAATTCTTTGTTCTTTACATTGGTTGGTAGTATTGTTTTTCTTTAGGAAGTTGGCTATAATAAGGGATAAAGCCAGACAAATGCAGACAAAGCTCGAAAATGTTTGTTTGAAGTTCCACTTCCACCTCTTAAAACGGAGTGATTACATTCTCTTGGGTCATCACTGTCTCACTGTGAGTCTGTGCTGTGAGCGTAGAGAGAGAAGACATAGAGCCAGTGACGATTTCTTTCTCACTCACACTAAAAAGAGAGCAGAAATAAAGTTATTAATGTGATAAACAGAGACGCAGCTACCCAATTTTTTGTCCCTCATCGTGTAACCAGTTTTTTCAAGGTTGACACACTTTTGTGCGAAACAAACTGACAGTTAATAAGAAAATTTAGTATCTATGTGTGTTGCCAGCTTTAGGTACCTATACAATGTCCCGATTTTCCCTATCCTACTTATATTATAAATGTGAAAGTTTGAATGTATGTATGGCCATCCATACATACATCCAAATTTCAGCCATATCGGTTTAGTGTGGCGTGATTGAATAACAAACATATGGATGTTTGTTACTCAATACGCCACACTAAACCGATATGGCTGAAATTTGGCACGGAGATAGGTTTTTTTAGTAATGTCCTCTGACATACCGTAACGGCGGGTTACTTTGGCTACTTTTTCAATTTTTTTTTTTAATTTTTGTTGAAACAAAATAAAGTCGTGATAGAAGAAATGAATATTATGAGAAAAGAAAAGAAAGATGATGGATACTAGAATATAATATATGTCGGCGATGATTAAAGTGTATTCAGTTAGATAGTGTCGGTTACTGTTCTGAATCATCCTGAAGTTTCGTTCGAATGTCCAACGACCAGTCGAGAACTGTTGGCGATCTTAAGAATTATTTTATTTACAAAGTTCTTAATTTTTAAAGCCATTTTTAAATAGCTAGAGGCAGACTTTTAATGTTTTTTTAAATAATTATTAACTTAAACTATGAAGAGTTGCAGTTTTATACGACTGCCTGAAAAAAGGAATATACTGTTAATTTCATTAATGATGATTTTGATGACTAAATATACAATTTTTGTTGCTTTTAATTCAATAGCATTACTCGATCGAAGGAAAATTTTAACTGTTCATTAAAAATTATTTTGTGTAACATTCTTACTAGTAACGAAAAAAAAAATTTCCTTTGTGTTACATACATCTTTTTTCAAAGTGACTCACATATGCTAAATTTCTATTCGGCATTTCAATATTTTTTTTAAGGAGCAAATAATTATCTAGTGAATTGGTCCTATGAAACTACATTAAAAAACTTTAGTATAAAAAAAAATATTTTTAAAAAACCGACTTACGTGTACAAACTAAAATTATTTTATACTTTTAAGTGGTGGTTGAAGTTAATATTGTGTGCAATAAAGAATAATAAATTCTTTATTGCACACAATATTAAGATATATGTAAAAAAATAGGAGCTTACCCTAATAGGTATGTCTCTCCCAGACAACCTTATATGTGTAGGTATGTTATTTAAAAAATAAAACAGTTCAGCATCTGTTTTGTCGTTTTATTTAAAAATCCTGGGAAGAATTTTCCATCTAATTTGGGGTACTAGGGGAGTGCAGTTATTGTGGCAACATTAAACTCGAACTTGTCATGTGACGTCATCGTTACGTCATGTTATCTCTATTTCAGTCGCGGTTACACAGTACCTTGGTCTATTGCCTTCTCTGTCTACGGCTGTGAGTCATCAATCATCATTCCCATCATATTTACTCTTTGTTCCCATCATTAATACTGTAGTCTTTGGTTCCCATCACGGAGTGATTACATTCTCTTGGTTCCCATCATTCATTATCTTTTCTGGTCTGTGTCATTCATCATCAGAGATCACGAAGTCCACGAACACTAGATAATTCATCATCATTTATCAAAGTTGACTCCTCAAAATAAGCGAGGTAATCACAATTGGCTAAATAAAATAATTGATAAGTTGAATTTAATAAAAGAAGCACGTGCTTGCGAGTGAAATTGTGAGTGGTTTTTGTGGTTTCTTATTTGCCAGTATTAATTTTTATTTTGTGTCGGGGTCTTTTTAAAAATGAATTTCGACCCTCCGGGCTCTCTAGATCTGGTGGGTGGTACTAAGGGACGTAATGCAACGGACAATAGTGATTCGACCGGTAAAAAGATGGTCTGTGATTCCAAGAGTACGCTATTCATATAAAGTTTGTGCTCCTATCCCATGCTTCCCTTCCGAAAGGATTCAATCATTCATTTCTATATGTAAAATTAGATACTTACTAAAAAATAAAATTATTAATCTGATTTTGAGATCAGGCCACAACCTGATTCTGAGTGTAAATGGTTCGGTGTTCAGTGAGCATCAGTATGGAACAAATAATTTAAACACTTTTTGTAATATTATTAAATTTATTAATCAAAATAAATTAACCAAAACTGTGTCTCTAAAAATTTGACACTTATTAATCAAAACAAAATAATAAAATTAACCCTGCAAACAAAAATGACAAGTAAAATCTGCATATTCTGCTCTGGAACACAACATGATACCATTGTCTATTCCGCCTTTTTCTGAAAATACAGAATTTTCTAAAAAAAAAATACTACTCAAATTTTAAACAGACTTAACTTCTGGGTGTTCTACTCTAGTTTTAAAAAAAGCCTAAAGTTTCGATTAGTATCATAAAAAAGGAATGTCCGATTTTGAGGAAAATAACGTAATGTGCGCCATTACCATTTTTTTTTTCTGGTCATCAAGTAGACCTTGCATAGCACAGATTATTGCATAGGCTGCCATGAAAAATAAGCAGTAACAAAGCAGATAAAAAAGTAAAAACCAAATGTTATAAATGCAATAAATCTTTTTGCAATAAATGTTTTTATGATAAACTAGACAATGCCCGTGATTTCGTCCGGTGGATCAAAATTTTTCAATTCCCATAGGAACTTTATGAGCAAGATTTGGCGGGCTTAAGGACATCCAAGTTTGAAATTGAACGTCACAAATGGTTTTCTGTAAAAGAGCAAAATTTCTATTGATTTGTTTTATTACAAAATTTTGTTCATATCTTAATTGAGCATAATCCAAAGATGTTTTTAAACCTGTTGAAAATTCCCAAGAAGGTAGAGATCGTTTACTTTTACTCTTCTGCTCAAATACAAACAATTCAAAGCGTAAAGTTGTATAACCTAATATCCAATCAGTAGATCGTTTATATCTGAACGAATTAGTAACTAAACTTTTCCAAGGAATAGGTCCTGTGTCTAGAGATAACAGATAACCCCCTAAACTTTGAACAATCTCATACTTCTTTGATCCAAATTGACAAGAGGACTGATCAGATATTGGGTAAACTGAGAATTGAAGATTCACAGTTGGTAATGATATTATTAAATTTCCAGAATTAGACTTTGTTAAAACTCCTGCACGAATGTCATAAATTTTAAAGATACATTGAGTTATATTTCCGATGATGTCAATGTATAGGATTCTCATATCATCCCGTAACATCCCGGTCAGTACTGCTTTTTGCAGGTAAACTTTGTCCTCCGTTTTCTCTAATCAACAACCGTATAAATGCTTTCTGTCTTTAAACAAACTTTAAAGTCATTTTCACTAGAGTAGCACAGTCCACCCATATCTTTAAGAGATTAATACTAATACTTTTATATTACTCGTTAAATAGGTGATACACTCTTCGCATTTGATTGTTTTTTATTAATTTTCTGGCTACGTGCCCAGAAATATAACCGACAATTAGTTTTGAAGCCTTTGTTAAACTCTCGATGTTGAGTTTTTCTGCCAAAATTGCACAGTTCAGTTGACACTTGCTTCGATGTCCGAATTCAAAAGTCGGTTATCATTTTGAAAAACTTGAAATTTTTCATCTTCGTGTCGCTTAGCTCCACTGGTGCTGTTTATTATATTCATAGAAGATGTTGTTAAAATTGAAAAAATATCGAGTGGTATACAGTTCCCCGTAAATGAAGATCTCAGCTCAAGACGCCTAAGTATTTTTTTGTACGCTGGCCGAAATTGAGTCACGTTTAGATTATTATTATATCCACCTTGCCTTCGAATGCATTCAATAAAGAGTTTCAAATGATCTAATAACAAGGGATAAATGAGTTTAAATAATATCTTAAACTAGCACACATGACATCACCACTCACCACACAATTCTATTCCTAATGACGGCGTAATAATCCGGGACACCAGCGTTGGTTAACTGTTTTTTTAACTCTAATATCTCTGATATGATGCTCAGGTTATATTTGGCTATTTCTTCCAACTGCGTTAACAGTCATGGGAGTAACCTTCATGGTACTGTCAGCTAGTTGGGCAACTTTGTCCAGGCCTAACTCCACTTGGGCTTTTAATATCGCCTGGACGTTGCTCGGCAGTCTCTAGAGCCATAACTCCCGCAAAATATTATCGTCCTTGACGGACCCTGCCAAAGACTTTAAGTGTCTGAGGAACTGGGTAGGTTTCCTGTCACCCAGTTTTTCTCCTGCTATTAACTGTCGTAACTTCTGTGATTCCGAAATTGAAAATCGGGGGATTAAGTGCTGCTTAATCCAGTCGTACATTTGAAGATCGTCAATTTCCTCGGAAGATTTAGCATCCAGCTGTGATATGACGTGTAAGTATTTTGTGTTATCGGATGTGATGCCGGATAATTTAAATTCGGCTTCGATAAGATGAAACCATCCAGCGGGTCTCCTAAAAGGTGGCTTCACTCGATGACGAAGTTTAGGGTTTGCTACCTGCCTGGGTTCGCCGGCGCAAGTCAAGCAAAGTGATGCAGCCTGGAACTGCTGACCAGGTGTGAGCTCAGCACGTGGTGGCTGGCTTCTTCCCAGTGCTTGGTTGAAAGCGCTGTCCTTTGTTCAAGGGAGTGGCGCTGCTCCATACGAAATCATCGTTGCCATGTACGAAATCATCAACCGTCTAGGTATTTTTGCAGATCTATTTTCTTTGTTTGTATCATCATTTGTGTCTTTGCGACGTTTATTGGTTACGTCAAAATTTAAATCAATTTTTTTAGTTGTAACTTCCCAATAAAAGCTTTATTTTCAGGGTTTGTAACGAACAGAAGATAAAATAGTAACTTTCTCTCTTTTATCTGCTGTTTTGTCATCCACTCTCTTATTATGCACTTTCTCATCCATCAGCAACTGTTTCACTTTCCCATCCATCTACAAGTCATCCACTTTCTCCTCCGTCTGCAACTCTTCCATTCTCTCACCTTTTTGCAACACTTCTATTTCATTTATCTGCAGTTCCACCAGGTCTTGATATCTCTGTAAAATTATCTGGTTAATCTAGTGTTCTTGATAATTCTTGCTCTTCTTTATAAGTAACAAAATCTGATTCTGAAAAAATATCACTAGACACATCTATTATATCGATGGCAGCAAAGTAGAAGAAGACATCTACGAAATCGCACTTTTACAGGAGAGCACATTTAGTAAAGTTTTATTTAAGAGAGCACATTTAGTAAAGTTTAAATGTGACAACACGAATCCAGCCGTGGAACCCGTGACGTCACAATTGGGTCGGAATACCAATTTGGTTTGTTTTCCGTCGATTTGAAAATTATCGATTCTACTCGGTGCTTTTGGTTTGGACACAAACAACAGGTACTTACGGAAATATCGTAAGCAATCCAAACCCGATGAGTGACCAGATGAGGTTTCTAAGCATATGAAGTCCTGATACACGTGGCACGTGGTGTGATCCAAAAAGTATAGCTGGAAAGAACTGCACTGCACAACCATTCACATACAACACGACACAGTTTCTTGGTAAAATATTCACCGCGGTGATGAAGGGAAATGTACGAAGGACGATGGTGGAAGGTTATTAAAACAGAAAGTTCTTCTAGATATCTTTGTTTCTGGAAAAAAAAAATTATGTGTAACAATAGTTAAGAATAATAATGTATGATCATTCTTAATAATAATTCTTCGTAAATTCACATTTTCATTGGCAGAAACTTTTCGTGCACGATGCTTAACATTATTGTAAAAATGTTTTAGCATTTCACATCCTGTGGTACTTATGCTATTAAATTGTTTCGTTATAGCCATCCACGCTTCCTTCTTTCTTTGCAAATGCAATCCTCCTGTCCTTTTGCATTCAATCACGTCTTGAAATCTGTGAAGAGAACATATTTTAATATCACTTTAATAAGTAGACTAGTTAGTCTTGTGACTAGACGAATATAATACTCGACGAATGTTACGAATTACGATGTCGTTATCTAATTATTCACTATAATAACTATACTTTTTTGTTACTTACTTGAATAGAGATATTGTTGGCTTTTCAATTCAAAATTAGGTAGGTTCCGCAAAACGGGGCTACTTTGAACAGGTTTTGGAGGTTTTTGGATTGTAACTTTTTTTTTTACAAATATTTTTACAATTAAATTATTCTTTATTAACCCTAGAAGCCTAATCTATTTCAGAAGTACACAAAGCCTAAATATACGTCTTAGAGGCGTACACATATAATTTAATAATTTTTGTAAAAATAGCATTATTTTGTTTTTTTTTTCTAGTGGAAATTAAAATTTGGTATTGAAGCTAAAAATAAAACAACACTGTTATGAATAATTACTACAATCACAGTCATTTATTAGAAAAATAAAACTAGTTACATAAATTTGAAAAAAAAAAAACAACTTCTTCAAAATCAACAAAAGTTTAACTTTTTTTAATAGAAAGTTTCCTTTTTTTAACACTTATCAGTTGTCCCTAGAACTAACATTAAAAATAATCAGCCTTTAAACACATAATCAGACTTTAAGAACAGTCTACACAGACATCAACTTTGTGCTCGCCACACACAGATTTTTTACATTTGTGACAGACTAATTTTGACATTCTCTTTTTTTTATAGGGACAAAAAGCGCAGTATTTACGTTTTTTTGGCTCAGGTTCTTCCTCTTGATTTTTATTAATTAAATCTGTAGGTTTCACAAGAATATGGTTTATACTTTCTCGCAAAGATCTTTTCAACGTCGGAGCTTCTAGTCTCTTCTCCATCCAAGGCGTTACCAAATCTGTACTGAGTTGCTTCATGAATTTTCTTCTATTCAATGGTTTTTTATTATCCTTTATCATGTTATGTCCATATATTATAGCAGAATTAACAAAAGCCATGTTTAGGATTCCATAAAATACAGCCATCGGCCATCTATTAGTCTTGCGACTGCACGACATTGCGGAGCACATTTGGTCAAACGAATCGACTCCTCCTTTCGTTTGATTATAGAATAGAATCATATCAGGTTTACCACTTGAATCATTTATTACTGCATCTTCGTCGCAAGAGGATAAAAGATATACCATCTTTGCAGGTTTTGGCTTATACGATACAAGTGTCAGTGGGCCATCAAAACCAAACATAGAGGTGCCAACAGGACGAGATCTCGAGTTCTTGAATTGTTCAGGGATCTCTCGTTTATTTGATCTTATAGTGCCCACAAAGGTCAAATTATAAGGTGGTTGAAGTAAACTTTTGGCTAACGGTACAGAGGTAAACCAATTGTCACACGTTATGTTTCTGTTCGATCCATGAATAGTCTGTGACAATTTCTTCACATAAAATTCACCAAGTGGTACACCGTTCGTATTTGTACTCTTGCCTATATATGGATCAGCATCAACCATGTATTTAGAAGTTGCATCACACATCATTGGAAACTTGATTCCGTATTTATCCGGCTTGTTCGGTATATAAATCCGAAACGGGCATCTCCCTCTGAAACCGAGTAACTGTTCATCTATTGTCACCTCAGATCCAGGAATATAATTAATTCGGCATTGTTTTATAAACAGTTCCCAAACATTTCTAGCTGGTACAAAGGCATCATTTGGTCGGAGAGTTGATCTCAACGTCTTATCATCCATCCTAAGGCACCTGACAACGAACTCAAACCTCTCTTTGCTCATAACTGATACGTATCGTGTACCAGAAAAGGTAGGATCAAAAAGCTCGTCTGTGGAAAGATGATTATCCTTCATGACTGCAGTCAAAGCCAATAACCCAATAAATGCAGGAATTTCTAAACCAGTGACATCTCTATGAGTCGCTGTAACTTTTCCTATTCTTTGGCGTTTGGAGATCATTTCAACATTAGTCCATTTCACTATTTCAGATATAATTTCATCAGTAATAAATAAGTTAAATACTTGCACAGGATCAAAAACATTTCTGCACATGCGAGCTGAACCTCGAGAGGTGCGAACTATATTCATAGCTGGCGTTCTATGAGATGTTTGAGCTTTGACAGTTGACCAAATATGTCCATTCTTACCTCGGAGAGTATTACCACGAACACGATAAATTCGCCCCAAGTTGGCAGGTGATGAAACACGGTCGGCGTCAGATGATGGACTATCTTCTGTCACAGAGGCTAGGCCGGTTTCCTCACAGGAAGCAGGTTCTTGCGAATACGAAACATGCTCAGTGATATAACTATTTTCGTCTACACTTTGAACATCGTCGATGATCTCATGATCCTCAACTTCGGAATCCGAATTGTCCAAAGAAGAATCGTCTTCCTCGTTGAGGATGGCTAATATATTGTCTTCGTCTAATCTTCGAAACCGTGACATATTTTATATCTGTAAAAACACATAAATAGACATACAATATACGAAAAACTAACAAAAGAAAAATTTCACAAACCTAGTTAAAAGTTACACAAAGCCTAAACATACGCCTCGCAGTCGTGTAATACTTCGATAAATCAAAAATGGCGGGACTTACCTTAACGATGCCGGCACCATGCGCGAGCTCCCGGCGACCACTGAGTTGGCGAAAGAGCACGACGTGCTAACTTCAACCGTTAGAAAGAGACAAACGATATTCGATTTCATGTACGCCTCGGAGGCGTAGATTAGGCTTCTAGGGTTAACGCAATAATGACACTTAATCAGTCTCTTAAGTAATAATTAAATTATTCTTTATTAACTCAATAATGGCACTTAATCAGTCTCTTAAGTAATAATTAATATAATTGAGATCAATTTAAACAAGACAAGGTAACAATCAATTTTGGCAATATTATAAGGCAAGAAACAATTAGTCAGAGTCATCCTCACACACGACACATTCGTATGACGGATTGTTTGAGCCCTTATTGCACATCCCACACACCCAGTTTTTACAGGTAATGCAGCATATCCAGTCAACAGAATGACGGTAGAACCTATAGTCGCACCTACAGATATAACATAAATTTGACTCCTTCTTATTCTTCTTCTTGTCCTTTTTCCTGTTTTTGATTTCCTTCTTGCGAACCAAACAACTCAGAGGCACATCTTCGTCGGAATCAGTCTGGTTCTTTGTAAGCAGTCCAGAGGTAGAAGGTTGATTAGTCTCGAAAGCTGAGACATTTTCTTCTATTTCAGGAGAGTCATCCATAGTTGGAAAATCTAAAATAGAAATCGACTTTGGAGAGTTATTGAAGGTGCTTGGCGAACTGACTTCTGGCATAGGTGGGGAATCGATTTCTAGAATATCATCGATGGTGGGTGGGACATCTATTTCTGGGGCATCTTCTTCTGCATTATCTCTTTGGCTCGTAACCAATATTTGTGCTCCTGGCTTATTAACGACTTTCCACCCTCTTCTGTGACGAATTCTTTCAGTGTTGTAACCCCTTGTCTCTTTTAAAAACTCCAGCAGACAGCTATCTAGGATACGCCCTGTTTCTTGTTCGCGTTCACCTGGGAGCTTTTGTAAAACAGCTTGAGGGTCGAAAGGGTAAAATCCCGTAGTTCTGAAGGAGCTCTGCAAATTTTTCATCAAATTGAGAGCCATTGCATCCATCAGTCTCTTCAGTAACATGGGAAATTGTGGCTTTGGAATGATGCCCCGTATTCTCGATTCCTTTCTCCAAGTATCCAAATTCTTTCTCCATTGTCTTTTTAAAGGACCATATATACCCACATCGAGGGGTTGCATTATGTGCGTCGAGTTTGGTGTTAAAGTCGTAAAATGAATGTTATTTTGTATTGCTGCCTGAACGACTTCAGGTGAGAAGTGCGAAACTAAATTATCACCTATGACAACAGCTTTTTTATTTCCAATTCTTTCTTCCTGGATGCTTGGCAACAACAACTTAAAGAACCATACCTCGAAGAGGTTCATGTCAAACCAACCGCTATGACTATTTCTGTAAATTGTTCCTAGTGGGCCTCCCATTGTCCAGTTCTCGTACAGGTGCTTTGATTTGTAGACAACCATAGGAGGAATCATTTTTCCGTCTGCTGTGCCACAAAACATGATTCTGACCGATGATTTGGAATGCTCCTGGACTCGTTCGACACGTCTGTGACCTCGAGGGACTAAAACTTTTAATGCCCCCGGGTTATCAGTCACGTTTGTCTCACTCATCATAATTGTAAATAAGACCTGGACGTGTCTCCTCCAGAGCTGGTCTCACATTTTCAAAAAATTCTTTTATCTCATTAGGACCTACTGATGCCCTAGCAGGTTTGATATTTGTGGCCAGTCTCTGAGTAAGGTTGTTTCGCGCTGTAAAGTCGGTCACAAAGTCCGGCCCCGGTGAGTTGTCTTTCCATTGTTTTATAACCCTACCTTCCCTGGTGACTAACATCTGAACAATAATTTGGATATCGCGCTTAGTAAAAGGAACACCCCAATCTGTTAATATTTTCAAGGTATCGGCTATTAGTTTTTCAGTTTCAGGAGTCAAAACATTTGGATGACCCGGCTTTAGTCCATGTTGGTGGTGAATTTTGTTTAGAATAGTTGTTCTATTTACTTTATACTTCTTGGCAGCCGCACTCTGGGTAAGAAGACCTGCCCTCACTTCAGCAACCACACAACACACAACAAACTCAAGCGACGAATCTGTTCGGACTAGTCGGCGGGCGCGCTATGACGCGTTCCCCACACCCCGCGCCTCGCGCAATATTACTCGAGGTCACGCGCACTTGCTGAGCACACGTAAAAACCGATTTTGGCGCTCTGTCAAAGTAGCCCCAAAATCTGTCAAAGTAACCCTGGAAGTCAAAGTAGCCCCGTTTTACGGTACGTATAAAGTTTTATCTCATAATTAGCGCCCGCCAGGCCGCTAGCAAATGCCATGCCACACTAGTGTTCGGAATTCAGTGAAACTCATTTGAACGTGGTAAGTGTTCGTAACCATAAATCTAGTAGGTACTACATATATATCGGTGCATACTAACTACTACTTAATAGTAACCAATAGGAGAAAAACTGACCTACGAGTTATGAGCTACAAGCAAGCGTAAAGAAAATGTGAAAAAGATTAGGTACCGTAAAATGCTGCAACTTTGCCTGGATTTTGACGTTTTTTGTTTGTATCTCTGAACCTTTTTATTCTAATTGCTATTAATGAGTTTTTGAAGCAAAACAGACCTTATACTTTGCCAAATAAGACCCAAATCTTTTTAAATCGTGCAGTTATTTCAAATTACAAGCACTCAAAGTCATAGGCAAAGATGTGAGTTAAAGACTCAACTTTGCCTATCTCGATGAAAAAAATGCTGATCTTTTCAATATTTTTTTTCCATATGCATGAGACACCGCACTTGTCCCCGGCAGTCAAACTATTGCTATTAATGTGATATTTTTTTATTCCCAGCTAATAGGCAAAGTTGTAGGTGGTGCCATAAATTTCCCATACAAAAATAAGGTTAACACCAGGGTTGAGCCAAAAAAAATAAAGATTTAAACAAAATACTTTTATTGACTTTTCAAACAATGCTATGTTCGAACAATGTTTTAATTACCTACCTACTTGTTGCGTAGACAAAATACTGTTTTTTAAATAAAATTATAAAATAAAAATATCGTTAATTATAAAGGTAACAAGTAGGTACTAAATATAAGTCTTCTTTTCTCTAAAGGCAAAAAATTATTAAAAAAATTGAAAAGTTACTTATAACAACAGGAACTGTAAGAACAAAATTCAAAACTTTGGTATTAAAAAACTATAACAACAGGAACTGTAAGAACAAAATTCAAAACTTTGGTATTAAAAAACTATAACAACAGGAACTGTAAGAACAAAATTCAAAACTTTGGTATTAAAAAACTAAAAATTAAAATTAACAAAAAATACTAATACTTACCCGTTTATCATTAATTATGTCCTCCATTTCTAGAGACACTAAATGAGAAAAATACTAAAGAAATAAGCATAAAACTACTCACTTTTTTGTTACAAAAAATATGATTAGTTATACCTATTCATTTTGTTAGGAATACCTAATAATGTATGTAATAACATAATTATGGCTTTAATCTAAATTAAGCATACAAGTAAAAAGAAAACTGTCTCACTGACTGACTCATTAATGCCAAGCCCAAACTCTTGAACGTAGAAAGTTAAAATTTTGCAAAGAAGTTTTCTTTATAATGAAGACAAGAAATAAAACAGGATTTCCAAAGTTTCCATCATATAAATCATCAATTTATAACATGTTTTATCAATAAATGATAAAATACCCACGGTAAAATTTTCCAATGTTTTACATACCTACATAAGATTTGTAACTTTTGTTTGTAGGGAGATAATCTCCGAAACTATGCTCCGATTCTTCAAAATTCTTTAACTAATAAATAGTGACATTATCGCCGAGTGCTATAGGCTATCTACTATATAAAAATAAGTCGGGTTTTCCTTCCTGACACTATAACTCCAGAACGCACGAATCGATTTCCACGGTTTTGCATTCGTTGGGAAGGTCTCGGGCTCCGTGAGGTTTATAGCAAAGAAAATTCAGGAAAAATTTCAACAATTTAAGAACGCGGACGAAGTCGCGGGCGTCCGCTAGTAAATTATAAATATTAAATTATACGTCTCTGTAATGCCCGGGATACACGAGGCTAGTTTTTCAAGCTAGGGTAGCAAGCTAGTTCTTTTTTAAAACTGTGTCGGCTAGCTGACCTGGCTTGGAATATGCTAGTTCTGTTTACATGAGGCTATATTATTTTAAGCTAGTATTATTGCTGTGACCAAGGTGACCACACGTCCAAAATGAACTGCACGCGAAAAAAAACACTATTCGACTGAAACAGTTACTTCGAAAACTGTGCCAATTCGCACTAGACGAACTAGAAGATGAATTACAAAAACGGGTGTGGACAAGACCGTGGATTTTAAGGAGAGAAGAACGTGGATCATCTGCTTTACTTTTGGAAGAATTTCGCAACGAAGATTTAGGCGAATATAAGAGTATTTTGCGAATGACGCCTGATTTGTTTGATATTCTGTTGAGTCTTGTGACGCCAAAAATACAACGAATGGATACAATTATGAGAGAGTCCCTACCAGCAAAAGTAAAACTGGAGATCACACTAGATTTTCTATCGTCCGGCATTAGTTACAGGAGGCTCAGTCACTTTTATCGAGTGGCAAGATGTTCCATATCAAAATTTATACCAGAAGTCTGTGTTGAAATCTACAAGGCATTGAAAAAATACATTGAGGTTTGTATTACGTTTATTATACCTAATATCAAGCATCATCATTAGACAAGTAACACGTAAGCAAAATGAAAATTCTTATTCAAAGAGGCCAATCGGCATAATTAAGCATTTTTGAATGCTGTGGTAATCATATCAAAGTCATCCGCAGAAGCTTCTTGTACGTCATATTCGGTTGTTGTAAAATTCGTGTTATTTTGAACTGTTTGTATACTACTACCAATTGTCGTGTTTGAAGAGTCTTCGTGACTAGGTGTCTGGTAAGAAAATGTTGTAGTACTCAAATTTAAATCAGCCATTCGACAACGAGATAATACACTATTGATTCCGTCCCGAGCAATAATAGCCTGTAGAGGTGATAATATTTTAAGTTGGCTAGCTACAAATGCTCCAAAAATATCATTCTCATTTTGTTGTGACACTGAACCACATGTGGGTGCACTATTTAAATCATTCGTGATCGACCGAATTTCGTTGACCAATGTTGCTACTTGGGTAATTTTTTTCTTTTTTGGAGCTGGTGCACTAGATATTTCGGTAGACAGTTTTGCCGATGGTGCTGTAGTTTTTGCGGATATTGCCTCAGACTCGTTGCGTTGCATCATATCATTTGATGTAGTCGTAGATGGTTGTGTTGATAAATCAGAATTTTCAACATTATCATCATTGTTAACGTTATCAATATTCTCTTTATTGTTGTCAATAATATCACCAGTATTTTCAGTATTGGTTTGTTCTTCTGATTCTTGACTGTCCTAAAAGAAAATAACAATCATTTGACTTATTATATAAACAACATATTTTTATTTTTTAATTATTTATATATTATTACAGGTCCCGACTAATGATGAAGACTGGAGGAAAATAGAAAATGGATTTAAAAACAGATGGAACTTTCCATTTTGCTACGGTGCCATTGATGGCAAGCATATTCAAGTTGTAGCACCTGGTAACAGTGGAACTATGTATTTCAATTATAAAAAAGTATTCAGTATTGTGCTTATGGCAATAGTGGATCACGACTATTGCTTTCGATACATAGATGTCGGAGCTTGTGGAATGTCATCAGATGGAAGTGTATTTAGAAATTGCTCCATGTACAATAAACTGGAAAATAACCTTTTACCACATGGTGGAGTCATTGTTGCTGATGCCGCATTTCCTTTAAAACCGTACCTTTTAAAACCTTATCCAGGTGACAATTTAGAATGGTCCCAGAAAGTCTTCAATTACCGACTATCTAGAGCCAGACGTGTAGTGGAGAATGCCTTTGGGATATTGGCTAGCCGATTTCGCGTATTTCAAAAACCAATAGCAGCTAACGTAAATACAGTGGATAAAGTTGTATTAGCAACATGTGCTTTGCATAATTGGTTGAGAAGTGAAAATCGAAAAACTTATATAACCAGCTCTGATATAGACCGTGAAGATATCGATACAGGAAATGTCTATTCTGGTTCCTGTAGAACAGAAACTAGAGGTTTACAAAGTTTATGTCACCAAGGAAGTAACCATTCTTCGGTTTCAGCAATCCAGAAACGAGAAACCCTTAAGAACTACTTTAACAATGAAGGTGCTGTGCCTTGGCAATCGAGAATGATTTCATAATTACTGCAAGTCTTCTGAATGTTGGGATCTTAATACAAATGTAGTAAAAACCAATTTTATACTTTAAAAAAACGGACAGACAGACTGACGCGGACGGATCATAGACACGCACACACACACGCGGTACTTTTTTTAATTAGGTACCTACCTACTTAAATATAAAAGAAAAATGTAGGTACCTACTTCTAAAAGTAATTGTATGTACCTACATTTTTATTTTATATTCATATGTAAATATTTTTTACAGCGGTGACACCATTGCATTGTTTACATTAATATTTTCTTATTCGAAACTTAAAACTATATAATAAACGATTGCAAATATCTTACCGTTGTTTTTCTCTTCATGGGTACATTTTTAATAAAACTGTGCATTTCCTGGAACCAATGCAGCTTCGACTTATATTCTTCTTGAGAACCTGCTCCAGACCGGGTTGATTTATCAATTTTTGTCAGTTCTTGAGAATACGTTGCTCTTAAATTTTTAATTTTACTTTTGACCTCTTTGGTAGTCATATCAATACCAATTGTCTTTAATTCGACACACATTTTTTGTAGCGCTGAATCACGTTTACACTTGTCTTTATAACTTGGAAGGGTGGAGTTCCACAGACATTCATGGTCACGGTACAGTTGTACGAACTTTAAATTAATCTCCGTACTTAGTTTGGGCATCTTAAATCTCAAAAACACGTCGCGGAGAAAAACAAACGCGTGGTTACTGCTTACGAGTCAACTGAAAACTAGCTTCGCCGGCCACATGAAGCTAGTACACAAGCCAGGATAGTAAAATCAGTGGTGGGGGGCGCTACTTACCTAAAAATAGAACTCCATCCTATTAAAAACTGTCCTGGCTTGTCAACTAGCTTACTAGTTTACTAGCTTAGAAATGAAGCTAGTTTTGTCTACACGAAGCCAGAAGTACTAGCTTGCTAGCTTACTGACACTAGCTTGCTATCCTAGCTTGAAAAACTAGCCTCGTGTATCCCGGGCATAAGTCTGTCGGTCTCAAGGACAGAAACAACGCTCTACGAAACAGTAATCCCTTTCTAAAGTTCGATGTGTAAACTTTCTTGCTGAGTACGGCAAAAATGTATAAAATAATTAGTTTGACTAATTATTATTATTAGTTAGACAACAACTACAACAATTAGACGCGTACAATCTGAAAAATAATTCACCATATTTTGCTCTATGTGTCAACCGCCAAGTCAAACGTATGGTTACCGCACTGCACCGTACTTTTAACATGTCACGACACATAAAGCGACACTTAGAGCAAATATAGCTAGTGCTTTTTCAGATTGCTTAATAATAACATTTTTGCTTATTGTATGTTATACTTATCAAGATTTAAATTAAATATGAAATGTCCTCGTCTGGAAATTTGAGGATCGGGTAATACTGCAACAATATCTTTTAAATTTTGTACAGTATATGGGTAAGGCCGTAGATTTTGCCACTTTTTGTAACAAGAAAATGTCCCTTAACACGTTCGCTGCGATATAAGGCTTAAGTGCCCGATGCATGTACTCCCGCTCTGTGCGGAGAGGAAAAGCGGTGAACTTCCTCTGGTGCGGGGCGTGTATAATGAGTATTTCTATATGTACAAAAGAGACAACTATAGGTTTGAATTTAGGACGTCAAGGGCTACTCAATAAAGCATAACAACTGTCCTAAGGTTTTTCGGCCTGATAACGCACTGACTAATATTTTTTTCGTTTCCTTGCGGGTAATAGGCCGAAAGGCCCATCATAGATCACTAGGTCGCTCCACCCGTTCCCGCACTGTTGTAGGTGATACAATTGTTCACTTCCAATTAGTGTCGTGACGTTGTTAGCGGGAATCGACGTAAATACGATAGAGCATTATTCGAGTGTTTGTTTACGTTTTTTTATAGTTATTGGTAATTATTATGTCTCGGCCAAATAAACGGTGTAGAAGAATGCTGGAATTATCGTTTCAGGGAGATAGGAACAGTGAAAGTGAAAATTCTGATATGGACAAATCGAAATGGAGAAAAGTGTTTGTAAAAAATAATTTAAAAAATAATGACTCGCAGCAAAATTGCTCAGAAATAAATATCGCCAACCCTGGACCAAGTGAGGAGGCGGAAACTGACCCACAGCTACAACGGAACCACGTGAGTAGAGGAACAGCGAGCACAATCACGATTACCGCTCCTAAAAAACGCAAGTCTAATGTTCCAGAGCCTGATACCGGCCGATTTTCTCCATTTAATTTCAAGCCGTCATTGCAATCTGATTTAGAAAATACTCCTAGAGCCCGGAAAGTACAACTGTTGAACGAAGATGACAAAGACTCAATTTACATTAGCCCTAGTACTGGTAATATTCTTCAAGTTTTAAAGAATGCCGAACCGTTACCTGTTACCCCGATTCAAAACATGAATGAGTTACCAATAAACACCCCACAACCTCTATCCGTTTTCCGTTCGCCGGCAGTCTTTAATACTAAAAACACGTCGACGTTGACAAGCAGGTGTAGTTCCGTAAGTGATATATCGTGTGCAAAATCTCTACAGTGCCCGTTAAACAATGATGCAATTGATGAATTATTAGCTGGACCAGCTTTTGAAGACCAACAAAACCAATCGTTTTTGGAAACCAGCTCTAATAATATGAATGCAGCCTCTCCAGCCCATTCCACAAATCTTGAAAGGACCGCTCGTGTTATAGGGAAACTGGGTGACATAGAACCTACCAATGAAGACCACTCGGACACGGATGAAGATTTTAACCCCGATCTTATTAGTCTTCAATCAGATACCAGTAGCACTTCAGCCAGCAGCGATTACTCGGTTTTGAGTGAAGATGATTCCGAAAATATCGAAGAAATGCAACCCAACGTAATTCCTTCAGTAGCAAATGCTAATGACGAAGATGAGTGGCAAGATATTGATGATACGATTCCTAATTTCGAAGAATTCTCTGAAAATTGTAAAATAAACATTCCAGATGATGCGGTCACACCTGAAGATTATTACAATTTATTTGTCACAAATGATATTATTGCCAAGATGGTCGTAGAAACAAATAATTATGCCCAAAAAATCTTAGCCGGTAGCCAACTTAAGCCCAAATCACGAGTTCGAGCTTGGATTCCTACAAATCTAGATGAAATGAAAAAATTTTTGGGCGTGGTTATGGTGATGGGTTTAGTAAAACTACCACACATAAATGATTACTGGTCGAGAAAGAGTATTTACCGAAATCAGTATGTAGTGTCAGCTATAAAGAGAGACCGATTTCTGCTAATTTTGAAATTTTGGCACTTTAGTCAAGAGGATCCGGATGACAAAAATAAACTTTCTAAAATTAAAGATGTGTTTTCTATGCTGCTTCAGAGATTTCAAACGGTCTTAATACCCGGAAAGTATTTAGTAATCGACGAAACTATGATCCCATGGCGGGGACGGTTAAAATTTCGACAGTATTTAAAAGCCAAGTCCCATAAATACGGAGTGAAGCTGTACAAATTATGTACGCCGGACGGGTATACTTTCAATGTGAATGTTTATACTGGCAAGGGTGATAATGGTAGAGAATTAAATCACGGAAAAGAGACTGTTATGAGATTAATAAGGGGCCTTGAAAATGAAGGAAGAACCGTAGTGACTGATAATTTCTATAATTCAATAGATCTTGCAGAGGAGCTTTTATGTAAAAAAACATTCCTTTGTGGTACTTTGCGCCCAAATCGGAAAGGTCTCCCAAAACGTATAATAGCCTCAAAACTGAAAAAAGGCGAAATAACTGGTGTAATGAATGAGAATGGGGTTCGAATTATAAAATGGGTGGATAAGAGACCAGTAAATATGATTTCTACATGTCGGGATCATGATTTGGCGATAAAGGACACTGGCAAGATAAGACGTATTACCGGAGAAGCAATTAAAAAACCACAGTGCGTCATAACCTACAATGACAATAAAAAGGGTATAGACTTCAGTGACCAGATGTCGTCCTACTATACAACCCTAAAGAGAGGAATCAAGTGGTTTCGGAAAGTCATGCTTGAATTGCTATTTGGGACAGCATTGGTCAATAGCTGGGTGGTGTATAATATTCGGCAGCCAAATCCAATATCAAAGAAAGATTTCGTCGAAGCAATCATAGCAGCATATACGAAAACGCCAATAACGGAATCTAACCCAGGTAAGTTTATTATTTCAATAAATACACGTAAAGTCAACCGAGGCAAATGCAACTGTGAGGGTAACATTAGATATGTTACCCTCACAAATGCAACTGTGAGGGTAACATTAGATATGTTACCCTCACAGTTCCATTTGCCTCGCTTGCTCATTTTTTTATTTATTAATTAAAATTGCTCTTTATTTAATTTATTTTAACCTCCTGACCCCGAGAGGTATGATTGACCGCCAATTTACATGAAATTTTGAATAGTTAGTCTATATAATGTAAAATGTGAGGGAAAAATAGTGAAAAAAATCTTAACCCACGGAAAGTGGGTTTTCTCGATGTCCTATACATAGGACATGCGGTGTTAAGTAATACCATAGAAATATGGATTAAAAGACTAAAAACCTAAAATTGTAGTTAAAATTATATATTCATAGTATAAAAAATATTTAAAATTTAAAAAATTATTTGTAAAAAATCATTCCATAATTTATTTTATTTACTTTCAGATTGTCAAAATGATGTTCCCTTGAAGAAAAAACACACCTTCGAAAAAAAAGGCGAGAAGAGGAGAATTTGTGCTGGATGCTACCAAAAGCTGCGTGGTACACTCAGCAGCCGAGAAGCAAATAAAAAAGTAAAGAAAATAAAATCTTTCTGCGTAGAATGTAAGAAAGGATACTGCCTGCCATGTTTCTATAAAACTCACATGTAAAATTAATGAATTTTTCACATATAATGTAAAAAATAATGTTTTAAGTATAAAAGCTGTCTGTCTTGTTTTTAAGTATAAAACAATTTCTTTGTTTCTTTAATAAATGACGTAAAAATAATATGTCGATAACTTACTTCCCATCACTAATACTTCCTGAAATAAACCTATAATTCAGTGCGGCATCGGGTTTCAAGGCCTTACATGTATTCTTGTATATATCTCTCAAGTAAATAGTAGGAACCCGGGGCGAAGCAAGCACTATAACCAACAACTCATCGACCATCGATATTGATTGGTAGGTATCCAAATTTTTACATTTTCGCATAGTTATAGTCATTTATATCTGTCGATACCTTACTAGGTCAATGAGCCCCATATCGCCGCAGCGTAAACTTTGAGTACCAGGCCAATCGGCCAGTTAACGCACTATATATAAAAACGCCAGTTTTGGTCCCGCAGCGAACGTGTTAACTTGACATGCGTATTAAAAATCGAAGTACTGCGTAAATTGTTATGCAAGTGTTCTAATTAGGTTAGGTAGTTCTTAAACTCCTATAGTGCATTCTTAAATTGAATGTATGTCGTATATTTAAAAAAATACAATGACTTAAAACTGACCTTACCCCGAAATTTTGCCCAAAATAAGCTGTCTTTTTGATCCAGTCATATATTTGGCTCGTTATAACTACATTATTTCTATTTAAAGTCCTAAATTACTATGAATATCTGAAATGTGAATAGATTAAGCAATTACATCCTGGGTTCCATGTATTTAAATATGCGTTTTTAAATGTTTTATCGCAATTCAAAATGTTGTCTCCTTATTTTCACTTATTACGTTACTATTTTGTATGTTACCAAAATTGGGCATCTAAATATTCAATAACTTTAGGGTAGTATTTTATAATGGCACTGGCCACACTAAAGATTCCGGCAACGAAATAAAAAAAAAGAAACCGCCATTTTCTAGCCTGTGGAATTTTATCAAAGGTGTGCGCGTGTGTTTCGTCAGCAGCTTTTTTTTGTGAATTTTGGTGATTTTAAAGGTAAATAACAGTTTTTATTGCACACATGTATGTGTTATAATTAGCTAAAGTGATTTATAAAAACATGATAATGTGTATTTGACTAAAATCGTCTCGCATTTAGTAATTATTCCTGTTTAAAACCTCAAAAATTACGCTTCGACGTTACTTTTATGTGACTTCTATGTTACTGGTAACGTTGATTGTTATTTAGTAACGTTGAAGTGTTGTAAAGGTTAATGTACACATTCTGCCAGGAGCGGATTTTTCAAATAGTTCTTTTAAATAAAGAATGAGTTTAAAAGAAGATGAGTTAATTGAAACTCATCTTCGTAATAATCAGAGTAATGTACCTTTATTTGATAAACAGCCAGAGTTTTGGTTACTAAATTCCATTGATGATAGTTTAAAAAAATATATTTTTCCTATTACTGAATTCTCTCTCTTATCTCTGAATGATCGGCGATTACAAAAAATGCTATACTTACAAGTTTATTACAAAAATCTCCTCCTTTTTTGAAGTCGGTTAAAATAAGTACGTTATGTAATCAGCCTTACAAACACTGTGTTACTTTCACGTTACTTCTACGTTACCGTAACATAGGAGTGTCTATGTTACTCTATGTTACAAAGTGGCAAAATCTACGGCCTTACCCATATATGTCTTCAATGTTAGGGTAAGTGAATACTGTTCCCTTATCACCCTTTGAGTTTTTCACTTTCCGTGTAAATTTTACCGTGGGAATGTTGTCATTTATGGATAAAACTTTCCCTAAAAAATGTTTAACACTTTTTTTAGACGCAAATTCAGCTAATATCCAGCTATTTTCTTGAAATCCAAGAGAAAGAGAATCTTTCTCATAAAAATTGATATTACTCAATCCGAAAGGGCATATGTTTTCTTGATCTTGTTCTTTTAAGCAATATGTTATATAATCATCAAAATCGTAGTCGGAATCGTCTGCAGCATGAAAGGAGGTGTCAGATGTCAAACTTGAATCACTATAATTATTGTACACGCGTTTCTTTTTTCTTTTTATTTTAGATGTTTGTCTTTTTGGAGTACTAGTTCTTTTTCTTTTATTCATTTGTGGATCTTTATCACGTAAGACGATTCTTTCAGGAGAAGCTTCTTTTATTACTATATTAGATGTAATTATTACCTTCGGGGTATTCTTGATCGGGGAGTTGTTAAGAGGTTCAGGGTCATTTTTAGGTACATCAATTATTTTCTTTTGAAGACATTCTGGTGGGTATCCGTAAAATGGAGTATTCAATTCAGAATCCCTTGGCAAATTTTTCAGGTAGATAACATGCACGAATTCATTTAAATTTGCCGCTAAAGGCTGCAGGTAAATGTTTATGGCACTTATGCAAAGCCTATAAAGACTTTCAGGTTTTTTCAGTGTCGACGACGAACTATATAACTGTGCCGAGTTGTCTGCCAATGCAGTGTCTGGCTTGGAGGTATCGATGGAAGATGACATTACCTTTTCAACCTCTGGTTTGTTAGTTTCAGCTTGCTTTATTTTTTTCTTCTTTTCCAGTTTTCCTAAATTTGAGTCTTTTCTCTCTTTTTGTTTTGTTATTTTTGTATCTTTCTTCAAATTCTTAGCTCTAGCTGCTAGCTCTTCTGCTTCTTCTGTTGAAATTGATTTACCAGGTACAACTGTAAGTTTTTTGTTTTGACCTGTCTTTATTGGTTTTGATTGTCTGTTCCGCTGTAAAAACTCTAAAAGACTGGCATCAAACTGACGAATATCTTGTTCTTGTACTATTGGTATTTTTACTGTCACTCTTGAGGGATTAAAAGGAAATATTCCGGATGCTTCAAATCCCTTACGTAAGTTGTTCTCTTTGGTCATATCTATTCTAGTTATTAGCTCCTTAAGTAGGTGTGGGAAATGACATTTGTTAATTGTGCTTACATTGCTGTATTTTGCTTTATAGTGTTAGCAATTTTAAATATTGTTAGTACATTTTTATAGTTGGCCAGTATACCTACCTCATGAAATGATAAATACAAGCATGTCAATATACCTTTGTCAATATACGTTTCATGACGTCTATTGACAAAGGCTAAACCTTTATTAATTTGAAACGTTGGTAGCCGTGTCGTTATGTGCTTGTTTCATGACGTACGTATAATGACGAATGAGATTGGGCGGTTTTTAATAATTGAGCAAGATGCCAGTCTTTTGTCGGCTGTCGCCGTGTTCGGACATTGTGTTAAATATTGTATAGTGAAGTGATGTATAGTGAAGTGATTGTGTGATAAAGTTGTGAAGATAAATATATTCATTTGATACGAGTTATCGACCTATTATGTTAAAATTACCCTTCTGAGCTTTCAGCTCAGAAGTGGGATGCCGGGAAGATAGTTTTGTTATCATCTCGGTTAAGGACTACGCCCAAATAACAGGTGAAGTATTACTATTCTTTTTGATTTTTATTACTCTGTCTTCTTAAAGTAAAAAGTTCAATTTAATTTTTTTTATTATCTTACTTTTATAAAATAATAATATAATATAAAACAGCGTTCAAAGCAAAGTAAATTTATTATGGTAAAGTTAATCAAGGTTATAAGAATGTATACAGTGTATTTTAATTTTTTTTTTAGTGAAATATGGAAAGATCAAGGCCTCGGAAACGCCTGGTCATCCCGGAGGCCAGTTCAGAGTCTTCACGCTCGCGCAGCAGATCGGGCAGTCGGTCGAAGCATCACTCGGCCACGCCACGTAAGCGGTCGCGTCGGAGCAGAAGATCTCAAAAGCGTAGTTGTCGCCGAAGGGTTCGAGGCAGCACGCGCGTGCTAAGTGCAAGTCCGACACCATCGTCGTCAGCGGGTCGCGCCAACGATGATACTTCAAGTACGGCAGGTACGTCGGATAAAGCACTTGTTTCTACGCTTCTTGAATTCATGCAAAGTTTGAAAAAGGACAATAATAGTGAACGCTTTCCTGTAATGAATGTGATTCCCGAATTTGATCCATCCAAACGGAATCAAACAATTCACACGTGGATTTCGAAAGTTAACGAATGCGCGTCCATTTATGGTTGGACAGACAAACAAATAGCTTACTACGCGTTACCAAAGTTAGTAGGATTAGCCCAACGATGGTATCAGGGATTACCTAGTGTAAAATTTTCATGGCCAGAATGGGAAAAGAAATTAACTTTAGCATTCCCTAGTGAAGAGAACTTCGGACAATTATTAACGGAAATGCTTGCTTGCAAGGCTCGTTTTAATGATTCATTAGAAGAATATTATTATGATAAAATGGTTTTATTAAATAGATGTAAAATAAGTGGAAAAGATGCCATTGACTGTATCTTATTTGGAATTGAAGACAGGTCCGTCCGGACTAGCGCCGAAGCAGCTCAGTTCAGAGAACCTGATAAATTGTTAGTATATTTAAGAAATGTGAAAGCTAATAAGCGGTCAGAAAAATCAAACATAACCATGCAAGCGAGCACCTCCGATAATAATAAACGTGTTAAGCGAGTAGGTCAGAGTAATATTTCTAAGTGTTATAATTGCGGGGAGGAAGGACATCCATATTTTAGGTGTAAACAACCCATTAAGAGGTGCGAAAAGTGTCGTAGGGTAGGTCACTTAGGAAACGAATGCGTTATTAAAACCGAGGGTAGTTCGAATCGCTCTGATACCACAAATAATAAATCTGTTTCGTGTGTATATCAAAATCAAGACAGCGATGAAAAGTATTTTAAGAACGCAATTGTTGAGGGTCGTGATCTAAATTGTTTTATCGACTTCGGAAGCCAGTGTACTATGATTAAAGAATCTGTTATTAAAAGTCTAGGTACAACTTGGTCTATTAATGATTTACCAATTTTGAGAGGTTTCGGTAACTCTCTAGTAAATTGTTTAGGTAAATGTTCCCTTTCTATAAAAGTAGATTCTGTTAGTGCTCAAGTAGAAGTGCTCATTGTGCCTGATAGTTATTTGCGCGAACCATTATTAATTGGACAAACATTTACAGAACAAGATCACATTGTAGTATACAAAACTAAAAATGAATTAAAATTGTTAGATAAATGTACACAATCTAAAGATAAAATTCAGTTGTTTGTTTCCGAGTTGGTAACGGTCAAAGGCCTTACAGAGATTAATGTTTACTCTGTACCTGTTCATGATGGGGACATATTTGTAGAACCGAGTGTTAATCAACAAAAGAAATATCAATTAATAGAGTGTATTACTAAATTGGAAAATGGTAAGGGCAAATTGGTTATAAAGAGCCTTAATCAATCTGGCGTTGAGTTACATCAAAACACCTTATTGGTTAGAGCTCAACCATGTAAAGAAATTAAAACTTTGCTCATAAATAAAATTGATTTGGACGTTAAATCTACCCCAGACGTTATTACAGACAAAATGGTTAATACCAGTGAAAATTTTGACAGGACTGAAGAATTAACTAGTCTCTTGAATCAATATAGAGATTGTTTCGCTTTTCAAATTAAAGAACTAGGTTGTGTAACAGGAACAGAAATGAACATTAATCTAAAAGACTTTACACCAGTAGTTTACCGACCTTACCGTCTATCTCACTCGGAACGAGAAGTAGTACGGGATATGGTTAATGATTTAAAAGAGTCCGGAATCGTAAGAGACTCTAATTCAGAATATGCGTCTCCTATTTTGTTGGTTAGAAAAAAAACTGGAGATTATCGGCTTTGCGTTGATTATAGGAATTTAAATAAGAAAACCATTAAAGAACATTATCCTTTACCGCGGATAGACGATCAATTAGACAATTTGGCCGGTTATAAGTACTATACTACATTGGATCTTGCTTCTGGTTACTATCAGATTCCCATGTCGGAAACTTCAAAATATTTGACCGCTTTTATCACACCAGATGGACATTTTGAATTTAACAGAATGCCGTTTGGGTTAGCCAATGCGCCGTCTACCTTTCAAAGAGCAATCAATAATATTTTAGGTAACGCTAGGTTTAAGGAAGCCTTTGCTTATATGGATGACGTTATTATTCCCTCAAAAACTATAGAAGAAGGTTTTCAGCGATTAGTCAGTACGCTAGAACTATTTCGTAATGCCGGGTTAACACTTAAATTGTCAAAATGTAATTTTTTTAAAGACTCCATTGATTACTTAGGTTTTGAAGTTTGCGAAAACGGTGTTAGACCGGGCAAAAAAGATGTTAAGTGGTAATGGGGTGATAGTGAATCAAACGCATTTCAAATATTAAAAAGAGAATTAATCCAACGTCCCGTACTAACATTTTATAATCCTGAACACGAAACCCAATTGCATACTGACGCATCAAAGAACGGGATAGCGGGAATATTACTTCAGAGGCCAAATAAAGATTCTCCTTTCAGTGCTGTCGCTTACTATAGCAGACAGACATCCCCGGAAGAGAGTCGGTTCACTTCCTATGATTTGGAAACGTTAGCCGTGGTAGCTTCGATGCAACGGTTTAGAGTGTATTTGTTAGGGATACCCTTTACGGTCGTTACGGATTGCAATTCTCTCCGCGCTACTTTTGAGAAAAAGGATATGTTACCTAGGGTTGCTAGGTGGTGGGGAGCAATGCAAGAATACGATTTTAATATCATTTACAAACCAGGTGTTACAATGGGTCACGTCGACGCTCTTAGTCGAAATCCTATAGCGAATAAAGAAGTTTTGGACATTTTGAACGTAGAGTCTAATTGGATAATAACAGTGCAGCAAAGTGATCCGGAAGTACAGCGTATCGTAAATATTTTAAATGACCCGGAAACTAAAAACCTTGCGGAGTTAAAAAATAACTTTATCGTAAAACGTGGATTGCTATATAGGAAAACTAGCGATGGAGACCGTTGGGTAGTTCCCAAAGGGGTTCGCTGGCAGATCCTTAAAGCTAACCATGATAACATAGGGCACTTCGGCTTTGATAAAACGTATGATAAAATTCGGAAGCAGTATTGGTTTGCTAAAATGAGGCGGTTTATAAAAAAATACGTAGATTCGTGTTTAGAATGCGCGCACAATAAAATACCATCCGGTAAAAAGGCTGGTGAATTACATCCTATCCAAAAGGTTGATTGTCCTTTCCATACCGTTCACATTGACCACTTAGGCCCATTTGTACGCAGTAAAAAAAGAAATTCTTATTTACTACTAGTAATTGACGCATACACCAAATTCATTATGTTATTTCCGGTCAAAAGTACTAAATCGATTCATTCTATTAAAGCCATTAAAAATTATTTTCACACTTTTGGTGTTCCAAAACGATTAATATCAGATAGAGGTACTTCTTTCACATCTAAACGTTTCGAAGATTTCTTAAGTCAGCTTGGGGTGAAACATGTTTTAAATGCGATAGCGACACCTCGTGCCAATGGTCAGGTTGAGCGGTATAATAGGACAGTGTTAGCGGCTCTCTCGGCTAGTAATCACGGTAAATCTGAACATCTGTGGGATGAATGCGTGTCCGAAATACAATGGGGTCTAAATAATACGCTTAACAAAGGTATAGGGAAAACGCCAGCTCAAGCACTTTTTGGTACAAACCTCGTAGGGACTTCTGACTATTTGGCAAATATTCTTGATGAGATGGGCACTAATAGCGTAGATGAAGTAGATAACAATGACGCTAGAATCGATAGTTTAGAGAGTGTGCAGACTGAAGGGTTAAAAGTTATTAGGGACGAGATATCCGAATATGTCACTAAAAACCAATCTAAACAAAAGGAACGCTTTGATAAAAAAAGGATTAAGGCTCGTTTTAATTTAGGCGATCTGGTAAGAGTCGAAAGGGACATACCATCAACTGGTGCAAGTAGGAAGTTAATTTCAAAAATCCGGGGTCCTTATCGAATAACTGAAGTTCTTCCTAATGATAGGTACATAGTAGAAGACACCCCTCTGTCTCGAAAAGGTAACAGGAGTTTTAAGGGTACTTTCCCTGTAGATAAAATTCACCATTGGTTAGTTTTTAATAGAAACAGTGAAGGTTCTAGTGATGACTCCAGTATGTCTGATGATTGAATCGTTTATACAAACAAAATTTATCTATAAATGAATACCGGAAATAAAAAACGCTTCAAGTGCCAAAACAAAAACAATTAAGAATTTGAATATGAAATTATAGCCCATGTTAGAGAACAGTTTCTGGATTTCTTTTGATGACATTTCCATTGCCACACCTATATGACTTTAGAAAAGTAATTAAAAAGTACTATACTAAAGAATTGACTAAGTTATTAATATACTTTTCATTAAACTGAAGAAAATCTTAAGTACTTCATGTAATAACTTTAAAGGGGGTATATGTGCCTTGCATCTTGTTATTTTATAAGATCTAAGTTCCTAATAGTATTAAGCCTTGGTGCTAAGGGTCATAACCACGACATTAAACACTAGGGATGTGACAAAATATTATTTTATTATTGTTAAAACACTAGCTATTACCTATATTATGTTAATTTTTTTCAATTTTCCTGTGAAAAACTGCGTCGATTTATAGGTCTTGAATGAAGGAGAAATTCGTATAAAAGAGCATGCTATCCCGTGGGACCTGATTTTTTTCCGGGATGAAAGTAGCTTATGTGAATCTCTAGGTCCCATAGTATTACCATGCAAAAAATTAACTCAATCCATTGCTCTGTTGCGGCGAAATTAAATGACAAAACAAAAACCAACAAACAAACAATTTCGCATTTATTAGGTATATAAGTGAGGATAAACATTACAATTTCACACTAATTAGTTATTAAAACACTAAAAAAAGAGAGGATAATTTTAGTAAACAGAAAAGTAATTCTAAAAAAGTGAATCATCTATTCATTTTCTATCTTACAATTTGCTCTTAATCTAATAATCTTTAATCTTTTAATTATTATAGACTAATCATTCAAAATAGACTGATAGAAATTCTTGTGTGCTTCATTTCGTAGGTAGGGAATCATACCCAACAGATCTTTCTTCTTTTCTGCTGTTATTTTGCTTTTACACTGTAGCTTTCTTAACGTATATGCGCCTATTTGCTTAAGCGTCTGTCCTCTCTTCAAGAGATTCACGCATTTCCACGATTCCAAAGTACTGTGGGTTTCTTTCATTCGCACAACAAAGGGATGCACGCTGTCAAATTTTAAAATATGTGCCTTTGAAATTTGCAATGTACTTGAATTTATAAAGGTATCTGCCGCCAGTTTAAAATCCAAGAAATCATCACCAGTCATTGTTACGACACGAAATGGTTGCTTTATCCGAGTGTTTTCGATGACATTCTTTATATCATCGGGTACCATGCAGTTGGACACGCGTTTTCTTTTTTCGATTAATGCAAAGTCTCGGTCGCATGACAGAAACGAGTGCCCGCTGATTAAAAATTTGTGTTCAATAGTTTGAAACACTTTTTTATACGTTAGGTACGCCCACAAAAATAAAAACATTTTGTTTTTGTTTTGGCCGCAACAATTGTCACTCCACATGATTAAATTGTTTTTGTTTAATACCACGTTGTTGTTATTCAATAATTTAAAAACGCATGATGCAATCTCATTTCCTCCCCTACCCGTGATACTCTCGTTCCAAATTAACATGTACCCATCGCCTGTGTTTTCAACATGTACTCCGAGATTATAATTGGACAGTTGACGGGAGTAGTACATAGCACCATGAGTAAGGGTTGGAGTGACAATTACTTGCTGTAAATCCATGGATGTTACTAATGTGGTGCTGCTTGGCATTTGTGATTTCTTAATGTCAAAAGACATTTGCATATAGCCCAGTCATATTAGGGCTTTCACCTCGGAATGAAAGATAATAAGATGCAAATTGGTATGAACCTTTGTTTTGCCATTCTAAATGTTGTCTCAAAAGTCACAATCGTTATCGTGTCCGCGTCTCAAGATATTCAAGGTCAAAGGTCACAAAAATCGGTTTTTCGCGAATATCTGGCTTCCTATCGGTTAAATGAGATTTGCATTTATTATAAAAGTTGTAGGCTATAAAATTCCCTACAACTTTTGTTTAAACTTTTTTTTCATACGACCAACCGTTTTGAAGGTAGAGCGCGAAGAGTGCACATCGTACAGTCATATACGGCCTAATGCAAGGTCAAGCGTGAGTTATGGTTATCAGTACGTTATAAAGTCAATTATTTACTTGGAAATTATAATTATTAAACAATGCCTATTATTTATGTACTAACTATTAATTATTTATATTTAATTAAAGTAAGTAACTTGATTATTTATATATAATTATTCATATTTAACTATTTAAGTATAAAATATTATTAATTCTGGATTATATATTTTAGTTTTATTTTAAGTTAAAATGATAGTAAGAGTATATATTTTACACATATTTTTATTTATTATTAAATACGGCATAATATACATTTATCAAAATGTGAGTTCAAATATCAAAAGTATCTTTGTTGATTTTAATTGTAATGAAATTGGAAATGGAAGCTAATTATCTTCTTCTTGTTCGTCGTCTTCTTCTTCTTGTCGCTCAAAAATGTTCGATTCATTGTCATCATCCTCATTATCTGTCATGTTCATCTCCAAACCTTCCAGAATATCGGGATCATATGTATTTTCTTCATCGGGATTACTTGGATACAGTGAAGCGTTGAGGCAAGCTTGTCCGTTGCACTGGCCGCAAGCTAAAGAACATTGTAGCCCTGATTTTCTGCATCCACAGCGGGAACCACAACCATTTTTGCAATTGCAAAATATTACGTTTAGTAGTTCGGCTGGTGCTGGAGGTAATAACGTTCGTATGGGCTCCAGGATTTCATTTTCAAGCATCCAGCCCCATTCTTGAGGTTCTAAGTCCTTCCCTAACCACGTTTGAATCTGGTAGTAGACACGTTTTATGTGTTGATGAGCTGCTACACTTGTTGGTGGAAGTGTTGACAGTTGTACAGGTTTATTTAGTTTTGTAAATTTGATGAATTGCGTGTAGCGGAAATGATCAATGTTGTCCTCAGATTTTGGAGCATTATATAATGCCAACAAGATGCGCACTCCATTTTCTAATAATGTTTGTTTTAACCATAACTCACGCTTGACCTTGCATTAGGCCGTATATGACTGTACGATGTGCACTCTTCGCGCTCTACCTTCAAAACGGTTGGTCGTATGAAAAAAAAGTTTAAACAAAAGTTGTAGGGAATTTTATAGCCTACAACTTTTATAATAAATGCAAATCTCATTTAACTGATAGGAAGCCAGATATTCGCGAAAAACCGATTTTTGTGACCTTTGACCTTGAATATCTTGAGACGCGGACACGATAACGATTGTGACTTTTGAGACAACATTTAGAATGACAAAACAAAGGTTCATACCAATTTGCAGCTTATTATCTTTCATTCCGAGGTTGACCCCTTTTTTTACCTAATATGACTGGGCTAATAGTAGCTCTTTCGGCTCTTCTTTGGTGAAGTTCTAACTGATGTTTATGTATTGTTCTGTTGCTTGGGTCCGAAACCATTTTTGCTGCAAGTAAATCACATGTAGCGCATGTGTCTGTTCGCTTTTGACCAAATTTTGTATTGGGGAAAAATTTCTTGAAAACGGAACTGTAATATTTGTAAGTTACGACAGTTTCCGGGTGATGTAATTTATATGCTCTGAAAAGACGATGAATATTGAGGTCGGGGCTAAGGTAGTCTTTTTGTGACCTCGCACGTCCATAATGACTCTCTAATCTAGGGAACGAATTTATGTGGTCTTTTACGTTATTTTCATCACTCTCTGTAAATTTCCTATGTTTTTTCTTGTTTCCTCTTTTTTCAATATAATTTGAGTGTCCTTCCTTTTTCCTTTTAACTAATACCTGTAGTTTTTTTTGCGAAACCGCGAATATATCGACAAACGTTGCTTTGCAAACATTGACAATATTACCTTTTCCATTTGGTACAACATAATATACAGTGCACTGCCGTTTGCTCTGTTCTGGTGTTTCATATTTACCGTGCCTCCTTCTTTTTACTGGACTCAAATGTATAAGGCTCATTAAAAAGGTTGATTGCTTTTCATTATCAGCTAAACCATAATATTCTTGAAATAATTTTAATTTGTGGTCTGCATCGAGAGTTTTGCATTCATAACGGCATTTGCAATCAGCCTGAAAAAAAAAAACAATATTAGAACCTGCTTTAGCAAGAAAAGTTGCATCAAATTGGTACAGATTTATGTAGGGTGTCTTCAACATAATTTATTTGATAGGATTATGTATTTTACGAATAGATTTGCTATACCTATTATTATTATTGATATTTTGATATTAAAAGTAGAAAGCAATTAAATTTTTAAAACCATTTGTAGCTAAATATTTTAGTATATACTTTAGTAATGTTACAATTTACGTATTAGTACTCTATTTATTAACTTATTTAATTAAATCATCGGTCCGCTTTATCTGTAAAAACATTTTGAGTACATGTATTAATATGCGATACGATAACAATACTGCACAGTGCACATCCCTAGCGTTACATGCCGCGCGCTTGGCCGTTTAAATTTACTGTTTAATCTGAAATAATAAAAATCGAATTACCTCATCTCTCGGCGGTTTTTTCGCAGGAATTAGCGTTCCACGAGATGTGGAATACTCTTTTCCAGCATCCTTTAATGCTTTTTTCGCAACTTGCTCACTGTTTTCACCCTTTTTTCGCCTTTTTTTGCCCTCACTCGCAACAACACAAGATGTAAGAGCCGCCATTTGCATATTACTGGCGTCTCAATGGTTTGGAACTTAGATCCTTTTAAAGAATAACGCTCCCCGCGTCTTGTACCCCCCGCTCTGTTCGGATGGATTTATGTGCCAGTTAAATAGCAACTAGGCACTTATTGCATATTTTAGGGCAATGGCGATGGCACATACTATACATTTCTGCAATAAAAACTAAAATAGGTTTTGTGGCACTTATACCCTTTTTTATTTCCAGTATTCAAATGTCCTTCTCTCCTTACGATTATGCATTACTTTGTATTGATTTTAGGATAATAATTGTTATTTTAATTTTTAAGTGATTGAATTTAGTAGTGTAATGAAGTAAAATAATATGATTACGTACATATAGACTATGTATTATAAAATTGTATAATAATCACGTAAATAGAGGCAATGACTGTTTAAAGTTTTATATACATTGATTGTATAGTTGTGACTTGTGATTTAAGAACTAATAATGAATTATTGATTGTAAGTTATTTGATCATGTCAATGAGGTTGACTTTGTTAGAATTTGATGATTATTTGTGAATTAAAATGATGCCGTTTGTGTATTTGGTTAAAGTGAACATGAAGGGGTCGCTTTAACAATAACTCAAGTTTTGTTTTACTTGTTGTGAACATGAAGGGGTCACTCAAGTAACATTTCAGTTGATGTGAACATGAAGGGGTCACTCAAGTAATATCTTAGTTGATGTGAACATGAAGGGGTCACTCAATTCATTTTTACTTGTTGTGAACATGAAGGGGTCACTCAAGTAACGTTTTAGTTGATGTGAACATGAAGGGGTCACTAAACTGATTTACTGGACATGTCAAGAGAGCTATTCAATAATTAAGAGAAATGAAATCTAGTTAGAATATAAGTTACTTTATATTGTACATGCAAAGGTTACTTTGTTGTTTCACGAGACGTGAAAACGGTCAGGAAAGGCCGACTGTTAGCAATTTTAAATATTGTTAGTACATTTTTATAGTTGGCCAGTATACCTACCTCATGAAATGATAAATACAAGCATGTCAATATACCTTTGTCAATATACGTTTCATGACGTCTATTGACAAAGGCTAAACCTTTATTAATTTGAAACGTTGGTAGCCGTGTCGTTATGTGCTTGTTTCATGACGTACGTATAATGACGAATGAGATTGGGCGGTTTTTAATAATTGAGCAAGATGCCAGTCTTTTGTCGGCTGTCGCCGTGTTCGGACATTGTGTTAAATATTGTATAGTGAAGTGATGTATAGTGAAGTGATTGTGTGATAAAGTTGTGAAGATAAATATATTCATTTGATACGAGTTATCGACCTATTATTTTAAAATTACCCTTCTGAGCTTTCAATAGTCTGTTAAAATTTCACGCCAATGTCGTTTCATTGGTCCAAAAAATGCTACATCTAATGGTTGTGTTATGTGTGTAGCATTTTTTGGAAGAAAAGCAAATCTGATGTTTTGGCTTTGACATAGTTGTATTGTCTCGACGCTTAGGTGTGATGCCAAGTTATCACCGATAATGAGTTTTATGCCATCTAGAGAGTTTGCCCAGGGCAAAACTATAGTTTTGAACCAATCATCGAAACACATCATATCGAACCATCCAGATTTGGTGCGGTTATATCGAGCATTTTTTGGACCATTTTCACACCATTTGGACCATAAATGATCTGCCTTATAAACTACATAGGGTGGTAGGCAATTTCCGTCAGCAGTTCCGCTGAACATTATTGATACTGCACTTTTGCTGGTATTAATGACCCTTTCGGGATGTTTTACTCCTCTTTTAAAAATGCATTTTTTATCTCCAGGGTCGTCGCTTAAATTAGTCTCATCGAAATTGAGAATGTGGCTGGCGGGAATATCTTTAAGAGAATTTTCAAGATTCTTGAAATATTCATTAATTTCCTCAACTGTTTTCGCAGCACGATTTCTTTTTATATTTTGTGTGGCCCTTTGTGAAAAATTGTGTCGCTGTAAGAAAGCACGGGCCCAGCGATCACCAGGCATTTTTCCTTTAAAAAGATAATCTTTTCCGCTTTTTAAAAGGTAGTTATAAACAACAATGCGCAAGTCTAAAAGAGTAAGAGGACAGCCATATTCAGCCGAAAGATTCACTACGTCTGCGATGTGGGCTTCTTCCTCAACAGACAGTTCTGGAGGTCGACCAAAAGGTTTGTTGTGGATGTTTTTTGATTTATTTACAATTGTCCGACGCGGAATACCGAACCGTTTTTCTGCTTCATATGTTGAAATTAATTTTTTTCGCACGAGATCGACAGCAACTTCTAAAATTTCTGCTGAGTAATCAGCATAATTACGAGCTCCTGGTTTTCTCCTGCTTCGTTTTATCATATTTTCATATAGCTGCAATAGAATTAAGATTACTTAAATACACTGAAAAAATTACAAAGTCGGCAATTAAAATGCTAATGAACTGACCTAATGTCTGGAAGGCAAATAAATGAAAAGAATGCAGGCTCTATGTAATTTTTGAAAACTGGCCAAGTTCACATTAAATTCGCGTATTAAGGGTTTCACCACCAAAGCTATAATAGTTTATCTTCTTGTTTTTATTTGACATGATAGTAACACATATTCTGTGAATATTTCCATTTAAATTATTATATGGTACACAAGATTGACCTTGTGACAGACAGACGGACAGAGAGACAGCACTTTGGCGACGTCTTTATTTATCCCTTTTTTTAATTATGAAAATTCGTCTAGTGACAACCCTAGACCCAGGCAAAGTTGTGTCACTCAAGTTTCCATAACACTGTGCAACATTGCCTACTAATTTATTTTAACGAAGTCAAGTCCTTTTCATAAAAATATCAAACAATACGGAAAATAAACAGTATTTTCTTACCCGGGGATGTTATCACTGCTCCAAAACACCTTTTTTGTGGATAAAAATGCAAAAGTTATAGGAGACTAAAAAAAAGCTCTCGCTCGCGCCGACTTTGTTCGCACAACTGACGGAGCAATAATGGAGTTACTATTTTAAAAAATAAAAAATATGTTGCCATAATGATGTAAAATACTACCAAAGGGTAGAAAATAAGACAAAAACTAAGTAAACGGAAGATATCGTAATCGAATAGAAACAGGCAATTTTGAGCTTAGTTTGCAAAGTTGCAGCATTTTACGGTACTTACTTTGCAACGAGTGCGAGAAGCGTTTCTTTCTCCTCGTTGGTGAAATTTGGGGATCTTTTTTTTCTTCTCTTTTTCCATAATTGTGAGATATTATTTTGAAATTGAAACAAATAAGATTTGTAAAAAACCGACGTTTCTTTGATGTACGCTATTTGAACCGTCATTGCCATGTACGTTCCATTCTCTATCACGGTAATTTAACATCAAAAACTTATAAACGAGTTTTGCGAGATAAAAGTATAAAATATTTAAAATTCATAATTCATTAAATAAAATTTAACAAAATGTACTTTTTAAATTATTTTTCATAATAAAATTTAACAAAATCAGAAATAAATATTGCTATCGGTACTTATTCGGTAAATACCGGTTTTTGTACTTGTAACGAAACGTAAAGACAATATTTGAGAATACTCAGTGAAATACTTATCTGATTACCGTTTGAGAAATTCTAATTTTATGGTGTGAAACACAAAAAACTTAAGTCATAATCAAATATTTGAGCAAAACAAAGTTTTTGTTGAATGCTTAATTCAGAAATCGGCCGATAGTACACAACAGACTGATATAAAATTAAAAAGAAACACATAAACAAAATAATATTTTAAACTTAACGATATTATCACTGTCTTCTTACTTATTTTAATAGGAAAAAATGAGATCAAAATGTCAATGACAAGTTACGAAAAATCGAAGTTATTCTTCAAATTTAGAACCATCAGCATCTTCTGATTCTTCCATGGCGCTGCTATGCTTAATATTTTTATAAAAATCATGATACCTTGGTGGAATTAAATTTTGTTGACACAAAGACATTAGGTCGTTGTATTTGGCTGTAGTAATTGGTAAAGTTTCAGCATAAACTTTTCCAAGTTCTTGTGTATTATTATTATTGACCTGGTCTGCTTGTCCTCTTAGAACAGTCAATACACATGGCTGATTTCTCATTCAAATCGTATTTATAAAATAAATTATCGGGTTGACTGTATTTCACCACTATTTCGCGAACTTGATTCCATTTTACTTTGGCCCCATCTTCGTTTTTTATCCATTTGTACCGAGTAAGAGTAGACTTAAAATCCAAGATATCATTTTGATTTATCTCTACAACTTCATATGGTTGATCGTTTGTTTTACTCCAGCGTACACAGGTATACCAATCTTGCGGCGAAAGAATCATTTTATTTTTGAAGGATCGTTCGATTAACGCATCACAAACTCTATGTTTACCCTTAGAATTTTCTAAATAGTACGATTTAGATACAGAACGGGCTTTATCACTATTAGCAGCAACTTTCCGGCGTTTTGGCTCATCCGTCTTTACACATTTCAGAATAAAATCCTTTTGTCGCTGATAATTAGCAAGACCCCAATAAGTTTTACTTTCATTCCTTTCTTGTTCTGAAAAGTTACTATTACATTCATATGTACAATTTGTACAATCTACAGCTTTTGGGACTTTAGCCGAACATTGTTTTTTCTTATTTCTATAAGGCAATCTCTGAAACTTTGTGACATTTTGTTTCCAAGAATTTGGATTGCTTTTTCTACATCTAGTTATTTTTTTTTTCATTATTTTGGGTAATCTCATAATCTGAAAAATCTGATAAATCAGATTTATCACCTGATGGCAAATAAGTTATGTCTGAATCTGCACCGTCTTCATCGCTATGTTCATAAGGGACTAGTTGCATAGGCGCTCTTTCCTGTAACAAAATATTTTTTTATTTATATTATGTTGTTCAATGTTTATTAGTGATTCAAATAAATTTGATGGTGTTCAATATGGGAATCTTAATGGGAATGAATCGCTCGAACACCTACCTTTTAGCGCCCGGCGTAGTCACTTTACCGGGCCCGGTCTAATTCGTAGGTATTCTTCCTTTAAGTTTTCTTCTTTTAATTGAGCACACAATTAAGATGTCACTGGTCCACTGAAGTTCACAGCGAATAAAATAGGGAAAACACTGGAACGCGTGATAATTATTATCGACCCTTTTTATCGATCGGTATAGGTATACTCTGTTTTTTTAACAGACGAGTACTGAGTATGTCTCTCGCATATTACCGATATTGATAGAATGAGATGGGTGATTGTTAAGGGTGGAGCCAACGCCTTTGTTCTCGTTCTAAAATCTAATCTTAATAACTATCGTAATCTTAAAAACTATCGTCATCACTTCCTTCTGATGAACTTTCTGCAGACACGTGAATGATAAATTCTTCTAACACGTTTTCTACATGATTGTCGACTTCGTACATTTTTGTCTCGATCTTGGTTATCACATGATTGACACATGACGACCATTTTTGACTATTCACATTAGCTACACCTTGTAACAAAAGAGTTCTAACTTCATCAATTTTAAAACTTTTGTTATTTGCTGCTACGTAGCCCTTCACTTGATCCCAAACAAGCTCAATTGGGTTGAGCTCACAGTGATACGGTGGTAACCGTATGACGCGACGATTTGTGGACTTAGCCATCTCGTCTACAACAAATTTTTCAAAACGATCTTTGTTTTGTTTATCTAGATCCAAAAGTTGCAACTTTAACATTGAATCGTCACATATACATATATGTATATTTTTTTTTTTGCCTTTTCCTGCAATAATAATAATAAAGATTTGTTTATAAAAAATAAATAAAAAAAGAAAATTCAAAATTAAATAAAATAGATTATCTGACGGATTTTTCAACCCTGTTGATTGTCCATTTAAGAATGCAGATCTCGATGTAGTCACTGTTTTGTCAATCCAGACTTTTGATTTTGTATGACCGGCATTTACCCACGTCTCATCTAAATAATATATTGTAGTCCCGTTTTGTCTGGGTGCCTTTACTTCGTCTAAATAATTTCGTCGCCAAACAACTATATCCGGCATTTCTAATAAAATACTGTTTCTACCTCTTTTACTATAGGAGAAACCCAGATTTTACAATGTCGATCTTGATATAGACGGAAAATCGGAATCTTTATTTATGGTGTTTAAGATTTTATCTAATGTAGGCATTTCATTTTGAAAATAAAATTTGTGCACCACATTTCGAAGAGCGCTTTTCGTAAAATCATCATATTTGTCTATAATACTCAAGCGATTTCTTTTCTTTTTCGGTGATTTTGGTGGTCCACCTGATTTCATGTCTCCAATAACCTAAAAAAAAAACGAAACACATCTAATAATACCTATAATCGCAATAAGTAATTTGTAATTTCCTAATGTGTATTGAAAATAGTAGCCTATGTGAATATGGGTTATAAGCTATCTATGTTCCAAATTTCAGCCAAATCGGTTCAGTAGTAGCGGCGGGAAAGAGTAACACACATCCAAACTCACTTTTCACATAATATTAATAGAAATAGGATTAAGTAAAAATGTTTACCTTGTATACCGTAGATACATGAATTCCTACTGAACTTCATATTGCCTGGGCAACTTCATTATGTGATACAATCAGATTCTATTACAATCAGATTCTTTAAATGAATTAGACAAATTGTAAATAATTTGTTTTTCTGTAGATTGCAAAGGGCGCTTAGCATGCTTAACTACAGGAAACATTTCCGCCATGACTCACGCACAAACAATATCGTCTGGGTCACAGAGCAGAAACAAAGAGGAGATGTTGTATTAAGATTTCCCTATGAAATATCGAGTGACATTTTGCGGGGTGAGGGGTTGTGGAACGCCGCCCACTTCTCAATCTTCCATCTGCGGGTTAGTAGCAAAACTACTCGCTTAGCGACCTAACATCGATATATTGATGTCACTACATAGTTCAGCTATCTCACACTAGATGTCAATAAGTGTAGAAAGTTTATTTACAAAATTCAATTACATACCTGAGAAAATAATAGTTTTAGTTAGTTGTTGTCTGTTGGTTGCCCTATCTTTTTGTATGGTTGCGAAATGCTTAAAACGAATATCGATATATTTTTCTGATATAGATTTAATCAGAAGTATAACATGATTAACAGTCGGTGATTGGTCAAACATGTGGTTGGCCGATTGTTTGAAACAATCTTGTCCAATAAGGGACTTTAATATATTCGATACAATTTTATGTTTACGGAAAATAGGAGAATTCAGAGATTGCGATTTAACTGAACGGTTACTGCATTCGGTTCGTATACATATATTTATGACATCTTTAGATGGGGAAGTAAGACCACCTTTATTTTTAGTTTTTATTAAATAAAGGTCGTCACCCTCGTAGTTATCAGCATACAATTTTTTGAGGCAGCTCTCACATTTGATCTTGGAATGTAAATATTTGACTACGTACCCAGATATATATGCTACTATTTGATGGCGCAAAAATCACCTGTCATTGTATTTAGTTGTTCATCAAATTCTAACAACAAATCATCAGGCATGGGTTCGACATCCGTGCCATTCAAGGATTCCAAGCTCAAATCATTTTGTAAAATCCGATCGTGCTGATGTGATATTAATTTTTTGTACAGAGGATTCATTCAAAATTGAAATATCCTCTAAAGGAATGCAATTTCCTCTGAAACCATCTTTCAGTTCTGTATTTATCAGAGTTTTTTTGTAAGCTGCCTTAAACTGGCGTGAGGTTGGATTATTATTAGCTCTTCCATGTGCCCTTATTACCCCAAAAAATAGTTCCAAATGATGTTGCGAAAATTTGTACAGAGTAAGATACTTTAGTACCTTTCCTTTTTCAATCAGGCGGTCGTACAAAAAAAGAGTACTGTTGATACATGTTAAAAGGCCTACAAAGCCAGTATTTCGGCTCGTAACGATAACAGGCTTATCTTCATCAAGAGCTATTATATACATCAAGTAATATTTTGCGAATTCTAAGTACTCTTTTGTTTTTGAAATATTTTTTCAAACAAGGGTTTTTTGTACTCCACCTGACACATGTTTCGAGAGTTGAGAATGTCAAAGACATTGTTAATCAATCGGATAAAACTAATTGTTGCCGCTGCATTTTTGAATCCAACATCACTTTTTTCGCAAAGGTAGAGTGCGTCAGCTACTAAAAAAAGGTAACTAAATAAAACAGTATTTAAAAAAAAATATTTATTCTGCCTATTATTATTACAATTTTTTTTCGCTTTTAATTGAAATTCATTATTTGTATCGTAAATTTTTATTTTTCGATTAAGTAATTATTTTATTTATATTTTTACAGTAATTAAAGACCATAAATCTTATTATTAAGTCTATTATACATACATATAATTAATATTTCTTTCTTTTGCTCCGTACAATCGGCAAATATGTTAAAATCGGCTATGGTTAGTATTGCCGTTTTTAAATATTCTTTGAGAAATTTCTTATGAATATTCTTTTTTATAATTTCGTTAATGATATGTTTGATATCTATTAATAGTTTATTAAAATCACTGCTGGGATAGCAAAGCCAACGTCGACCTGCATACTCTTGGTATTTAATATATATGCTCTCATGGCCTTCTGGTGCCACGAGTTTGTTTGTGCATATCGACCGTTCCGTAGAACAAAGTCTGATTTGCTAAATTCACAACTTGAAATTTGAGCCTTAAAAGTCATATCTGCAAGGCTCAAATCTCAAGTTATGAATTTAGCAGATGAGACTTTGTTCTACGGAACGGTCGATTTATGGCGCCCCTTGAAGATTTTACTTTTGAGTTTTTTCAAAAAATAACCATTTACGTATTCTAGGGGTGCCATAATAGCAGAATCTTTTTCTAATTCCTGAATGGATAGTAATTCCATGTCTATCCATTCCGAGAAGTTCACAGTTTCAGTAGACCAAATTAAAAAGTCCTATCTCAGTTGCACAATAATCACTGTAATAAACTTAACCGGAGGAACCAAGGCTCAACTCAACGGCAAATTCTCACAAGCAATTTAATCCAAAAAATTAACAACTTAACCCGCATACAGTTAACGTCGACATTTTTGAATTTCTTGACAGTGACAGTCAGCGCCATCTAGTGAAGACTTTTCAAAAGTACGCAACACTAATCCCTCTGGACTTGAAATTTTGAACTACATGATTATAATACTGCTAAAATAAAAATACTTTTTGTATTACTAAAAGACTTACAGTTAAGTGTGCTATGTAAATTTATAGGTCATTTTCCAGGAGTTGTTGGACATTGTATTCTGGCAGTTCGTCGTCGTGAGCTGGTAAATTGGAGGCGACCCGCGGTTTGGATCTTGAATTTTATCCGCTGGATCATCAGATGCTTGTGCTTGTCTTACTGTAAAAAAATAATCTTAAGTCACAATAAATACTCACAATGAGGGAAACCAATGAGTTTCACCTCACTGGAAATCGGACAAGAAGATCAAAATGAAACCAACCTGTACCGTCCGGCGACAGACTATTCCTCGAATGTGTTCTAAGTCGAAGCCCTCCACATCTATTTTAGACTTTTTTCTCAGATTTTGTAGTCGTGTGCTGGGGCTTTGACTTGGTGTACTCTGTATGCTTGACACTGAAGACCTTAATTAAAACAGTTATTTTTCTAAGTATCAAAAATAATGAACATCTTAGAGACAAATATAAGATAAATTTCTTTTTATAATAATAGTAAATCGTTTGAAATCAGTCAAGATTATCTTAGAAGTCTAATATTACGTTTGATTTGAGATCTATTAAACTAAGTTATTTATAGTATTAAACATATATTAATCTTAGAAAACAAATAGGAACAATTTGACCCCATGGAGAGTAGGGTAAGGGGAGGTTATTTCGTGATACAGGCTATGCCGTGATAATTTTTTAGACGTATGCCACTGCTTTGCCTGTGACAGAAACGACGCGAATACACGTATAAGGGTGCACTAAAGAGTAAGCGAGATGGCAGTATGACGCGCAGTTACATAGCGTTTGAAGCTAGCTTCAGGTAGAATTTTTAGTCGCGCGTGGACGCGGATCTCGATCAGCCGATTTTAGATTGACTCGTTAGTGAAAAAAAGGATTTTATCCCTTATACTCGACTGTCACATAACATAACTTATACCCGTAAACTCGCGCACTGTCATGGCGGCGCGGCCCGATATTTGCCGACTTTTACAAGAATGTCAATAACTCGGAAACTAGTTGGAATTTTTATTTGAAACAAAAAGTAGACTGTTCTATGATAATTCAGTTATAAATTTAAAACAAAATTCCCTATGACTCATTGCCTCATTCACTTCCAATTTCTATCTAAAAATGTACAATTAAAGAATTGAGACATGTTCATGTAAAACTAAATATTTTAGGAATATTAGGCAACTTTGGAAAAATGATTTATGCCTATTGTAATCTTGAATATACAGCGTGTCCCGTAAATAATGGATCAAACTTAAGCGAATGATACATCACCCAATTATCTAAAACCAATTTGATCAGTTTTAAAAAAAACCATAGGGTGACCAAGTTTTTGTGTTTTTTTTAGTTTGTCCATTTTTTAGTACCCTAAATCAGTTTTTTTAACGCTGTAGCTGTAATAAATAATATTTTTTAGATCTGATTTTTGTTAAATATTGCTGATTAGTTTACCAATGTACTATGAAAACCATTTTGGTAAATAATGTTTTATTTGTTTCGAAAAAAAAGTTCGAATCGAATAATTAATTTTCTTTGATTAAGACAACCCAAATTAAAAACAATCTCCTGTAAAAAAAATGTATGACACCGAAGTGTACCATTATTTTAAAAACTTGCACACTTATCAAGCTTTGCAAATTGGTATAAAACTTGCATCTGCTCCTTGTCGTTACAAAGATGCTGCCAAAAATCTAAGCGAGGTGCTGAATTAACTAAATTAAAAAAAAAATTAAAAAGTTTGCACATTCTAATTATTTTACTTTAAAATGTTTTACAATGTCTGTTTTCTTACCTAAATTACTAAAGCAAGCATTTTTATTGGTTTGGCACTCGTAGAAAGTAATTCTTAAATTTGGGATCGCTGCCTGCGTCCGAGTCAACAAGGGTTGTCCCTTTTTGACGACACAGGTAAAGGAATGTGTAAAAGGGAAAGAAAGTGCCGCTTTTGCGGCTAATTCCGATTTCGTCGTATTTTTTTGTGACTCAGCCCTTCACCCCTTACTCGTCCAGGGTTTGGCTTCATGATTGCTTTGCAAGCTATTAGTTGTTACTTGTACCTCGTTGCATTGATACGTACGTCACACAACTTTTCGCTCTCACTCAGTGTTTTCTTCTGTAAAATTGGACTTGTGCTGTGAAATTGGACTTTGCTTTGCCTATCGATTTGGAACTGTTTTTTTATTGGAATAAACGACTTGGCGATCCTACGGACTTTGAAAACATTTATTTGGGTCTGTGTTATAGCGGCTAAATTATTATTCAACGCAATGCCTCGTTAGGTGTACACGCCTCTGGAGTACGCCAACATGCATTTTATCTATGGAGAAGCAAGAGGCAATGCCAGGGCAGCCGCAAGATTGTACCGCGAAAGATATCCAAACGTGGATCGTACGCATTCCTTTACTTGTCTTCAACAAGGACAACCCTTGTTGTTGACTCAGATGCAGGTAACGATACCGAAATCCGAAATTTTAGAATTACTTTCTACGAGTGCCAAACCAATAAAAATGCTTGCTTTAGTGATTTAGGTAAGAAAACAGACATTGTAAAACATTTTAAAGTAAAATAATTAGAATGTGCAAACTTTTTAATTTTTTTTTAATTTAGTTAATTCAGCACCTCGCTTAGATTTTTGGCTGCATCTTTGTAACGACAAGGAGCAGATGCAAGTTTTATACCAATTTGCAAAGCTTGATAAGTGTGCAAGTTTTTAAAATAATGGTACACTTCGGTGTCATACATTTTTTTTACAGGAGATTGTTTTTAATTTGGGTTGTCTTAATCAAAGAAAATTAATTATTCGATTCGAACTTTTTTTTCGAAACAAATAAAACATTATTTACCAAAATGGTTTTCATAGTACATTGGTAAACTAATCAGCAATATTTAACAAAAATCAAATCTAAAAAATATTATTTATTACAGCTACAGCGTTAAAAAAACTGATTTAGGGTACTAAAAAATGGACAAACTAAAAAAAACACAAAAACTTGGTCACCCTATGGTTTTTTTTAAAACTGATCAAATTGGTTTTAGATAATTGGGTGATGTATCTTCCGCTTAAGTTTGATCCATTATTTACGGGACACGCTGTATGTCATAACCCTTAAATGCATGATTTTATGCATGATTTTATTTTTAGACCGAGAAAAAATATATTTTGGAGCCATGAATATGCTGATTTAGGGAAAAATAATAAAAAAAATAGTTTTTTTTATTTTCATAGCTATTTTTATTAAAAACCATTTGTTGCAGAACTACAACACTATGCACTCACTAGACAATAACTACATATGAAAATTTTTAAAACAATTTTTGGTTGTGGTAAGACAAAGAGCTACTCCACACTTCTCACACCTGTTTTGCGTGTATCCCTTGCATCCAGGCATTTTGCATCTGCTGCGAACACAATTACCAGGCCAGGTGCCAACATTATCAGTCCTTATGTCCTTAGGAGGAATATGTTGAGCTGGTCCTCTCCTTTTTTTTGCTTGTATTTCCATTTCAACACTGTTGCTGGTACTTGGCCTTCCTCTTTTGTTGCAGAGTTCAAATGAGTTATTTAATTTGGCTAATACCTCAGCTAGTTCCAGTCTATAGTTACATAGGTTTAGAACTGATGAATTGGCTTCAGTTGTTTTTAAATTTTTATACACAAGCCAAGAATTTATTACCGTCATGTCCAATAAGTGGTAAAAGATACGAAGATACCACTTTCGGCTTCTCATTGCAATTCGGTACCTCCCAATAAAGCTATCCATTAGGTCCACTCCGCCCATATGGGCATTATATTCCTTTATTATATGTGGGCATGAAATTTTAATTCTAGTCTTATTTGCCTTGTCAAATCTTTCTACTTGGCCCACAGGTTCAGCTCCAACATATGAAGATAGAAAAGTTACAACTTTATTGTCCTTCCAAGTAACTGCTGTCAAATCAATACCGTCAAATTCAGTCATCTGCTCTTCATAAGTTCCACGAGGAACAGATTTCTTCATCATTGTTTTTTTGTCCGGCAGTTTGCAGTTCACTAGCCTGTTAGATTGCACAGTACCTAGGCTATAGATTCCTTGTTTGGCAAGATAGGTAACTAAAGGTACAGAGGTGTAAAAATTATCAAAATAAATTATATGATTTATATGCCTTGGGACACCTCTAGCAAGCCGGACTACAACATTTCCCACTGGCCCAAAATCTGGTTCATCTGGAAGCCGTTCATTCTCTTGGCCAGTATACAGGGTGTCCCACGGCTATGCCACATGGAGGGGAAGTACCTTAAATATTGTAGATGGAACATTTTACTGAAAGAAGACTTCATTTTAATTTAAAAAACAATTTAAACTGCATTCATAGATTTTTAAATAACTACCTGGTTGAACCGGGACTCGAACCCGCTATACGAGAAAAAAATTAACCTGTATCTTTATCATACCGATCGGAAGGCTTCATCATACGGATTATTTTTTGTTAAATAACATAGCATGAGAAATAAAAGGAAGACCATGAATTTTAGCCTTTGATGTAAAATTTTGTTCCCGCTAAAATCCCGCTGCAATTCGTAGCTCTGTTGCAGCGGGATTGAAGGACAAACCAATAAATCAACACACAAACACACTTTCGCATTTATAGGTAATATAAGTAAGGATTAGTAAGGATAGTAAGGATCGAGAAATGATGCGTACTTCTCAAGTGGGTACTCATTTGTAATAGTTCATGTCAGTTGTATGTCGATGCGATACGCCAATGTCAGCTTTTCTGAACAAAATTTTACATCAAAGGCTAAAATTCATGGTCTTCCTTTTATTTCTCATGCTATGTTATTTAACAAAAAATAATCCTTATGATGAAGCCTTCCGATCGGTATGATAAAGATACAGGTTAATTTTTTTTCTCGTATAGCGGGTTCGAGTCCCGGTTCAACCAGGCCATTATTTAAAAATCTATGAATGCAGTTTAAATTGTTTTTTAAATTAAAATGAAGTCTTCTTTCAGTAAAATGTTCCATCTACAATATTTAAGGTACTTCCCCTCCATGTGGCATAGCCGTGGGACGCCCTGTATATTTCAAATTTATGAGCATAACCTTTCACGCTGCACATCACATATAATTTAAACCCCCACTTATGGGGCTTATTAGGTAAATACTGCTTCATGAAGTGTGCCACTTTTGTGGCACACATCTGTTCATCAATTGAGAGTTTTTGTTCCATAGGAACTAAAGCAAATTTCTCATTTAGATGGCTAATTATAGGCCTTATCTTATGGAGCCTATCATGTTGTGGGTGTTCCTTGGGTAAATGTTTCTCGTTATTGTTGAAATGTAGAAATCTACGAATAGTCTCAAATCGGTTGACAGTCATTATGTCCTTGATTGGTTGAAAACCTACAGTATTTGACCAGTATAGCCGTACATTGGGATATTTTATAACAGACATGTATATCAGTATCGCCATAAACTTTCTTAGCTCAGTTTCAGATAAATTTAATGGTTTAGTCACATTTTTTTGAACGGAATACAAATTAGACTCTTCCACAATCCTTTGAACTATTTCTGATGTAATAAAATGTGAAAAAATACTATAGGGAGTACCAGTAGTAGCCTCATCCTTCAGTTCAGGTGGGTATGTAGTGTCTCCATGAAAAGCTGTCTGGTCAGAATTCAAAACAATTTTTTTTACCTTCCATACGAGTCCTCTCATAGTTGCTCGGCGACTAGCTTGACTTGTTGAGGGGAATGGAACCTGTGGCACTTGATCATTTGCTGTAGCTTCATTTATCAATGGCGGGTCTCCTGCCATGAATGGATCATTATCGGGGTCATCATTTTCCTCTTCTAATGGACTCTCAAGATCGTGAAGCAAATCTCCATTTTCATAAAAATTCTCATTACCTTCTGTATCCGAGTCCTCAAGATCATCTTCCGAAATCTCTCCATCATTTATTAGAGCTAAATACTCTTCTATTTGCTTTTGATTCAAGTATGGCATCTGAAAACCAATAAAAGTGATAGTTAGTAACTAAACAGGGACATTTTCTAGTAAATGCATATTGTTGCAGATTTACAACAACAAAATAAACAAAGGAGGTGGGTTGATAAGGCAACAAAATCCGCCCCTCATACACTCGAAAAAAAAAGTTCCAGATTTCGACAAATTGTAAATGTATTTATATACTTGAAGATATAAACTTTATTTTAATATAACGTTTAGGTGATAAAAAAAATAGTAAGTTACAGAAAATATTACCCAAAAAGAGAGTGTTTCTTTTACTTTTCTTACATTTTCATACATTTTAGTCGTTTTTTAAGCTTTGATTTAATATTTTAGAATGAGGCGCTCCATGAACCATCGTAAACGTAACTGATAATAATGCTCCTTTTTATAAGCTTTTATATGAGTATTAATTTATTTTGGTTCATGGAGCGCCTCATTCTAAAATATTAAATCAAAGCTTAAAAAATGACTAAAATGTATGAAAATGTAAGAAAAGTAAAAGAAACACTCTCTTTTTGGGTAATATTTTCTGCAACTTACTATTTTTTTTATCACCTAAACTTTATATTAAAATAAAGTTTATATCTTCAAGTATATAAATACATTTACAATTTGTCGGAATCTGGAACTTTTTTTTTCGAGTGTATGAGGGGCGGATTTTGGGCCTTATCAACCCACCTCCTTTCCGAACACACCAAAAGTTTTTTTTATAACTTATAAATTGTACTGAAAAGAAGATGAATTATTACGTAAAATAACTAATTTTGTTTGAACGTACCTTCGAAAACCAAATAATTACACTGCAAAGCAAATACACAATTTTCATCCGCTCCAAAATTACGATCGGCTTTGATTTGTCAAAATCAATTTAAATTTGACAGTCGTGAAGAAAAAAGTGTGTTGCCACTCGATTAAATATATCACCATGATAGTAATAATCCTGCAACAGCATGCATTGAACTCATACTAATAATTTTATGGTCGTTTGAATGGTATGTTGCAGTTTTACTACTTTATGCATTTAAGGGATAAAACCTATGTACAAAGTTTTAGTCTTCTAAACAATATTATGTGCTCTAAAATCCTTATAAAAACAGGCTCTTTTCTGAGAGTTGGATAGTTACTCACATTTTGTAATAACAAGAAATCTATGATCATAAGTCCAAAAGAATAAAAAACGAGTTACAATTGAAGGAAATATATCTATTTTATTGCAACAAATACCAATTTATAAAAATATTCAACAGAAAATAATAAATGAGGTAATAATGAAATAGGCATCCATTTTTCATCTGTTTTTGTCTTTTTCCATAAACTCATACAAGAGAGGTCTTTTAGGTAAAATAAAACAAGGTATACTGTAGCATAATAATTGTTTTTTATCTGTTACATTTATTTATGATGATATCAAACAAATAATAGAAGAAATTCATCTTCAAAGTCATTACTAATTTGTATGCAAAACACGGAGTCAAATAGTGATGTACCATGTTATCGATAAATCGCGATGACGAACCATGGTAGATACCAAACCTAATAGATCGAAAAAAAACATGAAAGAGATATAAGTACATGAAATGTCTTACGGTAAAAAATGGTTAAAAAGAAGTAGCTTTTTTAATGAATAGATAAAAAAAAATACAGATCAGATTTTTAATCAACTTTTTCTGTATAAATAAAAAATGCATGCAATATTGCATGCAATATTGAATCCAAATTAGGTACAATACCAAAATCAGTGCAAGTAAAAACTACTACTTACATGAATGAACAATAAAATGAACCAAAACCAAAGCAAATAATAACAAAATCAAAAATATCAAAAGTAATGTAGGAAGAATAAAACAACACAATAAAACCACGTTATAGTTACAAAATAATAAATAAAGCTAGTTTTTAAACATTAATACCTCAACCAAGTAGAAGAAGCAGAGCAATATAAAAAGCCACACCGATTTTTTTACTCAACACATACACACAACACAATAAAACCACGTTACAGTTACAAAATAATATTTTTTTAACATTAATACCTCAACCAAGTAGAAGAAGTAGCAGAGCAATATAAAAAACCACACCTATTTTTATTTACTCACGTAACAAGAATGTTTTATGTTTTATACCTGAAAAATAATTATATAGTATCAGCTTCATTTGTAGCGGTGAGATACAATTACGCTCTATCTGTCTTTCTCAAACTTTTCTTTCTCTCACTGTCTGTCATACTCTTCTCACAACACAACAGAAACAATGTGTCAAATAGACGAAGAAATAATGAAGGACTAAGGAGTAGTATGGAATTGCTCAAAACAGAAATCCAAGCAGAGCGATACCTTACACTGTGGACATTCGTAAGCAGTCCTGCTCCCTCTGCGCCCATTTGCAGTACACCAAACCATTGTCGACGTCCCAAGTTGGAAGAATGCCGGACTGCTGCGCGCATCTCAGCGTTAATGGGTATGCGCCGTATAAAGTGCCGCTCTGTAAGACGTTCTGCAGGGAATTGGGGATAGGATATTCGAGGACGTGGAATGGGATTTTGGGGATTCCGCAATGGAACGTTATTACGATGGAAGTCGATGATAGACTGGACGAGAGCTAAACGAAATGTCAAGGAACTTATTTTGGTGTTGCTGGATTTCTCTAGCAAAATTCTTGCATTTTGTATAGTAATATTAAGAAGGCGTTTAAAAAGTTTTCTAGTCCATTTGACACATTGTTTCCTTTCGACTAAATAGGGCTCAAGCATTTGATCTAAACGATCAACTCCACCCATCCCGTGATTATAGTCTTCGATGAGTTGAAGTTTAAAATGGGAAGGTCGTCCTGGTCTAGTTTCTTTTGGTATCTGGGTCACGCCATGGAAGGTGGATAAACAGGTTAGCCGTTTACGGTCTTGGAGAGCTACAACCATGACATCTCCAGATTGTCTCGCTACAAACTCACCTTCAACCAACGGGGTCCTCTGTATGACGGCAGGTACCTTTCGACGGGATGGCCGAAGTGTTCCCACACAATCAGTTCGCCTGCATTTGAGGTACCTCGCAAGCATAGGTGAGTTGAACCAATTGTCCATGTACAGTACGTGACCCAAATTTAAAAGAGGCTGGACCAGTTTGATCACTGTCGAAACACTCGAGGGAAGTGTGGAGTTGGTCGTCTGGCGGCCTACATATCGTCCACTTGCGACGACAGTGTGATATTTCAAAAACCTCGATTTTACAGTAAACCATTTTTAAACTTTTGATCGTTGATAACTTTTTAAATATTGCGCTGATTGAGTTACACTATTAGCCCCGCCGCACATGCCCACACTCGCACTGGTTCACGATACTGCGCCAATGTGGCACTGACATTGGTGGACACGATGTTGTCCGCATTTGCTCTCACGAATCTTACATTAGTGGACGCCTCAGTGGCATTTGTCGCCGGGAATCAAGTAAGATGGACGTGATAGATTTAAGTTCAGAATCCGACAATGATAACGAGTGTTCGTATAGATTATTGTTAATAAGGAAAGCATCCGGGAAAAAAAAATTGGAAGAGCTCTTACATGTCCAAAAGGAAAACACATGGAGAATTCAAATTAACTTCTGAGTTTTCAGACGAAAAATTCAAAAACTATTTTAGAATGACTAGGAACGATTTCAAAGAATTACATGCGATAATTGCTTTAGACTTAGAAGATCAAGGATATGGTGGTCATGAACGAATTAGTACAGAAGAAAAATTGGCTGTTTTCTTAAGGTAAGTTTATTTTGTAGTTAATCAATTAAAAATTATATGGAACAATTAAATGCACAATGGATTTGGAACAAACTAAAAAATTTAACAATTTTTAGAAAATTAATTTAAAGAGTTTGACGAGTGTGCAAACATATTGCCAGAACTGTCTATTTGTAGCAAATTCAGTTCACTTCCCTGAGTGATTATTATCGGTGATGTCTGTGTCTGTAAATATTCCTGTGGTTGTTCTGCAGGAGAAGGAGTATATGATGAATAATATGTTCTTGTATCACTATTCTGTGAATTGGTAGAATGTGGACGAGGCGAATACTGCACCAAGTTTTTAGCTTCTTCCTGGGACACCAATGAAAATATGTTTGTTTTAATATTATGTTGAGATAATGGCGGTAATCTTTTTGTAGTTTCGTACATACTAATGAAAAAATGAAATAGTGGATCATTTTTAACATTACTTATGGTGAAATCATTTGTGGTGTTAGCATTTAAGCGCTCTCGTTCTTGCTGTCTATTAGCTGCTCTGCGTTCATGATCCTCAATCGATTTACTTAGTAAGTCATTTAAAGTGTTTCTTTTGTGTCGTCTTCTTTTATTTCCTTGATCAACGGATGGATCAGTAGATTGTGATTCAAGGGTTTGATTAGTTTCTTCATCTCTTGATTCTTGATTATCTGTTATATTGTCTTGAGTGTCATTTTCTATATCTATAGTATTTGAACTGCCGGGAGATGGTTCGTTATTTAGTATATCCTCATTAATATTGGTGCTAGTTGACCTATTTGCCATATGCGGGATTAAAAACGCCATATTTTCTTGAAAACGCCATGATTTTATATTGACAGCTCCTGATCCACTTTTCGGTTTCAAAATTTTCTGACGACGAAGCGCGTCTCTGTGATTGTTTCTCAATTTTTCCCAAGATTTCTTGGCTTCACTTCCTGCAATGAAATTAATAAGTAATAATCATGACTATTTAAAATGTAATAAATATATATTTTTTCTTTTCAGATTTGTTGCGAGCGGTAACTCATATCGGAGTATTGCTTACAGCTACAGAATGGGAGAAAGAACTGTCTCAAATATTATTACCAAGGTATCTTCAGCTATCTGGACAAACATGCAACCTATTTACTTGCCAAAACCTACACTTGAATTGTGGGAACAAAATGCCGTTGATTTTCTTAAAATATGGCAAATGCCTAATACTGTGGGTGCTATCGATGGAAAACATGTGACAATTAAGAAACCTATAAACAGTGGATCCTCATTTTTTAATTATAAGCAACATCACTCTATTGTGCTGATGGCGGTAGTAGACGCAAATTATAAATTTGTATTTATTGATGTCGGTTCTAAAGGCAGATTTCCGGATGGAAGTATATTTGACAATTGCATATTAAAGAGAAAAATGATAAACAAACAGCTACATCTACCCGAGCCCAAGGGTCTACCTGGAAGAGAAGACATAGTTGTGCCTTATGTTATAATTGGTGACGCGGCATTTCCTTTGATGGAAAATCTCATGAGACCTTTTCCTCAGAGACAAGTAATAGATAATTACAGAAACAAAGTTTTTAATTACAGACTCTCACGAGCAAGACAAACGGTTGAATGTGCATTCGGTATATTGAGTTCTCGTTTCAGAATATTTTTGCGGCCATTTGAAATGAAAGTAGAAACAGTAGACAAAATTGTTATGGCGAGTTGTGTCTTACATAACTATTTACGTACAAAAAGTATGGGCCAAAATCTAGATGAGGATCTAGAAAATTTACCACATCCTCAACAATTAGTGCCTTTGCCTCGATCGAGAGGACGCATTTCGAAAAGGGCATTTGAAATAAGAGAGCAATTTACGGATTATTTTAACTCGGTGGAAGGACGTGTGACCTGGCAAAAACACAGCGTGCAACGGGGCGCATATTGAAAAGTTAACAGTATTTTTCGACAATTAATACATTAATGGATACAAAACATTTAAATGTAAGAAAATTTAAATGCATATATGAATACTAGCTGACCCGACGTACTTCGTACCGCCATATTTTATTTCTCTAATCGCAACTGAGGAAATAAAACCCTTCCGGCAAAATCGAATTAGCTAAATAAATATTACGTGAAATAAAGTAATAGAATTTATATTCTAAGAAACAGAACACAACAGAGCGCCATCTATTGGGTGTATTTGCAACCTAGATGTCAAACAATATTGAAGAATTTTATCGATGAATCAACGTACACCGCCATCTATGAGAACTTCATAAAACTAAACACTAAATAAACACTTGCATATGAAACAATTAATTGATACATTTTGTTCGTTTACATTCACGACATAAGCGAATAATTGAGATGAGAACTATCATAACCAGTAAATTAGACAAAAATACAGGTACATGTGAAATTTGATTTAAATCGGTTCAGTAGTTTTGGAGTTTATTGGCAACATACATCGTGACACAAGATTTTTATATTTCAAAGATGAAATAAATATTAGAATTTTATACTTACCTACACAGAATTTTTAGTTTTTTTAACCTACCTGCCTTTTTTTAATAACTATTTTATACAAATACTAAGTACTTAGACTACAGCTTATATATCTAGTCAAAAAACAAACTTCGTTTGCATGTGTTTCCTATGGACTTACAAAATAATACTCACCATTCTTGAGACTTAGCGCCTCTGCGATTTGTTTCCAAATAGACTCCTTTAATTTTGTATTCATGTAATCTGGGTGTTTTACGTCATATAAACATTTTTCGCTTCGAACAGCTTCAATTAGTTCCTCCATCTTGCAAACACTCGCGACACTGCCACTCGAAATTAGTGTCTCGATCACCTAGCCGGCACGCGCGTACACGCTCATGTACGTGCCTGCGTCGACACGTGCGAGCAAATGCGGAGTTCGGTATTGTGCCATAGGTTATAAATACTGCCACTCGCACGCGGCTCGTGAAGACCAATGCGAGTGTGGGCATGTGCGGCGGGGCTTAAAGTGTATTTTAGGTCATCTAATATTAAAACAATTTGTGCAAAAATAGTATATGCATTCAAAATAGAATACGCGGAATTGTACTTTAAAAAAAAAACGGAAAACTTATCACATTGTTCTTGAAATATGCAAGATTTACCTTGTGCCATAATTAAATATCACATTGAAGATGGTGAAATTATTTACTTTATATTGAGATATGTAATAATAAAACGTTGTTTCTCAAAATGTTCCTTTATTAAAGATTTGAATGAATAACAAAAATAGTGGTATGTAACAATTTCTGCATAACACTAAAGTCTTTATAACGAGATCAGCGATTTTGTAGGTTTAATGTATGATAGTTATATAAAAATTACAATTAAATAAATACTTAAGATAATCACATAAACCTTTTCTTATTCTTAATTTTACAGGTATTATTTTAAAAAGTAGTAGTAACAACCATTAAACTTGGTTTAGAAAAAAGCGTCTTGAATACTTAAATAATCACAATCATAAATGGCACAGATAGTAGGAACTAGTTTATGATCAATATTACAATAAAGAAAGCACTTATCAAAATTACTTTACATACTAATAAAATCATCTTTCTGTCCTGCTCCCATAATATAATATGAAACTTACAAACTACGTAATAATAAAAATAATCAGTCATTTAAAATAACTATCAGTCTTCAAATATAAGAAAGTGTTGTCCTTATAATTATACTAAAACAGAAAAAAAGTTTCATAGTCGAAACAAATACAGAAAAATTATACAAATGGTTTGAATGTTACTTGTAGCAGTAGTTGTATGTAGTTTCATACATAACTACAAACTTTCATAGAATGCTCTATAGTAACCAGGTATATGATTACTATTCAGTAACGAAAATAGATCCTGTTTCTTGTTTTCGGCTAAACCAGGTTTTCTATCGAACGCTTTCTTCAGGCTAAAACTAAAATCAATTCTTTTTTTTATAACAACAGCTCTTTTGAACTCTTCTTTGTAAGAAGTTTTGAAGTACAATGCTTCAGGCTCATCTTTCTGAACCTTAAACACTTTTATCTCGGTTAGTTTAATGTTTTTTTTGTCTTCATCTTTCTGTAGCATAAAACCCATTTGATTAGTAGCAGCTTTCCAATCATAAATGTCACTATAGCACATCTCGTTGACACGAATTGGCGCGGATTTCTTCCTGGCAGCTTTTATTGCACCAATAAATCCTTCTGGGGTATAGATAGGTCCTGATCTTAACTGCCTTTTCACCTGTCGCTCTATCTGGGAATGAACCGAATCACCCTCATTTTGAGTATGACCCTTTATAAGAAATTTGTGTGTAATCGATTTAATATTTTGGTAGTTCTGCACAGCATAAAGGTACATAGCTATCATGAACTTATTCTTCTGCTGTCCAGCACAGTTGTCAGAATAAAAAACAACGTCAACTGGTTTGTCACCATCCGAAATCTTCTTTAAATATTTAAAAACGCAGGTACCAATCTCATTTACACCTCTATGAGCTTGTGATTCATCCCACACATAACTTTCAACACACTTAGTTTTGAGATCGTAAATTGTCAAATTTAGTACGTTTAATTTTGATTTATAATAAAATACAGAAATTTCTCCTTTAGGACACTGAAATACGGCCTGTAGATCATAAATAGCAACGACAATGCTATCATCATTCTTATCCTTTTCCTTCTCTCTTCGGGACAATTGTTTCTCTTCATGGTGCTGTGAATAAACTTCCTGTTTCAATTCCTTTTCTTCTGCAGAACTATTTTTATAGGCTTCGCAAAATTCGCAAGCATCTTTTTTAGGAATAAAGAAGGAGATGTTAAAGTCCTGAGTAAATATGCGATAAAACATAATGTAATTAACAAAACCAACGTTATTACTCTTGCATTGCTCAATATAATCTCTGTGAATATCTGAAATAGTTTTACTTCCATCGATGTAATGTTTCTTAGAATTAGCTCGGATGTAATGAGACTCAATTTTAGGTATAGCTTGAATAAAAGCCCTCGCTGCATTTTTCAATGCATCATCTATGTGAGGATGATTAGAGTGACATCCACGATTATCTTTGAGAAAAGAGACGTTTGTTTGTTTATTCTTCTTCTTAAGTGCAGTTTCTATAGGTCGATTATTTATATCTAAAGTGTTAACATAAAAAAGCTTGCAAACCCTGATTTTTTCGCCACCTAAAGTGAAAAAGAAGGCATTGTTACTGTCGCGTTTTGAAGCTGGTATTCCATTCTCATCAACTCTGACATAACGGTGCGCCGGTTTGACCTCTTCCACAGACTGAAGAATAAATGACCATTGTCTTTCAACATTTCCCAAATTCCAATAATCATTTAGAAGGTCTTGTCGTTGGCTTTCAGTTATATTGTATCGGCATTTAAATTTACAGTTTTCTTTGCAAGGCGGTTTAAGTTTTCGTTCAGGCATTTCTTTCTTGGTTTTAGATGATTGATAGACCTTACCACTATTCCTTAATTGTTTTGCAACATTTTTTTTCCAATTACTTTCCTGTCTTAGTCTTTTCTTTCCCTTTTTGGTAGGTGTTTCAGGTTCCGTTTCGACGATCTCAGGTAGAACTAAAGGTGGTGCATTGTCAATAACAGCGGTTGGAGTTTCATTTTCTGTAGTGGCGTATGATCCATTAACTGTATTTTGGAGAACTGTATGTTCATTTGAGTCCATTACGTTTGAGTCGATGGCTGATATTTCTTCACTTTGACTAATTTCTTGGAAATTTGCCTCCATTATCGTTGAGCTGGCGCTGCCAAGCTGGGCTAGTGTAAATGCAAACTTTCGCTTTTTATGTTCATCTTGGTAATCCGGATCTTTTACAGAGTCATCACTGTCTTCATGGAACGATGATGAGGATGAGGAACCACTTGAAGAGCTACTTGATGATGAACTTGTAGATTCACTACGCCGACGATTAGATTTAGTTGTCGTTGGATACAGAATTATTTCACTCTCATTCTCATTGTTCACATGGTCAGAATTTCGAAAATCATTGTCATTTTTTTTTGTTACTAACTCCAACATTAATTTTGATCTCGACCCCATCTGCAAATAATTATAACAAAAATATAATTAAATGGTTTAGCATCTACAACATTATAAGTGGACATAAATATACAGTACAGCCTCAAAGTATTCCGGAACAATAGCACATCAACAAATAACCCAAAGCATATTTTGCTAAAAAGCAAATACTTTATCATCTTCAATGTTACTATTCCAGTTGTTACGATTAAATTTTTATTTTTTACAGGAACAATGTTACATCGAAGACCTACCAAATATTTTTTTTTTTCAAATTTTACAAGAACACTGTGGCAAAATTATACATTTCACTGTCGAAAAAAATAAAACGATCGAAATCACACTTACCTTTACACAAAAAACGCGATATCTTCAATTGTCACGTTATTCACAAAAACTGAGAGCACTTCACACTAGGAACAACAGTTGACAACTGAGGTGTCACTTTGTCGAAGCCAACTACGTCGGCAAGTGAGATAATGCTACACTGTGATATTTGTGTCCCTTTCTCTCATTGCGCCGCCATTTTTAGAGTAAAAAATATGGCGTTTTTGCAGATAATAGATCGCGGTACGGCGATTCCGAATTTCTTTAAAACAAAAAACTGAATATTTCGAAATATCACATTATCGTCGCAAGTGGACGATATATGAAAAATGTCCATAAATAGCCAGTCGCTGATTCACACAGTTGGTATAATTTTATTCCGAAACGAGCCGATTTTGTTTTTATGTATTGCTTGAAACCAAGCGGACCCTTCCATAGAGTCAATGACTCGTCAATACAAATATCCTGACTTAGCCTGTAATTTTGTTGGAACTTGGCGTTTAGTTCTTCTATAACTGGTCCCATAGGGTACAAAATATTGTCAGGGTTATTTGTATCTCTTGACCCATTGGCTAGATGGAAGGCTCTATTTACATTCCAGTACCTGTCTTCAGAAAACATGGACCGGAATATTTCTGTGCGCAAAATTGTATGCTTAGAGAAGCAACTTTTTATGGTGGGCATTTTATGAATGCCCACCAACATCCAAAATGCGAACAGCATCAACAATTCGTGTACATTAGTTTCATACCAATCTCTAGCAACCTTCGCGCTCTGAACCCCCTGGGCATATCGATTCGTTTCGCTCACTATATGGGACAATAAAGGATCATCCCAATAGGAGCGAAACGCGTCGTATGCGTTTTCAAATACTCTAGAAGGCCCAGAGGATTCAGGTAGAAAGATTTCTTTCTGTCCACTCCACTCATCCATCGACATCCATACAAAATCCTCACTATCACCCCCAAAGCTTTCATCATTCTCCAGATCACTCGCATCCTCTTCAACCTCAACATTCATCGCTCTCCTTGCAACCCTTGCACGCATCATGCTTTCTCTTCCAGTACGCACAGCCGTTACTCGGTCTATTTCTTCCCGCAATGGTGCAGGGAGATATTCATTAGACGCAAAACGCTCAACCAAGGGCTCACTGCGCGACCAAGCAGTACGTCCTCCCACTCCTCGTCTCTCACCGCTACTTACACCTCTACTTCGCCCGGTACGCCCGCCCCTATAATTTCTTGATGTTCTGCCGCGCCCTCTGGCACTGTTACGGACGTTGGCTCTAGGAATAGGTGCATCACCAACTCCAAGCTGCGGCGAAAAACTTCGAGAAGTACTGGGCTGCGGCGATCCACTGCGAGGAGAACTGTAAATATGAAGTATAAATATATATATCTTCACTGCACTAAACATTGTCAAATTAATAAAGTTACTACTTACATAGGGCTAATTGCCCGTAAAACTGCCATGCGGGCCTGCTCCGATTCATAATCCTCGTCACTGTCACTGGCTCTGTGTACAATAATAAAGACAATGTAGAAAAACTATCCCCATACAAATATAATCAAAATCAGTCATGATAACAAACATTACATACACACACATAAACTTTCGCATTATCAACACAGCAATACTTACATAACACCTGCGCCGGGTTCTGACATCGCTATAGGCGCTAGGGAGCCATCATCTTGAACTACAAATATTTGTGATTGCGGTTGTAGCTGTAATAATACAAAATTACTGTGAGAAAACAATTTCAAAGTTTTTTTATATTTATACAAATTACACAAAAATAATATAATATACATATTATACAATATCTGTTACTGACCTGCAGCCTGTCCAACTCGTTCGCCAGGTTCTCGTATCTATTTTCCACGATCTCCTCAACAACACCGTCATCCGAATCTAGTTCCTCGTCGTTGAGGACATCGAAAAATTCACCTGGCACGCTTGATTGTCCTGGATTCCACATCTAAAAATAAAAAATATATGACAAAAAAAAAAAACATTTATTTCAAGTAACACAGACTCATAAATAAAGCACTTATATGTACCTTCATAACAATTTTTGTTTATCTAATTATAGTCATTCTATATTTTTTTTCAATAAATAACCCAATATTATTATTTTATCAAATCAGTGCAAAACAAGACAGATATGACACGATAATTATTATTCATTACTTATACGTCAATAATTTTATCGATATCAGTCTCATCGACATTACGATGAAAGCACTACGTCGAGAGAGAAACATAATAAAAATGGCGGCACAAACGGTCATTAAGTGTGGGCCTTTGCAAAGATAATGCAGTCATTTACGAAAATTTAAGCGTTTTCGAACTAAAATATATACAAAACACTAGAAAACGATTATTTTCTGGAGTATTTGTTCACACGAATCACTATAAAATGTTTCTTTTGGTCAAAATATCAGTGTTCAAAATATACAGAACACAGAAAAGTTCCATACCAGTTGGTAGAAAATGATAAAAATAACGTAATTATTGCATGTTATGTTCAATTTATGCTAAAATGACTTACATAAAAGATCAATAAGTATATCTGACTTACCTTTATTACAAAGTTCACTCAGCTTTCCCACAAAAACTTTTATTTTTGTAAACACAAATTACGCGCCTTTTGTCGTAAAGAGCAACTGAGTTCAAAATGGCACTGCTTGTTGCTAAAGTCAAAATGTAACAAGTATTATACGTCAAATTAAAGAGCGCACTATCCTCTCTTTCTTTCACGTACAACTTTAAATGAACAAAGCAAGAGGGATATAGTATAATGCACTTTTTGTTTTGTTGAGGTATGCGTACAGATTCATACGCATTCCGAGTCAACGGTAGTATGTCGTCACGCGTATGAATTCATACGCATTCCGAGCTTAAAGGTTATACTGGAAACTAAGGTAAATATCCGAACAATTTTGCACGACGCGTTAGAGTATTAATTAACAAACCTAATGAATGAAATATTTATCTGAATTTATATGATTTTTCATTCAAAAATACTTAAGTTTGTGGCCAGAATATTAAGGTTATTTTCGAAATTTTTCTAAGTGATTTGAGTGAGGTGTTTTTGTGACGGATTTTAGTCATCTTATCGGCAATTTCATAGGATTTTTATTTTTATATGTTTAAATATATATTCTTGGGAATACGTTGTGTCTGTTCCAATGCATTAATTGCATAATTTTTTTTGTCACGACATTGCCTCTACTATCACGAAATTACCGGTGTATAATTTTTTTTACAGAAATCATGTCACTATCGTCAAACATACGTACAAAGAATAGACAGTATACCGCCCAGGACCTACGGCTTGCCTTGGATCTAGTAGAAAACCAACATAAATCATTGTATGCGGCAAGCAAAGCGACAGGTGTGCCATGGAGCACTTTAAAGGACTATCTAAGAAAAGAAGACAAATCGTTTGCTAAACTAGGCAGACCCTTTGCTTTAACTGTTGATTTAGAGGTAAAGCTGTATATAATTATATAATTACAATGCAGGAATTAGGTTTTGGGCTCACAGTTAACCAAATCTGGTACATAGCATATGATTTAGCGAAGACTAAAAACAGGGATGCTCTGCTTAATCCCAACTCCGAGGCAGCTAGTAAGTGGTGATGGGATAATTTTAAAAAGAGATATAATGTAACACTTCGTGTGGCAGAAAACCTGTCTGCTTGCAGAGCTTCGATGGCTAACACGGTCTTAATTGGCGATTTCTTTGATAAGTTAGAGACTTTATTGGACAACCTGGGTATCAAAGGCTGCACAGACCGAATTTGGAATTGTGATGAAACAGGATTAACCTATGTAACCAATAAAGGTAGAGTGGTCACAGCAATTGGAAGACGCTACATATACTAGTGGTTCGCCCCGAACTGAGACCTCGCGATATCCCATAATTCCCAAAAGTTTTAGTTATATATTGTAACTAGCGGACCCGACAGACGTTGTCCTGTCTTAACTATGAATATTGAAACTCCCCTTTTTACCCCCTTGGGGAGAGAATTTTCAAAAAATGTAAAATACGTAATTCTTTATTTTTGATCAAGAGCCAAAATATCAAGTTTCATAAACATAACTTGAAAAATAACTTGAAGAACGAAGGACTATCATACAAACATTCAACCCCTATTTAATCCCTTAGGGGGTAAAATTTTTAAAAACTGTGAAACACCTACTTTTTTGTTTTCAATTTAAAGCCTAAGTACCGAATTTTATGGGTATACCTTGAAAAATAACGGAGTTTCATACAAACTTTAACCCCCCTTTTTACCCCCTTGGGGGGAGAATTTTCGAAATATGTAAAATACGTAATTCTTTATTTTTGATCAAGAGCCAAAATATCAAGTTTCATAAACATAACTTGAAAAATAACTTGAAGAACGAAGGACTATCATACAAACATTCAACCCCTATTTAACCCCTTAGGGGGTAGAATTTTTTAAAAGTGTGAAACACTTACTTTTTTGTTTTCAATTTAAAGCCTAAATACCGAATTTTATGGGTATAGCTTGAAAAATGACGGAGTTTCATACAAACTTTAGCCCCCCTTTTTACCCCCTTAGGGGGAGAATTTAAAAAAAATGTAAAATACGTAATTCTTTATTTTTAATCAAGAGCCAAAATATCAAGTTTCATAAACGTAACTTGAAAAATAATTTGAAGAACGAAGGACTATTATACAAACATTCAACCCCTATTTAACCCCTTAGGGGGTAGAATTTTTAAAAACTGTGAAACACGTACTTTTTTGTTTTCAATTTAAAGCCTAAATACCGAATTTCATGAGTATAACTCGAAAAATGACGGAGTTTCATACAAACTTTAACCCCCCTTTTTACCCCCTTGGGGGGCGAATTTCGAAAAATCCTTTCTTAGTGCTCGCCTACGTCATAAAAGGAACCTACTGTCAAAATTTCAAGTTTCTAACTTCAGTGGTTTAGGCTGTGCGTTGATCGTCAGTCAGTCAGTCAGTCAGTCAGTCAGTCAGGACAAGCCTTTTTATATAATTATAGATAATTAACTTTTAACATTAGACGCAATAAGAAAAATAATATGTAGTTGACATAAAACTGTTTTACTGAAACAGCGCCATCTGTTAGCATTATTGTGAAGCTTTAAATTAAATAATTTCGTTTCTTTATAACATTTATCTAATTTTAGTATTTGTTGTTCAAGTACAGGATATAACTGAATTTTCAACCAAGTTTCACGTTCTAATATTCAGTAATTCAGAAGTTATAGGGCTCTGACAGACATTTAGACGGACACACTTCTCTGTCTAGTAGGCAAGCGCCCTAGTTAACTCAGAGAACTCGCTTCGCTCGTTCAATAATAGAACATATGCTGAAAAAGGAACTACTACAACGGTGATGGGCTGCATATGTGCAGATGGCACATGGTTACCTCCACTGGTAATATTTAAAGGAGTAAGATGGTCAGACACTTTAAAACAGGATGCTTTGCCGAATGCAATGGTGAGGTTATCTCCAAAAGGTTGGATTAATAGCGAGATATTTTTGGAATGGTTCCAGTTCTTTATAAATGCTATTCCAGAAGCTCGTCCTGTGGTGTTATTAATGGACTCTCACGCTTCGCACATTAAGCCAGAGGTGATTCAGCTTGCACGTGAGAACCAAATATATCTTCTCACTTTTCCTGCTCATAATACGCTTATTCTGCAGCCGCTAGATGTCGGCGTTTACAAAGCATTAAAGAGTTACTGGAGTGACAGCGTTAAGGATTTTATGAAAAAAGAACCCTACTCAGAAGCCTGATCGTTCAAATTTTCATCAAATACTGAATCCTGCTTTTATTAAAGCTTTTTATTCGAATACAATTAAAAATGCCTTTAGAAAATGTGCCATATACCCACTGAATAGGGATGCCTTATGCCCAGAGGCATTAACTCCATCAAGACTCACTGAAGTGAGTGTTGATGAAGCACTATGTCCATCCGAAGACAACAGCATATTGAAAATCCCTGCTCCAACTACGCAGCGAAAAGTGGCAACTATGTACCACAGTAAAGCGACAATTGGATTCTAAACCGAGATGTCTAAATTATGATACAATACCTGTTGTATTATCAGAGGTAGAGGAAACTGTGAATGAACCGGCAATTGCATCATTATTTGAAAACCCCATGTTTTCAAACGATGATGCTATTGCGGGCCCATCTTCGCAACTAGATAGATCGGTTGCTGGAGAAAAGAAAAGAAAAACAGGAAAGAATAAGGAAAATAGAGCTGATGATTGTTGTAGTAAGATCTTGGTAGTAACTAAACTTTTTTATAAATAGGTGATGTTATGTCAATGTAAAGAAAAAGACATTAAAAATAAAAGTCATAGAAAAACTAATATATTATTTTATTATTTGTCCTTCAATCCCGCTGCAAACTGTTGCAGCGGGATTGAAGGACATGTCGATACGCCAATGTCAGCTTTTCATTTTTCTGAACAAATTTTACATTAAAGGCTAAAATTCATGGTCTTCCTTTTATTTCCCATGCTATGTTATTTAACAAAAAATAATCCTTATGATGAAGCCTTCCGATCGGTATGATAAAGATACAGGTTAATTTTTTTTTCTCGTATGGCGGGTTCGAGTCCCGGTTCAACCAGGCAATTATTTAAAAATCTATGAATGCAGTTAAAATTGTTTTTTAAATTAAAATGAAGTCTTCTTTCAGTAAAATGTTCCATCTACAATATTTAAGGTACTTCCCCTCCATGTGGCATAGCCGTGGGACACCCTGTATATAGTAAAATATATGCCCAGAACACATAACTACTTATTATACAGATTTCTTAAGCACAATTCGAGAATTTAATTAAAATATCAAATCTATCACGAAATAACCTCCCCTTACCCTACTCTAAACTAAACATATTTACAATATTACAGTCCTTATTCTTAACTAAGTAATTGCTTTTATTCTCAATTAGAACAATTATCACAAAAACACCTCTCTCATGGGAAGTGCACAGTTCATGCCACCATTCCTCGCATGCTATACATTTACTCCGTTCTTCTATTGGTTGATGGGTATATTCTTCTTGACAAAAATATTTTTTTTTCTTTCGCTTTAGAGGGAGAGGGTTTTTGTCTATCTTTAAACGGAGTAACCTTTTTTGTCTTTTTAGAGAAAATGAAACTATCTTGTTACGCTTTTTCTTTTGTTCTTCTTGACGCTTCTTTTCATCTAGCTGTTGTTATTGGGAGGGGGGGGTTCGAGCCCCCTTCAGGCGTTGAGGACGTCTTGGGTGCCTTAGGGTTCCCCTGTTCTGGGTGTTCGGAGTCTGATAAGGTTGGCGGGCCAGCGGCAATGCATCCACGACATTCATGCCATTTCCTACTAGCCTCCAGAGACGTTTCCGCGCTGCCCCACTCAGTCTTTTGAAAGCTGAGCTTAGCTTGCGCGAGGGTTCATCCGACACTAGGGGTGTCTCCAAGGGTGTACCGGAGTCGGAGCCTCCGTCGACCTCAAGGTCACTCCCGAACATGTTGTGCAGAGTCGATTATCTTCCCCTGCGCCTGGTTAGAGACAGGCTGTGCAGAGTCAAGTTCCTCTGCGCCTGTGAGTTTTCCCCGAAGGTGTTTGTATGGTCCTGTGCATTATCAGATTGCATCCAGATCCCACGAGTAGCTAGGGAATTAAACGGTCACGGATGGCAGAGCCCCGCATGCCGCCCGAAGGGCAAGATACTACCTCGATTCGCCCTGGTGTCAAGGAGAAAACCGTTAGACTGAGCACCCCCTCAGCCACGCATCCATTGGCACGGTGCGTTTAACACCTTGGATTGGGGATTTTTGGAGTCGAAATTTTCTCCTCCAGGTAGGGTAGAAAGACCTGGATGGGTTGGGAGGGGATAATGGTGTAGGGAAGTAGAGGGGCGGCTTCGGATTTCAGTTACGTCTGTTTCAGAAGGAATCAGACCAATGACAGGCGGTAACCACGTGAAGGATAATCCTACGCCTTGACTAGAGGATCAACATGACGTGCACTCACCCTCTAGACCATAAGCCAAATCCAACACCGGACAAGTGTTGGAAGTAGAGCAGTGCCCAAGCTATACTTATAGTTGTTTGCATAGCATGCACCCAGCTCCGCCCCATTAACCCACTACCCACCATACTAATGTAACCAGTCTAGTTTTATTCGCTTGAAATGTAGAGATGAGAGTTACCTTGTTCAGTGGAATTCTGGCATATGTGCATTGCAGCCATAAGTCTGAAAATCTTGCACAGCATCTCCATTTCTGAAATATATTCGCATTGGTCCAGCACTATCACGGAAAGCATTTTTTATCATTAGAGCATCACACTCTAGTAGAGTATAACCCTAAAATATAGCCATCGGCAGCAAAAAAGGCTTTACTATATAGATTTCGGTACTTATGTAAACTGTATGTGTCTTTTTGGAACTTATAGTTACTGATTTTTTGAGTATAACTATAAGTACCATCACAGATAATAATAACTGGTTGTTCCCCTGTTGTGGTCAAATGTCTGCCAAATAATTCATTTGGAATAATAAGATTATGCTGCGTAACATCTTGTACAGAGATATAATTTAAAACTATATGATTACGAACACAATCTTGTTTTAAACATTCAACAACGCTTATTTTTTCTTTGAAATGTGTATTGAGATACTCCAAAAATCACTTGAGTCTTCGATCTGAATCCCTAGTCCTTAGTTTGGCTAAATACATAGCCAAAGCAGTTTTATACTTAGCTAGCCTATTAATTAAGCTAGCAGTACCATTTATAATATTATCATGAAATTGCTGCACTGTTCTTCCTATCCAATAATAACGGATGTGATTGTTCATAGATTCTATATTCTCAAAATCTAATTGAGTGCCATGGTTATATTGATTTAAAAATAACAAGTTCTCAATTTGCTACCAACTAAAAATATTCAATAAATGTTCAATTACAAAACTGTCCCACTCTTGGTTAATAAATAAATGGTCTGAGCAAATCCGAACACATCGGGGAATAAATAAGAATTCCAATATGGCGGTGACCTTTTAAAATTTTGGCAAACATTTCCTCTCATATTCGCTTATAAAAGGATCCTTTCGAACGCGTCAACGCGCGATCCTTACAATTGTGTCTCAAACTATCGGCATAAATGAGGATCGATCCTCATAGATGTGGTTTTAGCCTTATACTAATAAACCTGCAGAACGATCTGACGAGAATAGGGGGTTTTTATTTAACTAGCTCTATAACCGTAAAAATGAAATATTGCATTCTTTTTTAAAGGTTTCCTAGATGTCCTGAGAGGAAAAAGAAATGGATAGACACAACACGAAAGTGCCTATTGAACTATGCAATGAAGCTAACGTGATAGTCAAAGCTGTCACCTTTATGGCTGTCCAGCCATCATAGCAATGGGCAAAAAACTCGGGTGCTTTGAATATTATAAAGAATTTGAAGATGCTGAAAGCAAAGCGATAAAATGGAATCACATTGAACTGTTACATTAGTTGCAAGAAGACGAGAAGTTTCACACGAACAAACTTCGATCTGATCACATCCTATTTTAAAAAATGTAATGAAAGTCAAGCTAGACAACTTTTGGGGGCGTGTTACGTGCCGGATTTAGAAAATAAGAGGTTTTACTCCAAAATTACTTTTAAAAATTCTTCGAGCACGTCACTTAATGTTGCTTCTAAAGTTGTGGGTGATTTAAGCCTAACGATACGCACCATATTTTCGGGGAGATTGTACAAAAACACATTCAGAGCTGTATTATTATAAATAACAGACTTCGCAAGTTTTAATTCCGGATCGTCAATTGAATTTACTTTCGGCATTAATAATGAACGAACACCAAAAATCAAGGAAACTTTCACCAGGATGAATTTTAAAGATTCTAATTCAATATTAATGCACTCTTCGCTGCGAGGGTCTCCAAAATGTTGGATCAACAATTCTTTGAAATCAGTCCAAGACTCAACATCCTGCCACTCGCTGATAAGCGCAGCTGCCTTATCTGTGAGACGACTCGTCATGCTATTCATTAAGTAAACATTTTGTTCATCACCTCCTTGAAATTTACTTATAATATATTCACATTTCTTAAAAATAAATTTAATTGTCGCTTATCCCCTGCGAAAAGTAGAATAATTTTCAACATTTGTGGGGGAATCAAGGTAATATATGTTCCATTTTTAAGTGATGAAAAGTAAGTATATTATACTAAAGAATTCGATTTAATATAATACAATTAATTATTTTATTTCAAAAAAAATTGAATTTTTTTTTTAATAGAACTTATTACCATTGGGAACACACAAATAAATTATAAAACACAGAAAAAATATAATAATCTTATAACATGAATAATCTCGTTCTTTTTAAATCGGCCCTTGTAGATGTAGAATGCACCACTTTTCTTTGTCACATTAATTTTTTTTTTTGGGTTCGGGATTGAAGTACAGACTTTTCGGCCCAAACGGATATTAACGTTATTATTAGGTAAAAGTTGTAATTTTTTTACTCGGTCCTTTACCAGGCTGCGCCAGACAACTTTTGGGGGCGTGTTACGGGCCGGGTTGAAAAAATTAGTGGTTTACTCCAGAATTACTTTTAAAAATTAGCAGTCAACATTTTATGAACTGACCAATTAGCACCGCGGTTCGTAGCCAAATCCTCTCCTATGCGTCGCTTTCATGACGGCGGGCATTAACCAGAAGAGATAACGGTTTCGCTGAGTCGGCGTTAACCGATATCCGTTCCAGGCCGAGAGCTAAGCGGTATTTCTCACTGTGTAGATGCAGGAAAATTTAAAAATTTTTACTGCGATTAATTCGAGGTCAACAGGTAAAGTGTCAGCTGCTGTTGTACAGCATTATGGACAATATGTGCAGAACCAAGAATGGGTCTATTTAACTCCATTCCCAACTTTCTGTATACATTTGTTTGGCCTTCCGTCTTGGCCTTGTTTCGTCTAGCTATCCCACCAAAGTTATTGTTTGTATTATCAGATGATAGAGCTACGACTTTTATTTCCATTCTATGTTTTTTTAGAGCCTTTAGTTAGCACATGGTCCTTTATAATTTCTGTTGTTTCTCCTGGCACTTCTTGAAAATGAAGAAGTTTAATCCGGACATTTTTTCGTGTCACTGAGTTTATAATAAAATTAAACTCTTGCAGCAATCAAGATCATCAGAACCAGCTGCAGAAGAAATGGTTGATGAAGAGACCGAAAATAACAGCTTGGAGGATCCCTCAACTTCTGCAGCTGCGGTCTCTACACCAAAAACACCTGCCAAAAAAAAGCACGGACAAATCTCGACTTAGCTGAACAACAAATGGCTACGGTGTTCAGCAAACTTACGAACGCTCTTAGAAGTCAATCAAAACCTGGTGATGAAGATGAATGCGAACAAGAAGTTAAGAGATCTTTCCAACGATGAAATAAAACTAATAATATACGAGATTGGTGGACTATTTATAAAAAGAATAAAACGGAGGTCATCTTCGCGAGAAACACCATCTCCTCAGTATTTTTCCTCTTGTAGACCATCATCAGCATCGAGTGGATACATACTACCAAACCAACCACCACGTGTTCAGTTTGTCATTTTCTGGACTTTACACCATGTCACACCATAGTCCTTTGACGATGAATGATAGTTCAAATATTGAGAGAACATTCACTCTATTACCACCATCGATGCCTCGTAAAATCAATGATAACATAATGATTTACTCCAACGAACCTAACTCCTCAGACTCAAATAGAGCTTTCGGGATTGGTGGCTCCTCGCCTATAATTGGCCCTCGAACGAGCTTACCGTCGATCTACTAAATATTATTTCCGTCGGAGTTTTACCCGTTCCTTGATTTATTGTGTTGTTCATACTCCATTGAACCTGATGAAGATATGTATCCCAATAATTTCTGTCAGTATCGTCATGACATAAAGCCGTTAAGGACGCAAGGACTGAACGGTTATATCGTTCAATTTGCCCATTCGCCCGAGGCGTTGCTACAGCGTTCAGTACATGTTTCACTCCGAGAGGTAAGCTTTAAATTCACGAGATGTGAAACTAGTGCCACGGTCGGATATTAAACATTTAGGCGTGCCAAATAAACTGAACACGTCCCGAAGAACAGCGATAGATGTTTTACTCTTCGTATTTTTTCCTCCAACTTTTCCGAAATTATTGTAAAAATACACGAGCTACAGGATTTACTATTTTACAGGAATTTAAATTAAAATTAATTTAAAATCACAGTTTTAAGTTTAATTTACCATAAGAATGATAAAAAGTAGATAAATAAAATAATTTTTAATTCTTTAATCACGTTTTAACGATTTTTAGTCTAATCCACCTTCGAAGGCCGATTACAACAAAAAAAGGCTAATTAAGTACAATTTCTTTAATGATTTTGATAGCTTAGGACCCTGCAAAGTTTTTAAACTTAGCCAGAAGCTATGGAAAATCCTTTTTGTATTTTTAACACTAATCATACCAACACTTATTAGATACCTAGTTTACCATAGCGGGTCAAATGACCCGAAATTTACGTTTTCTACTTTTATGTATGAAATATGAATGTTGGAAAGGAAATAAACATATAATGATAATATGTATTATAATTATATGAAATAGTATTTTTACAATTTCTATTTCAAACGCAAAAAATAAGAGTTAAAAACAACTCTTATTTTTACATACATCACATAAGTGCTTCCGTCGCACATTTCCCGCAAACAAATTTTTTACAATTGGAGCAAATTTTATTAGTTTTATTTTCTTTGCAGTATCCTATTTGACACCTCTTACGTTTATTAGAATCTGTAACAGGGTTAGGCAACGATCGTTTAGTATTTGCTTTTTCTTTTGGTTGTTCACGGGCAACTCGAAAATCGTCGGCAAGTTCTACTGCTAGCTTGAGTAAAAAATCTTGTCTCGAGATATTATCTCCTGTTTATGGGTAAATAGTTACCTGTATCACTAATAAAGCTATCAAAATAAAATAAAAACTATGTACTAAACTTTTCTTTTTTTGCTACCTTTTTTACACAAAAATCTAGTTTCAATCTAAAATTTTTATATTTTCTTGAATTATTCTCAGCTATTTTGATTGAACTACTTTACGTAACAGTCTTTGCATACATTTGCAGTTTACTGAATACAATAAGATAAGCAATATGTATTGATAAGCTTATAAAACAAAAAAAAATGTTCTCCGGGTCAAATGACCCGATGTGGTAGACAACGGTATACGACAGTTATTACTCAAAATAAACAAAACAAAAAATTATAAAAATAGTATAAGAACAGTAGACTTATTTAGTCAGAAAAAGTTAGTAAGTTAAATTTGGAGAAGTAATAAGATAATACGTGCATTATCAATGCAAAAGTTCAAAATGGGTCATTTGACCCGTTATGGTATGATTAGTGTTAAATTGAAGTTGAATGTTTGAGTAAATCCTACTAAAAACTAAAGTTCTAACTTTCAAGCCTTTTTTGAGTAACTTTAAGTAATTTTAAGAAGCTGAGTTATTTTTTTTTAATTAAAACAACATTCAAGACAATCATGTCACAATAAAAAAAAACTGCAAAATACTTACTACAAAAAAGGATATGAATTTTTGAAACCTCGCTGGCAGAAAATATTCAAAAAAAAACAAAAAAAATTATAACTCGAAAACTACAAAAAATCGCATGACATATATGGGGTATTTTAGGATACCCCCAGGTGTGAGGAATCTAAAAAAAATTGATTGACGTCACTAGTTGGACCACCTGTATAAGTTATTTGTAACAGAAGAGATGATCAATAAAATGGTGTCCGAGACAATCATGCACGAAAATATTAACGGACAAACCAACAAAATATGAATATGGTAATCACTTTACGTCAGGTGACCCGCCAGCTCATTTGCCCGCTATTCATACAAAAACATAAATCACGTATGAAACAGTGTCTAATACTAGTTTTCAGGAAATGAAAACATTTCTGGCAGTTTTGATGGCAATGGGTTTGTGTAAAGTTCCTCTTATAAATTTATATTGGAGCTAAAACAAATTATATGTCAATATGACCATGTTTCGGAACAAAATTGATTCACCAGCATTGAATACATTGATATTGTTTGATAGCATTGATGCCTGGACACTGCATCGCTGCGGCGGCTTATGGAATAGTTAGTTAAATAACTCGCATTGCAAGTTACATCAATCTTCAATTATATAAAAGGCAAAGGTGACTGACTGACTGACTGACTGATCTATCAATGCACAGCTCTAACCACTGGTCCGATCGAGCTGAAATTTGGCATACAGGTAGCTATGATGACGTAGCCATCCGCTAAGAAAAGATTTTTCAAAATTCAACCCCGAAGGAGGTAAAATAGGAGTTTAAAAAATCGAACTTAACGTGAGCGAAGCCGCGGGTTAAAGCTAGTTTATCATAAAGCCAAAAACCGAAAAAGTACCTATTCTCTTTCGAACTAACGTTATCGCAACACACTAACACACACTTTAGTGAACGGAAATCTTTTTATGTACATAATATACGTTCAATACTTAAATACTTACGCCTTCCGAATCCATTTCTCATAAACAAATTATGTATTTTTGTAATTGTTTACCGGGGCACAATTTGATAGGTTATAAAATTGTAATTAAAAACCAAGGAGAATATAACCACTCTTTGACAGCGGCGGCGTTCCATTACCATAATTTTTAAACACTAATAAATAAGATTAAATTTAGTTATTTACATTATTATTATTTTAAATAAATACTAGGTTTATAAAATAAAGGCAGGTGTATTCCAAATATTTTTTGCGTATACATAAAGTAAATTGGTTTTAAAGTTATGCGAACAAATGTAGGTACATATTAATGAGTCCTGCATAAAACGGAACGTTCGGGAGGGAACGGATTGTTATGCTATCTACAAATAGATAAGGGTCGGGATTGACCAGTTTACATATTGGCACGTAGATTAGAGATCGGTCTTTAGATATCTATCAATCAGAGATACGTTTTAATCTTGAATTTTAGATACATTATTAATTTCGGCCGTAAGAGTGCATCAGTCAGAAGCGCAAATAAATGTTTAACAAGAACAAATAAAATTGTTCCGTTTACCTGCGTCTTTGACATGGCAGTTCGTCGGCAACTAGTTAGGAAGCGACGCTACAAAAAGCGCTTCTTTTAGACTCTATTGCACGACGTGGCAACGTCACGTTCTTCTATTAAAGTGTGTGATTCAACAAACTTAACGCAAGATCCACCATCACGTTTTAAAATGAAACGTGTCATCATCAAGCTTTGCAGCATTTCAAGGGACAATCGGTTTCGTTATTTGTTTTTCACTATATTATATATCTAAAAAGCGCGTTCAACGCTAGCATTTGAAAATGGTACAGTCATGACACGCAAGTGCAAATTTTGAAATATTTTCAAAACGCTTATGCCCACCAGCGTCACAATCATTAAACACTTCCGAATAAAATTTAGCGGATGTTGTGGTATCGGACCACTGTTTGTTATTTAGCCGATTCCATTTCGATTGTATGTCATTTTTGTTTCCATAGATATGGACTCGCTCAAAAAGTGTAAGCATTTTTGAGATGTTGGGCTTGATTTGGGAGGTGGCGACGTTTGGGTCCAGATTGGCGATCATTTTTAAAGTCGACGCAGAAAGTTTTATGCATCATGTTGCGTTTTTATTCATTTAAAAAAAGCAAATGTCACCACTTTCTACAGATTAACTAATAAAATTAATTGAATGCGATGCAAGAACTGTGTATGAACCAACTAACAAAAGATGGTTTAAAGATAGAAAATATGGTTGGAATAGGTGTAAACGGAGCCAATGTCTTGGTCGGGAAACATAACTCTGTAACTGCTCTGTTAAAAAGGGAATTACCTGATTTGGTTATTGTGAAATGTGTAAGTCGCTGGTTTCCGAGACGATTATTTCGCAATTTTTACAGTTATCGATAACGCCAGGCGATAATATCGTATCTCTCCATTAGGACTTTCCTTTTAGATTTAAAATCATTTTTTTAAATAAAATCCCATATCTTTTATTATTCTCCACAAAGTGGTTCGACTTCCTTTGAAATCTATCTCACTTCGCATTTCATGCAATAACTTTGTGAGAGTAGGCAATTCCTTTTTTACGGCATAAAATTCATGTATTTTATGCCTTAGCGCACACTGTTCGAAGTCATCGGTGCATTGCATTTCTAATAATATAGGTACCGCATACTGCTTACATCACAATCCGCGGACGCGGGTCTCCGCGCATGCGCAGTTCACCTTCGAAGCCCCCTGTGATTGGTCGGACGGAATGTTATGCTCGTCAAGGCTAAGTTACATAAAGGTTTTATTTCATTCATCTGCGGAGTCCAGGGAAATACTGAAAAATAAAGCCAATATTAAGGATAAAAATGTAAAAGTTTTTGCAGACCGAACACCCTCACAGCAGTTATACTTAAAAGAATTGAAAGAAGAACTATCTAACAGACAAAAGCATGGGGAAGATGACCTTACGATAAAATATATGTGGCAGAACCTGGAAGAGTCTTCAAATAATAGTCCAAATAAATACACTTTCAGCTATATTTCCGAGCAGAGTTTATACTTTCTAATTTGTTTTACAGAATGAACGTCTATTAATCCGTTACTTAACTTTTATACATGATTCAAACAAAAGGTTTACAATACTACCAACCAAACAAACAGTGATATTAGTATTCCGAATCCTATTTACAATGTAGAAATAATTGAATTACGATTATAGTCAACTGAATAAACGATTTAAATAACAATTAAACATTCAAGCAGCTCAATATCAATCAAATTCCTGTGATTTAATATTTACAATTCAGCCAACCAAACGGACAAAGTAATCTTCATGATATCAATTTTCCAGAGTATTATTTACAAACTAATATCATAAAAGTAGGTATTCGTAAAAACATAATATAATTAAATTAGAATTATAATCAATTGAATAAACTATTTAAATAATGGTTTACTATTTAAGTAACTCAATACCAATCAACTTATACTGGTATCACAACAATCATTAATCATTAATTTGGATTAACGCAAGATATATAATAAAATATTCTGATATTAAACATTCATAACAAAATAATATTTACTATTATTAATTATCACTTCTAAATATAAATATTGTAATAATCAAACTATCTGATGTAATCCGGAAGTAATGTGTACCACAGATTAGGTACATATGTAGGTCTAGCATGGCGTAGCAACTATTGGTTGGTAACATATATTAAAGGAATTCCAAAATAGTTAAGACTTCAAAAAACTAGGGAAGTCAACACAATCGGATGAAGTCAAAGAACCAGAAAAAAATTACTTTCCAGTTATTACAAGATTACAAAGATTTAGACAAAAATCCCCACAAAGCCTGAAGTATCATACAACGATATTGTAAAAGACCAAAAAGTTTTAGAAGCCACAATTAGTACTTTGGTTTCAACAGGAAATTCAAATGATAACAAGAGTACCAATCACATTAAAGAAACTTTTTTAAAACATTTAAATAAAAATAATGGATAGTCATGTTAACATTGTCCAACATAATATACAAAGTCTTAATAATAAGAAACCATTGGTAAATTTTTTTTTACAGCAGCAATGCTAATAGTTCTGCTATTGATGTCACAGGTGTGAGCCCTGTCCTCGCCCCTTTATGTGACTGGTCAGTAGGTAATGACCCATTGGGTAGCTACCATTATCCAACATTTATAAAAATCAGTTTAATTCCATCTAGATATGAAGTCAATGATAAAGTTGGAAAATTTTCATTTAATAAAACAGATTGGATCAAATATCATGAGAAATCTGAGGAGTACTGAGAGTCTATGATATTTGATGGTCAAGAACCTCTTCAATCATATGATAGTGAAGTTTTAAACATATTAAAAAAAGAATGCATTCCTTTTATTAAAATTGGGGGTCCTAGACTAGTCAAAGCTCCTGCTCCTTGGTGGGATGAAAATTGTGCAGCAGCAGTGAAAAACTCCAAATTAGCTTTACAGTTACATAAAAGAGAAGGTTTAATAGAACATTTCATTACTATATTAATTATAAAAAGTTAGATGCTGTTAAAAAATTAATTATTAAAGAGGCTAAGAAAAATAGTTGGAAAAACTTATGTTCATCATTTAATAGATTTACACCTATTACCTTTGTATGGAATTATATGAAAATGTTGAAACGAATAAAAATACAACCGCAATTTAAAAATGATGAATGGATTCCAAATTTTATTTCAAAATTTAAAAAGGATAATAATACTACAAACTTGAGTCAATCTGTTTTTGAGTATAACAATGACGCTGAAAGCTCTATGTTATTATTGAAACCGTTTACCTTCACAGAATTTACTATAGCACTTCAATCTAGAAAAAACTCTGCACCTGGTTTAGATAACATTCCATAGTTAATGATTAAAAAGTTGCATAAATTAGGATAAATAGCATTACTTAATATATTCAATATACTATGGATCAATCAATGTGTACCAGAAAGTTGGAAGATTCAATGCATAATTCTAATTTTGAAACCAGATAAAGCACCAGATGATTGTAATTCATACAGACCAATTTCACTGACATCACGCATTGGAAAATTATTTGAACAAATTCTTAAACTCAGATTGGATTACTTCACTGAAACAAACAAATTATTACCTTCATTTCAAAATGGATTTCGTAAAGGTAGAAGTGCAGCAAAAAGTTTAACGTCATTCATATCAGATATGAAACAATGCCAGTAAGGTCAGGGGGAGTAAGTGAAACATACTTTTCTGTTTTTTCTACAAAATGACCTCTAAGTCAATAAAAAAAATGTCAATTTAAATAACGATCAATGCAAAGTACTCTTCCTTAAATGGGCTTTCTATAGCATGATCTTTAAGTCCTCTATTAGTGCAAATAACGATAAAATTACTAATTAAAATTAGACCATGGTTTCGTTTCACTTACACTCAAAATGGGGTAAGTGAAACAATGATCAGTACGCTGCTAATATAAGGTCTACAGAACTATTTCAAAGACTAAAATGGCATCTTTAATTGCTTTAATCGAATACGAGTCTCAGTGCATGGCTATATAGTCTAGTTTCTTAAATAAAAGGAAAAAACTGAAAATGGGGTAAGAGAAACATAGTCGGGCAGTCAGGGGTAGTAAACCAAAACAAAAATTGGTACGTCATAAATTTTTATTAATTCATAGTAAAATAAAATTGAAAGAGATCACAAATCACAGGTTACTTAATGACTTATACTTTAAGGACAAGAAAGTTGACGTAAAACAAAAGATAACAGCGTGCACAACATTTAGAAATATCTTTTTTCTAGCAAAACTAATAAAATTATGAAATTTTTGAAACAAAATATATATTTTCTCAAAGAAACGAAAACTAGAAAAAAATTACAAAAGCATTAAAAAATAAATGACATATAGGAACCAAAAAAAATTCATCAAAGTATTTTACAAAATGGCTCTTGAAATCACATATAGAATCTTTTTGCCAATTCAAAAAGAAAAATTTAAATTATACCGTGTAAACGTAAATCCTTCTGAAAAAAATAATTGAAAACGATCTATTGTTCTGAATTAAAAAAAAATTTGTGAGTTCAGTCTTAATCTAAGCCTTTTTTTAAAGAGATCACAATGAAACATACATGAAAATATTTATTTCTAAAGTCAGTCTCAAACTAAAACCTAAGTTTAAAGAGATCATAAATCACAATGTCAATTACCGACACGCACTAAGTAGCACGAAACAAATAACATTTAAATAGGGATTAAACTAATTCGATCACAATATAATTATTCTTGTGATTAAATTATTTAATCTAAGGACGAGATAATTGACATAAAAGTATTTGTTAACGGCACTTAAAATACATCTTTCTTAAAAATACATCTTTCTTTATTAAAAACTAATAAAATTAAAAACTTTGCGAAACAATTATATTTGCATAAAGAAACAAAAACTAGAAAAAAATAATTCGACAATAGTATTAAAAAATAAATTACATGGGTAATAATAACTAAATTATAAAACTAATTTGGTAAATGGCACTAAAAATATATGTCGACAATTGAATACTGGAAATAAAAAAGGGTATAAGTGCCACAAAACCTATTTTAGTTTTTATTGCAGAAATGTATAGTATGTGCCATCGCCATTGCCCTAAAATATGCAATAAGTGCCTAGTTGCTATTTAACTGGCACATAAATCCATCCGAACAGAGCGGGGGGTACAAGACGCGGGGAGCGTTATTCTTTAAAAGGATCTAAGTTCCAAACCATTGAGACGCCAGTAATATGCAAATGGCGGCTCTTACATCTTGTGTTGTTGCGAGTGAGGGCAAAAAAAGGCGAAAAAAGGGTGAAAACAGTGAGCAAGTTGCGAAAAAAGCATTAAAGGATGCTGGAAAAGAGTATTCCACATCTCGTGGAACGCTAATTCCTGCGAAAAAAACCGCCGAGAGATGAGGTAATTCGATTTTTATTATTTCAGATTAAACAGTAAATTTAAACGGCCAAGCGCGCGGCATGTAACGCTAGGGATGTGCACTGTGCAGTATTGTTATCGTATCGCATATTAATACATGTACTCAAAATGTTTTTACAGATAAAGCGGACCGATGATTTAATTAAATAAGTTAATAAATAGAGTACTAATACGTAAATTGTAACATTACTAAAGTATATACTAAAATATTTAGCTACAAATGGTTTTAAAAATTTAATTGCTTTCTACTTTTAATATCAAAATATCAATAATAATAATAGGTATAGCAAATCTATTCGTAAAATACATAATCCTATCAAATAAATTATGTTGAAGACACCCTACATAAATCTGTACCAATTTGATGCAACTTTTCTTGCTAAAGCAGGTTCTAATATTGTTTTTTTTTTTTCAGGCTGATTGCAAATGCCGTTATGAATGCAAAACTCTCGATGCAGACCACAAATTAAAATTATTTCAAGAATATTATGGTTTAGCTGATAATGAAAAGCAATCAACCTTAATGAGCCTTATACATTTGAGTCCAGTAAAAAGAAGGAGGCACGGTAAATATGAAACACCAGAACAGAGCAAACGGCAGTGCACTGTATATTATGTTGTACCAAATGGAAAAGGTAATATTGTCAATGTTTGCAAAGCAACGTTTGTCGATATATTCGCGGTTTCGCAAAAAAAACTACAGGTATTAGTTAAAAGGAAAAAGGAAGGACACTCAAATTATATTGAAAAAAGAGGAAACAAGAAAAAACATAGGAAATTTACAGAGAGTGATGAAAATAACGTAAAAGACCACATAAATTCGTTCCCTAGATTAGAGAGTCATTATGGACGTGCGAGGTCACAAAAAGACTACCTTAGCCCCGACCTCAATATTCATCGTCTTTTCAGAGCATATAAATTACATCACCCGGAAACTGTCGTAACTTACAAATATTACAGTTCCGTTTTCAAGAAATTTTTCCCCAATACAAAATTTGGTCAAAAGCGAACAGACACATGCGCTACATGTGATTTACTTGCAGCAAAAATGGTTTCGGACCCAAGCAACAGAACAATACATAAACATCAGTTAGAACTTCACCAAAGAAGAGCCGAAAGAGCTACTATGCAAATGTCTTTTGACATTAAGAAATCACAAATGCCAAGCAGCACCACATTAGTAACATCCATGGATTTACAGCAAGTAATTGTCACTCCAACCCTTACTCATGGTGCTATGTACTACTCCCGTCAACTGTCCAATTATAATCTCGGAGTACATGTTGAAAACACAGGCGATGGGTACATGTTAATTTGGAACGAGAGTATCACGGGTAGGGGAGGAAATGAGATTGCATCATGCGTTTTTAAATTATTGAATAACAACAACGTGGTATTAAACAAAAACAATTTAATCATGTGGAGTGACAATTGTTGCGGCCAAAACAAAAACAAAATGTTTTTATTTTTGTGGGCGTACCTAACGTATAAAAAAGTGTTTCAAACTATTGAACACAAATTTTTAATCAGCGGGCACTCGTTTCTGTCATGCGACCGAGACTTTGCATTAATCGAAAAAAGAAAACGCGTGTCCAACTGCATGGTACCCGATGATATAAAGAATGTCATCGAAAACACTCGGATAAAGCAACCATTTCGTGTCGTAACAATGACTGGTGATGATTTCTTGGATTTTAAACTGGCGGCAGATACCTTTATAAATTCAAGTACATTGCAAATTTCAAAGGCACATATTTTAAAATTTGACAGCGTGCATCCCTTTGTTGTGCGAATGAAAGAAACCCACAGTACTTTGGAATCGTGGAAATGCGTGAATCTCTTGAAGAGAGGACAGACGCTTAAGCAAATAGGCGCATATACGTTAAGAAAGCTACAGTGTAAAAGCAAAATAACAGCAGAAAAGAAGAAAGATCTGTTGGGTATGATTCCCTACCTACGAAATGAAGCACACAAGAATTTCTATCAGTCTATTTTGAATGATTAGTCTATAATAATTAAAAGATTAAAGATTATTAGATTAAGAGCAAATTGTAAGATAGAAAATGAATAGATGATTCACTTTTTTAGAATTACTTTTCTGTTTACTAAAATTATCCTCTCTTTTTTTAGTGTTTTAATAACTAATTAGTGTGAAATTGTAATGTTTATCCTCACTTATATACCTAATAAATGCGAAATTGTTTGTTTGTTGGTTTTTGTTTTGTCATTTAATTTCGCCGCAACAGAGCAATGGATTGAGTTAATTTTTTGCATGGTAATACTAATGGACCTAGAGATTCACATAAGCTACTTTCATCCCGGAAAAAAATCAGGTCCCACGGGATAGCATGCTCTTTTATACGAATTTCTCCTTCATTCAAGACCTATAAATCGACGCAGTTTTTCACAGGAAAATTGAAAAAAATTAACATAATATAGGTAATAGCTAGTGTTTTAACAATAATAAAATAATATTTTGTCACATCCCTAGTGTTTAATGTCGTGGTTATGACCCTTAGCACCAAGGCTTAATACTATTAGGAACTTAGATCTTATAAAATAACAAGATGCAAGGCACATATACCCCCTTTAAAGTTATTACATGAAGTACTTAAGATTTTCTTCAGTTTAATGAAAAGTATATTAATAACTTAGTCAATTCTTTAGTATAGTACTTTTTAATTACTTTTCTAAAGTCATATAGGTGTGGCAATGGAAATGTCATCAAAAGAAATCCAGAAACTGTTCTCTAACATGGGCTATAATTTCATATTCAAATTCTTAATTGTTTTTGTTTTGGCACTTGAAGCGTTTTTTATTTCCGGTATTCAATTATCTTTCCAATTTAAAATTGAGAAAGATAGAATACATATATTAAAAAATTCACCAAGTAAACGTAAATCATTCTTAAAGAAACAGAAACCTCCCAGGGATATCAAAAACATTCATAAACATTTGAAAATTCGAAAATAATAAGTCCATTTTCTTTTAAATTAACTTTTGGAGAAGGTAAAATAAAGATTAAACCACATTAGCATACGTAAAGAGCTACTCAAAGACTTTAAGGAAGTAGGAACGGGTCAGATCTATCTATATCGACAGCAATGGTAAATGTTTTAGATTTCACTCAAAAAAACACATTCTTACAAAAATCTTCAAAAATAAATTATGTCGTCTTGGCAACTTAGCGTGTATACTTCAGTGTTTTCAGAAACTTTGGTTATTTCTATAATCTTCACCACAGATTCTTGCGGCACCGTATCCCAATCCTTTCTTTTCGGCATTTTGAATTTTATTTCCCCTTTGTTGCGGAATGTAGTATAATACGATATTTCATAGGTTCCATTATCATTACACGCCGTAACTACGCCTATGTAATATTTCCATCTGTTTTTTATAAAATAACGCACTAAAACTTTGTCATTTATCAAGTAAGCTAAAGTTACCTGTGCAATGTTAGATACAGGGGCAACATCTTGTTCAGATAAACAAGATGCATTATTGCCACCGTATTTTTCAATAACTGAAATGTCTCTGGAAGCTGACGAATTAAGGCACGGGATGTCTGAAGAAAGAAAAGGAAACTCCACTGAGGTTCCTGATATATTAATTGGCTGACCTTCTGATATAGGCAGATTTGAGACATTGTCAGAGCAGAGTGGAGAAGACTCTTTCGTAATAGACAATCTTTCGTAGCTTCTTTCAGATTCAACGCGTTCTTCATCATCATGATTATCGGACTCCACGTCAAAAATACTTGAGTCCGTGTGATCGCTCATTATATCAGAAATACTTGTAGTAGAACTATCAGACACTACAATCTGATTTCGTTTTTTAGTTTTCTGTAATGTACATATCCCCGACGTACCTGGCTCTGATTCTTTAGAAATGTTGGGACTGGGTGGAAGGGGATTTTGAAGAGTGTTTTCCCTCTTAGAAATTTTTGTACTTTTTCCTGCTCCTTTCCCTTTTGAAATCTTCTCTTGTCTTAAAGCATTAGAATATATGGTATCAGTCTTTTCTTGGATTGTTGTACACAAGTCCGATGGATTAATATATATTTTTTGTTTTTCGTTCTTAATATTAATAACCTTCTTCTTAATTTGCTTAGATTTTTTTAAAAGTTCTTTGGCTTTGCTTTTTTCTTCTTTTTCTTTTGCTTTAAGTTGTTTTTCCCTTACTTTTTTTTCCTTTTCAGCTTCCAAAATTTTACATCTTTCGTAAACTTCGTCATTGGTTATTAATTCGGCACCCGTAGCTATTTTCCTTTTTTTCGCTTTCGAAGTAGTTCCACATTTTACAGATTTAAGAAGAAGATCTTCAAATGTAACTACGCGGTTTTCGAGAATTTCCACTTTTGGAATATATGTATCCCAAGTTTTGTGTAAGCTCGAATTTGGTGCAGTGTTGAATTTTTTTTTAAGTGATATATCATGATGCTGAGAAATTCGAACACTAGACACTAATGGTTCATTAAGTGAATGGCTCGTTGAAGGTTTATTTTCCAACAAATGGTTTGCTTCGCGAAGAACGTTGCAACTCTGCTGTAATGTGCCTCCATATGAACCAGAAATCATTTTATTGATACTATCCAATACTATTTTTTTTAGGAGAACTGGCTGGTTATTATTAGGTTCACCAAGTTCATCCTGCTCTTGAAACAAAAGATTCAAATTATCATTATTATCACAAAAATTAAGCCACAATTCGTAAGATGCTGCGTCTAATTGATATTGGTTTGTAAAAAGCGTTGAGCCAACATTTTTGCTGGATTCTTCAGGCTCAGATTGTTGTGAATTCCATACTTGCATTAGCATCTGATTAAATTTTTCCGGTGGTACTGCATTTTTGTTTAGCGGATAAATACCAGCCTTTCGAAATCCTGCCGAACATACAGCAGGTTCTATAGCAGTCCATATTAGACCTATCATCTTAGCAAAATCTTTTTTTGGTAAAACTTTCCCTACATTTTGTCTTTGCCATTTCACCAAGGCAATATCCCATTTGTCCTTAAAAGATTTATTGACAGACAGATCTAGTGGTTGAAGAACATCACTAGTATGCGGTGGAATCTTAATAATTGTTATCTCAGCTGCACGAGCTTTCTCTATTATATTAATACCCACATGAGTACTGTGGCCATCATATATTAATAAAATCGGCCGTTTTTGTCCAACGGTTGGTAAGAAAACTTTATCAAAAAAAGTTTCAAATACGTGAGATTCCATCCATCCGTTTGCAGTTGACGCATATACTGTCCCTGGGTAGGCTTCCTGAGATGTCCAATCATCCCAGACATTCTTACCTTTGTATATGATAAGCGGAGGCAGCTTTTCACCTAGTGCGTTACATCCTAAGAGAACGGTTGTGTTGTCCTTTCCAGGTGATGAAATTGTACATGTTGACGTGAATCCCTTAAGACCCACAACCTTTGATTTACTGGGATCCTTACTGAAACTGGTTTCATCTAAATTATAGATATGGCCAGGTTTGTCATGTAAATTTAATTCGTTCATAGTATTTTCTAATAGATCAAAATACGGGTATATGATATCGGGTCTACATGCATGTTTTCGGGCGTATTCCACGGGCTGAGGCTTTTTAAATGTCTTTTTTTGAAACCTGCAAACCAGTCTTTGCCTGGTTTGCCATCCTTGAATGGATTATTAATGCAATTCGTGTTGACGTATTCTCCTACGATTTCAAGAATTTCTTTTCTTGTCAACCCGAACCCATACTTTTCCATTATGTGTAGATTATAAGCTAATGATTCTTCAATCATAGGTGGCAAAATCGTACGCCTACCCAAGGTATTCGATTTTATTCCTCTGCGTCCATATAAGCGATTTACTATTGTTGGTCGAGGAATGGCGAACTGCTTGGAAGCAACATACGCAGTCATGCTTCCATTTTTGACCGCCTGTATAGCTTCTTGCAATTTTTCATCGGTATAAGGTGCTCGATCAGTTTTCCGTGTGTACTGACGGGGCATTTTACATTACCTGGAAGATATTAAAACACAAATATATCAAACTAGCTTTTGCCCGCGGCTTCGCTCAAATTTGATTTTTAAACCCCTATTTTACACCTACAGGGTCAAATTTTCAAAAATGCTTTCTTAGTGGACGCCTACATCATAATAGCAATCTGTAGGCAAAATTTCAACTCGATCCGTACAGTAGTTGGAGCTGTGCGTTAATAGATCAGTTAGCCAGAGTCAGTCACCTTTTCCTTATAAATATTTAATAGATTAACTCTTTTATAGCTAGCAGCTCCCTCAAATTTTATCGAAATAATTATGGGAATAAAATTAAATATACTACGTCTTACTGTCAATAAAAACATAAATTAATTCTATACAACGAATATAATATTATGTACAGATGATTCTATATGTGTGATAAGTTTCATCAAAATAAGTAAATTAGTCCAGTTGTTTTTGAATGACGCTTGAACAAACATAATGACTGTTGTGTCAGATACAAAACGGCCTATAATCAAATATTAGTTTTTTTTAATAAGATACAATTTAAAAAAGGTTGGTAATCTCTGACATGGGGTAAGTGAAACATATGTTTCTCTTACCCCGCTCATCTCTGTTTCACTTTCCCACTCGAGACTTTTAATGACTAGAATCTTTACCGTGTCATAAATTAATTAGCTGAACGTTTTAGACAGAAAATACAATTGGAACATTAAATCTATACATTATTCAAGGTACTTACCGCAAAAAACTTTTAAAAACTCTATAAAATCACTTTAAAACAAGCAATAAATATAACCGCGTCTAACTCGTGTTTTGAGTTTTGAAAAATGTCAAATTTCTTTCTTAAATATTACCTAGTAGAATTATCGCAGCGACATCTATGTCAAAAAATTGAAACCACTTCGACAATACTGTTTTATCGACTGAGAGCAAATATCGATAAACTGCATAGTTTGTTAGATATCGCTTAGTGTTTCTCTTACCCCACCGTTTCTCTTACTCCCCCTGACCTTATACAAAATCAACAGCTATCTGTGTGTTTTTAGATATAGAGGGAGCTTATGATTAAAGATGGGTAATCACCCGGGTTAAAACCCACGAGTTGGTTAAAACCCAATTATCACCTATTTTATTCCACCCACTGGGTGGTTAGGCCGGGTGAAAACTAAATATTTAAGTTTTTGAGTTAAAGCCAGGGTGCGGGGTGGTAGAAAGTGCGGGAAGGGATGTGCGTGTGTGACGTGCGCGCCATAATCTCCGCGTCTCGTGCCGTCCCTGCTCTAGCTCCTGCTCACTTCGCTTCCTCACTCGAGTTTACTTGTATTTTCAATACATTTGAAGCTTGTGTAGTAACTGCCCCATCGCGTATTGCACGGCAACTTCAAAGTTTCGCCCGAATTTTTGTCTTTTACAATTTTTGCTAGTAAAGAGGTTAGAACTTTAATTAATGGTTTTAATCGTATTAATCGCCATATCTTTACAAGCATTATAGCTTCAATTTTGATTATATTTTTGCTAAGCAATTTTGTCTGGTGGGAGGCTTTGGCCGTGGCTAGTTACCACCCTACCGTCAAAGACTCACCGCCAAGCGATTTAGCGTTCCGGCATGGCGTGTAGAAACCAATTAGGGGTATGGGTTGAATTCCATCCATCTTAGACTGCATCGTTATTTACTATCAGGTGAGATCGTAGTCAAGGGTTATCTTGTCATCAAATTAAAAAAAAAATGGGCAAAAATGTATGGGCAGTGTACCCATGATGGCCACAATCTAAACTACTTTCATTTGGAAGGTGTCACAGTCCTATTTCTCTGTGCGAAGGGGCATCAAATTCTATCCCGGGGTTGTCGTTTTATTGAGGGTTGAATATATCTGGTTATTACATACTAAGTTTAATGTATAAGACAAAAAATATTGGTAATATATTTACTCCTATGCCACAAAACAATTGGTTAGGGATAGGGCAAACTGGCTACTTTTAGCAGCGTTGATTAGATAGCGAATACCTTCCTACCTATAGGTACTCCTTTGCGGCGCTCGCGCGCCTCCTTGCTTGCGTCCTAAGCGCGAGCGCAGAAAATTAATTTATGGTCGACCGGTCTTTATCGTTACTTATCGAATTAAACTCTCTCACTCACGTAATTAAAGTCAATAATAAAATCAATAACGATATAGAGCGAATAATAGTACATCATTGCAAAGGCCGGGAAGTAGGCAATTGCAGGTCGAGTATGAGTTTCAAGGCCGAGCCGTAGGCGAGGACTTCACTAAATACGAGACAGGCAATTGTCATTTCCCGCCGAGGCATATATAGTGCTTTTCTTAAAAGAATGCAAGGAAATAAAACACACTTTTTATATTATAAATCCAAATCCATCCGCCATTTTGATTTAACTGTGTCTCAAATAAATAATGAATTTTCCTTTGTCGCTAAATATATATCAACTGGGGCTTTAATTAAAAATTGCTTTTTGTTTTTATTTATGGCTTTTTAGTTTTAGCAATCTCATTAAAATACGCCAAAACAGTATGTTTCGGAGAAAATGTTCACTTTTTTCTCGTTTTTCCAACTCATAAAATTTACAAAGGATATTTTATCTAGTGACCCCCGGGATAGATTTTAATCATGTTTTAATGAAAAATGTTTATTTTTGTACGTCGATACGCCAATGTCAGCTTTTCATTTTTCTGAACAAAATTTTACATCAAAGGCTAAAATTCATGGTCTTCCTTTTATTTCTCATGCTATGTTATTTAACAAAAAATAATCCTTATGATGAAGCCTTCCGATCGGTATGATAAAGATACAGGTTAATTTTTTTTTCTCGTATAGCGGGTTCGAGTCCCGGTTCAACCAGGCAATTATTTAAAAATCTATGAATGCAGTTTAAATTGTTTTTTAAATTAAAATGAAGTCTTCTTTCAGTAAAATGTTCCATCTACAATATTTAAGGTACTTCCCCTCCATGTGGCATAGCCGTGGGACGCCCTGTATATATACTGGGTGACTTTTTTCAGCGTCTTGAAAAAATTAAGGGTTGATAAGTAAATGCAATAGAAGCTCATGGCATCGTCACAATTTTTTTTTTAGTTTTACTAACTTATTGTGATCTTTATTCTATCAATAAATACTAATCATGTAAAGTATTTTTTTCATATTATAACATAAAAAATAAGAATTAAAAAAAAAAGAGTTAAATTACAAAAATTGTAAATCATAGTCACCCTAACAATAACGCGAACAATTTTCCGCGTGGGTTTCGTAGCCGGCTGTCGGCGGGAAGGCTGTCGGCAACCACTGTCGGCGCCCTTTGTCGGCGCGGCGCGCCCGCCGACAGTCGCACTGCTCTAGGCGGCGAGCCTGCTTTTACCGCCCCCGCGCACCCGCGCTACACTATTTCTGCGCGATGCGCTCTCCCCGCAACCCGCGCAGATCAGTTTTTGTTTAAGGTCCTAGGAATAAGGACACTAGTCGGATGCGAATTTCGATTATTTACGGTCGTGTCACGTGTGACGTCGCGTTGAAGTGTAAGGCGGTGGTCTGTAACAAACGCCGTAGGTCGCGTCCGGCGTGACGCTATACGCGGCCTAAGAATGCTTACTATGGAAATGCACTATAGTGGTCTCTCTCACACGCCTGACGCGGCGCACGAGCGCCGTGCGCCGCATCCATCGGTCGTACGACGCCTACGCAGTCATTTCGGAGCATTCTGGCGTACGGACGTCGCGTTTTTTTCATAGAAGATGGTGAAATTTACGAAGGAACAAGATGAATTACTAATAGAATCAGTTAAATTAAACAGAATTTTATTTGATGCCAGCGATAAAGACCATAAAAACAATGTATTGAAACACAAACGTTGGGAAGAAATAAGCTTGGTTGTTGGTCTAGAAGGTGAGAAACCGTTTTATTTACCTTGCGTAGGTACTCACTTTGTTTTTAGGGTTCCGGTCCTCAGAAGGGGTTTTTTACTCGGTTATAAAGAAAAATGAGTTTGTTTAAAAAAGATTTTATATATTATTTTATTCATGAATAATTACTTCTACTCTACCAATTGGTGAACATATAAAGTGTTTTAGCTCATTTCTAATATTAATTGCTGAAATGATCTCTGCTCCACCCGATCTTCGCAGAGGTAGCAAATTTCTAGTTGGCATTTGCTGCTGTGCATTATTAAGTGAATTATTATGCGTGGTGCTATTTTTTTTTCTCTCAGTTATTAACATATTATGTAGGCAACAAGCCGCCATAATAAGATAATCTATTGTTTTGGGAGCAATATGTATGGGCGTATAAAACACTCTGAAAACATTTGCTAACTCTCCGAACGCACTCTCCACAGTTCTTCGAGCACGACTAAGACGATAATTAAATTGCCTTTTTTCAACATCTGCTACACCTTGAGAAACAGAATATGGTTTCATTAAACGTGGCAGCAGCTTAAAACCACCATCTCCCACTAGAAACTGAGGCAAAAAAATGTCAGTACCAGGTAGTTGCTTGTCTGCAGGAAACGGAAAAGTACCATTTTCAATTTGTTTGCCCATTATTGATTTGGAAAATATTCCACTATCGCCTTCTTTTCCATAAGATCCAATATCCACACAAATAAATTTGCAATCAGGGTCTACTATAGCTAGCAAAACAATAGTAAAAAATTTTTTTATAGTTATAATATAATGATCCTGTTTTGGGTGGACATCTGATACGACAGTGTTTGCCATCAATAGCACCACAGCATGGAAAATTCCACGTCGACATGAACTTTTCAGCAGAAATGTTCAAAATATCTTCCGTGACACTCAGCAAATATATAGGTGTAAGATATTTATATAGTGCTTTTAACGTTTCCTTTATCACACCTGATATGTAGTTATGTGATATGCGAAACTGAAAAGCAAGTGACCGCATACTTTCTCCAGTAGCCAAAAACCTGAAACAAAAAATGTTTTGTTTATTTGCCGAATTAAAATTAAATATTATATAAAACTAAATACTAAATTAAAACTTTTAAACTTTTTAGTTTTAAAGTTTTAATTGTGTAATATAATGTTTTAAACATAAATATCAAAAATAAAAGCTAAATATAAAAAACATATAAAATCTAGCATCCTCAAATTAAATTATATTATATTTACCAAAAAAATTTTTTTTTTGTATTATCTTTAGTTTCAGACTGTAAAAAAAGATGGAAGAGCCTACGCGACCAGTTTAATAAGAAGAAAAGAGGTGAATCGACTGGAGCAGAAAGAGCAAATTCTAGCTGGGAATATATGACTATAATGTCTTTTCTCTTAGATACTGACGAAAGACGCGAAACCATTACAAACTTGGATGAACAGCAGGCAGTTGACGAGGTGCAGAGCAAAGATGAAGAACGACAAGGTGACCAACGGAATGAAGAAGAACAGCATAGCCAACAGAATGAAGGAGAACTGCGTTACCAACAGAGTGAAGAACAACAACCGATTGGCGAAGAAATTTCTAAAGATGATTTTCTGAATGCTGATGAAATTACTGTTCCGCAAAATAAAAAGCGAGCTACAAGAAGAAATTCGTCTGAACCTCTTATGAAAATTTTCGCCAAAACAGATGCTCAGCGGTCAGCTTTGTATGACAAGATTATAAATAAATCATCGGAACATAAAACACCCATGCAAAAGTTTTTCGAATCAATGGCAGATATTGCGGATAAATTGCCACTTCATTTGCAGGCTGAGATTAGACTAAAAGTATGTCAGATAGTGACAGATACTGAAATAAAGCATCTTACGCAACATGTTCAATACCCGAACCTACAATCTTCATTATTCAATCAGTTTCCCAATACTTAGTATCCGAATACGCCAAATTCACAACATTCATCGCAGCTCACTCCATCATTCAACCAGTTTTCCAATATTCAGTATCCGAATACGCCAAATTCACAACATTCAACGCAGCTTACTCCAATGCCATCGGACGATTCAAATTGGACTTTGAATAGCCCCTAAATACATCGATATTCGATTGCATATTCCATGTTCCGAATTTCTTTTTAATAAAAAAATACGTATAATTTTCAGATTGACCTATATTATTTGTATTACCTTCTTACCTTAATGTTAAGCTCAATTTTTCAGCAGCCGAAATTGGTTTCTTGTATCTGTTGCACGATGCTGTTGTCAACTCATCCTCGATTAAATCCAACACAGTCATAAACTGATCCTTTGAAATACGAAAGTATTCTTTAAACTTGACATCGTTAGTATATAAATGTTTTTTTATCAACGTATTAAAACAACCCTCGACCTCTCTCTTCACGAAAAGATCGTGACGCCTTTTTCTTCTTCCCTGTTTCAATAACATTTGTAGAACGAGATCATCATCCTCTTCCTCTTCGATTAGAACTCTTAAAATTGTTTGTTCATCCATATTTTAATCGCTCACGTCCATCCACATCGAGCGCATGCGTTAAACTACACTTCTGAGTGACCATCACAAACAACGCTGCGCCGCGTTCAGAGTCAGCAGACGCTAGACGCGACTTTCGGCGTTTGTTACACTTTCGTTTACAGACCACCGCCTAAATACTTTGTAAATAAAGGAAGTGTACAATATGGCATACGAATATTCTAATACCGAGTATTTAGCGATGGTGATATTTTACATTCAGTCAGGTGAAAGTGTAGATGGTGCGCGAAGAATGTACGCAGATCCAAACAATTTACAGGCATTGCGTAGGAATGGTATCCCGGATCCGCGAGTTCCAAGCACGGCATTGATCTTGAGAACATACGAGTATCAAAGGTTGCTTGACCATGCATGTATGGAAGTTGCTAAACATGTCTAGCATGCATCCATATCACTTCATCCGCGTGCAAGCTTTACATGCGCCGGACATTTTGAACTATTATTACGATGTCATTAGGAAGGATTTTTTTATTATGTAAGTATACTTTTATTAATCAGTAGGGATGTAAAGAAGTTGATTTCGATTTTTTAAATACGCCTAGGATGCTGTAGATTCTAGTTTATGATTGGCAGAACAAATCTACCTAAAATTCATACCTAAAAACTTTTTTTCTTTGCAATTTACGAGTTTCGTAAAACAAAAGTTTAACTTGTAGGTAAGTATGCTGAACCCCTTACCTTCTTTACTAAGGTCCTAAGCCCGTATAAGTATGAAGGAAAAATCGAAATCATCAAAATAATATTTTTGAGTAGATACCTACGAAGTCCTGTCACGTAAAACAATGCGCGAAAACAGCGCTCTTCCGTCTCACTCACTCAGGCTACGAGCATATTGCCATCACACGCGCCGCCGCCGACGCCGCCTACCTATTTTCATTCATTTTTCGCGCGACTGGTTGAGTAGTATGTCTTACGTTTACGTAGTATGTTGGATATGATGAACTATAATAAAACAAGAGATATTAATCTAATAATACCATGCATATCTTATACTCCACTTACATAGTATGATCTAAATTTTTCAAGACGCAGGAAAAAGTCACCCAGTATTAATAAGACGTATTTATACGTCTTATTGTTTATAAACAATATCAAATTTTAGTTACACATAAGAAATATATGGCAAATATTTTGACATCTCTTCAACTATAAAGAAACCCCTTTTGTTTATTGGAGATGGTTTGCTGATGATTTCAATTATATCGTTTTCAGTGTACCAAATTTTATCGGCAGTTTCAGGCCACCTAAATGTATTATTTTTAGATAATACCATGGTACTGATTACAAATTGACCTTTCTCTATATTTTCTATCAGGCCAGGAAAGTATTCACCCTCGTATTTTATTATGACATACTCTCCCCTTTTAGGTTCTCTTTTTGCTAGAGCTTGGGATGCTGGGGAATAATTTTCTTCTGACTTGGAGCCTGACTCTTTATTTGCTTTTTCTTGCGTCTCTATTGCAATAAATTCACTGTCAGAGTACTCTTCTTCTATATCGTATTCACTCTCTAGGTATTCTATCTCCATATCAGTGTCAGTATCTGATGAGGTGCTCGATGCATATCGCTTTTAATATCTTTATTCATCTTTCCAGTTTTATTATTTTTTTTGTTTTCTTTCTTTTCTAGAGCAATCTTTTCTTTTAATAACTTTTTATCCTTTCTTTCTTTCATTCGCTTTTCTTTATCTTCTTCTTTTTTCGTCTTCTCATCTTCTTTTTTTTTGCTATAATTTATCCAAAGCTCACTAGTTATTGCGGAAGGCAAACGTTCCCTTGTTCTACGTTTTTTTACTTCAGGTTCAGGCCAAAATAGTACTCGTTTAAAAGGTGAAGGAATATAGTTATTAATACCTCCTGCCTTTAGGTTAGACTCATCTTTCTGACTTTCTTTTATTTCTCTGATATTCTTCTCAATATCTTCTCTCGAAGTAATATCATTTTTATTGTTTCCATTAACTCTATCATGCACAATATGTTCTTGTTCAGTAACATCTTCCCCAATATCTTCTCTCATGCTAATATTATTGTGAGTTTGCTCTCTCAACTCTACAGCCTCCTTCAACAGCTCTTTTCTCATTACGATCTCCTGTGCCCCTTGATTTTCGCAAACATCTGTCTCATGTTCTTGTAATTCTGTTATTGGTGTACAAGGTGATTTGTTTGGTGTTTGAATCCTATCATTTTGTAAATCAAGTTCACCTTTAATTTTTGCCCAAACGACGTATAGTGAATTATCTTCAATTGGCAAAACAGATTCAAATTCTGTTCTGCTCGAATAAAATAGATGATTGAATAAGGTGATTTTTTCTTCAGAAAAGACCTTGTGTATTTCAGATTCTAATGCATTTAGCAAATTTAATTTTTCTTTTGTGTGAATTTCTATCTCTGGATCGGTATTAACGAAAGTACGGTTAGATGAGCTAAGTTTTGTCATATCGACATATTCTACACTAAATGGATGAATCCCGCTTTTACGAAACCCATTCTTTATGGTTTCCTTATTGACATTTTCTAATGCAGCTTCTAGAACCGGTGCAAATTGCTCTTTCTTAAATTTAGAACCAGGATTATCTGTCTTCCACTTGCTAACCTCCTTTTTCCAAAATACTTTCAGAGGTCTGAATACCGCTACGTCCATAGGTTGTAGTAAGTGGGTAGAATTTGGATGAAGTGCAATGATTTCAATGCCAATGCTTTTGCAAAGTTCTGCTAAGTGAAGAGTCAAATGTGATCGGTGACCATCTAGGAAAAAGATGATTGGTTTAGAAATATTCATTTTCTGAAGCCAGGGGTTAAAGACATTCGCTACATACTCATAAAATGTTTTGCTACACATCCAGCCCGAATCAGATTTTCCAATACCCCATTCTTTGTTCACACTATTAGCAATATGTGTTGGTATTCTTTCATAAGGATAAATGACCATTGGTGGTGCCAAAATTCCTGCTGCATTACCTGTGATCAAGACTGTTAAGTTTTCTTTTTCATCGCCACCTGCATTGTATACGTTTTTGTCACCTTTATGGACTAGAACTCGACCAATTTTTGGCTGTAAGAAGAAGGCGCTTTCATCTGTGTTGAAGACATGATTAGGGTCAGTTAACGCTTCAACTAGTCCTTTACTGTCAAAATATTTCAGGTTGGTATCAAACCATTTTCTGAGCTCTTCTTCCGTAACATTTTCTCTGGCCCTGCTTAAATTTTGTGCTGTCCGTTCTTTAAGTTCGGGATGACGTCTCAAGAAGGAAGCGTACCACTTCTTTCCAGGCCTATTATTGGTAAACGGACAAGTATCAAACTTCTTCTCAACCATAAGTTTTTGTACACTATCTAACGGCCGGTTCACACATGTCTCCGTTTTACTGTTCCGTTTTATCGTGTACGTTTTTTTTTCGTCGATGGCGTATGTAGTTGTATGAGCGACTTCACACATGGCACAGTATTCTGTATACAGTAAACAATATCGTTCCGTAAAAAAATGACATTCCGTTTTGTCATCGAATACTGGACGACGGAACAGTAAAAATATACGGATACGTAGAATTTTAACGGATAGATACTGTGTGCGTGGCGGGCGCTGTGTGCGGGGTGTAGGAGGGGGAGTGATACGACAGGTTTTGTTTGACTCACATTTTCAATTGTACATTCCTAGAGAACGCGCGCGTGCATTGTGTGTAATAATTATTATAATCACTGATCAACCATGTCAACCAAGGAGTGGGAAAAGTTAATAGACAAGGAAATGTTAATTAGTTTGGTGGAAGATAGGCCAGTCCTTTGGGACAAGACGCTGGATAAATACAAAGACAATACTGCAAGTATTGCAGGTTGGCGCGAAATATGCATTATTCTAATGGAGGATTTTGAGGCTATGGAACAAAGACAAAGGCAAGAGTTCGGTAAGTGTCTGTTTTATTATTTAATTACATTCTAAATAGCTTCATCCTGCCATGGAACTGATCCAGCTTCGGACATGAAATAGTTCACGAATTCTGTTCGAACTAAATTAGCAGTATTACCACCTCGTGTTCTTACTTCATGGGGTAGGTTTTCGTAACTAAATTCTTCAGATACGTTATTATCACTGTTTGAGCCCTCCTTGTCCCTTATAAAGTTGTGTAGAATAGTACATGCCTTAACAATCCATACAGCTGTTGTTTTATCGATGTCTAGAGGCCGATGGAATATTCTCCACTTATTAGCTAAGATACCGAAGGCACATTCAACGTATCTCCTAGCTCTAGTCAAACGATAGTTGAATATTCGCTTATTTTTGTCCAGATGCGTCCCGCCAAACGGCCTTAGTAAATTTTCGTGTAATCCGAAACCTTCGTCTCCAATAATCACATAAGGAACTCGCGTTTCTGAGTCTCTTGTTAATGGGCATGGTGCTGGTATTTGTAGACTGCCGTCTAGCATCATTTTCCAAAATGTTGTCTCCTTGAATATTGATGAATCGCATTCTTTTCCATAAGATCCGACACTGACGTATACAAAGCGATAGTCGGAGTCTACGATCGCTAATAATATGATGGAAAAAAAATCCTTGTAATTGATATACAGTGAACCGCTATTTAGTGGTTTTTTAAGTCGGATATGTTTTCCGTCGACAGCTCCGAGACAGTGGGGAAAATTAGCTTTTTTGTTAAATCCACTTACTATCTGTTCCCATTCGTCGACTGATGTAGGAAGTCGCATAAATTTTTCACTTAAATTGTTCCATATGCATCTTGAAACTTCTTTAATAATGTTGCTAACAGTCGATACACCAACGCGATAGGTGTAATGAAGATCTTTAAATGAACACCCGGATGCTGCATACCTGAAAATAACATTAATTGTTTTATTACTTGTTTTAGGAAAACTTGTTATGAAAAAGTGGAGACAGATGAGAGATGCCTGGGTGAGAACACTAAAAGATAAAAAGAATTGCAAGACGTCTGGTTCCGCTGTCTCAAACACGAAGCCCTACAAATACCATAATCAGATGCTGTTTTTGAAAAAAGTAGTTGCTGCTGGTGAAACGCACGAAAGCGTCTCTGCTAAACAAACTAAAGAACACACCGAAGATGACACCACGACATCGAATGAACCTACAAACGAAGATGACAGTGTGACTACAATGACACAACTTGACAATGACAGTCAAAAGGACAAACAAAATCTAGCCCCCCCGCCAAAACGCAGAGCACCAGCTAAAAGAAATTTTAATGAAATTGATGCCAAAATGATGTCCTACATTGACTATCAGATAAAACCGAAGAAAATTGAGCAGGATGATCGCAATTTATCGTTCTTCAAAGGTATTTTGCCGTCCTTGGCTTTGCTTGATGATGACCAAACTTTGGAATTCCAGTCAGGGGTGTTAAACCTATTACAAAATATTAAACATAGAAGAATTGGCCAGTCAACTTATGACTGGTCAGCCTATACACAAACATCTGGTGCTAGTCACTATCAATCCCAGGGCTATTTTAGCAGACCACAGCCTACTGATAGTGCACTATCGCCAGTACAACCTGTATACAGTGATGCTAGCAGACCACAGTCTACTGATAGTGCACTATCGCCATTACAATCTGTATACAGTGATGCTACGTTAGATCTGTCTGAGTTTTAAAAATAAAAGTACGTACCTTAAAAATATCGCTAATCTTTCTTCTGGGCAGATACTTTTCCTCCAACGAGTATCTTGCTTTTTTAAATCCTTTTCCAATAGTTTAAGAAGTTCATCAAAAGTAGACATTGACATACGAAAGTAATTGAAAAATTTCGATTCATCACCTCGTAACTGACTCATAAGTAAACTGTAAGCACCCTCTCTAGATCTTTGGGCCATAAGTGGATGCTGCCAATAACGTCGAATCTTCCTTCTCCGACGATAGTACCAATACAACACGACAGCGTCCATCCTTGTAGAATAGCGGCGGTATACTGCGAGTTTTCTGTTCACACATCGCATCCAGTAATGACGGATCCGTTGAACGTTATACGGTGCCTATGTGTGAACAGAGCATAAATTTATGACGTATCCGTTAAAAACGTACAAGTAAAACGGACTCGCATGTGTGAACGATCTGTAACAAGTTATCTTTAGTAACTGGAAAATGTCTTTCTGACATATGTAGTACCCACTGTACCAGCATTTTTTCTTCTACGTCCGACAAAACTGTAGCAGGACCGAAGTTACAGTCCCTAGGACTTTTTACGGTAATTTTATTCCGAAGAGTTATTCTAGGCACGCCATATTTCAAGGCAGCAACTGCAACTTTTTCACCTCTGTTAACGTCTTCAATAGCTTTGGACATCTGCTCTTTGGTATAATTTCTTTTTGGTGCCATTTCTGCGATGATAAATAATTTTGATGAATAGAAATTACAAACTAAACTGAACTTTCACGCATTGTCCATCATAGGGTCAAAAGATATTGGCGAAACCAATTATGAACATCTCTTTTATTAAATAAGTTTTTAACGTCTCATAAAAAGTTAGGTTATAAATGCATCACAAATTTTTCAATAAAACTGGAAATAAATCGATTTTTAATGTAATTAACATAATAACTTTAGTAATGTACTATTATTGGACTCACCTGCATTACGATTCTTATAAAAAATACAGATATTTTCGTCTCTCCGCGGCAGTACAAATTCAACAGGCTACTATGTCAAAACAAAATGGCCGGCTAATGTCATAATACACTAAAAATACGCGAAAGGTGTTGCCATCATATAAAAAGTGTTATTAGTTGAAATAAAATACATATATTTGGCTATTTCAATGATTTTATCAGAAAGTTTTCATTACTGGTTCACTGTCCATTACCGGTGATCTTACGTTATTCTTAGATGTTTACTAGGAACATTTTGGGGTTCAGATCCTAAAGTTTTAACAATGCTGTATAAAAGTATGGTTCGAAGTCATTTTGACTACAGTTTTCTTGCTTATATGCAAACCAATCCAACACTGTTAAAAAAACTGGATGTTATACAAAATATTGGTCTGTGTATAATAAATGGAGCTATGCGCTTTACGCCTATAAATTCAATGGAAGTGGAAACTTGTATACCTTGTGACGTGGGGTTAGAGAGAACAAAAACCCGCCAGTCAACATAAGAATTTATTCAGCAGTAGGTATAGCAGGGTCGTGAGCCGAGAGGCCCGTCATTAATTCACTTCACTAACCGTAGGGGGCGAGTACTCCCCTGGCTTTGCCACCGAGTCAATCCAGCTGGTAGCGGCACGATGGTAGGCCAGGAGCTCGATGAGGTGCTGCAGGCTGCTCGGTGCTCACGGCGTCAGCGACGTGCCAGGAGAGGGCACGGCGCGCGGAGAATACGGTGGCACGCAGAAGTGGCGTGACCGTACGCACGTGATGCACCCAAGGCCCGGAACAAGGGACCCAGGACCAAGGTCGAGTTCAGGACCCAATCAAAAAAAAACCTGGAACGCACATTCCAGCTTGTGAGCGAAACGTTTCCCTTCTATCCATCTGGTTGTGACACAGCAGCAAGCAACGAAGAAGTACTGCACAAGATGGCGGTGCGTAGGTATGTCACAATCAGACGGAATTTACAAAGAAGGAAAGAGTGAAGTTATTACATTTTTAATATTCTAACAACAAAGAAAAAATGATATTAAAGTGCAGAAGGCAATGACAAGTATCTACTATTTTTATTAAAACAAAAGTTGAACAAACACTAGTGCAATACAATGAATGTAATTAGGTACCTACTATGTAATAAACAAAATTAAGTTTAATTTAAAGCGATAGGATAGTAACAAAAGATCTACTACGAAAATTGTTCAGGCTTACCCGTTTTACCGGGTTTTTTTTCGAGTTGAATTATCCCAAATGAGGAATTGAAGTTACGCCAACGGCACAAACTTAAGGAAGACGTGAAGCGTGTGTCTACTCTTAAGTCGATTCCCAGACTGCCGGCCACGGCGCGGCGCGCGCGCAGGCGTTGCGCCACCCGAGAATTCCCGAAGACAGCCGAATCGAAGGCCGAACCGTCAGCGGCGAAATCCCGTTGATTTCGAGCGTAGATTTATGATTTGTTTTTTATAAGATAGCTAAAAACCATGTAAATTGCTTTACAATGTTACATATCCCCCTCGCCTCGCGAAGAATTTTATCCCTATAAGATAAAATTCGTTAAGCTACGAAATACGTTAGTACTACTCACTCTCATAATCACCTGTCATACACATACATACATCCCGCAATCATTATAAGCAACAGTAAATTAAACTTTAGAATTACTGACGCATCCTAATACACTGAGTTAATGGTTATACAGAACCAATAACTCTCGTACAAACTTAGCCATAAGATGGTAAATAATACGAGGGACAGCAATTTAACCAAATATATAAGTTGTACGGTAAGTTAAATTTAATATAATAATAAGAATTAATTATCTGAATAATGATATGAATTTAAATTAAATTGATATTATATAAATATATTGCAATATTAGAAATTTATGTTAAATATTATAGTGAGAAGATACTGGTTTAAGATCTTTGATATGCCAAGTGCCTAATTTGTCTCCTGACATATTCTCTAAAATATAAATAAGTGGCGAACGTTTTTCAATAACGCGACACTTCACATATTTAGGCGCTAACTTTTTGCTAAAGAATTTATCTTTATCAGATAAGACATAAGTTTTCTTAAAGACAATGTCTCCTACTTCAAATTCAAAAGGTTTCCTACGTAAATTATAGTTCAACGTATTTTTTGCATGAGCATGATATAATGTTTTTTGAACTTCATTAAATATATTAGCAAGATGGCCTAGATTTTCGCAATAAATGTCCCTAGGTATAAAAATAAATTCCTCACCTATGTCGGAGTTTAAGTAATGGGAACCGCAAGTTACAAGTTCTCTCCCGTGAACAAGGAAATTCGGAGTATACCCAGTAGACTCGTTCACAGAACTGTTCATAGCGAACTGAATTTTCGGCAGTTTTGTGTCCCAAGATCTGTGATCGTTTTCTATAAATGTAGCTATGCTAGTAATAACAGTTTTGTTATACCGCTCCACAGTATTAACTTGGGGAGTGTATTTAGGTGTAAAGTATATGTTAGGTATTTTGTACTTTTTAAAGAACGTATCCAGGTCTTTACTGCAGAAGTAAGTGCCATTATCTAGGACGATAGTCTGAGGAATTCCGTGAACCAGGAACAAATTATCCTCTAGCACTCGAATTACAGATTCGGTATTAGCGCGTCGTAATGGAAACAGCATAGAATATTTTGAAAAACAACAGACTACTACTAAAAGATAACTATTCTGCTTTCGACTAGTTGGCAAGGGACCTACAAAATCTATAGAGATCATTTGAAAAGGACGTGAGACTTCCTTCGGTCTACCCATCTGTCCCATAGTACCATGAGTAGGGGTTTTATAGGATAGGCAGGTATCACAGTTAGAAATGAAGTTTACTACATCAGCGTGCATACCGGGCCAATAATAACGAAGCGATAGGCGCTTGTAAGTTTTAAATATGCCGAAGTGACCAGCTGTAGGCTCGGAATGACACTCTGTAAGAATCAGTTCACGATTTTCCTTAGGAATTACCTCCTTCCATTCGAACTCTTTGAGTAAAGCGCATTTAGACTGCATGAAGCGATACAAACGTTTATTTTTAACGATGTAGTTCGGAAATGAAGTTGGTGAGTTTTGACAACCATGGTAAATATTTAAGTACCACTGATCAGAACTACTACTAGCACTAGATGATATATCACCCGAGTCTATAGCTGCCACAGGACATGCGCGAGAAAGAGCGTCGGGAATAATATTGTCAGCACCACGACGATGTTTAATTTCAAAGTTAAAGCAAGATAAGCGAATACCCCAGCGAGCTAAACGTCCGGTAGGATTGTTAAGGTTGAGAAACCATTTGAGTGCAGAATGGTCAGTGTACACTGTGAACTTAAGACCATTGTCGATATAGCATCGCCAATGTTCCAGAGCTACTAAGACTGCAAGTGCCTCTCTTTCAGTGATACTATAGTTTCTTTCAGGAGCCGTCAATGATCTACTCATATACGCGATAGGGTGTTCAGTACCATTGATCGTTTGAGTTAACAACGCACCTATTCCGCAGTCACTAGCGTCGGTATGGACCTCGAACGGTAGATTGTAGTCAGGACAAGCCAAAATTGGAGCAGAAATTAGGCATTCCTTAAGTTTGTTAAAGGATTCATCAGCTTCTTTAGACCAGATAAAAGGTTTAGCTTTTTTACTTGCAGACGTCAATCGATTCAGTGGTCCTGCGATAGTACTGAAGTTAGGCACAAATCTTCGGTACCAGGAAGCTGTACCTAGGAATCTCTTAACCTCCTTTTTATTCGTGGGAGTTGGGAAATTAAGGATCGCGTCGACTTTTCCGGGATCAACGTGTAATCCTTCGGCATTGACAATATAACCTAAGTATTTGAGTTCGTTTCTAAAGAAAACCGATTTTGATAAATTAATAGTTAAGTTAGCCATTTGTAATTTTTTATAAACTTTCATTAACAGTGAGATATGAGTATTGAAATCAGGTGAAACAATTATTATATCGTCCACAAAAACAAATACTGAATTTTCAAACTCGGGACCGTAAAACAAAAGATCGACTAAGCGTTGTTGCGTGGCAGGAGCGTTCGTTAACCCAAAAGGCATGGTAACAAAACGGAAGGTACCCCGACCAGGAACATAAAAAGCAGTTTTGTCTCGATCTTCAGCCGCAATAGGTATTTGCCAGAATGCCTTAGATAAATCAATACTTGACAAATATTTAGCATTTTTGAGATTGTCTAATATTTCAGATACATAAGGTAATTTATAAGCATCTTTCCTAGTAACAGAATTCAATTTCCGACTATCGAGACAAAATCTAAGCTTACCGTCTTTTTTTGGAGTCAAAAGGACTGGTGAAGACCAAGGACTCTCACAGGCTTCCACAACACCTAACTTTAGCATTTCATCTAGTTCCTCACATAGAATACGCTGCTTATCAGGTGACATTCTATAGTATCGTTGTCTGATTGGCGGGGCATCTCCTGTGTCTATGTGATGAGTGATGATATGAGTAACACCTAGACCTTTGTTTTCTGATGAAATATCCTCATACTGTTTTATAATATTATCAGCTAATTGTTTTTCAGAACTAGACAAATTACTATAGCTTTGAATGAAAGATTGATGTGAAGCATCAGCCTTAAGGTTGTTATCATCATTGCTACTAGTGGTAATGACACTGCTGACATATTTAGGACAAAGATGAAACTTTCGCCAAAAATCAACGCCTAGAATAAGATTGGGTTTGATTTCGGGTATCACAAATGCTTTTAAAATGTGAAATTGACCTTCGAATTCAACAGGCAAGTTAATGTATCCAATAGATTGTAAACGTTGACCGCCAACCGCAATAACAGAAATACAGTCTTCATTAATCAAAGGTAGACCTAAATTGCCAAGTTTATCTTGAATACCATTACCTAGTATGGTAACACTAGAGCCAGAGTCTAAGAGACCTAAAAGTTTAAAACCATTCACCTGAATCGATGCATGAGGCCTAATATCATGATTGTAGTTTTTGTCGAGAATTGTGTGGATTTTATAAGTTTTAAAATATAAATTAATAGTGTTAAGCCAATCTGTCCATTCTTTTGAGTTAAATTTTGGTTTCACACAATTCTCGATGATCAGTTTTTTGACTTAGCCTGCTTATTCTTCGCACATTCAGGACAATCAGGAGACTTCACATTCTTACAGCCACAAACAAAACAAAATATTTCACTACGATCAGCTGTGCATTGTCTAGTACTATGCGCATCAGTACGACATCGAATACAATATCGAGGACGTTTGGTAGTAACAGGAGTACTGACAGCATGCACGTAAGGACTATCTGAATTTGTGTTTTTATTGCTAGTATGTTGTGAATGTTGTGGTTTATTGGAATTAGATTTATTGTAGTCATTAGTTGTATTTTTAAATTTATAGTTATAATTAAATTTTTGTGAAAAATTAGGATTCTGCTTGCTGCTTGAGCTACCAGCATAAGCTAAATCAGGAGCTAAGGTATCAGCTGTAGCTTTAGGTGGTTCTTTAAAATTTGAAAGACGAGATTGAATATCCTCGTAATTTCGGCATAAATTTTTTAACTCCTCTATAGACTTTATTGATGAAACTGATGATAAAGTGCTGGCGTAACATGGCCGAATATTATGTAGCAGAATTTCTAATTTCTCATCTTCGGGAGGTTCTTTCGATAGTCGCGAAAAAAGACCAGACATAATCGATAGATAAATTAGAATATTTTCTTTCTCCCCCTGAGTACGGGATCTGATTTCTTTAGCAAGTAAATAATCATAATCCGGTCGACTGAAATCTCGCTTTAAAAGACACGCAAGCTCGTCCCAACTACCAACAGTATCTCGGACGCTACGATACCAATGAATCGCGTCGCCTTGAAAAATTTCCGTAGCATTCTTTAAGACTTTCTCTGATTTAATATTCTTAGCGAGACAAAATTCATTAATACGCTGTAGAAATGTTCTAACGCAGGTTTTTCCATCAAACTTTATTTTGGAGAATAAATTTGAATTGTTGCCTTCACAAGTGACATTAACATTAAGAGGTGTAGCGGAGCCACTGGATGTAGAAGAAGACTCGCTACTAGAGGTTGCTAAGGGATCTGTCGCTGCTTCTAGAAGTTTGTTGAGTGTGGTTCTGTATTCCTTATAAAGAACAACGCACTCGTCATAATCCTTCTGGAGTTTACCAGTACATGTTATCCGGTGAAGCCGGTGATAAATGTGATTCAACAGGTTTTGCGATCGCAAGAGTGCACTCTTATCAGCAGGTGCAGAAATTGTAGTGCTAACTTTATCAAGTGCTTCCAGCACGCCGTGAAGGTCAGCTGAAGGCTCAAAAGGGCTCGTTAAGATATCCTCAGAGGGATATGCGGGACCACATCTTGTAATCTGTTTTCTTAACTCCTGCACAGTAGACGCTGGAGTTTCACCTCTAATAGCGACCTCGTATTCCAGTTCACCTTTTTGTAATGACATGAATTTTATCTCGCAAGACATTTTAAAATAATGAACAAATTATTATTCACAAAAAAAAAACGAAACTTAATGAATAAATGTTTAAATTAAAGAGAAAAACCAAATACTCCGTCTGTTACAAATTAAAAGAATAATTAACGTTTCGGTTGATTTTCTTTAAAGCGTGAAATGATAAAGCGAAATAAATGAATAAAATAAAATAAATGATTGATTGAATGATTGCAACAAAATAAAAAAAATCTATTAAAATAAAATCAATAAGCAAGTAATAATTATTGCAACTAATGTGTACGAGTACGATCGTGTAAAATAAATTCACAAAAAAAAATTTTTTTTTTTTTTTTGCTAACGGTACATAATTTTTATTTTATTTTTAAGACCAACGCTAAACGCAGATAACAAAACAATTTCCAAGCCACAATAATACCAAATAAAATTATTCTATAATAGGGTGTAGCCTAGATCAATATAAGATGACCTATCATTAACAAAAAAAATACAAAATAACCGTCTTTTAATAAAAAGTTCCAGTTAGTAAAACAGTAGGTACGCAACTCGAACACCTTAGTTGCTGGCAACCAAAAAAAAAAATTAACGTTTTACAACTAAAAAACAAGCACACACACCAACTTACGTACCACTACGGACTAGGAAGCAAAATAATGACCATGAACGATGATACTACCGCGTTGAGGCGCCAATGTGACGTGGGGTTAGAGAGAACAAAAACCCGCCAGTCAACATAAGAATTTATTCAGCAGTAGGTATAGCAGGGTCGTGAGCCGAGAGGCCCGTCATTAATTCACTTCACTAACCGTAGGGGGCGAGTACTCCCCTGGCTTTGCCACCGAGTCAATCCAGCTGGTAGCGGCACGATGGTAGGCCAGGAGCTCGATGAGGTGCTGCAGGCTGCTCGGTGCTCACGGCGTCAGCGACGTGCCAGGAGAGGGCACGGCGCGCGGAGAATACGGTGGCACGCAGAAGTGGCGTGACCGTACGCACGTGATGCACCCAAGGCCCGGAACAAGGGACCCAGGACCAAGGTCGAGTTCAGGACCCAATCAAAAAAAAACCTGGAACGCACATTCCAGCTTGTGAGCGAAACGTTTCCCTTCTATCCATCTGGTTGTGACACAGCAGCAAGCAACGAAGAAGTACTGCACAAGATGGCGGTGCGTAGGTATGTCACAATCAGACGGAATTTACAAAGAAGGAAAGAGTGAAGTTATTACATTTTTAATATTCTAACAACAAAGAAAAAATGATATTAAAGTGCAGAAGGCAATGACAAGTATCTACTATTTTTATTAAAACAAAAGTTGAACAAACACTAGTGCAATACAATGAATGTAATTAGGTACCTACTATGTAATAAACAAAATTAAGTTTAATTTAAAGCGATAGGATAGTAACAAAAGATCTACTACGAAAATTGTTCAGGCTTACCCGTTTTACCGGGTTTTTTTTTCGAGTTGAATTATCCCAAATGAGGAATTGAAGTTACGCCAACGGCACAAACTTAAGGAAGACGTGAAGCGTGTGTCTACTCTTAAGTCGATTCCCAGACTGCCGGCCACGGCGCGGCGCGCGCGCAGGCGTTGCGCCACCCGAGAATTCCCGAAGACAGCCGAATCGAAGGCCGAACCGTCAGCGGCGAAATCCCGTTGATTTCGAGCGTAGATTTATGATTTGTTTTTTATAAGATAGCTAAAAACCATGTAAATTGCTTTACAATGTTACAACCTCCTTTGGGTTTAAGACGTATTCATTTGGCTGAAAGGTTTTGTCTTACATTTACTACGTGTATGTTTTAGGACCACGTGATAGGAGCTCTATCACCACGAGCGTTACACCACAAGGTTTAAGAAAGTCCTTCAAGGTACTCAATGAAGAAAAGCTGTGCTTAACAAAAAAAAAGCAAAAGATTATTGATGAAGCAAATAGTAGGGAAGAGCAGGAGTTTAAACAACTAATTAAACACAAAGAAGAAATGCACGCACAAGCCTTTCGTCACAACGAAGAAAGACATGCTGCAGAAATGCGTTTACTAAATTTAAAAGCTCAGCTCCTAGAAATTGAGATTGAAAAAATGAGCAAATGATGACATACCTATTAATCCAGTAATGCGCAGTGTTTATATGGCAACTGGACACTAAAGCTATTGTCAAACATAAGTGCGAACCGAACTGAACCGAAAGCATGGAGAATGCGAACCGAAGCGGAGACGTCAAACTAGGCACAGCGAACCGAAAGCGAAGCGAAACCGAAAGGAACGAAAGCGAAGCGTCGCGGGACGCCATTCGTGTCAAAGCATTGGTTAAAATGGGGAGTATAACGGACGGTAATATACTGCTTTTGACTGTTTTATTATTAAAAAACAAGAAAAGAAAGCGAAGAATTTGGGTACACGATATAAATAAAAAACGAGAAGAACATGGCGAGTACCACAGACTTTGTAAGGAACTTGAATCCCATGAAAACAGATTTTATATTTACTTCCGAATGTCTAAAGACTGTTTTGAAGAGTTACATGAGATATTAAGATCAGAAATAACAAAAAAAGATAGTAACTGGAGTTATTTTATTTGTAGGTACTTAGTAAAAAATGGACCGTGAAGAGGCAGAACGACAGCGTATTCTTGCAATTTTACAAGAGTCTGACTCTGATTCTGAGTTGTCAGATCAGGATGTGTTCGACGAAGAAGATCACTTGAGTGAGCGTAGTAATCCTAGTGACACAAAACAAGATATCTCAGAGTCTGATGATGATATTCCACTGTCTTTTCGATTGCATAGAAATCGTTCGCGAGAGGACAATTTTTTATTCCTCGTTGAACATAGCTGCCATTAATGGCCTAATAATAAACAAAATAAATAATAACTGTCCAAAACTAAAACGAAGGCGATTTATAAAACACATAGGTCTCAGTCTTATCATGGAACACCTAAAACTTCGCCAAAATGTATCAGTGCTTCCACGTGAGTTGCGACAGAAAATTGGAAAATTTTTTGGTGAATCTTCAGAGGATCATCCAGCAAAAAAGGCTAATGTTCGCAAAAGGTGCCAAGTGTGTTCAGCCAAGAAAGACCGTAAAACTAACTACACCTGCGAGAGTTGCAACAAATATATCTGTGTAGAACATATAGTACCTTTCTGTGCTGACTGTACCAAAGATAATGATTCCAAGTGTTTAATTGTTTTTTTTTTCTCAAATTTATTTAGTTTCCTACAAAAAAGTGTCATTAAAATGTTAAGACTGATTGTTAATTAATAATATTATTACATTCAAGTAGAAGAGAAAATTTTTGTTGACAATTTTCGTTATTTTTTTAAAGTTCTATTAAATATAATTAAAACATAATATAACAAAATATTTGTGTTTTATTTATTTACATAAATACCCAAAAAACTAAACACGTATAAATATAATCTTTATTATTTATAAAGTATTGGAATAATTTTGACATTAATGAACGGGTCGGTGAGACCCACCCCAACGTCCGTGTATCACTTTTCCACCCCCATGACGCCGGGTTAATGAGCAAAAAAGTCTGGTCCCATCTATATTCCTTACCAGCATATACGAAACCCAAAGAAAACTGGAAATGCTTTTGTAGTTAACGAGTTGAATTATGACGATTTTTACTATACAGGGTGTCCCACGGCTATGCCACATGGAGGGGAAGTACCTTAAATATTGTAGATGGAACATTTTACTGAAAGAAGACTTCATTTTAATTTAAAAAACAATTTAAACTGCATTCATAGATTTTTAAATAATTGCCTGGTTGAACCGGGACTCGAACCCGCTATACGAGAAAAAAAATTAACCTGTATCTTTATCATACCGATCGGAAGGCTTCATCATAAGGATTATTTTTTGTTAAATAACATAGCATGAGAAATAAAAGGAAGACCATGAATTTTAGCCTTTGATGTAAAATTTTGTTCAGAAAAATGAAAAGCTGACACTGGCGTATCGACATACAACTGATATGAACTATTACTAATGAGTACCCACTTGAGAAGTACGCATCATTTCCCGATCCTTACTATCCTTACTAATCCTTACTTATATTACCTATAAATGCGAAAGTGTGTTTGTTTGTTGATTTATTGGTTTGTCCTTCAATCCCGCTGCAACAGAGCTACGAATTTTTATACGAGCTTTTCATTTTTCTGAACAAAATTTTACGTCAAAGGCTAAAATTCATGGTCTTCCTTTTATTTCTCATGCTATGTTATTTAACAAAAAATAATCCTTATGATGAAGCCTTCCGATCGGTATGATAAAGATACAGGTTAATTTTTTTTCTCGTATAGCGGGTTCGAGTCCCGGTTCAACCAGGCAATTATTTAAAAATCTATGAATGCAGTTTAAATTGTTTTTTAAATTAAAATGAAGTCTTCTTTCAGTAAAATGTTCCATCTACAATATTTAAGGTACTTCCCCTCCATGTGGCATAGCCGTGGGACACCCTGTATATGTAAAAAAGTTGTTTGAGGATATTTCACTAAATGTAAACAAAGATGTTCAAGGTAACTCAATTAAACTGTCTGAAATAAAAGCTATACGATTTGTTAAAAATAGTAAGATATACGATATAAAATATTCTTACGAGAGTGAATGGTTACCCATACTGGTTACTGCAAAATCAAAAATAACGCGTAATACTCGAGCAGATAATAATTTAAATACTACTGAAGTACGTTTGAGAGCAGCTTATAATTAAATACTGACGATTTCTGACCAAAAAAAGCAGGATTAGCGATCTTTGTTAAAAAAAACATTGTTCCCAGATGCTATTCTGGATTTTACGAAAGCTTGTTTTAAGCAACTTGCACTAGCAACACTATATTACAATTTTCTATTTACATTTAAAAACATTATCTGGCTGACTTTGTTCTGGTCAAGCCTTGAACGACGCTCACTTATAAGAAGGTCCGTTTTACTAAAAATTCTCACAGGGGACTGAAGTGGCGAGAATATTTGAAAAATCTCAGGCTACCCGACTTAAATTGGGATATTTTTGCAATCTATTTCTCCACCACTCTAGCGGGCAGTTCCATGCACCATCTTCACCATGTACAGGCAAAAGAGAGAGGTCATCCTCTAAAAATATGTCCACTTCTTTTGCTCATATTGCTTTTGCCAATGGCGTACTTCGTCGTTGGGGTTTTTTTGTTCCCAGCAAATCGTTGAGGATAGAGAACGGTGAAAATTCACTAGATTACTCTGATCCTGAGGTTGAGCACTTAACGTTGTCGCGGGCGGTATGTCTCGTCTTATGAAATCAGCAACCATCTATCACTTTTTTTTGTCTTTGTAGCTTTTCCCGGGTCTTCAACTTCAAATCTGGCCGTCTTGTAGCGAGGATCTAAAAAGGTGCATACGGCAGAAGTGCCACTCCTCTCTAATCCTTCAAATCTTATTTGAATGCCATCTTTAAGTTTGCACACAACTATGGTAGCTGGATGAACAAATTCATCACACTCATCGTTGCATTTGGTGATTTCGTCATCTTCAAATAATTGTTGGCAGGTTTTCACCACCGACATAACGATAACCGAGCTACCAGTTTAATATTTTTCTCTACTCTCTCTCTTTTCTAACATGCTTCAGTACCTTTGACAGTCTGGAAAGTAAATTCCACTCTTCGTTGGTGAGCACTGGCAAGTTAGGATTTTCAATTACTGCCATCGTTGCTTTCATGGCTGATTTGAAGTTCTACAAATCTTTCTATCATGTGATAGGTAGAGTTCCATCTAGTCAGCGCGTCTTGAATTAATTTTATTGGGATTTTCCCGTGCTCATTTTGTTGATAGCGCAGCAATTTTTCTGTGGCAGTTGTACTATTTTTAAATTGGCGTACAATTAATTGCATTAATTAGAATTAGTTTGGCCATTCAAAGAGGCAATGCTGCCAGCATCTTGGGTACTATGCCGCGCTGCGGTGATATCGATGAGGTTTTAGGTTTATGTTAGTTTTAATTTTAGAAATAATTATTATTAATAGTTTTAATTTTAGAAATAGTTATGTATTTGTATTTGTAAACATCTTTATATTATTATTTATTTTTTCATATAAACAAATAATTAATTTTATGAACAAATAATTTTCTGAAACTGTAATTAATTATAATTAATTACATAAATAATTATTTATGTAATGTGTTTAATTAACAACTGTGTCTTGAACAGACCGAAGTGCATCGGATACGATTTGGCTTAAACTATGGCCATAGCAGCCCTAATCTTTGCTTCATTTACCAAATGCTTGTAACGAATCTACCTCTTTTTATACATATACTACATCATAGATCCTATTAAGAATTATAGCTATTTATTTAAAAATCGCCCGTAACCCGCGTAACGGTCGGGTGCGAAAGGGACATCTCTTTATAGCTGTTCAAATCTAGCAAAAGATCTTTTGGAAGGCATGGATAATAATTGAAGTAAATAAATTTTGATTTTGATTTTGAAAGCGTTGGCTAATTCTTATTTGAATTTAAAAATATTCCACGACAAGAAATTAAATTCGTTACGAAATTTTGGCAGTAAAATTGGAGATAAAAACTTAATAAAACAATTTTATTTAGTCATGTTTAAAAAGTATTTTTCGACTCGATCGGACTTTGCCGCAGTCGGATAACGAAGCATTAAGGTCAATTAACCCTCTGCGACTGACGTGACTGCATTTTTACTATTTTATTGACGTGGTAGTACACGAGACACCTTTTCAATAGCAAATATTTTTATAGAAACAAATTATTCAGCAATTTTACTTGTATATATTAAATAAATAGCCTATTTATAACGTTAAATTTGCTTAAAATAAATAAAACAATTAGTATTTTTTTAATTTATCTGTATTTATTGGCTTCACATAAATCAGTCTATAAAACTTTACTTAAACATTAATGGCATAGAAAAATTACAAAATCAACTTTTTTTTTATTTTACATTAAATATTTGAAAAATTTACAATAAGAGTAATCAGTCTAGAAACTACGAGATACATTTGTTGGTTGACTACAAAATTAGCCAGTCTCCAAATCACAGCTTTGTTTGACAATTATCACATAGTGGCTTGGAGCATTGAAGGCAAATTGGCTTCGAACACTCACAGCAACAGTATTTCGTCTGCCTTTTTATTTTTGTTGGACAAATAGAACAAAGTTTTCTGCCACTTTGTGGAACAGACCGAACTATTGGTGGTGCAGGAGGGAGATCCTTGCCTAAAACCCTAGAGATCGTCATTCGCAACTCCCTTGGCAATCTTTTATTGTATACCCTAGTTTTTATATGATTCATCACTAAATCTCTTGCCATATTCAATAAAAAAGTTCCTCTCCTCATTTTGCCATCATTTTCAGAACAATTTTCATACAGTACAAAGCTATTTATGCCTGCCATGTCTAGAATCCTTTGAAAGATTGCCATTGGCCACCGACGAGTTTTACGGCTGCAGCAATAAATTGAGCATTTCTTATCCACCTCGTCCACTCCACCTTTTGTACGATTATAGTCTGCAATCATAATTGGTTTTCCTGTATCATCATCTGTTTCTTGGATGTGATGAGATGACGAAATCAATAACACGGCTTTATTAGGTTTAGGCACATATGATAAAAGTGAAACATCTTTTGTAAAACCATACATCGAACTTCCTATCTGTCTGTTTTTATTCGGCAAGAAACAAGGTGGTATTTCAGCTTTATTTTTTTTCAGAGTACCCAGGTAAGTTAGTCCTCTTTTCAGCAATGTTTCTACTAGTGGTATTGAGCTGAACCAATTGTCAGCAGTAATATTTCGGTTGGTGTTTTCGGCTACCTTTGCCAGCCTTAGAACCGACTGAGTAGGTATTGCCATTTTTTTCTCTGTATCGGTTAAGCCTTTGCCATCAGAATTCTTCCCATGATATACAGGGTGTCCCACGGCTATGCCACATGGAGGGGAAGTACCTTAAATATTGTAGATGGAACATTTTACTGAAAGAAGACTTCATTTTAATTTAAAAAACAATTTAAACTGCATTCATAGATTTTTAAATAATTGCCTGGTTGAACCGGGACTCGAACCCGCTATACAAGAAAAAAAATTAACCTGTATCTTTATCATACCGATCGGAAGGCTTCATCATAAGGATTATTTTTTGTTAAATAACTTAGCATGAGAAATAAAAGGAAGACCATGAATTTTAGCCTTTGATGTAAAATTTTGTTCAGAAAAATGAAAAGCTGACATTGGCGTATCGACATACAACTGACATGAACTATTACTAATGAATACCCACTTGAGAAGTACGCATCATTTCCCGATCCTTACTATCCTTACTAATCCTTATTTATAGGCATAAAGTGTGTTTGTTTGTTGATTTATTGGTTTGTCCTTCAATCCCGCTGCAATTCGTAGCTCTGTTGCAGCGGGATTGAAGGACACACCAGTAAATCAACAAACAAACACACTTTCGCATTTATAGGTTATTACCTATAAATGCCTATAAGTAAGGATTAGTAAGGATAGTAAGGATCGGGAAATGATGCGTACTTCTCAAGTGGGTATTCATTAGTAATAGTTCATGTCAGTTGTATGTCGATACGCCAATGTCAGCTTTTCATTTCTCTGAACAAAATTTTACATCAAAGGCTAAAATTCATGGTCTTCCTTTTATTTCTCATGCTAAGTTATTTAACAAAAAATAATCCTTATGATGAAGCCTTCCGATTGGTATGATAAAGATACAGGTTAATTTTTTTTCTCGTATAGCGGGTTCGAGTCCCGGTTCAACCAGGCAATTATTTAAAAATCTATGAATGCAGTTTAAATTGTTTTTTAAATTAAAATGAAGTCTTCTTTCAGTAAAATGTTCCATCTACAATATTTAAGGTACTTCCCCTCCATGTGGCATAGCCGTGGGACACCCTGTATATAGGCGTTATAAATGTAGAATGTACGAGCATCTACTAACAATAGTATTTTAATACCATATTTGGCCGGTTTCTGAGGCATATAAATGATGAACTTGCAACGACCTCTAAATGGCAGTAACATTTCATCGACGCAGAGGTATGCTCCAGGGGTATACTGAGACTGACTGTTTGATATGAAATTATTAAACATTTCAGATATTGGGGCAAGTGTATCATCTTTTAGGCGTTCCTCTCTGGTAGTCGAGTCGTCAAACCTAAGGCAATTCATCAAACACGAAAAACGGTAGGGGAAGGTGAGGTAAGTATAATGATTCCCTTAAGGGAAAAACTTAACTGTGGGTTAAATTTAAGGAAAAATCACAAGATTTCTATTGTTGGAGGTAGTGAATTTACTTAACTTTGTAACTGCATACTTATTTTTTATTATATGTAAGTAGTGTTTTTGTATAAGAGGGTTTTTTAAAAGTTTGCTAAAGGATCATTTTATACACACCTATGTATAACATGATCCCTGGGGTAGGGGTAAAATAATCCCAGGGATCATTTTAATTTAATATCAGTGAAATAAAACACTCAGCTGTTTATTTTAATCATATGTATTGTTTATAACAATTGAAGTATGTAAGCAAGTTACACAAAACTTTGGCAGTCTTCTTGTTTCATTCGAGATCTTTTGTTTATAATTATAGGCTACTTTATCAACAAACTAAACATTAAACATTTAAACAAACTTTTAAAAGATTAGCAAAATTAACAACATGCCGAGTCAAGCAAAAAATAAACAAATAAACTCTTCTTCTAAATAAAAAAAACACAAATAATACTCATATCTATCAAAGGTTTTTATAAATGTCAAAAATCAAAATGCAAAATCAACTCTTTGTTTAAAAAATAATAATTTTCTTATCAGGAACTTAGAAATAGCCCTATAGCCTTAATTTTTTTTTCACACTATCATATTCATCACTAGACAGGCAAATATCACAAGTAAAGTCACCTTCATCGTCACTATCTACACCCGCACAAGCCTCATGTCCCCATTTAAGACACACAACGCACCTAATCCACCCTTCGCCTTTGTTGTCTTTGGAGTAGCTTTCAGTACAAAAGAGGCATTCGGTATCACTTTCCTCTTCAGAAGAATCTGACCAATTTTGGTTTTTTTTCCCCTTTTTCTTCCCGCCTCCTTTTCCTTTCTCAAATCCTTTTCCTTTCCCACCACCTTTTCCTTTATCGTTCCGTTTATTGGTCACCGTTTTCTTTATTTTATTCGCTTCTTTAATGGCTTTCCTTTGCTCTATATCTGCTTTCTTTTTGGCTTCCTCTTCAAGGTATTTTTTGTAGGGTTTGCTGGTCAGTACTGATGTGTATACTTTTATTTGTCTCGCACTCGCTCTTTTTCCAACTATCTTTGGTATTGGTCGTACTTCCCTGGGTGAAACAACACCAAAAGATGTGGATGGAAATCCAACAGCCAAAGCTGGAGGTAATGTTCCAGTACATTCAGACGTTGAGGTATTTTTTGAGAAGGATGGTGTTTGCCGCGATGACTGTGGAGATTCTTGAGTCAAAGTTTGAAGTGGAGACAGCTGAGGTGCTAAATGAATGGGTTCTTGGACATCCACTTGTAATGGCTGTAGTGTTTCAGTTTCTGGATTCCTCGCTTGAGGAGAAGGTATTTGCACGATTTCTGCTAATGGGGGACTTGACGTCCCAGGGATTGGAATGGGAGGTTCTACAGAGTCATTGTCAACATCCATTTCAGTTGTTTCAGCTGCAATGAAGTCCACATTAGTGAAAATGTCAGGATTGAATGGATATATTCCTGTTTTGTTGAATCCATTTATACTATTTAGTGGAACTGCTGCTTTTAGATAAGCCTCTGTAAAAATTTTCGTTATTTGGAACACTGTTACCACTCTCCCAGGATTGTTATTCATCCACTTCTCCAACGCTTGGTTGTGATAAACGCTTAGCGGATACATGACTCCAACGTCCAAGGGTTGGAGTTTGTGGGTGCAATGAGGCGGCAGGCATAGTATAATGACGTGATTATCCCTGGCTTTTAATATGACATTCAAATTTTTGGTGTGGGATAGGTGACCATCCAATATCAAAAGAGCCGGATCTGCTGCTGACGGTTTGGCATGACTTAAGAAGTGATCGAACCACTGTGAAAACACATCTAATTTCATCCAACCAGATGGATTGCATGCACATATAGCGCCTGGAGGTGCGCCATCCATTAATTCTATTTTCATCCGGACTCTGCGGAAGATTAACATTGGAGGAATAAAAGTTCCAGAAGCTGAGGTGCAAATCACTGCGGTCGTTGTTTCACCTCTCTCAGCTGAAGTGACTCGCGCCACCTGTTTACGGCCTGTTTGTGCAAAAACTCTCGAATTTTTTGTTGGGACAGTGCATAAACTCGTCTCATCAACATTAAATATCCGATGGGGTGGAAAACGATGTTTTTCTTGCACGTTTTTCAATGTCGAAAAAAATTTATCCACCACAGGCTTATTAAAAGCTCGCGCTCGTGCAGAAGACGTCGATTCTGGGGCACGCATCGTAATGTCTGGATGTCTACGTCTAAATCCACGAAGCCATTCAAGTCCAGCTTTTCCTTTTGCTTTAGAAAATGGATGCCGTGAATGATTTCTTTCAGCCAGTTGGTAAGCTAAGGTTAAGACATCCTGTGTGGTTAGCCCATACATTCGAGACTCCATGTCCTTAATGTAATCAACAAGTTCCTGTTCTTGTTCTAGGTTAAACACTGTTAGTTTGCTACCTAACTTTTTAACGGAGCCTACAGCTATTTTATTTTTACCTTTTGCTCTTCTTTTTAATGCCATAACAGGGACTTTAAACTCTCTACTTGCGGTTTTGTAAGGCATACCATCTCTGACGGCATCTAATGCCTTTTGCATTTGTTCTTCAGGCCAACTTTGGCGATTAGTTTTGCGTATATAAATTCTCGGCATGATCTGTAACAACAACAAATTCTATGGGGTAAAACGATTCCAGGGATCATTTTGCCCCAAACATCAAGTTTCAAAATATCGATCAAAACATAACCTTCAAATACCGCGTGCGGTGAGCGAACATTGCTTAAATATTAGGTAACTGCTATTATTACATGCAAATGAAACAACATTTCAATAAAAACGAACATTTAAAAAGTAATTGAAGTCCAAAAACAGGCTTACCTTAGATCAGAACCACACTTTTTGACTATTTTTTAATAAAATCACGCCAAGCGCTTGCACCGCCATGACACTAGGCGAGGCAACTGGCAGGGGTGCGGGGAACATGTTTCATGCTCATTTAAATAGATGGCACTAGTTGTCTCTGATTTACGGCGGCGGATCATTTGACCTCCAGGGATCGTATTACCTCACCTTCCCCTATTTGGACATCACGCAGCGAAATATTTCACGGCCTGTGCCATCGGTAGCAAATATTGTGCGGAGATCTGCATCATTACATTTAAATACTGATGAATAGTACAGCAAACCAAATAAAGCCTTCATCTCGTTTTCATTTGTGTCCTGAAGTTCGGCCTTAGTACAATTTTTGAATTTGAGACGGTAGAAACTGAGTTTTTGGTTAGTAAATCGCGTCACAGATTCTAGTATTGTGGGGTCGATCAGCTTAGACCAAAGTTCCGAGTAGCCTTCGAAATTTGTTGTTGTAGTACGGCCCGGTAATCGAATTATGTTATGAGCTGCTATGCGTGATGTTCTAGGACGCTCTTGTTTACTCCAAATGAATCCATTTTTACCTGTATAGTGCTCTTGTGACTCGTCTGATGATATTTGGCGTTCAACTAATGTGGCAGGTTCTTGCCGAGCTTCAACGTTTGGTTCTGGATTTTCTTCATATGAAATGACATCTTCATCAACGTGTTGGGTTTCTGGCTCGAAAGTAGGATCTTCAACTTCATCATCAATATCACTAAACTCGTGTTCACTTTCTTCTTCCAGCCACGCTAATATTTGTTCTTCATGACCCACAAAAGTTCCAGCCGATGTTCTTTTTCTAGTAAAAGTACCTGGCCTAGCGTTGTTACTTGAATCAGCCATCTAAAAAAAGGATATTCGTATTAAAAAAAAGTTAACACTTATTTACCGACTTATCTACTGACGTGGTTGTTTAGGAGACACTATGATAAAATAAACATTTTACTGAGGTGTAGTATAGTAGACACCTTACCTTATTGCTGACGTAGTAGTCTCGTGGACACCTTCCTCCCGTTACGAACACACCCGCTCACTACGACCGCCCGCCGCACACTGACCGACGCGCGAGCTCACCACAGAAAGGTACTAAAAGCGGCGGCGCTTAAATTTAAAAATTAACTGTTATAAACCGAATTTTATATTTCGCGGTGTCCGTTGGACTACCACATCAGTCGCAGAGGGTTAATAAACCAATACTTGTACTTTTGTTTTATTTATTTCGTAATGCATCCCCAATCTCTAAGAAATTTTCCATTGCTAATGAAAAATTTCAATACCTATGTTAGAAGATTGCAAGATTGGATCTCACAAAACAAAAATATTATGCTCACTAAGTTAGAATAGGACACACGGCCTCTATCCTACCTACCTACTTAGTCGGCTCCCTTTTCAGCTTCGCGTACTCAGTCCTGTTTAGTAAAGTAAGTCCATGCTCTTTCCTATCAAAAATAACTTTATGGCCACTCTTAATTAACTTTGAAATGGAAATTAAATTACAAGACAACTGGGGAACAAACATAACGTTGGACAACAATAATGGACTTACATGCTGTTTGAGGCTTAAATTAATTTGCCCTTGCCCTTCACAATTTATATTATTCGCAATAGTAATAGACTGATTACATAGTGTGAAATTATATAGTAATCTTTTATCATTTACCATATGGCCACTAACGCCACTGTCCAGAATAAAAGCTTGTGAAGGCAAATGAGTTATTAACGCAGAAGCTAGACTAGTTGTCTCTGTGCCAGCTGGTCTTGGATTTTTCTTCATTTGCTTTAACTTGAAACACTGAGATTTTCTGTGATGTCTTCTTACAGAATTCACAAAATAAAGGAGCTATTCGTTATGTAAGCAGCAGTGTCTTCCAATGAAGTCTTCCTCGAATACTCCTGAAGCAGACGAGCTTTGACAAGTTCACTTGTTATTTGATTTGTCACCGTTGTCGTTGATAGTCCTGATACAAGAGTGTCATATTGTGATGGTAATCCACTAAGGAGAATTTCTGGAATCTCTGCATCTTCTATTGTTCTCCCGATGTCATTGAGTTGCTGAACCAGTGTGGTGACGTCTTCAATATATGCATTCATTGAACTGTAAGCAATATCCTGGCCGTGCTCCTCACCCGTTTTCGAAATTCTCAATCATCGCGCTCTCCATATTTTTCCTCCGAATGAATTTTTGTACTCTATACGAAAGCATCAGTGAAAAAAATTTTTCATACAAAATTTTACAGGAGGTGATCAATGAGGCAGTCATTCAGCCAGCCAGTCAATGTATAGCACGAGTAGCACATATATAGTAATTTCAGTATATCTATTGGTTTTTAAAGTGTATTAGTTTTTTAAATACATGCCTGATGCATTTCTTTGGGTCAGTCTTCTTGGAAAAATAATTTATCCTAATATTGGAATATTTTTCTATGACCATTTTTGCAAGTTCTATATTGTGAACTATAAAATCATTATCAAAATAATGACTTTCTATAACTGGAAACAATTGCTTGCCAACAAAATATTTTAACACTTTACTTGTAATTTATTGTGTCGAACAAGATTGTTTGACTTTGTTGTCTGCAGTTAAGTGATTCCGTATTTCTACTTCGCAAAGTCGACATAAATTAATTACTTCTTTTGATGCATACTTTAGGCCACCCCTGCTTTTTTGGTAGGTTAAACTTTCTTGATTGGGCTGACCACATAAAACTTTTATGCAAGTACTGCATTTAATTTTTTATGGCAGAAAATACAACGTAGCCCGCTATATATTCAACAACTTTTTCTCCAAAAGGTGGCAAGTATGTTTGGGTCTCTATATCTAAAATTATATCACTTTCTTCTACGGGATTATCCGTTAAAAAAGTTTCTGTTTCTTTTTGTCGGCTGGTACAATTAATTTTTTCAATTGCTGATGTGCAGTTGAGTATTGAGATTTTTTTCTAATGGAATACAATTTGTGCCCCTTTCATTCCGGTATAGCTCTGTGTGGATTAATAGTTTTTTATAAATTGATTCAAATAGGCGAGCAGATAGATTATCGGAACAAACACCGTGGCTTCTCATGACTGAAAAAAAAATTTCGATGTGGTCCTGACTGATTTTGTGTAACGGCAAATATGTTAGTTGTGCATTTGGAGCTAGAACCAAATTTTCGAATAGGCGTTTTGCACTTTCGATACATATAATAAATCCAAGAAATCCTGTGTAACGAGGTGATTTCAAAAGATTAACGCTTTTGGTGACATTTTGTTTATTTTTCACATCAGTCTCTAAATTCAAAAGGACTGATTTCGCTTCATCTAATTTTAGAAATGCGTTTTCAAATTTTTTTTAATTAAGGGCCTGCTTAAATCCAGTACCCCATGTTTTAGAATCTAGAATATCAAATACATCATTGATTAATTTCAAAAACATCGCTGTAGGGCCAACGTTTTCAAATATAGGCAAAGTCATAAGTCTGTCTATAAATTTCAAAGCATCAGCCACACTAGTACTGAAAAGCTGTGATGCAAGGCGGACGTTCATAATTTTTGTTTTGAAAAAAATGTGGTTTGCTTGCAATTTATTGGCCATATAAAATAATTATTTTTCTTGTATTTCATGCAATTTTTCTATATATGACCACTCAATCTTATTTCCTGACATTTGAAACAACTTATAATACTCAAAGGCGTTTCGTATTAACTAAGTATATGACAAGGATCTAGAAAAAATAGCATTGTTGCCCTGTTTTTGGGTCTAGAATGGTAGTTTGTAAACTATTAATATCCATGCAGCACCCTAGTTCTGCCATAGCAAGATTCCATTTAGTGCCATCACAAGTCAATGCTTTGACTTCAACCCCGGTTTCATGAATTAAATGAAATGCTTGAGTGACAAGTCGCGTTTTTTGATCAGCTTTTACGCCCTTCACTAAGAAATATCCAATTGGTAATTTCCACGTAGTATTTATTCCCACTAATAAAAATACTAAAGCATCAGTTGCTTCCTCGGAGTTATCAGAGATAAAGTCAAATCCGAAATCAACATAACCGTAATACCTTTGACTGCGTGCTACATACTCCGTAGACTTTTTTATTTTCATTTCGTCGATTATCAAACTACAATAAATTTTCTTGGCAGGGTTACTTTCAGCTCTGAATTTTAATGCATTGAAGGCTTCCTTTGTTAATCCTGGCTTTCCGTCAATGGAACTGTACCATTTTGTCAAAGTTCTAGGTACAGGCAAACACGTTCCGAAAGTCTGTCGCACATACCTGTACACTTTCGGCGAATAAAAATCTAGGGTTAAGGCGAAACATCTAAGCTCAGCTGAATATTTAGTTCTGGCTATTTTTCCTGTTTGGGTTTTGATAAGCCTTCTTTTAAAAATTTCTCTCTCCTCCACACTAATTTTTTCCAAAACTAAACGATCCTCGTTACTGTTATTACTGTCATGAGTATATATAGTCTATGTAAAATGTCATGTCATGTTGGCAACACTATACATCTACTCTGTGTCTATTACTCTAACCTCCATTGTCGTGTCTGTCTTAAGTCTAATGTTATAATTAATTAATATAATTTATATTGTCCAGTATTACAAGTACTTTTATTTTAACACCAATCTGGAAGACGAAACAGTTACTTATCAAAGATTTTTTATTAAGAGTATTTATTATTTCTTCCAGCCCTGCAACTTTTTTCTTTAAAGGATTTGTCACACTGCATGCGTTCTGCGGTCTCCGGTCAGGTCAAAGCGAACGCAGCCCGCATCATGTATGAACAACATTGTCGGTCTCAATATATTTTGTATAGAATGCGATATGACCGTGCGAGCAACGCGTATTGGCCCGGCGGGTCAGTGGAACACGTACGGACCGGTGTTGGCTGCAGGCACGCGGGCAGCGGGCAACGGCGGCCATTTTGTTGATGCTCGTCAGCGGAGTGCACACAAAAGTGTGTAAAAAAAATGTGTAACGAACCAACAAAGGAGTTTATAGATGCCGTACGACGTTGTCCGTATTTGTACGACTTGGAAGATCCCCATTATAAAGATAATGTTACGAAAATGAACACGTGGCGAGAAATTGCGACGCAGTTCCGTATGAAAGATGGTGAGTACCATGGAATAATATAACGCAGTGAATTATAAGTTTTGTTTATTAGTTTTAAAACTGAAACTCCATATTCTTGGTATAGTATAATTGTTATTAATAGAGACCGGATTATATGCAACATAAAAAGCTTGTTATATGCATGCAAATATGCATGAAAAATGCTTGAAATATGCACGAAAACTGGCAGAATATGCAAAATTAAATGATAAATTTTAGGAATCCCTAAAAAATAGAAAAATAAGTATTCATTTTTTTATTTCAAAATCAGCATACAATTAGTAAATTATTTTTTGATAGGCGATAATAGGTACAGTAAGTAACATTATATGATATTAAAATGATTTAGAATTTGTGTAAACGTAAGCAATCAAATATTTTTCTAAATTTTCAGCGGTAAGATTTGTGTCTACGATCGTTTAGAATATTTTTGTAAGTAGAAAAGGTTCGCTCCATATCCATTGAGGTAACTGGGCAGAATTTGGACTTGGGTGCTATGGCACTTATAGTTTCCGGCAAAATTTCTGCCGTCCCATTAATGAAACTATCAATTTGACACAAGCTTTGAAAACCTGGGTTATTGCTCAATATGTTTTCAAACTTTTCTTTAAGTTTATGGGGCAATGCGGCGGCGGCGGAACGCAGAGTGAGTGAAAAATATTGTAAATGTACCGATAATATGCATCATAATTAGATCTTAGGTAAAATATTACGGTTTTACATAACAATAAAACCGATATTATGTGCCGAGAGGGAAAACATACAGCATTATAATGAAGAAGCAGTCGGTATTTCGCCGGATGTCTGTAGCCAATCTATAAACAAATAGTTCATCTTACCGGATACAGGTGGCGCTAGTGTCTCACCCAGCAAGGCAGCGACAGCCCGCTGCCATCTTTGAGAGTCATAGTCTTCACCAGGAAGAACTTCCTGCAATGCTGTATGTTTTCCCTCTCGGCACATAATATCGGTTTTATTGTTATGTAAAACCGTAATATTGATGTGCCTCCGGAAAACATACAGCATTATAATGAAGACGTGTTTGTTATCTGCTGGTGAAAAGTATTAAACACAACGCTATGATGAATCAGAGAGTTAATTTGTGAATGAGAATAATCGTTAAGGAACTATTTATTTTCTTTATTAATCATACATAATCTTGCAAAATAATCTCATTATTTTAAAACAGAGTTGATAAATTAATAATTAATATTTACAATTGAATCATATTTGTGAAAAAAGCAAAAACAAAAATAAATGACTTTAGATCTATTCTGAGAATTAAATTACTTTATTACAGATTGCTGGAAATCAAACAGGATTAAATGTATTGAAAAATAAGTTTCGGCTATTTTTAGGTAGCTCAATCTCGCGACAATAATGATTAAAAAATGTGTCTGATGATCTCCAATTACCGCGAGATAAAATATCGTCTATTGGTTGGTTATCTGACCATCCTAAAGAAGCTACTGCTGATCTACAACTCCCTGGTGGTGCATGAATACCACTTTGCTTAAGAATAGATCGAACCCAGTTACCTATTACAGTGCGTGATGCCGCTTTGGTTTTATTACAGACGGTGATAAAAAGGTTATTTAGATCATTAATTTCAGATCTCCTTGACTTAGTTTTTTCTATTAGAGACCTGACTAATGTTACTGGACATATGTTTTTATCATTATGTTTTGAAAGTTTCCACGCAGATTGTCGATAGGAGTGTGTGTCAGTTTTTGAGCCGAATGCCGGTATTAAGTATATATTTTCCCCGGTGTCATAGAAATAATTATCTGAAATTTTTAGCAAAGTTAGGTCATGAACCCTACGTCCTGATGCTAACAATAATATTGTAGCGGTTCGTCTAGATATTTCGAAAAGTGTTTCATCAGGTTTGTTAGATGAAAGCCACTCAAGCACGACTTTAGGATCCCATATGAGAGATGGTTTAGTGACTTTGGGTTTAGCAACGCTGATTGCTTTAAGGGCGTGTTTTATTATAAAATTTGAAAATGAATTTTGCTCTACGTGGGGGCCACAAAAAGTTAAGATAGCAGATTTATGTACCAGAATGGTGCTATAAGACAGATTTTCATTCAAAAAAAGATGTACTAGAAATTTTGCTACCTCCGCAGGTAGAGGAGATTTAGGATTTACTTGGGATGTTTTACACCAGTTTATCCATCGTTTGATCGCTGGAAAGTAGGTAGACAATGTGGATTGCCTCCAACTGCTCTTTAACAAGTTTTTTTCTTCGGTAGACCATTCCTTTATTTGGGTACCCCACCCCCAATTTTCCAGACTTTCAGGGTCAGTGCCTGCACCTGAGGTGGGTGCCGTGATGTCGTGACATCTATCAGGGTTTCCGATAGGTTCCGTAGTTCGTGTGGGTGATCTAACGCTCTCGCTTTCAGGTCTTGGAGCCAAAAAGCACGAGGCCAGTCGGGCGCCACTATTAGGTATACTCCCGTCGCGCTGTTCAAGTGTGTCAATACTTTTGGCAATAGATTCGGAGGGGGGAACACCCATGCTAGTTGATATCTCCATGGTCTGCTGAAGGCGTCTATATAGTTTGCCGATTGATCTTTGCAGTCTATCGAGACGTAGTTCCTTACTACAGCAGTCTGTTTTGTTGCGAACAAGTCGATCTCCGGCTGTCCCCATTTCGCAAAGATCTCCAACGTCGCTTGGGGAAGCAGATGCCATTCCGCGGGTGGTTTTCCTCTTGAGAGTTTGTCTGCGATTATGTTGTATCTCCCTGGGAGATATTGTGCCGACAGTGTTATCTGAAACTTGTCTGTTATGTGTAGGAGTTCGAATGTTAGAGCTAGTAACGCCCGTGACTTTGTTCCTCCCTCCTTGCGAATGTATGATATGAGTGTCCGATTGTCTGACTGAACCTGTACGTGCGAATTTCGCAGAATCTTTGTGTTGTTTGCGATTGCCAGTGTAACTGCATAGAGTTCCTTTTTGTTGCTGTGCCACCGACTCTGCCGGGCTGACCAGGTTCCCGACATTAACTTCCCGTCCAACTGGGCGCCCCAACCCATATCTGAAGCGTCCGTCGCCAAGAAGTGGGTCGCAGGTTTTTGATGTATTGGTGAACCGAGACTCGTGGCTCCGAGCCACCATCTCATTTCCTGTACCACGAATCGTGGAATTGACTGTTTTAGACGGGGGCGTATCCGGTCGAAGCGTCTGAGGAATATTTGCATATTGCGACAGTGTAGCCTGCCCCTGGGAATGACGAAGTTGGCAAAGTTCAGTTGTCCTAGCAACCGTTGTAATTCGCGAAGACTGATACGGTTTTTCAACAAGGATTCTCTCAAAACCTCGTTGAGAATGTTTACTCTTTTCGTGGGCAAAGACATTAAGTTTTCTGTAATCTGCCAACGAATGCCCAGGTATTCTAGGTCTTGTGTAGGTGTTAAAACTGATTTTTGGTAGTTGATTTTCCAGCCCAGATATTCCAAGTGTCTCACGGCTTCCGCAGCCTGAAGACCTAGCTTGGATTTGTCCTGGTTGACCAGGAGGAAGTCGTCTAGGTAGACTAGAACTCGACATCCCTTCGCACGGAGGGTTTCCGCAACCCAGCGTGTTACAGAGGAAAAAAGGTGAGGCGCTGATGCCAGACCAAAAGGCAGACATGTCATTTGGTACATTTGTTCTTTGTAGGCGATCCTCAGAAATGGTCGATGAGATTTTGCAGCCGGAATGTGAAAGTAAGCTTGGGAAATGTCCAGTTTTATCATCCAGTCTCCAGGTTGTAGGAAGCTGGGGACTGAAGCATGAGAGATCAGACGGAAATGTTTTGTTTTCACGAACTTGTTTAGTTCTCGAAGGTCGAATATTGGACGCATCGATCCATCGCTTTTCTTCCGCAGAAAAAGCTTGGAGATAAAACTGGGCGTTTTCTTGTGAACCACTTCTAGTACATTTTGGTTCAATAATTCTTCTATCATTTGAGTCATGGCAGGTGACGGTTTGGTTGCGTATTGATGCATTATTCGTTTTGTGGGCATTACAAGAGGAGGTTTCTTGTATAAGGGTATTCGAAATCCCGTTATTGTTGAAATTATGAAATTGTTTGCACCCAAAGCTTGCCAGCGGTTTTTGAACGATATTAAATAACCTCCCCTGAAATGTGTCGGATAGTCATTTTTTCGCGTCTTTGTTTCGAAATGTATTTTTGGTTCGTTTATAATTATCACTTTTACCCTTGTACGTTTGTTTTGTTTGTTGTCTTTTGTAGGTTTCGTGAAAGTTATTTTTATTTTGGGTTTGTGGTCTAGATGTGGAAGGAGTCGGCTCCTTGTATTTTCTTTTTAGGCTTTCCCTAATTTTAGGCGCTTGTGGCGGTGACATCCAAAAGTGTGGGCCCCCCAAGGATTGAATGAATGCAGTGAGCTTCGTTTTATCAAATAAGAATTCCTCACTAGGAGGTATATTGTTAAGAGCCGCTTGAATACTTTTGTCTGAAATTTGTGATATTAATCTATTGCGTCTTACTTCTACACATTCGGCCCTTTTACCGCAAACAATTTGTAAAGTTTGTTCTGACAATTTGTAAGACGAAGACGATTTGCCGAATGTTTCAGAAAATTTATTAAAGAGGGAATCTGGATTTAGCTCAGCTGGGGCTTTATGAGCCCAATCAATAATCCCCTGCAACCCCGATTGTAACAGCTCTCTTTGGTGAAGCAAGGAATTGGTGGTGGCGGCCATGATATCCTCAGTAGGCGCAAGGAAATCTTTGTTTTTATTTAGTGAACACAACTCGTCGTTAACTTTCAATTTACAGAACCCTGGTGAAGCCAACAACTCCCCTAATGTCTTTTTATACCGTATATGTTGCCACGTGGGTGAGTTAAAATGTTGTAACTCGATTAACTGACGTAAGCGTTTATCATCGGCTGGTTTTAAGACTTTTTTCTCGTCAAAATCTGTCTTACAAAATCCTAGATCTAATAACGTGGATTTCCCTGCTGACGGGTTCGTTAAGAATTCGTCATTGGTTTCGTTCGAAATCTCAGTTAGTACTTCCTTTTGGCACGGTTGATGCATTATAAAATTTGTGAGAAAACTCACCTGGTTGAATAACGCGTCGATCCGAGGATCGACCGTTACCTGTGAATCTCGTTTGCGTTTCTTTCGTCGGGGTCCCTCTCGTTCCTCCTCGCTGCTTGAATCGCTGCTGGAGCTTGCGGGGTCTTCTCGTTCAGGATCCCTTTCGGGCTCCAGTGAGTCCGAAACACCCGATCGATTAGCCTCTGTAGCCTCATCAACATCGTTCGAGCACGTTGGGTCCATTACGCGAAACCGAAAAATTTTTTCGCGATAAAACACACTATGAATGAACTATTCACACTATTAGTACTATTACTTTATATTTTAAGCACTTCGAATGCAATTTTTCAAAATAAGAGACGGATTAAAGAAATAATTTTGGATTCGATGCGCACGCGGCGAAAATACACAACGCTATGACTCTCAAAGATGGCAGCGGGCTGTCGCTGCCTTGCTGGGTGAGACACTAGCGCCACCTGTATCCGGTAAGATGAACTATTTGTTTATAGATTGGCTACAGACATCCGGCGAAATACCGACTGCTTCTTCATTATAATGCTGTATGTTTTCCGGAGGCACATCAATATGCTATTACCGCTGAGAATGGCTAAAATATGCAAATGCATATGCGAATATGCAAATGCATATAATCCGGTCTCTAGTTATTAATTTAGTTAGCTATTAAAATAATTCAAAAAATTATTGCGAACATTGTAAGCTTCAATGCGAGCCCTGTTAGTATTATTATTAATTGGCCGTGTCTTTTTTGTGAACGAAGTCTTTTAATTTGTATATTTTTCAACTGTAGATGCTTTTTTAATTTTTTCCCCCTTATGGTATCTTTTAAATGTGGATCGTAAGTTAAAATTGAAGTAAAAGCAGTTTCCGATGAATTAAACTGATTTTTGCTACTTTGCTTTGGTGTTTCTCCTTCTCGAATTTAAAATAGAGTAGAATCTTTTAATGTTTCAATTTTTCTTCTTTTATGTCTAATAGATGTACCTGATTCACATTCAGAATCTTTACAAAGTTCAACCTGAAAAATAAATAAATTTGTACAGTTAACGACCGTAAGACCAATGGCTCCCTAATGGTCGTATTTGCGTGCACGGTTCTACATATATCTTTATTTTTGTGTATTATTTCAACGTAAACAATAATACAAAATACAATATAACTACGAGGTAATTAAGTAAGTAAACAGAAATTAATTATTTATAATGATTAATTATAGATGTGCCGAGCTATATTCCTTTCAATGGTCATTGATAAAAGTGCAAGTGTATGTGTTCATATGCTCTAGAGCATATAGCTCTATGAGGTTGCTATCATAACGAAAGAGCTGAAAAATCTTCAACTGTTTGGCGACAAAGTAGGTAATAGTACATTACTACAGCGACCAGCAAAAGAGGCTTCGCCTCGGGGTACGCAGCCTATTGCTACTCCAGGGCTAAATACTTCATGTTCATGTGTAAACATATGTTCAGCGATTTTTTGTAGTTTTCGAGTTATAATTTTTTTTGTGTTTTTTGAATATTTTCTGCCAGCGAGGTTTCAAAAATTCATATCTTTTTCTTTAGTAAGTATTTTGCAGTTTTTTTTATTATGGCATAATTGTCTTAAATCTTGTTTTAATTAAAAAAATAAGTCAGCTTCCTGAAATTACTCAAAAAAGGCTTGAAACTAACTTTCAACTTAAGTTTTTAGTACGATTTACTCAAACATTCAAATTCAATTTAAAAATACAAAAAGAAGTTTCCATAGCTTCTGGCTAATTTTAAAGCTTTGCAGGAACCTAAGCTACCAAAATCATTAAAAAAAAATAGATTTATTAGCCTTTTCTTGTTGTAATCGTTAAGTCTCCAAAAAAGAAAACCGGGAAGATGCCATTATCTGAAGAACAATTCAAGACCCTACTAGCGGCAGTTGGAGGAGGCAACAAGAAAGGGTCTTTCGCGACTTGCACAACCATCTACGAAGGCGAAAGAGATAGCAATGCTGTGGATGCCTTTCTCGCTGCAGTGTCAGTTTTTAAAGAAGTCGAAAAAATATCGGACGAGGACGAAATAACCGGCCTCCCGCTGGTGTTAAAGAAGGATGCAGCAACATGGTGGCAAGGCATCAAGGAAGGTGTCACTAAATGGGACGACTTCAAGAAGAAACTCCGCCATGCTTTTGCACCAAAGAAGCCGGCCTATATGATTTATCAAGATGTGATCAACATAAAACAAGAACATAACGAGCCGACTGAAAAGTTCATAGCACAGAAGCGTATGTTACTAGCTCAGTTACCAAAGCCAGAACATACAGAGGAGCAACAACTCGACATGGTATTCGGACAGCTGAAGATTACCATTAAAGAAAAAGTACCTAGATCGTCAACAAAGTCATTTGATGAATTATTGGACAAGGCCCGAGCAATCGAAGAAATCAATAAAGACAAGGATTTAGCAAGACCTTCACTACAGCAGTGTTTTTTTTTTTGTTCGCAGAAAGGTTCTATGCGTACCACATCCAGCGCGTCCAGCAGCTCCATGAAACTGATTACCCAAGAAGAGTGGCTTTTTGTGAAACAATGCTTCAAAGATCTCAAGAAGACCCTGATTTTTTTAATAAAATACTGTGGACCGACGAGTTCCGATTCGAAAGGACTGGAGTGTTTAACATTCATAACTACCATAGCTGGGCCATCGAAAACCCACATTTGGCAAGGGCGTCAAATTTTCAAACACGATATAGTGTCAACCTTTGGTCTGGGGTCTTAAATGGAGAATTAATTGGGCCCTTTGAATTACCGGCCGGGTTGAATGGTGACATTTATTTAAATTTTTTGCAAAACAATCTTTATGAGTTGTTAGCTGATGTAAACCTCCAGATCCGACAAGGAATGATTTTCCAGCAAGATGGCGCGCCCTGTCACTATGCGATACAAGTAAGAGAACATCTAAACGCCACTTTTCCAGGAAGATGGATTGGGCGTGCAGGGCCGATCGAATGGCCTGCGCGTTGAGATGGCCAGACGGGGTCCATATATTTTTTTCATTTCTCTCACATGTTTTTAAAATAAAATTTGAAACGTAGGTTAAGATAAAGAGAATTTTTTTGGTAAACACTTTGGTCGCTCATAAATATCCCGAGTATAGAAATTTTATTTAAGATAAAGCATAAGGGTATTTGGAAACGCTTTAAAATTGAAACAAAAAAGGCCTTAGAATTGCGTTAGAAGTTCAGACGTTTTAAAAGGGTCTGATCATAAATTTAGTTGGTATTTTTTTTGTGAAGCATTTTGTCTCACGAAAATTATTAAGACCAGATGTGAAGACATGGGAAAGAGCGTAGCGAGGTGCTTTAGAAATGTAAACAAAAAAAAACAAGGCGTGGTCATAAGAAACCGACGCTATCGGTGATTGGACGATGCATTTTGGCAGGGTCCTTGATTAACGAATCAAGATAAAGCAGAATACTTTGGTGGGGATTTTCTATTTTACAGTTTGGAGATGTGGTGAGGGAGTCGGGAGAGTCTTTTCGAGGAGCATTCCGGGTTGAGGGCTCTTCCAGCACAGTCGACTCCATCTCCAGTAAATTAGTCCTAAAAATTGTGTAAAGTTTAACCTATTTTAATATAACTAGACATTAAAACATAACTTCAGTGTTAACTTGTTAAGTCTAATTCAAATAAGTGAGTGCTCACTACGAGGCCTGAATATTTCTGGTAATGTACAAAGATTTGAGTAACTAAATTTTGATATAAATAGAATCACAGATAATTTGCTTCCTTACGTTTGGGATTACGTTTGGCGTACGTTTATTGCAGTAAATTAAAATGCATCCAGATATAGTTCTCGAGGCTTTGTATGCAGAAGAACAAAGGGATAGGAGGCGTGTGACAGAGATATCTCGAGACGATGGGTTCTCTATTATGATGTATATCTTATTTCTGACTTTTGTTCTATATCTGCTCTTTTTATTAATCAGATTAATGTGGTCAAATCTGAGAGAGTGAAATGTAATAGTTTGGCACACATACCACTTGCTTTGGAAGAGGAACATTTATATAAAATATAGTCAGGAAGTTGTGAAAACGAGAATAAAATATAACTTATTATCTGTGAATCTATTTGACATAATGTAATTATGTGTTGTAATTTCTACTAAAACTATAAAATGTCTTGTCTCCCCGATACCACTAGTAGAAAGTGTACATATTCATTTAAGCATTTAACACCTTTTGTAGCATGTGTGTATATTTTAGTCTAAGATGTCTTAGGTTAGATGCCACAAGGGTTTTTCATTTGGGTATTTCCGTTTTCCCTTGTCTTAGAATGGCTGCTAGGAATGGAAAACCCGGTTGGTTCTCAAATGACCCCATTTGGAACCAATCTAAATAATCAAACAGTTTCTTTTGAGTAGATTTAATAAAATGGAAAATAAATCTATAAAGTTATAATTATCATCTTTTACTGAACAACCCTAATATTTCCCCTAGGGTATTCAATAATGGAATGTTCTCAAAGGTTCTGTCTACATAAATTGATTTAGTGTTTTATTAATATTCAGTTGGGCCCTAGACCTAATGCCTGTAACGTGTGGCGGGCTGAACCGAACAATCCAATAGTGAAATACTATACCCAAAATTGAGTCACGACTCTTAAGTATACAGTCAATTTAGAAAGTTCAGTTACTAGTGCACTAATTTAGGTCAATAGTCGACATGAAATTATTTAGGGTCAGTTTATTCTATCACGATAGAGAAGCCTGATTTCTTTCATAAATAAAGCAGATAGGTGAACGAGGTGGAGTAATATTGCAGTCTAAGGAACTTGACTTATTCTTTGTCTTTCATAAGTAAAGCAGATAGGTGAATGAGGTGGAATAATATTGCAGTCTAAGGAACGCTGACTTATTCTTGTTTTACATAACTAATAGACTAGATTCTAGACTCACTTCGAGTTAAAAGTTAGGTATGAATGAAAACATTAGAAATCATTCACTATAAATCAAGTCTTCAAATGTACGAGGCTCCGAGATACCAGAGCGACCTTCGGTCTACGAGGCGCCGAGCGACGGTACTAGCTACGAGCAGGTAGGAAATATATTCCTTTGTTTAACTGTATTTACAAACTTTAGGTGTAGGGTGACCATGATATTACTTCGAAATAGAGGACAAGATAGGGTAATAGGTAGGGTGACCATGATGAAATACTACAGGGATTGAGACACTGAGGCTGATTGAGTATTGGCTACATTAATACGTTTGACTCAGATGAGTCAAAGTTATTACTAAGTGGTACACGGTTCGGTGGCGTTCTTTGGCGGCGAAATTCCGGCACAACTAAACACGCCATGTCTTACAGCACGGCTCCCGACCTTAGATTTGGCCAAATCTATATCAAACTGAACAATGAATACAATAAATAAAACCATGGTATTGGGGCGAGCTATAAGCTCAAATGAAAAGAATTACCAACCCTTCGGGGTGTATGGTAACACCTGAACGCTTCGCAGCGAAAGGGAGTCGGCTGTGCCCCCATAACAATGATTAAAGGCCGTGGAGCGGCGTAGGGTTTCCCTCGTGCTAGAGGAAATTCGGTCAGAGCGACGGCCCAAAAAGAGGCAAATTCGTACACTGTACCAGCTAATCATTCATTCTACTCGTATTTTAAACTTAAATTGATAATTTAACTCTCTAGGATTTTCCTGTTTTTCTGAAGGTTGGAGAATGCATAACATAATTCTTTTGAAGTTTGTTCATAATTAATCCGCGACAGCTAAAGTAGAATGATTTGGTAGCCTACTTTGTCCACCGGATGAAATGAACGAACCCGCAGGGTGCTTAGTACATAACAGTGTTCATGCCAGAAGCCAATATGTCTCTCGATCCTGAGGTGTTTTACCTATAATTAGAATATTCTTCTTTACTCAATCAATCCACTAGATATCACTAGACGATCCAGCTGCGTACCATCACAGCGTTCACCAGATCTCAACCCCATCGACTTTTTTATTTGGGGGTTTTACAAAGAGCTGGTGTACGCAAAGGAAAGCAACAGCGAAACAGATTTAAGAGAAAAACTTGCAGAAGCGGAAAGAAAAATAAAACAAGAGTATTCAAGTAGCTTCAGGCACACTTTTTAAAACGTTGTCGACTGTGTTCAAGTTGGAGGAAGGAGTTTTGAAAATTTACTGTAATAAATTAGTAATTTTTAATTTGTGCCTTTTATTTGTTATCTAAAAACAGGTAATTTCACAACTAGCAATTTTTACAAATGCTCACATTTTAAATCAGTGGTGATACCGAAATTGTAAAAATTACGCAAGCTACAATTATTTTACAGGAATTTAAATTAAAATTAATTTAAAATCACATTTTTAAGCTTAATTTACCATAAGAATGATAAAAAGTAGATAAAAGAATTTTTAATGCTTTAATCGTGTTTAAATGATTTTTGGTCTATCTGTTTTTCAAACCGAGACATCAGCAGTAGATATATCTTGAAGTTTTGTGATCTTATTATTTCAGTTAATTATCAGGTTTATTATTTCAGACGATATAAACTAAAGTCCAATAAGTTTCAAATTAATCCTATTTTCATTTATAGCTCCTATATATAAACTATAATAAATAAAATCGTTGCGACTGCATGGTTGTCTAGACCCATTTGATATACCATCAACATCTACGAATCAGCCAAGTATTCAAAATTTCATTCAGGTGCCTCAGAAAGTAACAGCACGCAACTGTTTTAACACCTACCCCAATCAAAGGCAAAAGCTATCAAAAACAAAGGAAAAGGAGTAGGAAAGAAGAGCAAGCCACAGAAGGTCAGTCGTGAGAAGGTTAAGAAGAAAATTCTGCAGGACTCCAATTTATACTTCGACGTCAGACGTGAATACAGACGAGTTATGCCGGTATGACGATAATGACGATGCAGAAGATGCAAGTAACTTGTGTCTTGTATGTGATAAATTTACAGTGAGTCTCAGGTGAGATGCAGCCACTGTGGGGTGGCCACTTGAAGGCAAATTGCCCGAAGGTTGAAGAATCCCCCTCGTGCTGCAACTGCACGCAGGCCGGGCTAGACGCGGTTCACAAGGCGTTCTCCCTGGAATGTGTATACGACAAAAAATAAAGAAAAAGTTGTTAAGTGGGAGTACTATCAAAAGGTTTATGGAGCTGATAAATCATATGGGGAACTTAAGTTTTACATAAAATTACTGAGGAGCACATGATTTTTAGCCACAGTGTTGCGGTTGTTACTGACTATCTGACACCAAGAGATCTGCCAGAGGAATGACAACAACTGATAGATATTACGCTTCTGCTTAATAATTTGTTTGACTCTAATTAAATGTGTGTTCTTTAGATATCTCAGACGGTAAAATTTTTAAGGGAACAGTCAAATTTAATTCACCCCACCATGGTTTATGGAAAGAAAGCAAAAAAAATTTGAAAAGTGTAAAATTTATACAAAAAAGAGTTCAAGGGAATAAAATACGATTAATTGAATCAACTGTACCATCAATCACCTGATCAGAACCATAGAGGGTGTGGAAGCAATTTGGCAAGTTTTGTTTAAAAAGTTTGGTCTAGAATCTAAACCATATTTTTCAACATCTTGTCAACATTGCAAAAAAAAAATTGCAAAAAAATTGCAATTTTTTTTAAGAGAAAATTGCAACACTAAAACTAAACTTCTGATATTCTTGAACAAATACATTTTAATTAAGATTTGTGTCTCGAAATTCAACCCCAAGAAGATGCGGGTCAGGGAAAGTGTTTGTAGATGGGTCTTGACAAAATGCTTGAAAAAATCTGTAAATCTTGTCAACAATGCAGACAAATTTTACTAAACACAGCAAATCAAAGAAATAAATATATAAAACCAAAAGAATATTGCAACAAAAGTTGGCTCTGTTATCAAAGCGAAGTCGCTGAAAAATGCTAAATCATTTTTGAAAAAGGATGCACCCAAAAAAGATAAAAAAAAGTATTATTAAACTTTGTGATGTATTGGTAGAATACCCTTTTCATTGTATCATCCACAAAGAAAAGTTAAAAGAATGCTTTTTAGATATTACAATCAACATTATTTTATATAGTCGGTGCAGAACCATTAATCGTATTTTGTTCGGAAAAATCACTTTTGAAGGTGAAGAAGAATTAACACCCTTCAACGGGATTGTGACGTTTTACCGAACATGCTGTATAATTTTAACTCATTGTCTACAGGAAAATACTGACGGAATTGAGAAAATAATAAAGCACACAAATGAGCACAAAATTACAAGGACGCGATATCAACCTTATAAGGTTACTTTTCGTTTGTAGTATCTTAAATTGTCAGTCCTGCTTACTTTATATCGTACCCTTATTGCAAAAACCGGTTATCTGCATTTTTGTACCAAAATTAGGTTAAATATATCAATCGACTCCTCAGCTCACGGCGAAGCCGCTGGTAAAACCCATTGTCTGCTACGACGCTTTTTTACGGAGATAGCTAGAGTTAAAAGCAACTACCTACAGGTATGATTTAATTACCTTCTTAAAAAAGAACTAAACTCATTTAAATAATTTAGATTTATAAATCTATACCACAAAAACAATGTATTGTATTTTAATACTTTTCAGATGTAGTTGCTTGATTTATCATTATGTCAATATTATTCTGTTAATACATATTAACCTGCGTTAACAGGTTTCAGCTTTTATTAATATACTAGAAATTGCTGATGTATCTACCAGTAAAACGAACCAAACAACATTAGTTGCTTTTTGCAGAATAATGAACACAATATTTTGTTAAAGTTATTGCAGGAAAAAGTACTTAGATAACTTAAGTTCACTTTTACTGTATAACTGGGATACGAGGGTTTTTGAACATCTTCAGTTACTATCAATTATATGTGTTTACTTTTTTCTTTCAATAGGGTACAAGTGAGACCATGCATTAAGTTTTTTAAATAGCTTCGGCTAAAACCGACTATCCATGTATAGCCTTCTCTTGCGCACGTAACATTCAACGCGCGCTCTTTACACACGGTTCTTAATCGTGCGCCGATTGTCGAGCGTTGTGATTGTCTCTTGTTTATAGAATAAAAAAATTCAAAGTATTATTAGTTATCTATGCGAAATTTTATAAAATGAGTGTCCTTAAAGATGATGAAGAAAAAACACTTGAAAGTTCCTTAACAAACCAAGGTAAGTCACATAATTTATATCTTTTAGGTTATAAAAGCCGGTACAAACAAGTTTTGCTAACAAAAATGTAAAGTATTGTTTTGCCGAAATATCTAACGAGTTTAATTTATTTCACAGATGATAATATTATTTGGTGTAATGATGAATTACTATCGCAAGCTTATGATTTGTATTTAACCCAACCGAATTTAACGAAACCGACAGTGTTGATGACGTGTGATTTGCCAATTTCTACGACAGTAGAAGGTAGGTACCTAACCTACAATCACTTTAATAATTTTAGGAAACTAGCTTTACACCGCGGTTTTACCCTTCCTGTAACAGACATACAGACAGGTGTGTGTGTGGTATGTGTGGATCCCAGTATGGTCACAGGAACAGACCGTACATACATGCCTATTATTTTTAACCCCCGACGCAAAAAGTGACACGTAAAGATGCGGTTTTATAGTTATTTTCGACGCCATCTGTCCGTCTGTCTGTGGCGTCGTAGCTCCCAAATGGGTGGACTGATTTGGATGCGGTTTTTTTTAAATAAAAAGCTGGAAAGGGGCAAGGTTCTTAGCTACTTACAATGATGATCAAGTCAGCTAATCCGAAGATATTATGATATCGAATCCTATTTTTTAATTCCTTAGGGTCGGGGGTTTCGAAATTTGTAATACAATATAACTATTGAAATAAAATCGTTACTTCTTACCTACTAAGCTGCCTCCCAAGTCCCAACATACAAATCTTATTTATTCAAGGTAATTATTTGTATACAGATGCTGCTTGCTCGAGTCAGTTCGAAAAAAGAAAGAGAGATAGTGCTGGTACTAAAATGAATCCGCTAGGCCCTGTAGGCGATTATGCTGGAGAGTCAGAATCTGGTAAGTCTTCTTTATTTCTTGAGCCTTCAAGAGAATTTCACAACAAATCTAAAAAAGAACTAGTACATTATCTGAAGTTATTCAAGATAATATTCCTGGTATTTTTTATAAGTTTGTATTAAAGTCCTCTAGAAGGGTACTTTGGTACTTTAGTCCTCAGGCCGCTCGCAGAAAAATAATAGTGATGCCAAAATCAAGCTCTTTGAAATTTAAATTTAGCATCCTATCCAATAATACTGTTTATTTTTTATAGCATTAACCTTATTTTTTTTTTTAAATTACAGTTGACATTTCATCAAAACAAACTATGGAAAACGAAGGAATTGAAGAAAGCGAAAATGAATCTCTCTTTGATGGTGACTTTTCAGATCAGGACCCTTCGTATTTACCTCCTAATGTAGATCGTCCTATTACATCTGAATCTGAGGATTCAGAATTGATACAATGGGATGAATTTTTAAATCCAGACAGATATTTAAATAAAAAAGAAAATATTAAAGAAATGCGAAGTAAAGCTATAGCATTATTGTTTGGCAAGCCAAAACAATGTCCTAATAATAATGAAACCCAATATGTAGTCCAAGCAATAACGGAATATATATTTAAACTAACTTGGAAAGTTATACAACCACGCGCAAGATGGAATAAACGAGATCCAGCTACCTGGAAAAAGAATCTAGCAAAAAAACGTAGAGCTGAAGGCCTTCCATACGTAACTAAAGCGAAATATCGAGAACCAAAACTCCCTAAACCTATTAACTGTTCCAAGTGCAAATTTGACTGTAACAGTTATGTAACCGAAAATATTCGTAAAGAATTGTGCAGGAAATACTGGAACTTAGACTACATTTCGAAAAAACAGTTTATATTGAGTCTCATTGAAGTCAAACCTACAAAAAGGATTCTTTTGGACAGAACACGATCTACACAGCGCAAGTATAGTAAACAATGTTTCTTTATCATTGAGGGAGAGAAAAAAAATGTGTGCCAAGATTTTTTTTGCAGAACATTAAGCATTTCACCGTATGTGATAGCAGATGCTGTAAAGCACCGCAATAGTTTGGGACAGTATTCAAAAGAACAGGATCCGCGCGGACGTCGTGAGCCCCCAAATAAAACGTCGCCTGAGATGGTAGAAGCCGTTAAAAAGCACATAGCATCATTTCCTACCATGGAAAGCCACTATGTGCGAAAGAAGTTGAAACGCAGATATTTAGATGCTGGGCTTACATTAAGCAAAATGTACGCTCTCTATGTAGAAGAATGCAAAAATAAAAGTAGCGAACCAGTTGTATCAGAAATGACATATCGAAGGATTTTCTCTACAGAATTTAATTTAGGTTTTTTTATGCCTAAAAAAGACCAATGTCTTTTATGTACCAAATTTAAGCGGGCCGACAGCGAAGAAAGAGATAAACTACAGAAAGATTATGATGAACATATACAAAGGAAGGAAACATGTAATCGGGAAAAACAAAACGATAAACGAAGGGCAGAAAAAGAAACTGACTTCATAACAGCTTCTTTTGATTTACAAGCCATATTACAAATTCCTACCACTGATGTAGGTCTTCTTTATTATACGAGAAAATTGACAATTTATAATCTCACAATTTACGAGAACGCACTTCCTAATGAAGCCTACTGTTTTGCTTGGAGTGAAGTGCATGGTAAGAAAGGTAGTGCTGAAATCGGAACGATTTTACATTATTATTTAACGAAATGCGTGCCAAAGCATATTAAACAAGTCAGCTTGTTCTCAGATACGTGTGGCGGGCAAAACCGTAATCAGTACATTGCCGCCATACTATTGTGGATTATGATGCAGGACACACACCTAGACATAATAGAACACAAGTTCCTCGAATCCGGTCACAGCTACATGGAAGCTGACTCCATGCACAGCGCCATAGAAACGTCGAAAAAAAATTGTGATATCTATTGTATGTCTGACTGGATAAACGTTTTTAAACGGGCTAGGTCTAAAAAAACTTATAAACATGAAGGTAAGAAAGTTACAAAGAATGCTTACCATGTTAAAGAATTCAAATACAATGAATTTAAAGATTTGAAGGTACTGGCAGAGACGGTAATAATAAATAGAAAAAGAAACACAGACGGCGAAAAAGTGAACTGGATTAAGATTAAACGAATGAAGTATATGAAAGGAGACAATAAGATTTACTATAATTATGACATGTCTAATGAGTTTATGATCTTGGATGTTACTAAACCCATGAAAAACAACTTGGGAAGAATTATGACGACCCCTTCACTTTATGCAAACCATGGTTATGCCACCAGAAACAAGCGTAAGCAACGAGAAGTAGTTGATGAAATATCTATGCAACCACCCAGTTCAGGAGTTATCTTTCCTCCCTTACAACAACTGTACAGCGGACCTCTCCCTATATCCATAGCTAAGAAGAAAGATCTGATTAATCTTTGCAATAAAAGTGTAATACCGGAAGAGTATCATGGGTGGTTCCAGTCTCTGGCTACTGAAGATAGTGTTGATCGATTACCAGCTGCAACTCTTTCTGACACTGATGACACATGTTCTCTGTCTAGCCTAGAAGACTAAACCATGTTTTTTTTTCATTTAAAATAAAGCTTTTGACAAAGTATTTTGTTTTTTTTAAGTAAATCTACATAATTTTATATCTTTACATAGTATAAAACAAAATCGATTCCCGCTGTCTGGCCCTCTTTATGTACGCGTAGATCTTTTAAACTACGCAACGGATTTTAATTCAGTTTTCATCAGTAGATAGAGTGATTCGAGAGGAAAGTTTACAGTTATAGTGTTTCCCTAAATTCCTACGGGAACGGGACAAATGTAGGTGAAACCGCAAGGCACAGCTAGTTATTCTAATATAATAAAACGAAATAATTTAAATGAGCTAATCTCTAGAACGGCTGGACCGATTTCAACGAAACTTTTTTTTAAAGATAGCTGAGATTATAAGAAATGATGTAGGCTTGCCCATTTCCCACAGGAACGGGAACTCCTCGGGTAAAACCATAGGGCGCTGCAGTTAGTACGTACAAAGTTAAATGAAATCTACTTTACCTTCAGCCAAAAGCAACTAAAGATATTTATTTTACACCTGTACTGGCTAAAGTTGAACTAAAACGATTTTTGTCTTGATGAATATTACTATTCAAAACAAGTGATTAAATAAAAAATGCCATTAGAGCTACCAGAACGGTAAATTTGAAAATTTGGTAGTTTTTCTACATTCAGGAAAAACTAACTAAGTGAGCTCCTTACCGGTTATTTTCTTCTTTTTGTAGAAAAAATAATAAGTTTTTTTCAATTATTAACCTACTTAACATTTCTTGAATAGTTTCTTGTTTATAAAAATTATTATTGTTTAAAAATGGACATCATTATAACTAATTTTTAAGTCGTTAAAGTTTCAAATGCTTATAACTCAAAAACTTTTCGCTCAAATTTTGGTGCAGATAATCGGTTTTTGCAATAAGGGTACGATATATTCTCATACATTACATTTTTCTAAGTACCAAACTAGACAATTATTATTTTAATCATAGTATTACACTATACAATAATTTCAGTTTGTTTATTCAAGTAATTTAGGGTTCCGTAAATTAAAAGAAAAAACAAAACCTTTAATGATATCAAATAAATAATATTATAGGTATTGTGATTTGTGTTCTATCCTATTCTACGAGTATGTTATTGAACTATTACCTACAGGGGTTTCTTCCTCTACTATACGAAGAATTATTGGTGAAGGAAGAGTAAACGGCGGTGTGTTCTCAACACCCGGTAAAAGGAGGAAAGGAGGAAAGAAAAAAATAAATCTGGACAGTTTTGATTTAGAACTGATCAGAAATAAAATAAAAGAATTTTATACTGTAAGGAAAGAAATTCCAACCCTGAGGAAACTATTACAAACTCTTAGGGAAGAAATTGATTTCAATGGGGGCAGAGAATCATTGATATAATATGTATGTACTAATTTTACATGTTGTAGTTATAACGTTTCTAAATTTTTTATCTTCTGCTTTTTTTACAAGCTTATTCTGAAAAATATTGGCTTTGAGTTTGTGAAGTGCCAATCAAAAAGAACAATTTTGATGGAGCGTCATGACAAGATCAAGATACAAAGATTCAGGTATTTAGAGCGTATGAAGAAGAACCGTGAATCTCATCAACCTGATAAACTAGATGTAGTTTATTTAGACGAAAGCTATATACACGGTTCATGTTCGGTAAATAAGTGTTGGCAAAGTAAAGATATTGCAGGTCCATCTAAAAGTATTTCAGCGCGGGCAAGATGGATTATTGTAAATGCTGGTGCAGGAAATAGTTTTGTGCCCAATTGTTGCCTAATATATAGGTCAAAAAGTATATCTGCTGACTACCATCATGATATGTAGTTAATGTGTTCTCTGTGGAGAATATTTCACATCGAGGAACGTGCCGAGGCACTATGAGACGCAGCACCCCACGTATCTGGGTGGGAAGACGAGGAAGCACCCAGAATACCCCAGACTATTCTGTTATAAGACAATAGCTCCACAAGTGACGTGCCCCGCCGCTCACCGGCCCGATAAAAGCTTACTCGAGGGGGTGGAAAACGTGAAAATGGATTTCGTCTTCCCTAGGGGGGCCAGGTCGTGGACTGCAGTGATAGTGATGGGTCTGTGTAATCATGGGACCGTCACTGTCGCTGTAGGTGTAAGCATGTTTACGTAAATAATTCTTTTGTGAGCTCAAGTAGTCATTGCTTTGTGCAAAAGTATAAAAAAAATACCAGCTTTTGTATTCTGCGATAAATTTTTTTCATGCCCAGAACTCTTCTACATACATACTGAGAAAAAACTACAGCATTTTCTTTTTACAGGATTGGGCACCATCAGAAAAAATAGACAGAGGAGCAGATGCAGTTTTACGTACGAAAAAAGAAATAAAGAAAAAGCCTCGAGGAGCTTATGACCAAGCAGTTTGTGAAAAAATCGCCTGGCAGTTGTGCGTTGGAATGACAACAAAGTCGTAACGTTGGTCAGTTGGTCACTGGGTGGTGTAGATTTGGCGGATATGCTCATCTCGCTATACAGAACTCCTTTCAAGACACGACGTTGGTATATCGGCATATTAGCCCAGCTGCTTGATATATGCATCAACAATGCATGGCTATCTTACAGAAATGATTGTACTAAAATAAAAAAAGGCTCAAAAAGAATAGACGTGCTGTGATTGACCCACTCGACATCAAAAAACGACCACAAAAAGCGATACAGCCAGTTCCCGTTGAGTTCTCGCGATTTGACAATGTGGGTCATTTCATAAATCTCAGGGTCGGTGCAAGTTATGCTCTAAGCTCACGACTGTCATTTGCATCAAATGCCAAGTCCGGTTATGTTTCGTTACCGGAAGTAAACCCAGGAATTTTAAACTAATTTATCATTTTCAAAAATGAGTAGAGTTTCTGGGTTTACTTCCAGCATTTACTGCCAATCACAGTGTTGCAGAGCCATTATCCTCCTCAGAGGAAGAAGAAGATATGCAAGTGCAGTATTTAGAACCATTTTCTATCGCGGAATAAAGTTACTTTATTTTTATGTTTAAAAAAATTCAATTTTAATATTTAAAACAAGCCAATACCTGTTCGATTTATTTCATTTATTGATTACAACAGATACAACCCCAACAATCTCAATTACAGTATACACAATTAATATTTTAGTATATTTTTTTGTATCCTGTCATAGTGTCTCTCGCTTGTTCTCTGATCACTAAACTTTAACGATTGTAAACACATATATACTTGTTTATAGCTTTATTATGACGTGCTGTATGTCAATGAACAGAATATTTTTTGCAAGGACACAGCACCATACCAATTCTGGCCATATCCTTTCAAATGCAGAGACTATCTTGTGGCATTTCAATGAAGCAGGGCACGGTCCTTACCGTCAACCAATCCCGTCAGGTGCACAAGGGTGCACCTGACGGATTGGCGGCTGTATTAAAAGGACACGTGACAATGTTGTTGCGAAAGGAAAAGATATATCAAACATCGACAGTTTGATTAATTGTTTAAAAAATTGCAAAGGCATTGAAATTTTTCGTATTGATGACACCAATATACCTGAAATTCAATACATAGCTAATGCAAATAAATGTTGGTCGTTCAAAGGTACCTTCCAAATCTATCAAATGTCATGGAGCGCAACCGAGCCTAACTTCATGCCAGAAGACTGGCTGTATCACATGCGCAGCTCACGTTAATTGTCCACATTTTGAGGCATCGGTCAGAACAAACAAATCGTAGAAGAAAAAGTACTTCCTTAGCCACGGAAGGATCGCAAGCAAAGAGGAAAAGGACGTCTCCGGCGCCCATAACTTCACAAGACCATATGATAGCAAAAGATTTCCGGTCGCAAAGGTAGGTCGACTATTGATTCAATTAAAGCCTCAATAGCCCAACGGTTAAAGGTGCGGACTGAAAACTGAAAGGTCGCAGGTTCGAACCCCATCCGTTGCACTATTGTCGTACCCACTCCTAGCACAAGCTTTCCGCTTATTTGGAGGGGAGAGGAGGATATTAGTCAACTTCAGCTTGGCTAATGTTCTTTTTAAATAAAAAAAAAAAAAAAAAAAAAAAAAAAAAAAAAAAAAAAAAAAAAAAAAAAAAAAAAATTACAGAAGGTTCTGAGGATTGTGGTCTAAGCAGATGAGGACGGCTCTTATACGCAGAATAGGTTTTGCATCTCTCGTTACCCTTCTGTCTGTATTCCAGAGAACTTCAGAAAGCCGGTCCAAAGCTTTTTCAAGATCAGCCAAATCGAATCGGGTCGCGATTTCTTCACAGGCTCTCGACGACGTTGATGGGTCTGGTGGATGATTTTTGTGCCGGAGCCGGAGATATTTGTAAATACAGGTGCTTCTGACAAGGGCTGAGGCGATCAGCTCAGCGACTATCACCTCTCAGGGGTATGGACGAAATAACAGACAAAATGGAATATAAAAAAGAAAGAGCTTTTCACGGGAAGAGGTGTTTCTCATCCCTGTCTCCTATATAGTGGAAAGAATTTTAACAATAATCATGACTTATTTGGTATCATCGTAATTTCGCGTCACGTGCTGTTAAATGCATAAAACCATGCTCTTTTAGGGTGCAGGGAAAGGCAAGCGACAAATCGGTAGAGACGGTACCTGATTTGTCACGTCACGTAGCCGCCGTCTTTTTGTAAGTGATATCAAATCCAAGACTATTTTTGATTGACACCGGATCTGATGTCTCTTGTTTTCCAGTTTCGAGGTTGGAAGGTCGACTCAAAATGGTCAACTACACTGGACAGCAAATAAACCGAGCCACCCGCTACCTTGGCACTCTGATTCGATTTTCTCAAAAAATATAAAACTTACAAATATCAAAGTTATACCTACAGAAAGTGTGTTTCTTTATGATGAAAATGAATGGAAATTCATTAGGATTAATCAATTAATTAAGTGTTTATTGAGGATTTTACAAAGAAGAGTCGTTTTCCAGTCGTGTTAATCGTTCGTAATCATAAAATGAAAATTAAAATAAAGTCAGAAACAAAGAAAAAAAGTAAAGAAAAAGTTTTTGGTCAGTATTCAGTATTCCCTCCCCTTGCTCGGATAACTGCCAGCGTCCTCGTATTCATTGACCTCACGAGCCTGACGAGGAATTCTTGAGGGATTGCATTCCACTCCTCTTCAATTGCGATTCGGGGCTCTGGAAGCCTTACTGGACCAGGTACCCGGGCTCGAACCCGACGTTTCAGTTCATCGCATAAGTGTTCTATCGGATTCTAGTCCAGGCTTGGAGCTGGCTAGTCCATTGTACGAATGCCGACGTCGCGTAGATACTGGGCCACCACATGAGCAACATGACACCGTGCATTATCAAGCATCAACTGTATATTCTGCCCGATATATTCTGCGTAAGGTACCACATGGTCTGCCAGGATTTCAGTAATGTAGCGATAAGAAGTCAATCCACGTGTACGGCCCGTCAGTTCGATGAAAACTAACGCTGTACATGCGGTTAGCGAGATGCCGCCCCAAACCATTACAGATCCTCCTCCATAAGCATCAGTTTGCTCGATGCAACACTGAGAATAACGTTCTCCAGAGAGACGATATACTCTCTGACGTCGATCACTTCCATGTAGACTCACCCTGGAGGGTGACGCTCACGCTTATGGAGGAAGATCTGTAACGGTTTGAGCCGGCATCTCGCTAACCGCATGTACAGCGTTAGTTTTCATCGAACTGACGGGCCGTACAAGTGGATTGACTTCTTATCGCTACATTACTGAAATCCTGGCAGACCATGTGGTACCTTACGCAGAATATATCGGGCAGAATATACAGTTGATGCTTGATAATGCACGGTCTCATGTTGCTCATGTGGTGGCCCAGTATCTACGCGACGTCGGCATTCGTACAATGGACTAGCCAGCTCCAAGCCTGGACTAGAATCCGATAGAACACTTATGCGATGAACTGAAACGTCGGGTTCGAGCCCGGGTACCTGGTCCAGTAAGGCTTCCAGAGCCCCGAATCGCAATTGAAGAGGAGTGGAATGCAATCCCTCAAGAATTCCTCGTCAGGCTCGTGAGGTCAATGAATACGAGGATGCTGGCAGTTATCCGAGCAAGGGGAGGGAATACTGAATACTGACCAAAAACTTTTTCTTTACTTTTTTTCTTTGTTTCTGACTTTATTTTAATTTTCATTTTATGATTACGAACGATTAACACGACTGGAAAACGACTCTTCTTTGTAAAATCCTCAATAAACACTTAATTAATTGATTAATCCTAATGCATTTCCATTCATTTTCATCATAAAGAAACACACTTTCTGTAGGTATAACTTTGATATTTGTAAGTTTTATATTTTTTGAGAAAATCGAATCAGAGTGCCAAGGTAGCGGGTGGCTCGGTTTATTTGCTGTCCAGTGTATTTCATGGGTGCGCCAAATAGTAGCGATATTCAAATTTTCAGATCAATTTTATTAGCGTTGGATTTTAATTTAAGGAGCGATTTTAGATGGAATTTTATTACTTATATGTGACGTAACAACTGCAATAATAGAGTAAGTACATAGAAATAAATATAAGTTCCAAGAAGTGATCAAATAAGTGTTCACTGGCATTTTATACTATTCACATATTTGATCATTTAAGTGCGTTTTGCCGGTCCGTGTCGGTTTTTCTAGCGCACATCAAAGGGATCAAAGTCCAAATGGTTGGGTTGAGTGTCTGCCACACCGCGCGAAGCAAGGTTGCGCGAGCGTCGCCGTGGAGAGCTGTCGTGCGTAAACATCCAAACAAACTAACAATGGAGTGGAGTAACGAGAGCGTTTTCGAGTTTATAGAGCTGATGCAAGGAGAGCCAGATATATGGGACCCAAAACGTAAAGGGCATTAAAACGATATAACGTCAATGACGCCTGAAACCGAATTAAACACAACTTTTAAATACCCTGCACTATGGAAGAATTGAAGCGAAAAAGGAACACTTTACTGACATAGTATAGAGATTGTTTAAAAAAAATAAAAGATTCTACAAAAGCTGTGGGAGGGCATCATATGCTAACCTTCATGGTTTGCATTTGATACCCTCCATACTTTCATGGTTAATGTGTATGAGTACCGTATGACAATTTTTACTGGGGCTATGGTAAGTAAAAAAATAATTATTTTTCAACACACTTGTGCTCTAATTTCACCGCAATTAGGCACATAATGACACCTATAATAATCAAACTGTGACTTTTTCATTGCTATTATTCACAAGTGAGTCATAGTTTTTTTATTGTATTGGTTGAGTTGCTTTGTTCTTAAAAAAGTTTCGATACAAAAAAGATCGTGTTCAATAGTACAAATAAATTAATGTACCTTTTACTTGCTCATTTTATGCAACTTCGTATTTAAATAGATAATTTCAGCTTGTACGTGTTTAATAATAAAAACTTTCACTCATGTTAGTGAAAACCTGAATTTATAATAAGAATCCTTAAGGAAGTAAGTACATAATTTTGTCTTTATATGTTTATTGATTAACTCAATTTAAATTGCGTGTTATTTTATGGACTGATAAGCTTTACTAATAATTCGTGATAGTTCAATGCAGCTAGGTTACTGTTTTTTCTTAAAATTACATTTGTTCATTACTGGATATTTTTTGTCCAAAATGCCAGTTATGGACAAATGTCGATAATAATATTTTTATGGTGTAGTCCAGTTTACGTTACCCATTAGAGTTTTGTTTTTGCTGATTATAAATATGCTATAATAAGCTTGTGTCAGGAGGAGGTACCACAATAGTACTATGGGAACAATAGGACTTCATTATTGAACAAATTTTACAACAGCTATGAGACCACCTTTATGCTTGCTATGATTAACTACAGCAATGATAAAAATGACTAATATTCCCTTTTCCCCTCCAAAAGCTTGTGTCAGGAGGAGGTACCACAATAGTACTATGGGAACAATAGGACTTCATTATTGAACAAAGGAGGATGGGCAATTTGGGTCCCTACTCCAATAGCAATCTATGTAGTGTCGATGAATAGGTCTTAATAAAAAAAAAATATTTATTAAGGTGACTTGTCTCAAATCGTTGTACTTTTTCCGTGAGACCGCAGGAAACTTCCCCCTATCCAAATCTATATTTTAGGTGAAATCATGTCGAAAATAAAACTACATTAAGTATTTTAAGTTTTTAACCTTCAATTATCAATTTGTTATCTTTTTATCAAAAACAACTTAATAGAAAACAGTATCAATAATATTCATCAATATTATTGCACGTGTCTCACAGGACGACGTACAGTTGGCACTTGTGCACATGACGTATCTATCGTGTGGTACCTAGGATACGGCAGACATGAAGGGTTTACTGCCCCTGCATGGTCACTAAATGACGTGATTATAGACAGTAATATATTTTAGTGTTAATAATAAAGAATACTTATAATCAAAAATAAATGACATTGAGTTAAAATATGTTTTCTTTACAATCAGCAATAGTATCCCATGCCCATATCATAATATATATGTATATACGTATTTATTATTAGGTAATTATTATTTTTTTGATTCAAAATAATGTTTTTGGTTTATTTCCTCTGCAATAGTTATATTATATTAGGTCTACATGTTATTTTTAATGACAAAAATCAACTGACTTTTAGTATATATTATAAATATTAAACACCACATAACTCGGTTGGTACAGCGATTGGAGACAAGCGACCTGGTAATAATTGCTCTTTATAAAAAGACCTTTCCAATGATACATAAATGATGTCTATTGGAGCGGGACCCAACTTCCATATATTTTTGCCCATCCTCCTTTTCCACCAGCTATGAGACCACCTTTATGCTTGCTATGATTACTACAGCAATGATAAAAATTACTAATATTCCCTTTTCCCCTCCAAAAGCTTGTGTCAGGAGGAGATACCACAATAGTACTATGGGAACAATAGGACTTCATTATTGAACAAATTTTACATCAGCTATGAGACCACCTTTATGCTTGCTCTGATTACTAAAGCAATGATAAAAATTACTAATAATTCCCTTTTCCCCTCCAAAAGCTTGTGTCAGGAGGAGATACCACAATAGTACTATGGGAATAATAGGACTTCATTATTGAACAAATTTTCCATCAGCTATGAGACCACCTTTATGCTTGCTATGATTACTACAGCAATGATAAAAATTACTAATATTCCCTTTTCCCCTCCAAAAGCTTGTGTCAGGAGGAGATACCACAATAGTACTATGGGAATAATAGGACTTCATTATTGAACAAATTTTACATCAGCTATGAGACCACCTTTATGCTTGCTCTGATTACTAAAGCAATGATAAAAATGACTAATATTCCCTTTTCCCCTCCAAAAGCTTGTGTCAGGAGGAGGTACCGCAATAGTACTATGGGAACAATAGGACTTCATTATTGAACAAATTTTCCATCAGCTATGAGACCACCTTTATGCTTGCTATGATTAACTACAGCAATGATAAAAATAACTAATATTCCCTTTTCCCCTCCAAAAGCTTGTGTCAGGAGGAGGTACCACAATAGTACTATGGGAATAATAGGACTTCATTATTGAACAAATTTTACATCAGCTATGAGACCACCTTTATGCTTGCTATGATTAACTACAGCAATGATAAAAATGACTAATATTCCCTTTTCCCCTCCAAAAGCTTGTGTCAGGAGGAGGTACCACAATAGTACTATGGGAACAATAGGACTTCATTATTGAACAAATTTTCCATCAGCTATGAGACCACCTTTATGCTTGCTATGATTAACTACAGCAATGATAAAAATGACTAATATTCCCTTTTCCCCTCCAAAAGCTTGTGTCAGGAGGAGGTACCACAATAGTACTATGGGAACAATAGGACTTCTTTATTGAACAAATTTTACATCAGCTATGAGACCACCTTTATGCTTGCTATGATTATTACAGCAATGATAAAAATTACTAATATTCCCTTTTCCCCTCCAAAAGCTTGTGTCAGGAGGATGGGAATAATAGGACTTCATTATTGAACAAATTTTACATCAGCTATGAGACCACCTTTATGCTTGCTCTGATTACTAAAGCAATGATAAAAATGACTAATATTCCCTTTTCCCCTCCAAAAGCTTGTGTCAGGAGGAGGTACCACAATAGTACTATGGGAACAATAGGACTTCATTATTGAACAAATTTTCCATCAGCTATGAGACCACCTTTATGCTTGCTATGATTAACTACAGCAATGATAAAAATGACTAATATTCCCTTTTCCCCTCCAAAAGCTTGTGTCAGGAGGAGGTACCACAATAGTACTATGGGAATAATAGGACTTCATTATTGAACAAATTTTACATCAGCTATGAGACCACCTTTATGCTTGCTATGATTAACTACAGCAATGATAAAAATGACTAATATTTCCTTTTCCCCTCCAAAAGCTTGTGTCAGGAGGAGGTACCACAATTGTACTATGGGAACAATAGGACTTCATTATTGAACAAATTTTACATCAGCTATGAGACCACCTTTATGCTTGCTATGATTATTACAGCAATGATAAAAATTACTAATATTCCCTTTTCCCCTCCAAAAGCTTGTGTCAGGAGGAGGTACCACAATGATACTATGGTAACAATAGGACTTCAGCATTGAACCAATTTTCCATCAGCTATGAGACCACCTTTATGCTTGCTATGATTACTACAACAAAGATAAAAATTACTAATATTCCCTTTTCCCCTCCAAAAGCTTGTGTCAGGAGGAGGTACCACAATAGTACTATGGGAACAATAGGACTTCATTATTGAACAAATTTTCCATCAGCTATGAGACCACCTTTATGCTTGCTATGATTACTAAAGCAATGATAAAAATGACTAATATTCCCTTTTCCCCTCCAAAAGCTTGTGTCAGGAGGAGGTACCACAATAGTACTATGGGAACAATAGGACTTCTTTATTGAACAAATTTTACATCAGCTATGAGACCACCTTTATGCTTGCTATGATTATTACAGCAATGATAAAAATTACTAATATTCCCTTTTCCCCTCCAAAAGCTTGTGTCAGGAGGATGGGAATAATAGGACTTCATTATTGAACAAATTTTACATCAGCTATGAGACCACCTTTATGCTTGCTCTGATTACTAAAGCAATGATAAAAATGACTAATATTCCCTTTTCCCCTCCAAAAGCTTGTGTCAGGAGGAGGTACCGCAATAGTACTATGGGAGCAATAGGACTTCATTATTGAACAAATTTTCCATCAGCTATGAGACCACCTTTATGCTTGCTATGATTAACTACAGCAATGATAAAAATGACTAATATTCCCTTTTCCCCTCCAAAAGCTTGTGTCAGGAGGAGGTACCACAATAGTACTATGGGAATAATAGGACTTCATTATTGAACAAATTTTACATCAGCTATGAGACCACCTTTATGCTTGCTATGATTAACTACAGCAATGATAAAAATGACTAATATTTCCTTTTCCCCTCCAAAAGCTTGTGTCAGGAGGAGGTACCACAATTGTACTATGGGAACAATAGGACTTCATTATTGAACAAATTTTACATCAGCTATGAGACCACCTTTATGCTTGCTATGATTATTACAGCAATGATAAAAATTACTAATATTCCCTTTTCCCCTCCAAAAGCTTGTGTCAGGAGGAGGTACCACAATGATACTATGGTAACAATAGGACTTCAGCATTGAACCAATTTTCCATCAGCTATGAGACCACCTTTATGCTTGCTATGATTACTACAACAAAGATAAAAATTACTAATATTCCCTTTTCCCCTCCAAAAGCTTGTGTCAGGAGGAGGTACCACAATAGTACTATGGGAACAATAGGACTTCATTATTGAACAAATTTTCCATCAGCTATGAGACCACCTTTATGCTTGCTATGATTACTAAAGCAATGATAAAAATGACTAATATTCCCTTTTCCCCTCCAAAAGCTTGTGTCAGGAGGAGGTACCACAATAGTACTATGGGAACAATAGGACTTCATTATTGAACAAATTTTCCACCAGCTATGAGACCACCTTTATGCTTGCTATGATTACTACAGCAATGATAAAAATGACTAATATTCCCTTTACCCCTCCAAAAGCTTGTGTTAGGAGGAGGTACCACAATGATACTATGGGAACAATAGGACTTCAGCATTGAACCATTTTTCCATCAGCTATGAGACCACCTTTATGCTTGCTATGATTACCACAGCAATGATAAAAATTACTAATATTCCCTTTCTCACTCTTCTTTAGTGATCTCTTCCACAGTTTGTTCGAACACAGCCACAGCATCTTCAGGGTTCATTAAGCAAATTCCTCTGACTACATCTTTTATTTTGAGGAATAAATAAAAGTAGCAAGATGCCAGGTCAGGACTATAAGGTGGATGATATACAAATACACCTGCCTTAGTCAAACATTCGATTGTCTGCCTGGCGGAGCGAGGTGGAGCATAATGGAGAAGAATAGTGCTTCTTGCCTGCTGCTGTTGAACATTTTCAAAGACAATGGATAAACAATGACTAACATTCCAAACTGCAATAACAGTCCTTTTACTCTCTAATCCATGGGTTCCCAACCAGTGAGGCATGCCCCACTTGGGGGGTGTAGAGATGCAAAGGAGGGCATATCGATTTCAACTGTACATTCTTCACACGCTCAAAATTACTCAGCTTTTGTGAAGTACTACTCAATGCTGGATGATATTCAAGAAACTGGAAAGTCTGCACATATAATGTGTCATTTGGATGGTCTTGCTGATGAATTTAGTAGGTATTCCTAAAAATTTTTCTGATAAAAAAATTCATAAATTAATAAGAATCCATTTCTGATTGATATTGAACTTCCCAAAATATTGCAAGCGTTGGACATGAAAAATGATTTGTCTGCTTGCGATAACTTCAGCCACATGGAGTTGACAGTTTTGGATTAATTACTATGCTATTTATCCTACTGTTGGCAAGGAAACACTAAGTGTTCTAATAGTAGCATAGTAGTAGCACTAGCATAAGCTTAAAGGTTGGGAACCCCTGCTCTAACAATGCTTGCGAAATGACCCGTCCGTGCAAAGGAGGCAATCATCTTTTTTCCTTGACTTCTACTCTTCTAAAGTTTTTTTGGCACATCTTCGAATAGAAACATCCATTGGGCAGATTGCTCTTATGGTTTCGGGCTGTTAACAATTCATTCAGCTTTCATGACGACGTCAAGCACAGCATCCGACTCACCATCGTTATACTTTTCAAGCATTTTGCGGCATCAATTCATAGGTCGGCTTTTTTGAAATTAGGTATCCATTAGGTGCAAGGCTTCCTGACTCCTAAATGTTTAAGTAAGACATTTTGCACTTGACTCACACCAATGCCTTTAACCACGTTGCCCATCGCGCTAATCTTCAGTGTGATTGCTTCGACCACGTTTAAAGTCATAACATTGTTTTTGATTAAAACCGCAACGAAAATCGTAATAAATCATGGTGCCAAAATTTTACAGTCATTAAAACGGAATGATTAGGTATATTCTTTTGGCATTCGACGCCATAGATTCGACCAGAGACCACGAACACTATAGATAGATTCGACGCACGCAATGCACAGATTACTAAAGAAGTGGACCAAGAGAATGTACCTAATAGTGGTTTGCACCGGTGATTCTCCGGTGAAAGTAATCGGTGAAAACACCGGAGAAAAACCGGTGTTTCACCGGTTATTGTTGAATCACAACTCAAGTAATTTTATTTAAATAAAAAGAAGTTTGTTGATCAACATTGTTCATTATTTAATAAAATTTATTCAAATACAATTACGATTAAAGATAAGTTTTTTAATTTTAAGCTATTGCATAGCTTCTATCGCGGGCTTTGAGCGTGGAGACCGAATCCAGAAATACCGTAACGAAAATAACCTGACACGGAACTCCTCTCACCGCTAGATGGCGTTGATAAAAAATGCTATGCTTTACCGCGGCAGTCCCCGAGTGCCACACGTCTTTTTTTTAATACATCTGAATGATGGTTTTTTTTTAAACCTTGTTGTTTTATTTTAAATCTTTATAATACATCTAATATCATTTGTAGTTTACACAATATCGAATGCACTTAAAATTCCATTGCATTGTACTAGAACAGTAACGGTTAAAAACATTTTAATTGATGCTAAATCCTAAATCTATATTCGAATTCACCGAAGATTTCCGGTGAATCTCCGGAGAACGGAAATTCCGCTCCGGTGCAAACCTTAAGTAGGTATCTAATCATGTAGAAATCACTCCGTTTTACGCACGACACGCACCACAGATTCCTAGGCACTTTTAAATCACTGTTAAGCGCGTAATATACATGCTAATGGATGGCATGCTAAGTGTTGGTAAGCTGGCACTGGCACGCGAGGTACTGGCAGAATGTCAGCGCGTGATATACATGCTAGTGAATGGTATGCCAGTTTCTAAACACTTCTACGTTCTACGTACGTAACGTTTCTAAAAGTTCACAAAATGAATATTTATGAAGAAATAATGTTACAATACAACTCGCAATTATATTAGGCAAAAAACAACAAAAACAAGCACAAAAATTAAAAAGATCTTGGCAGATAGTTGAGAGTTACGATTTACTCGCAAGCTCGCAACACGTTACGCTCCTTAGTATATATATACAAGTTATTCTGTGGCACTTCTGTGGTTACGCTTATGATCTTTTCACGTACTTGTAACAGGCAATACGAATCTCCCGTCCCACTTCCCCTCAAGGGGAAAAATCAAACGACTTGCGATCTACTCGTATGCTTTGTACTGGCACGTGAGTTACTGGCAGAACCTCGATACACATGCGAATAGCTCATTTTTGCTTGTTACTGGCATGGTTTTGTGCGAGTAACAAGCATACGTGTATCACGCACTTTAACGTTTAAGGCCATGTCTAAAGTTGTAGACTGTAGAGATGTATCGAGTCAGGGTACACCGTAGACAGAGAAGGCAATAGACCAAGGTACTGTGTAACCGCGACTGAAATAGAGATAACATGACGTAACGATGACGTCACATGACAAGTTCGAGTTTAATGTTGCCACAATAACTGCACTCCCCTAGTACCCCAAATTAGATGGAAAATTCTTCCCAGGATTTTTAAATAAAACGACAAAACAGATGCTGAACTGTTTTATTTTTTAAATAACATACCTACACATATAAGGTTGTCTGGGAGAGACATACCTATTAGGGTAAGCTTCTATTTTTTACATATATCTTAATATTGTGTGCAATAAAGAATTTATTATTCTTTATTGCACAAAATATTAACTTCAACCACCACTTAAAAGTATAAAATAATTTTAGTTTGTACACGTAAGTCGGTTTTTTAAAAATATTTTTTTTTATACTAAAGTTTTTTAATGTAGTTTCATAGGACCAATTCACTAGATAATTATTTGCTCCTTAAAAAAAATATTGAAATGCCGAATAGAAATTTAGCATATGTGAGTCACTTTGAAAAAAGATGTATGTAACACAAAGGAAAATTTTTTTTCGTTACTAGTAAGAATGTTACACAAAATAATTTTTAATGAACAGTTAAAATTTTCCTTCGATCGAGTAATGCTATTGAATTAAAAGCAACAAAAATTGTATATTTAGTCATCAAAATCATCATTAATGAAATTAACAGTATATTCCTTTTTTCAGGCAGTCGTATAAAACTGCCTCTTCATAGTTTAAGTTAATAATTATTTAAAAAAAACATTAAAAGTCTGCCTCTAGCTATTTAAAAATGGCTTTAAAAATTAAGAACTTTGTAAATAAAATAATTCTTAAGATCGCCAACAGTTCTCGGCTGGTCGTTGGACATTCGAACGAAACTTCAGGATGATTCAGAACAGAAACCGACACTATCTAACTGAATACACTTTAATCATCGCCGACATATATTATATTCTAGTATCCATCATCTTTCTTTTCTTTTCTCATAATATTCATTTCTTCCATCACGACTTTATTTTGTTTCAACAAAAATTAAAAAAAAAATTGAAAAAGTAGCCAAAGTAACCCGTCGTTACGGTATGTCAGAGGACATTACTAAAAAACCTATCTCCGTGCCAAATTTCAGCCATATCGGTTTAGTGTGGCGTATTGAGTAACAAACATCCATATGTTTGTTACTCAATCACGCCACACTAAACCGATATGGCTGAAATTTGGATGTATGTATGGATGGCCATACATACATTCAAACTTTCACATTTATAATATAAGTAGGATAGGGAAAATCGGGACATTGTATAGGTACCTAAAGCTGGCAACACACATAGATACTAAATTTTCTTATTAACTGTCAGTTTGTTTAGCACAAAAGTGTGTCGACCTTGAAAAAAACTGGTTACACGATGAGGGACAAAAAATTGGGTAGCTGCGTCTCTGTTTATCACATTAATAACTTTATTTCTGCTCTCTTTTTAGTGTGAGTGAGAAAGAAATCGTCACTGACTCTATGTCTTCTCTCTCTACGGGGTACACGTTGGTATTCGAGTACTGGTTCCGAGTACGTACTTACTGATACTCGAATACTAGTTCCGAGTACTTTATGGTATCCTTTCTAGCATGTCGAAGATACACATGCTCAATCATTAGTATCATAATCACCACTGAGTATATAATCACTTCGATTTTAATAGTTACTCCGTGATCATTATTCAAAATGGACGGATCTACATTGCTGTACATTGCAATTGATAAAAAAACATCAGGTTACCCACCTGCTCGTTTGCTCGCTAAAAATATATTTAAAAAAGACTAGTTACATGAAACCACACAAAATGTGTATCAAAGTTTCATGTAGTCTTTCTCGAAATTTTATTTTTGTAGAATAGCGACCGTAAATTCCATTAACATTTCAGTATAGAGAAATATAAAATTTAAAGTTTATTCTTCTACCCATCGAGCCATCTCGATTCGCACTTCAATGCATCAAGCATTGAGTACACGAAGTGATTTTATCAGATTATGTACTCATACCTAACTATACTCAGTACCACTGATATTTTATATCACTGATAATTTTATATCATGGTAATACAGTTTTGCAGACTGTAGGTATTGATCCATCCAGCGCGCGCCGGCCAATAGCATATAAGTATAATAAAGGAGCTTTAGAATCAAAGTGACCTAACTCAAAATTCCTGTAACGTCTGTTTAAATACATTTCCATTTAATATAATATTACCAATCCATACAGAAAAAATGCAATATATAATCTGCAAAACATCATCTTTTTCTAATAAAACATGGCAGAGATATATTTAAATTAACTGAACACTTTTCAAAAGTCTTTTTTGTTAATTTCCCACAAATTGCAATTTTTGAGTTAGGTCACTTTAATTTTAGTTCAGCCAAAATATTTTACTGCAGAGCTGCAGAACAGAGGTGTCGTTTTCACTTATTTTCTGATTCGATGGGGGATAGAGAATCCAAGGCAGGCCATTGAGTCCGCCATCCGCGTTGACGTCACGACAATCATCGTGAATCATTATTGTCAAAACAATAAAACATTACTGTGCATTTGAATTACAATAAGTTCCATCTACAGAAATGTCTTCAATGGTAAGAATATTAAAATTATCACTAAAAAAAGAAACTATGTTTAATTAAATTTTCATTATATACCTATCATTAATTAGTGCAATTATTTTTTTAATCGTTCATTAACGATTCACTTCGATAACATGTATTTAAGTTTCAGGAATTTGCTTTATTTTTTCAAATGAATGCTTGCTATATTTTAAGCTCATTGCATCACATTCATGAATTTCTCTTTATTATGTATTATATTTAATTAAAAAAAAATAGGTAGGTATATTTATTAAAACCTGCATAGAGATTCGATAATAATAGTAATAATTATTACTTAATTAATTATTAATATTTCTAAAGAAGTACTTAGTAAGTTCTTTTTTAAGTATGTATATTTGAATTTTGATTTTTTTAAATAACTAAGTATCTTAAAATAGGTAAATAAGTAATTATCAATATAAAAGCAGATCCCATCAGAGGTTTAGGAAAAGTTGCAGTAATTAGAGGAACATCAATGGGGTTTTCATACCCAGCATATTTAGCACCTCTTTATATCTTTTTCAATTAGTAATATCATTCTTTTGTCCCAACTGCCCAGGCTTGAAAGAGGATGTGTATCATATATTGATGGAATGTGTCCGAAGTGAGGTCCGAAACAGAACATTGGGCGATGTTAATATAACCCTGGCAAACCCAATGTTAGAAGGAGCGAAGAAACTGTATAGGATAGTTAGAAATAATTTAAAAAATAGACCTAATAACTAGTTATAATTAATCTAAATTTAGTTAATATGCCATTGTACATACCTACGAGAGCAACATAGTCACTCCAGTGACTCAGCTCTTTAAAAGAGAATAAAAAAAAAAAAATTAAAAAAAAATATCATTCTTTTGTATGTACTTGTTAATTACTTTTCTTACAGCGCATGAAGGCAGCAAAATGCCCTTCTGATGAATTGGCAATCACCAACTGTGCTCTGATCAACCCGGACGACTTTCCTAGTGATGTGAAGTTAGTACTTACCTATTCTACAATACTTTGCCTTTGTAAACCGAAAGCCATTCACTGCTCTTTTAGGGAGGGCTTATAGGTCTCTTGTAGGGAGTTCCACAGTTCTGTCTTGGCTACCTGTATCAGCCCCTAGTGACTCATCTACATAAATATGTATTGCATTTTTGAAGCTTCACTGTGGAAGCACTGTATACATAGCATAGTTTGGTTCCTTATTGTAAAATATTTTATTTTTTGAAAAGAGCAACTGCTGAGTTTCTTGCCGGTTCTTCTCAGCAGAATCTGCATTCCGAACCGGTGGTAGATTTATGACGTGTCATAAGAGCTACAAGTTAGCCTACATGAAATAAATAAATTTTGAATTTGAATAAACATCATAGTGGTAGATTCACTTGAAGATTTGAAAGCACTTTGTAAAAGTTTATTTCAATAAAAAATTATTGTATTCTATCTCATGTCCTCTGTCCAACTAGTGTAGTTAAACAGCTTTATTGCATTTTTTCACTCTTAAGTTCACCATATCAGACATTTTAAAAACTTTTTAACTAGCACACATGTCCAACCAATGCAAAAGCTATGAACATACTGGAAAAATCTGGCATGTAAGACGATCCCAAGGAATGGACTGTAGTCAAAATTAATATCATTTTAATTGGTCATATGTAGTTTTTTTAATGTAATATTTTCAGACATATTGAAGTGGCTACAGGACCATCCCAGCACTTCATCTTCAGTGTCAGATTTTATAATGGAGTGGACAGGGGCACTGTGGGCTTCTCTGCACCCCAAAGGAAATGGGCAATACTTTCCATAGGCCAGGTCTGTGATTTATTTACAACTAGTTGATGCCAGCGAACTCCTGAACAGATAACTTGATGGCACTGTAAGGGCCTGTGCCCACTGACGGCACAGGGGGATTTTCATGCAACGAACAAAAATATACCTTAATGGATGAATTTGTATAAATTATGGTTTGGAAAGCGCTATAAGATTTGTGTTAATAAAATTAGATTAAGAATGATTATTTGCATGCCATTACCCGACAGATTGAAGTACATTTTGAATTATGTAACATCAATATACCTACACTCAATCTGCAAATAAAGAATTTTGATTTGATTTTTGATTTAAAAGTATGATAATAAAATTAAAATTTCGATGATGGTCAAGGTCATTGTATCTACGTATTTTTGTACCTAAGATGACCATCATTGAAATTTCAATTTTATTCTTATAATATTATAGTATATTTTTGTTGTTAGAAATCCACTGCCGTGCCGTGTGGATTTTTATACAACGAACAAAAATATGCTATAGTGTGTGTGTGTGTGTGTGTGTATGGCCCTTAGTCACTCTTTAGTACCAAAGTTTTGTATATCATTGATCTCTTATAGCCGATAGATGTGAAGCCCTTCAAGCCGCAAAATGCTGAATGCCTGTGCAGTATCACACTGGAAGCAGATTTCATGCTCAAGAAAACGTAAGTTTATTTAAATTATAAAATAAGCATTTATAACACATAAGATGTCATGTGACATCACATCTCCATTAATATAATATATTACAAAATTTCACAACTAAGCTGGTCATCTAGTTAATAATTAAATTAATATAGTCCTTACAAGGTATGGAACCCTTAGTGCGCGAATATGACTCGCACTGGGCCGGTTTTTTTATTGAATCTGTTACATCAAAATGGCATTATGTCAGACCCATAATACCCTAATTCAATCACAATTATTCTTAGATCGAAAATACTGTTAAGTTTCTTTAACAAGAATTTTTAAGAATAAGAATTTTTGTTTTTCTGATGAGGGTACTTTTCAAAGCGAGAACTCTTTGAAAAGTACCCTCATCTGCGACATTTAGGTAATTAGCGCACTTGCAACATAAATGAATGTTACAGGACATCCCTGGAGCCATATGATTCTGAACAAATGGCGCGCGATTTTCTCATTCAGTTCTCGAATCAAGTCTTCACAGTCGGTCAACAGCTTGCTTTCTCATTCCAAGACAAGAAGGTGCTGTCTTTGATTGTTAAGAACTTGGAAGGTGAGTATTAAGGCTCTTAGTCTTCTTATCTTATGAGTGCTGTCTTAAAAGTCATGTGATGATATAGTACATTTATGTTACGAAGTTACGGGCGCTTTACTTGTGGTAAGTGTGCGTGTCTGACAGGAGCCTAGGTGAGAGCAGTCAGGCGCGAGCAAGCTCTCGCTCACACTTATACAGATACGACACACACACAACCATGAACCACGAGCCCTCGTGAAATGAAAGAATTATACCCATTTTTCTACCCGGTCATTAGATTCTCCTTGAAACTCGATCATCCTTTATCTGACACCTACACATTAAGACCATTCTAATGAGCCCAAACACACTATATCTGCTGTTAGTTGCTGAGGATTTGGGTATACCACACACTACTGGATGATGCATCTTTCTGAAATTTCAGCCTGATCCATCCAGTGGTTTGATTGATCAGTCAGTCAGTCACCTTTTTCTTTTATATATTCCTTATAAACAAAAACTACTATACAATTGGGGAATATCTGAGCTAATTATCTTGTCTGTGTAGTAAATGTTAGATTTATAATTTGACTGACAAGAATTTGATATTATTAATTAATATATTATATGCTAAGGAATGTTTATTATTATTGATTAATTTATATTATATGCTACGAAATGATTATTATTATTGAATTTTTATTAAATATTATTATTGAATGTGCATAAAGTAGTAAATACGAATAATAATTATATTTATAAAACTGACATAGATATTGCACACCTTTGAAGGCATTTCATTCTCTGCTTGAAGGCATTTGGATGTACTTACCTGTATATAAGACCTAATGTAAACCCAAATTTGCAATAAATGAGTTTGAATTTGAATTTTATATATTTAGATGTTGGATATATCGTACATAGTCCGGCCATAGATTCACATATCGTAGGGGTTTTTTTTAAAATTTACACTTGTGTAACTTTATCTATAGCCGTGGATGTGCAAGCCCTAGCGGCCGGGGCCAATGCAGTGCCTCGTCGAGTCAGGTTCGGGCGGCTGTTGCCAGACGCCTGTATCCAGTTCGATAAGGCCGAAAGCTCCTCGCTCAATCTCGTGGGCAAAGCTAAAGGGTAAGTATATGTTATAAGTAGAGCTGATGGTCGATGGGGTCCCAAGGTGCTGGAGTGGCGACCCCGCACCGGGAAGCGCAGTGTTGGCAGACCCCCCCACTAGGTGGACAGACGACATCAAACGAGTCGCAGGGAGCCGCTGGATTCAGGCGGCGCAAGACCGAGGCTTGTGGAGGTCCATGCAGGAGACTTATGTCCAGCAGTGGACGTCCATTAGTTGATGAAGAAGAAGAAGAAGTATATGTTTTGTCTAGATGGTGCCCGTAGCTTCTTCCGCGTGGATTATGTTTTTGATTTCCGCGGGAACTTTTAATTTTTCGACATAAAATGCATGCTGTGTAGGCACCTGTTAATCCTGGAAAATCGAAAAGTTCCCATGGGATTTTAAAATTAATTCCAGGCAGACGAAGTCACGGACATCAGCTAGTATTTTTTTGTTCGATGACAAGCTAGTCATTGTCAGCAATCTCACCTGATGGTAAGTGACGATGCAGTCTAAGATGGTAGCGGGCTAACAGGGAAGGAGTAGTATTCAACCCATACCCCTAATCGGTTTCTACACGCAATCGCTTAGCGGCTTGGGGTGTTAACTAGCTACGGTCAAAGCCTCCCACCACAGTAGACCAGAGACAAGCAAATTTTAAAATTCCAAATTACCAGGAATCGAACCAGAGACCTCAGAGTTATAAGACCAAAGTGTTTTACACTGCGCCAGGTAGGTCGTTAAAAAGAGCGGTAATAAATCGCAATCGTAGAACAACGAAGAATCTGTATTTTATCAACTTTACGGTATAGCCATTTGAAATAATTTCCGAAGTTTTGTTACCATAACTTTTAAAATAAAAAATCTACAGAAATGAAGTTTCACATATATTCATTAAAATGGTTTTGTTTTAAAACAATAAATAATTTTTTTTTAAATATATAGACTAGCGATTGACTGCGTTCTCACCTGATGGTAAGTGAAGATGCAGCCTAAGATGGTGCGCGTTTGCCTAGAAGACGCCTATACAAAGAATTAATAACAATTGTTAATTAAATGCCCAAAGGGTCATTTTTGGACTTGGCAAATCCGTCACTGTTCCACGATCACGACGAAATAATGTGTGCATAGGAAACAACCTCGGTAGTCCATCATCAACCCGGACTGGGACTTCGGCAAGATGGGCATCGGCGGCCTGGACAACGAGTTTTATTGTTAATTAAATGTCCAAATATGGCAAAGGGTCAGCTTTGGACTTGACAAATCCGTCACTGTTCCACGATCATGACGAAATAATGTGTGCGTAGGAAACAGCCTCGGCAGTCCATCATCAACCCGGACTGGGACTTCGGCAAGATGGGCATCGGCGGCCTGGACGACGAGTTTTATTGTTAATTAAATGTCCAAATATGCCAAAGGGTCATTTTTGGACTTGACAAACCCGTCACTGTTCCACGATCACGACGAAATAATGTGTGCATAGGAAACAACCTCGGTAGTCCATCATCAACCCGGACTGGGACTTCGGCAAGATGGGCATCGGCGGCCTGGACAACGAGTTTTATTGTTAATTAAATGTCCAAATATGGCAAAGGGTCAGCTTTGGACTTGACAAATCCGTCACTGTTCCACGATCATGACGAAATAATGTGTGCGTAGGAAACAGCCTCGGCAGTCCATCATCAACCCGGACTGGGACTTCGGCAAGATGGGCATCGGCGGCCTGGACGACGAGTTTTATTGTTAATTAAATGTCCAAATATGCCAAAGGGTCATTTTTGGACTTGACAAACCCGTCACTGTTCCACGATCACGACGAAATAATGTGTGCATAGGAAACAACCTCGGTAGTCCATCATCAACCCGGACTGGGACTTCGGCAAGATGGGCATCGGCGGCCTGGACAACGAGTTTTATTGTTAATTAAATGTCCAAATATGGCAAAGGGTCAGCTTTGGACTTGACAAATCCGTCACTGTTCCACGATCATGACGAATTAATGTGTGCGTAGGAAACAGCCTCGGCAGTCCATCATCAACCCGGACTGGGACTTCGGCAAGATGGGCATCGGCGGCCTGGACGACGAGTTTTATTGTTAATTAAATGTCCAAATATGCCAAAGGGTCATTTTTGGACTTGACAAATCCGTCACTGTTCCACGATCACGACGAAATAATGTCTTTGTAGCAAGCAGCCTCGGCAGTCCATCATCAACCCGGACTGGGACTTCGGCAAGATGGGCATCGGTGGCTTGGACAACGAGTTCAACGCGATCTTCCGCAGAGCCTTCGCATCGAGGGTCTTCCCTCCCGAAGTTGTGGAACAACTGGGTGAGTTTTTTAACCGACTTCCGCCATTTTTTTTTTTTTTCAATTTTTTCAACAGCTCAACGGTTAAAGGTGCGGACTGAAAACTGAAAGTGTAAGTTCAACCCATACCACTAATCTATTTCTACACGCTAAATCGCTTGGCGGCACGTCTTTGACGGTAGGGTGGTAACTAGCTACGGCCAAAGGCAACCACACCAAACCAGAGGCAATTCAAATATTATAAATTTACAAACTGCCCCCGCCGGGAATCGAACCCGAGACCTCCCAGTTATGAGACCACAGCGCTCACTACTGCGCCAGGGAGGTCATCTAAAATCCGTGTTTCCTGCCACCTTGATTTGAGTAACTTCAAGGCAAGAGTGAATATTCATCTTCTAGGCAAACGCATTCCAACCTACACTACATCTGATATCCAGTCTTGCCTCATCAAGCGCAAGCCTATTTTGAATAATTTAAGCTCGCTGCATACGTAACGTGCACGGGACGTGGACGGGACGTGGCCCGGACGTGGTTAGTAAACACGGACGGGAATTTTTAATGCATACGCAACGTGGCAATAACTCAGAACTAACGTGCTAGTGATGTGAACAAGGAAAGATGGATTTTTCTAAGATTGTAGCGAGCTAACTTGGAAGGGGTATAGCAGTGTAAATACAACCCATACCCCTAATCGGTTTTTACACGCCATCGTGTCGAAACGTTAAATCGCTTGGCGGCACGTCTTTGACGGTAGGGTGGTAACTAGCCACGGCCAAAGCCTCCCACCAGGCCAGACCAGAGACAATTTAGAAATTATAAATTCCTAAATTGCCCCCGCCGGGAATCGAACCCGAGACCTCTCAGTTATAAGACCACAGCGCTCACCACTGCGCCAGGGAGGTCGTCAAAGGTTGATACTATATACCTATTGATTTGAGCATAAAAAGTTCAACTGTAATTATTATTACATATTAAAATATAAGTAGAGATACCAATGCAATAAATTAATAAAATAAATCTGACCGTTTTCAGTGAGTGATAGTTCGACTGCAATTTTACGCCACAGATAATTTTTATATTTGGTGTCTAAATACTTTCAATGATCGTACACACTCAAGTAGTTTTTCCATTCGTCCATTTTTGCTTCGTAGGTAAATACACAAACATCACTACTTAGCTCTCCGGAGCGAACGGGGCGACTGTGCATACGCAGCGGAATCACGCACGGGACGGGGCACGTACGGGACGGGACGTGCTAAACATCGTCGCCGACGATATTTTTCCCGTTCCGCGCGTGGCACGTTCCCGTCCCGTCCGTGCTCCGTGACGTATGCACAGTCGCTTACATTTTCTATGAAACGATGTTTCCAAAACTCCACGTCCCGTCCCGTCCACGTCCCGTCCCGTCCCGTGCACGTTATGTATGCAGCGGCCTTTAAAAAAAAAACTTCAAAAAAGGAGGAGGTTTTCAATTCGATGCGTTTAATTTTTTTTACCAGGTTACTCCATAACTCTGTCAAACCTGGACCTCAGTGGATTTCAGTTTCTTTTGATTGCATTATGCTTAAAGATTTTTATAAAATGACGTTGAATATGTATCTGCTTATTTATAGTTCATCTATTGTAATGAAACTCAAATATTTTGCATTTATTTTAGGCTGCAAACACGTGAAGGGCATTCTGTTGTACGGCCCGCCCGGTACCGGTAAAACTTTGATGGCTCGACAGATTGGAAACATGTTGAATGCGAGGGAACCCAAGATTGTGAACGGGCCCCAAATATTGGACAAATATGTTGGCGAGAGCGAGGCCAACATCAGACGACTGTTTGCGGACGCCGAGGAGGAAGAAAAGAGGGTATTTAGAATTTTTTCAGTTGATCTATAGTGGAGTCGTTTTGTAGCCTTCCAAAATTTTGCAAAATTTTTGTCTCGTTGGTGTGTTACTAATATATTCATTTTAATTTGGTCCTCGTTATAGTGTGAAAAAATGTATGTATTGGGTTTTTCTGTCAAGAAATTCTCAGGACTAGAAGTTGGCGGTGAGTCACTCCCGTGCCTCGGAGAGCACGTAAAGCCGTCAGTCCTGCGCCTGATCTCTTTCCGGTTGTGTCGGATTTTCCGTCCCATCGGTCTATGAGAGTGAGGGAATAGAGAGTGCAGCTGTGTTTGCGCACACAATTGTGCACTATATTATCTCCCGCGCAGATGGCTAATCTCTGGAGATTGGCCGCCGTTGCCGGATTTGATCGGGCGGACATTTATCTAAATATATAAAATGTTGATTGAATGACTGATCTATCAACGTACAGCTCAAACTACTGGCCGGATCGGGCTGAAATTTGGCATCCAGATAGCTATTTACGTAGACATCCGCTAAGAAAGCATTTTTGAAAATTCATCCCCTAAGGAAGTAAAATAGAGATTTCAAAAATCGAACTTAACGTGAGCGAAGCCGCGGGCAAATGCTAGTTTTATTATATGTATTCGGTTATGTTTATAGTGCGGGCCAAACAGCGGTCTCCACATAATCATCTTCGACGAAATCGACGCCATTTGCAAGGCCCGAGGTTCGGTGGGAGGCAACACCGGCGTGCACGACACTGTCGTTAACCAGCTGCTGTCGAAGATCGATGGTAACAACCGTTTTTACAAGCTATAACGTCATCGACCGTTACAAAATGACGTCATACCGTACCGTTGACAAAAAAAAAATGTAAATGTTCGCTTGAAAAAAGTCATTAATTAAAGTAATTAATAGTCTACGCTATGCAAAACTTTTCCTTTTTTACTCATCCCAGAAGACGATACGCGAACAATAGTAACCGAATAAAAATAAATAACTAATTTAAAGTTAACAAAAACATTTAAAATAACAAAACTTTGAAAAAACAACATTGCGAGCGGTACGTTGCTATCTGTACTAAGCAGGTCTGATTTGAGGTGCGGTACGGGGAAGCACATGGCGTTGCTGGAAAATCGAAAAATTCCAAATTAGTAATGTCGTATAGAAATACTACTTCGGATTAATTTAATAGATAGCGCGAGCGAAGCCGCGGGTAAAAGCTAGTCTGTCATGAAAAAACCTCACTGATTTCTTAAATACTACTTCGGATTAATTTAATAGACAGCGGGAACGAAGCAGCGGGTAAAAGCTAGTCTGCTATAAAAAAACCTCACCAATTTCTTATATTCCAATACTTCATGTATCTTTGGTTTGTAGGTGTGGATCAGTTAAACAACATTCTAGTGATCGGTATGACAAACAGACGCGATATGATCGACGAGGCGCTGCTGCGACCCGGCCGATTAGAAGTGCAGATGGAAATCGGCCTGCCCGACGAAAAGGGCCGAGTGCAGATCCTGAACATTCACACGAAACGTATGAAGGAATACAAGAAGATCGCCGAGGATGTGGACAACAAAGTAAATATATTCACGATCGTAGAATAACGACGGATCTGCATTTTATTAACTTCATATCGTAACTTTTAAAATAAAAAATCTACAGAAGAGAAGTTTCATATATTGGGTATATGTGAAACTTCATTTCTTAAAATGGTTCTGTTTTAAAATACTAAACACTTGTTCTAATCTTCGAAATAGCCGGAAGTCTTTTATTCTGATATTCCGTACTCGGAGCTGCGAAGAATGACCAACCGTATTGTTTTAAATGATAATTAAAAGAATAATTAAAATGACAAAAAATAAATAAGTAATTCGCTTAAATATAATTATCTACTTGACCAATTTGATTTTTTTTGTTTTGTTCGCTCTAAAACGGGTGGTTGAAAAAAAAATATAGGGAAACCCAAAAGTATTTTAAGGTAATTTTGTAGAAGAATTCCCACTTCGAATTACTTTAAATAGATGGCGGGAACGAAGCCGCCGGTTTTCCGTACATTTACATAATATTTACATAATGTATTTGTAGTTTATTATTTATTTATAATTATTATATTGTAGGTATTATAGTATATGTAGTGATGTACACTTTTGACCACTCTATTATTTCACCTTACTCACTTTCAAGGGAAGCTGGAAGAAATTTCTTTTCTTTAAGCTTCACCTATGTCTACTTCTAATATATGTTGTCTTGTTTGTAAATTCTTATATGTACATGAAAAATTAAATAAATAAATATTTCCGTGCGTGTTTCTCCTCCGCGGAATTCCGCTAAAATTATTCCTGGATTAGGAGTTATCTTTTCTTTTAGGAACTAGCGACATTAACAAAGAACTTCTCGGGCGCGGAACTCGAAGGTTTGGTTCGAGCGGCGCAGTCCACCGCCATGAACAGGTTGATCAAGGCTTCAAGCAAGGTGGAAGTGGACCCAGAGGCGATGGAGAAACTCATGGTGGAGCGCGGAGACTTTCTCCACGCTTTGGAGAACGATATCAAACCGGTAAAACTTTACTTTACTTTAAAGGCCACACACCACTCAGAGAATACCATGTATAAAAAAAAAAAAAAAAGTCAAGGTTTCATCAATATGTCTGCTTCTTTAAGTGGTCAAATTAAAAATGAGATCATTACAATAAGATTACACCCATTTTACACATATTGTACATGTATTCAAGCAAATAAATGAATTGAAATGAAACGATCCGCGTAAGAACCACTAGATTAAAAAAAAAAAGGCTGACCCCATCCGATAGTCGAAGGAAGCGTGTGAAATTCTTTAAATAAAATCTAGTCCAACTGTGAACGTCTATCTATTGATGATAACGAAGACAAGTCGAGAGAATTGTTTTCTGTGACTTGTATTTTTTCGACTTCTGTTTACAAAAAAAAGATACCGACCGAATAACCTCCTTCTTTTAGGAAGTCGGTTAAAAATTAGTTCTAAGTGATCATGCTGGATTTGTCACATATTTGCAGAAAATTGATTCGAATAAAGAAATAGCTGCTATGTTTTACGAGTGATATATTGTTATCGGACAATTTGTTGCTAATAACAAGGCAGTCGTCATTAAAAAGGAACTTTATTATCTATATATATAAAATTCAAAGTCCTGACTGACTGACTGACTGAGATATCAACGCACAGCCTAAACTACTGAAGTAAGAAACTTGAAATTTTTACAGTTGGTTCCTTTTATGACGTAGGCGCACACTAAGAAAGGATTATTGGAAATTCCACCCCTAAGGGGTTTAAATAGGGGATGGAAGTTTATATGAAAGTCCGTCATTTTTCAAGCAGTTTCCATCAAAGTTGGTATTAGAGCTTTCAGTTAAAAATAAAGAAGTATGTGTGTCACAGTTTTTGAAAATTCCACCCCAAAATATAATTCCACGCGGACGAAGTCGCGGGGGCAAAAGCTAGTATTGTATTAATAGCTTCAAACTTTGGTGATATGGAGGTAAATAAAATGGAATATTTTGTTGTTCTTAGGCTTTCGGCACAGCGGCCGAAGCGTTGGAACATTTCCTCGCGCGTGGTATCATCAACTGGGGCAGCCCAGTCGCGTCTCTTTTGGAAGACGGCCAGCTCTATATCCAACAGTCGAGGGCTACCGAAGCTAGTGGTAAGTGAAATAGCTTGTATCGCAAGTACTATGCTGCCGTCCTAAAGCTAAAGTGTCCTTAACTACCAAAACGCGGGAATCCACTAGAAGTTCCACTCGGTCAACGCCAGCATATTATGATAATTCTGGTTTAAGGTGGTGATTTTTTTATTTATTTATTAGGAAAAACAAACAGCTGAAGTAAGGGGGCCCATAACTGGTCAAACATGGTTGTCAAACACGTAAAATTTTTACATGTTTTTGTTACGGTTTTATTTGAACAAGGTCATCAAACACCAGCGTACCAAATCAAATACCTCCGTTTCTGTTCGTCAAACACGTAGTTTGTTTGACAAACACGACCACAGACTGTCAAATACACGTAAAAATGTTACGTGTTTGACAAACATGTTTGACCGTGTATGGACCCCCTAAGATGCGCGAAGGCCTCAAAGGACTAGAATCCAGGCCGTAAATAAATTAAAAAAAAAAATTAGATGCGCGCGCATAGGAAAACTGATTAATTTTTCCTGCCATTGCGAAAAAATTTTCACAATTCGTTTTCACTGTTTTGTACCATATTTTAGTATGTTTTTCTTCACAAGTGTGTTGAAAAACGTATGATACACGTGTGTATTGACGATTACCGTCCTCGGCTATCTTAAGACCCTCACCTAACGGCTCGGGTCTCAATAGCGCCTCAGCGGCAATCACCAATGTTTCACACTTGTACCATAATGTACTATTGAATTTGTCCATAGGTCTCGTATCAGTGCTGCTCGAGGGCCCGCCGAACAGCGGCAAGACCGCCCTGGCGGCGCAGCTCGCCAAACTGTCGGACTTCCCCTTCGTCAAGGTGTGCTCGCCCGAGGACATGATCGGCTACACTGAGACTGCCAAATGCTTGCAGATCAGAAAGGTAAGGCTGTCTTACTAGTAAGAAAATCTTCAGCCTGGCCAAGTGGCCAGCCTTGCCTTAACCTTTTACCCTCAACTTTAACATAAACTTTTTGGCCTATCTTATCTTTTTAAGCTTAAATTTTTATGTATTTCGCTCATTTGCGACAAGGGTGACATAACTCAAAATGCACCAATTTTAGTGTTGAACATTTATACTTTTTGCTAAAAAAAACAACATTACGCTAAGCACAAAAAAATAAGAGCGAGAGAGATTGTGACTTAATGCTCTGTCGCTTTGTTGGCCGCTGTGTTGTTTCGAGACCGCAGCATCCACAAAACATTACTCTCTAACGAGAGAATTCTCTCATCGTCGATTTTGAATTATGTCACTCTTGTCGCAAATGATTGATTTATTACAAAATAATGTGAATATTGGTCTCCAGATTAATCCAATCAAAAGTTAGCCAGAGTTATTACTTCTCCCTTTCTATTATCAAAATTTCAATACTGCTCACAAAAATAACTAATTGGACGTGTTTGTTTACTTGAAAGTAAACATTTCTGACATTGTTAAACTCCAGAACTTAATTAAATTGAAAAGCCTCAATTTAATCTCTTCAAAACGTTCTTCTCAGAAAAAGACAGCATTTCTTTTTAAATATTTTTAGCGAGCAAACGAGCAGGCGGTTCACCTGATGTTAAGTGATTACCGCCGCCCATGAACATTTCTAGCACCTGAGGCATCACCAGTGCCGGCTTTTTAGGAATTATGTTTAAAGCTCTCAGTTTAGTTAAGAGATTGTCTATAGTCTGATTTTTAATTCCGTGGAATTCTGACAGATGTCATTTTATAAATAGAGCGAGTTATTTGTATGAAAAACAGTATTACCACCTGTAGTTCAATTTTACCCCAAACTATCTGTCAGGCATTTGTCATATATTTATGTGCGGCCATTGATTTTTATTGGTATAAGTTTCAATTTATTATCTTTTTTGTGGGATTTTTTAAATCTTTGGTAACATTAAGATACGTCAGAATTCCACGGAATTAAAAATCAGACTATAGAACAGAATAGCACACTGACCAAAATGTCGGTTTTGTAGTATTTCGATGACGCGTACCGTTCAACACTTTCGTGCATCCTGGTGGACAACATCGAGCGTCTGCTGGACTACGGACCGATCGGACCGCGCTACTCCAACTTGACGCTGCAAGCGCTTCTCGTGTTGCTGAAGAAGCAGCCGCCGAAGGGAAGGAAACTGCTCGTATTGTGCACCAGCAGTCGACGGTAGGTAGAAAATAATCTTAGTTACCGTTGACAAGAGAAACTGCTGGGTTTCTTGTTGGTATCGTTTTAGTGCTTCCCAAACCAAGTGGTAAATTCTGGATATTTTGCTTCTTAACTTTATGAAAGACTAGCGGCCCGTCCCGACTTCGCACGGGTGTTCATAAGATTTTTTTAATATTTTTACCTTTAATTTATTGCGACTTAACGATAATAGTTTGGCATATAATATCGCGAAGTTTTTTTGTTGTTTCTTTTTTTACACCTTGGATTACGTTAGTTAAGTTTTAGTAAGGATCCCTAATCTTTTCTAGCAATAAATATAGCCTATGTTACTCAGGGTGAATGTAGCTTTCCAATGGTGAAAGAATTTTTGAAATCGGCACAGTAATTTTTTAGTTTATTCATTACAAACATACAAACAAAATACAAATCTTTCCTCTTTGTAATAGTAGTGTAGAAGTATAGATACAGCCATGCGATTGTTAAAGAAAGTTATATTCATTTAAAGAATTTCATTAAAAAAAAACTTTTGATGAATTGAAGGCAGGTCCTGGATTTTATTTCTCTATATCTTTCGACCCACAGGCAGATGTTAGAAGACATGGAAATGCTATCAGCGTTCACAGGCGTGCTTCATGTGCCGAATCTGTCCCAACCGGAACACGTGATGGCCGTTCTAGAAGAGAGTGACGTTTTCTCCAAGAGGGACTTGGCCAAGATACAACACGACCTGCGAGGAGCCAAGTATGTAGTACTTGAATATTTTCCCTTTTTACATGCTAGAAGACATACAAGAGGTATCAGGTTCCACAGGTCGTATTTATGTCACGTGATGGCCATTCTAGAAGACTTCGCCAGGTAACAACACGATCTTCGAGAAGCCAAGTACGTAGTAACTACTTTCTTTCCTCATAAGCTAGAAGACATAGAACTGCTGTCAGATGAAACACGCCTGTGAACAATAGCCGTGATTCATTTACCGAATCTGTCTCAGCCGGAACACATGATGGTCGTTCTAGAAGAAAGCAACGCCTTCTACATGCGGGACTTGGCCAAGATACAATCACGAGCTTCGAGGAATCAAGTATGTAGCTCCTGAATACATGCTAGAAGACACGTGAATACTTTCCTTACATGCTAGAACTGTCTAGAATCTAGATGCTGTCTCGCGGGATTTGGCACTCGACAAGCCAAGTGTCAAATATGTGGCAATTGTAACAACTTTTCACTTTCCTATGCAGGTAACTTTAAAACTAGACTTCTCTACAGGTTTTCCTTTGATCTTGGCTTATTGCAGTTAGCCATGCCGCTTGTATCTTGGTTTGGGATCAATGTATGAAACGACCTTCTAAGTCAAGGAATACGTTTTTACAAGACTGGCCAGTGGATTAGATCATAAAATTGCTAAGAACCAGGTATGTAATGTGTCTATTCGAGCCTAACGGATACCCTGAGCATTATTTTTCATGTGAATGGCTTTACCAAGATATGGAACGACTTGTAATGAGGTAGTATACCATTTTTTTTTTTTTCATCATACCCGCCTTTAACTGTCTATAATGAAGTCTTCTCGTAGGCGGAGGAAAAAACGGAGGTTTTGGGGTGGAGACCCCACCAAACGAGAATTACCCAAACCGCAAACCGACCCGCCGAGGTCAAAGGCGAAGTAAGTACTCTAGTACTAACAGCGGAACTCCTGTAGACGCCTCATGTCATGACGCATGTCTTTATTTGCAACAAAATCGTCTTGCATCCTGCCTTTTGATTTCAGATAAATAAAGTAGATAATATCATGCTTTAGCATTTCATACCGACGACAATATTGCCTATGTTGGGCATTAAGTATTCGTAGTAGTTAAAACCCCCTTGGCCATATTACAGAGTACAACTTGATGTCGGGCCATGTCTTCGAGATAAAAAACAAAAATAAACAAAAAGTAACAACTCTAATTTAACGCTTACAGAATTTTCATCGGTATCAAAAAGCTACTGGCTCTAGTCGACATGGTGAAGCAGATGGACGAGGAGTCGAGAGTGTTCAAGTTCCTCACCAAGATGCAGGAGGAGGGCGGTCTCGACCTCGGCACCACTATACAATAAGAGTTATTGCAACCTTAGGGACTACACATGCATACCACGCGCACGCCCTCACCCGATCATACCAATGCACATATCTATACGTTAAAACCCCAAGCCAATCGAGCCACCGAGAGCTCGCCCTGCGCTTCCGACCTGAGGAGCTACGAGATCGACTACGACGACGTGAGCGAATGCACGGACTCCGCCCACCACAGAGTCAGCCGAACCGCAAAAGGCAACGAGATCTCGCCCGCGAAAATACCCCTCATGAGAATCAGGAGCGTCGAGATCGTGTTCGAGGACGAAATGTCCACTTGCACCGACACGGGCCTATTAGATCGCAGCATCGAGCTCGTCCTATCCGACAGCGACGACTCCACCGAGTGTGTAGACGACTTGGAACATCTGCAGCAGGAACGGGACGATTCGGTGACTCTGAACGCCGAAGCGGATTTGTCGGACGACAATTATTCCCCAAAACACCCTGTCGATATACCAGTATACACGAAGAACGTTCCGATCTCGGACGACGCGTTGTCTTTGAACATCTCGGAATTGGGGGACTCGGGTCGTTTTACCGAAGAGGCTTCCTCATCTCATATCGAAGTGCCCATTATGACATACGACGACGCTATGCTTTCTCACTCATTCGATGCGGTCAACGTGGACGAGAGCTCCACTATACAGAGTATATGCGAGGCACCAGAAATCAGGGTAAATGCAGGAACCAATCGGTTGTATGAATACATCGATAGCAATAGCGACAGCTCTGACAATACGGCCGTCTGTGACGACGACACTCCGAGTGGGAAGCCCGTGGTAACGGAGGATGCTACGGACCCTGTTTGCGATAATTACGATCTGCAGTACGACTCGTTTGTTGATATTGGAAAATTTTAAATTATACCCTTTATGCTTTTATAAAAGCTTGTTTTATAATACAGTATATTAACGCATCACCATTGATTTTAATATTATGGTTGTTGTACGTTTGTCTATTTTAAGTTGGGTAGGTATGGGTGTGTGATAACATTCCACTCGATTTATAGAAGTATAAACGCGCACTTGAGGCGGATTTTTACCTATTCTGAGCTATTTATACGCCCTAATAAACCTTTGCACAGCTTGTTCTCGACGGGCAGAGTGGTATGCGGCTCTAGTAACCATGTCATTGTACTTCTTTAATTACTTGTTCTTTTGTAGAAAATCCTAACTCCTTTAAATATTTGTAAATATTATATTTTCTATTGCAGTACTTTCTTACCCATAGTGTCTAATATGCACTGTGACATGGTTACAGAAATCCCAGGGTTGTATGTCTAGGCAATAGCTCAATTTTTTGTATTATATTGTAATAATATATACATAGTTTCAAAAGCGATTTATTATGTTTATTTATTTCTGTTATGTAAATGTGATACAGCTTGATGCTGTTTAATTTAGCTATATAAGAAAATTTAATTATTATGACAAACTAGTAGAAGTTAGCTTGTTAAGAAGAAAATGTCAATATTAAGAGTACCTGCAGACTTACAATTTCAAGTTGGGCAACTAAATTGCAGAGTATACTAATAGGCATAGTATAGTAGCCTACACTTCTTATCCAACTATATAATTAGACACTGATTGTATCAGAATCGAAATTCCCTTCTGATCATGCACACAATATATAGCAGCTGGTCAACTAAATTGTGAAAGTACGCAATTTAGTTGTTCTATAGTCGGTCAACTTGGAATTATATGTCTGTGGTCATTCTAAACGTTTAATATTGTAGTATTATTGTGGATCTTAGACAAGTTATGGATCTTGCGAAAGAGATAGAAAACAATCTTTTAAAAAACCTAGAATAATAGTAAAGAGTACAATTATTACTTATACAATTTAAGCTTTCGATGTTGTACTGTTCAAGGACTTTGTCACTTTTATGAGATTACTGCACTGAATGATTCGGAGACCTAGGTATTAGGTGATGCCAAAAGCAAAATCGACGAATTAATAGTGATAAAAAATTATAGCTTCTATAAATTAAATAAGTTATATTCAATTAAAACAATTACTGTGTGAATATCATAATAATTCTAAATTAATATCTATGTACGAGTGTTAGTTAATATTGATTGTTGCTAGTTCATTTGCATTGTGCACTTAGAACATTCCACTCTCGCATTCATAGAGCTATTGAATCACAGAACTTAACGTTTCTATTATTATACTGTCTATAACATATTTTAAACAGAAATCTGTATTATTATAATCGTTATATGCTTAGAGAAAGACTAGTATTCGCGTGTTACAAATTTCTATTAAATTGTTTTAACTGATGTGAAAAGTAAGGTGACCAATCTCATGAATGAATGTGGATGGACATTATTATTATGTAGTTTATGTCAATAATGATTTTTGTGCAATATAGAAATTATTGAGAATAATATGTTGAGGTTAGATACATATATATATGAAGTGTAACAATATTTTTTGTCTATAGGTGATGTTTATTAATTATTAAATATACCAGCCTGTGTATAATTTTATTGATGTAAGATGGTCGCCTTATGATATCATAATTCAATTAAAAACCACATCAGCAAAGTATCTATGATCAGTTATTGTTTTGTAGGTTCATAACTGGAATTGATTAGTATAGTATATTATTAACATTATTTATGTATCTAATTGTTATACCTAGTTCAGTTATAATATTGTTTGTATAACAAAATCAAGACATTGCTGATGTGATTTTATTGTTGGTTAATATTGAAAATACAGCATTTGACAAACACATTTCCTCTTTTATTTCTATGGAAAATAGGTGTTTCCCATTCTTTATAATATAATATAAAATTTGACTGAAGATCTTTATATTCCAAGTACCTTTATACATACAATATTGTTTATTGTATATACAGATACTCTATTTTACTCAGTCCATTACTCTTTAGTGTACATGCATGTACATATTTAGTGTGTGAGCTCCGGCGTGCCTAGTCATACTTAACATCTATTGAACATTGAAATAATGTATCTGTACATACTATATTGAACTTATTTGAACTATTTGATTACCATAAATTAATGTTTTTATCTGAATCTTTAAATTTTCCATAAAAGTTTTTAATCATGCTGTATACAAGAAAGGTAATTTAAATAAATACGGCTAAAATATTCCACATTCAAAAAGAGATTAAAATCTGATTAAAGCATCAACTTAAATAAGACTTAATTTGGATAATAAATAATTAATGGAAGTTTTTATGTTTTTATTGCAGAAATTAGGGTATTAAAAGTCAAATTGAGACAAACACAAATCAGACAAACATAGTCAAATCGAGACAAACAATACACAAAATATCATTTTAAAATATAAAATTGATAAGTACTTAAAATAACCTTACACTACTTAATTAGCAGTTTCACATGCATCCACCCAATCATTATAAACATCTATGGGCTCAGATAAAACATTTGTTGTGGTTTGAAAGTCTTCTAAGCATACTCGACACTGTATTCGAGCAGTATTCCTGGCTCGATCCCTGTAAAAAAGACACAAAATTATCAAACATCTGGTAAAATTTGCCAAATATACAATAATTAGAAACGATGTTATGTTGTCTCTTACATTTTAACTTCACAGGATTTTTCGTGGTTGCAAAATGGACAGTTAAACTGTTGGTCAAGAGGTTCTATTGCTTTTCGTTTCGGCGGAGGCTTTCTTTTTGATTTGCGGCGGCCCATCTCTAGAAAATCACGTATGAAAAAATCTTTATTTAAGTATATAACACAAATTTCACATAGGGTAGGTATAATTGTAATATAATCTAATTTAAATTTACCGGTGTTTTATTTATTTATTGAAATTTCTTTTTCAAATTCCAATAAACGCGCAAACCACAACAAAAATATAAATCACATCACCTGTCACCACAATAAAATAATCACAAAATATTTTGAATTGACAAATGACAGAAAATATGTGTCAAAGTGTCAAATTAATGTCAGAATCCATATAGCCCCTACAGACTCACGCCGAGAACCCCCGAGAACACCCAAGAAGCGTGAATGTGAAGAGTTTCTCGCCGTTTCGTTCTCGCGCTCGCCTGTTCTCCGATCGGTGTCGGTATTTTTGCCCGAGACAAAGGATTTCTCGAGCGAGAAAAGAGAAGACACTTACATTCACGTATTCTCTAGGTTTAGGCTGCGCGTTGATATCTTAGTCAGTCAGTCAGGCCAAACGATCTTATATTGTAAGAATACAATAATAACAAAAGAATATTAATTATAAAATTACTAACCCTGTTCTGTTTCGATAAATTTGCGTTACCCAGCATCGTCTGGCTTTTCTATTTTTTTTTTTTTACTTTATTTTTAGTTACAACAGTCACAAAGTTACAATATGCAATGGTACACAGAACCAAACCGGCTGCAGTTTCAATATCTTCGTCCACAGAATACATTATTATACATTGTAGTCGTCCATACCGGATAAGCTACAGATTACGAGTGAGAAAATTGAGAGTGTGGATAATTTGTATGTTCTTCCGAGAAGTCTCGGCGAAACTTCTCGCCGAGCCTTCTCGCCGTGAGTCTGTAGGGGCTAATAGAGTTACCTCTAATCCCAAACAACAAACAAAAAGATAGGTAGGTAGGTACTATATAATATACCTACTACAAGCTTATTTTTTGTGGCCCTTTTAAAAAATTGTGTAAAAAATAAGCTTCTTAGATAATTGTCACATCAAATAAATTGCGGGTTTCGCTCACAAGTTTCGCTCACAGGTTTCACCTCTTATAGGGTAGGTACCTATGTTTGTGGTTTCACTACTCCTCCAAAGAGATTTTATTGAAGATATTTGTTAATAGTCCAAATAAAAAGCTAACAAACAACACTATTTTCCACTGACTTTGACCACTCTATTTTTAGTCCCTGGGATTAACTTTACAAATGGCCGTAGAGAGAGAAGACATAGAGTCAGTGACGATTTCTTTCTCACTCACACTAAAAAGAGAGCAGAGATAAAGTTATTAATGTGATAAACAGAGACGCAGCTACCCAATTTTTTGTCCCTCATCGTGTAACCAGTTTTTTTCAAGGTCGACACACTTTTGTGCCCAACAAACTGACAGTTAATAAGAAAATTTAGTATCTATGTGTGTTGCCAGCTTTAGGTACCTATACAATGTCCCGATTTTCCCTATCCTACTTATATTATAAATGTGAAAGTTTGAATGTATGTAGGGCCATCCATACATACATCCAAATTTCAGCCATATCGGTTTAGTGTGGCGTGATTGAGTAACAAACATATGGATGTTTGTTACTCAATACGCCACACTAAACCGATATGGCTGAAATTTGGCACGGAGATAGGTTTTTTTTAGTAATGTCCTCTGACATACCGTAACGGCGGGTTACTTTGGCTACTTTTTCAATTTTTTTTTTAATTTTTGTTGAAACAAAATAAAGTCGTGATGGAAGAAATGAATATTATGAGAAAAGAAAAGAAAGATGATGGATACTAGAATATAATATATGTCGGCGATGATTAAAGTGTATTCAGTTAGATAGTGTCGGTTACTGTTCTGAATCATCCTGAAGTTTCGTTCGAATGTCCAACAACCAGTCGAGAACTGTTGGCGATCTTAAGAATTATTTTATTTACAAAGTTCTTAATTTTTAAAGCCATTTTTAAATAGCTAGAGGCAGACTTTTAATGTTTTTTTTAAATAATTATTAACTTAAACTATGAAGAGTTGCAGTTTTATACGACTGCCTGAAAAAAGGAATATACTGTTAATTTCATTAATGATGATTTTGATGACTAAATATACAATTTTTGTTGCTTTTAATTCAATAGCATTACTCGATCGAAGGAAAATTTTAACTGTTCATTACAAATTATTTTGTGTAACATTCTTACTAGTAACGAAAAAAAATTTTCCTTTGTGTTACATACATCTTTTTTCAAAGTGACTCACATATGCTAAATTTCTATTCGGCATTTCAATATTTTTTTTAAGGAGCAAATAATTATCTAGTGAATTGGTCCTATGAAAGTACATTAAAAAACTTTAGTATAAAAAAAAATATTTTTAAAAAACCGACTTACGTGTACAAACTAAAATTATTTTATACTTTTAAGTGGTGGTTGAAGTTAATATTGTGTGCAATAAAGAATAATAAATTCTTTATTGCACACAATATTAAGATATATGTAAAAAATAGAAGCTTACCCTAATAGGTATGTCTCTCCCAGACAACCTTATATGTGTAGGTATGTTATTTAAAAAATAAAACAGTTCAGCATCTGTTTTGTCGTTTTATTTAAAAATCCTGGGAAGAATTTTCCATCTAATTTGGGGTACTAGGGGAGTGCAGTTATTGTGGCAACATTAAACTCGAACTTGTCATGTGACGTCATCGTTACGTCATGTTATCTCTATTTCAGTCGCGGTTACACAGTACCTTGGTCTATTGCCTTCTCTGTCTACGCAAATGGCCGACAAGTCGCGTAGGTATCGCGCTAAGTCTGTGGTCGCGTAATAGTAAAACAAGAATTTTAACAGTGTCTTTAAAACCCACTTTATGCGTGTTATGAATACGCGATTTGTTCTAAAAGGAACAATAATTATAGATCATCTAATGTACAAGTATTCTCATCGTTAACAGAGCCCTTACTGTTAAGTGTTAACCTCAAAACCCCAAACAAAATGGAGCTCCCGCAGCCGCCACAGGGTACAAGTTTACTTCTTTGTATTTACAATAGTATGGTTTAGCGTTGTGTGCATACTTATGGCGTTTTATTTCCAGATCAAGACCTAAGAAATATAATAGACAAACTAGCACAATTTGTCGCAAGAAATGGTCCGGAATTTGAAAAGATGACCAAGACCAAACAAAAAAACAATCCCAAGTTCAGCTTTCTCTACGGCGGAGAATACTTCAACTACTATCAGTGCAAAGTGACAACCGAGCAAGCAAGTAAGCATAATGATGATGGTGGAAATAGATAAATCTGCGGTCGCGCCCGATCGCTGCTTGCGTTGTTATAACCGTTTCACGTGACCCTCCGCTGTTTATAGTTCTAAAGCAATCGGCCGGTGGGCAGGCGGCCCCTGCGCCCGCCGGGGCTTATTCGGCACCGAACAGGCAATATGTAATGCCCCAACAGGCCAGCGCGACGCCCGCGCAGCTGGGCCTGGCGGCGTCGATGGCCGCGGCTCCCGCGCTGCAGCAGTGGCTGGCGGCCAACTCCGCGCCGCCCGCCGCGCGCCCGGACCCCGACAGCGTCGCGGCGCAGATCGCCTTGCTCAGGGAACAGATCACTCAGTCGGAAAATAATCTCAACGCCCAACACACTGTAAGTTAATAATTTTTATACAAACTACCCACAGTTAACTAAAAGAGATTTTTTTGCGAAATCTCATACCTCCTCTGATCTCTTAATGTGTAAATTAATGATAGTGTTAAAATGAAGCAATTTGATTATTGCCTGTAGTTCTCAGTATCTATGCAGGGAAAAAGTAATTTGTATGGGACACCCTTTTTTAGCACAGTATTTTTGAATTAGAATAATTTTTTACTCAAATAAACTTTAACAAAATGAAAATGAATCGTCAAATGAAATTAACACTGGTTTGCTGCTGTTCCAACAGAGAAGAACCAGCAAGAAACTTGGCGGTTGCTCTTTTTAAAATAACTATGTAATAACAATATGTTGTGTACAATATACAGGTTAATCATGCTCATGTATTGCTGGACCGAGTTATGTCCATGCTTGTTTATCATTTATGTAATCTTCAATTATGTAATATGCCTTCTTTATTAGAATAAACCTTAATAGATTTCTTAAACTTGAAGTCTAAGATTTATGTATAACAACATTGGTGTGTGGCACCTGTCAATCTATTACTATTCTGTGAGATAGCATTTAAAACATTTGTACATCTTGCCATTAACATTTAATCCATGCTCGTCTGTCACTATGATACACAAGACAAAGGTCTAGCAGACGTTTTACTGGTTATACGAATATGTAAACGAGCCATTATGATTTGAACACTGATTTAATTGTATTGTAAGTCGTTTTAATTGTTAAATCCTGTTTTCAGTTGGTACAAATGTGTAAATTAAATTTTGTTTAAATTTTTTTGAACATCCTTTTATTTTTGTACCTATGGTTATGGCCATGTATGGAAGACATAACAGATCCTTTACTTCTGTTTGTACTCTATAACATTCTTTTAAGTATTTAAATAAACATACACAGGGAATCACATTTTTAACATATAAGTAATATAACTTCCTTCCATATATTTTTTAACATTTAACACACTTATTAATGTTAATAATGGAAATGATTTACACAAGTACAGTTTAATTTGTTATAACTAAACTGTTTTGTGGCTTCCCTTATATTTCAGTATTTAATTTCTAAACAAGCAGGTAGATTTATTATGAGTAATCGCATGAATATTACAATATTATATTAGAAATCAACTTATTTTAACATGCATGTTTGAATAAGATAATTATTTTAAATCTTTTAGTTGTGAGTTGTTTCTTTCAAAATAATTTAATTAATGTTGAATTTGCACTCATATTATTTCAATATCAAATTATATTTAATACATTTATCTACAGAAAGAATTGAATCTAAATATTTGAATAGAAATTTCCACTATAGTATTTTTTTGTCCATATGAATTTAAATCATTACTTTTTTTATAATATCTACACAAAGTACAATTTCATCTACATGGAAACATACACCTTTAACTGTTGGGCTATTGAGGTTGCTAGCATACTCTGATCTACACTTCATAGCTATACAATGCCTTGATTTTTATCTTTTATACCATAATCTGTAATTTAATGCAATATATATAAAGCTTCAAAACTTTTTTATTACTTTATGTTCATACAGTGGGAACTCTCTATAGCCAAAATAAAGAACCTTACTCATTATAGAGAGATACACCAAATCAAATAAATATACCAAATCAAAGTAAAAGTATCAAACTGAATCGAGCCAAAGACACAACTGAAAACTGAAAGGGCATTTCCACAACCAATTCACTGTCCTGAATAATAATTAATTAATGAGTTAATAATTAGTCAACCAGCCTGACTAACCAGTTAGGCTGGCCTGTGTGTGTCTGGACACACTCTTATTTTAGGTGTAAAGTACCATATGGACTCGATTTGTTAGTCCACTTCTATGGGCTAACGTAATCTCAAGGGATAAGAGTTACGCGATAGAGAGAAAGGCAAATTCTAAGTGACTAAAACTGTAGGTAATTTAGTGCTTTATTTTGAAGCAAAAGTTGCTATTTATTTAAATGATTTTTTAAAGTAAATCTTCTGTAACTGTACTTCTATGTATTCTGTATTAGAGTGGAATATTATAAAATGAGATGTTAATTAAATAAACTCAAGTAATGTTTTATTGTAAGGAGTTTTTTTGCTATAGAGAGTTTACACTGACTTTTAACTTTATGAACTTCATTAAATTTTTTCATAATACGCGATAAATAACTGTAGGTATATTTTAGGTGTTAATACAGCAGCAGCAAGCCAAAATCAATGAGCTTGTAAGCAAGGCCCAAGTGGAGACCATACAAATAATGGCGGAGGAGAACAACATTAGTCTGTCAGAACTTGATACCATATTGCAGCCAATCATTGACACTTGTACTAAAGATAGCATTTCAACAGGTATATACTTAAAAAAACTATTTTTAATGAATGCATGTCATGATAATTGACTTAAAACTCCTATGAGTCTTATAATAATAATTGTTTAAAAAACAAAATAGCTATTCTGTTGGATTGTATGCATTAGGTAGTAATATTAAACCATTTAAAAAAGATAGACTAGGGAAATAAAATTAAGTAGGGAATGGAAAATAGAAAAAAAAGAAAGTTTTCTTATAGATAATAGAAAGATATACTCAATTTGGAAATAATAATAGTCTCAACTTTGTTGTCACAACGATAACATTCTATGGACTCCTATTATGGTAAAATTAAACAAGTTTATCTTCGAAAGCAGTGTGGTAGAAATAATGTTAATTCGGATTATTTTATTAATAAAAGTTTGTTAAGGAACTAAATATCGTTTTGGTTGTTCCAGGAAAGGGTTGGATCTTGCAACATGCAACGTCGCATGACGCGGGAAAAGTGATATCACAGCATCTCCTGCGAAAAGTCACTCAGCAAGGTGCTCCATTCACACAAAAGCTCCACATCATTTACCTCATCAATGACGTACTGCACCATTGGTTAGTATACAGATTACTATTGGTAGTCTAAGCTTAAGGGGTTACATGGTTTCTCTAGAACAAAATGGACATGGGTGTCTGGCACAATGTGTTAATACTTTCTGTCACATACAAAGCTTTTTAATTACCTTTACTTATTTGTGTTGATTTGTTGTAACAAATGTATTCTTGCAATGTCTTTATGTGGCATCGTCGATTACACAATTACGATTTTTTAAACTTTGTACACAAACTGGTTACACAAGCTACTTTTGAATCTGCGACAGTTTCGTCTCCCTTATCATGTCCCTCTAGTTTCGGTTGTTTTGCTCAATACTGTACAACTGTATGCCTTCTTTATCCTTAGTTACATTATTTTTAAAACTAAACCAATTGCTGATACTAAAGTGGATTCAGTAGCGATTCAATTAAAAATATTTATCTAAAGTGGTTGATATATTCAGCCGAGATACTAAACAAAATATCTAATCTGTCTGGTTGACTTTTATATTTTAACTACTGAGACTAGAGGTTTAAGTCTATGGTTTTGTGTAAAAATGCACACTTTGCGATGCGATTTGTTTAAAAATTCAAAGTAGCTTTCAATTAGACCAAAAATTATTTTAAATTACTCGTATTATGAGGTGATCTAAACGGAGTCGCAAGGAAATTTTTAGAATTGATTTAGGAGACAAAACTCGCGCAGACGAAAGTTACACCTGTGTACGGCGCTCTTAAGTGTTAATCTTATAAATTCCTAAATGGATATAAAATTTAAATTCCTTGTTTTTTCCATGTTTTGTTTCTCTTTTTATTAAATATAAAATCAGAAATTTGTTATATATTTCATGACCGTTACATTCACTCAAGAAATTCGGTGTCTATGATACGATTATTCCTAATTACAGTGCACGCAAAAACGCTGAAGATCTCAAGAAAAATTTGGAAAATGTGGTGGTTCCAATGTTTTGCAATGCCAGTATAGGTAACATATTTATAATAATGTCCTCAAAGAATTTAGGTCTCTTGTCTGATTGTCTGATTGTGCATTCTCATCCAACACTTAATAGATGTAGACACATCATCAACTGTGGTTCTTCACACAGGTAACTTGCTTGATTCACCTTGGCTGGTACGACAACATCTTAATTATTTTGCTGTTTCAGCCGTTACCGAAGAGCAGGAAGCTAAACTGAACAAGCTGCTTCGTCTCTGGGAATCTAAGTCGAACTACTTCGATGCGGCGGTCATTAAAAAAATGAAGAGTCCCACAAGCTCCTACCAAGAGTATCAAAATAACCTGATCGCCCAGCACTCTAATGCCATTGCACATTTGACGCAGCAAACGAAATCCACATTTGAAAAGTATGTATTTTTCACTTAGGGCAAGTGTTTTATTATAATCCACAATTTAAGGTATTAAAAAATTTTAGCAGGTATACACACTGAACAAACTTCTAAGCAGTTTTTTTGTATTTACTAAATTTTCAGTTATCAATCACAGCATCAAGCCTTTGTCGCGCACACAATGCAGCAAATACAGCAAATGGAGATGCAGAAACATGCTCTAGAACTCAACAATCAGGAACACAACAAAGAAAGCCAACAACAGAACAATGTGCAGTCACAGTTTCAAAACAACAATTTTAATGAACAGAACTATAACCAACAACATTCACATTCAGGGTACGACCAGAGCTTTAATTCTGGTCACCAACAGTATGGGAGTGAAAGTGGAGACAACTATCCTTCCAATAATAGTGTAAGCGGGAACGAAAATAGTTACGACAGCCAAACATTCGATCAGATTACAAGTCAAAAGACGCAAGAGAGCATAGAAGAGCCTGATCTATCAAACCTCCCGAATGTTAACTTCTCACAACCTCCCCCCGGCTTTGAACCTCAAGAACCTCCTCCCATGCTAGCATTCCAAAATGGTCTTCCAGATCTGAGCAAACCCCCACCTGGATTTCTTCCATTCCCCGAGATTAATATTGAAGACTTAATGCCCTCAGTACCTTATTTCGAATTGCCGGCTGGGTTAATGGTGCCACTCATTATGGTAAGTTTGTGTTGTAGGGCCTTTCCTTTTTAAGATAAATATGAAGATTTACTGATTTTATAGTAGTTAATCACTTTCGAATTGGTGTCCATTATCTGTAGTCATGTTAACAGGAACACCGAACTGCAAGTACAGTAGTATAGTGATATGTTGAAAAATGTTTATGTCAATGCGCAGATTTTTTTTATATATTTTAAAAATACGAGTTTCATTCTAGCTCGAAGATGATAAATACAAACCATTAGACCCTGCGAAGATTCGGTTACCACCACCGGCGCCGCCTAACGAAAGACTGCTTGCAGCTGTGGACGCTTTCTACGCCTCGCCTAACCACGAAAGACCCAGAGACAAGTAAGTATGCATAGGATTTGGTAGGACGTCGCTTTGCAAGATTATTAATTTTTAAGATTATCCTGTAACTTATTGGAATTGTTCATGCATCGATTTTTTATATCCCTATCCAATTGAATAATGAGCATTCAGTGAAAAATATGTACATATATTTTGTCGACAACCTTAAAGTTGAGTTTTTGCGTATATCTACTATATTAGTTATCTATGAATTATATCATAAATGCTTATGGTGAGCGGTTTTTCAGTCTTCACTAAATCTTATTGCAATTATTGTATTTTTAACACCGGACGTAAAAAGAGGGTTGCTATAATTTTGACGTCTGTATCCGTGTGTCTGAGTGTTACCTCGTAGCTCCCTAACGAATGGACTGATTTCGATTCGGTTTTTTTCTGTCTGAAAGCTAACGTAATCGAGATGGATCTTAGCTATAATGAAGATCTGCTCGTTTGAAAATCACCAGCTCATTTCATACTTGATTGGGTTTTACTAGCTTTCAATGTTACGATTGATTTGAAATTTGGTGTACTGTTACCTCGGGCTATTTCCTGATGCTGCGGAATCGAGTAGTCTGCGGGATATCCAAATCTTCAGAAACTTACAGCAGATATAGTGTGTTTGGGCTCATTAGAATGGTGTCATTGAGTACGTATTAGACAGATGATGATCGAGGCATAAGGAGGATCTGATGATGGAGCAGAAAAAGGGTAACAGCACTGGTAACATGGGCGGGAGAAATTTTATCTCCGGGAAAAGGATAAAACGTTTATCCCCTCGCTTAGCTTTATCCACCCGTCAAGCATGGGCACAGCGGTGGAAATAACACTCAGTGGGTATACTTATAGAAATATACATCGCATTCTCCTCTGTCGCCATGCTTTAGCATAGGGAAAAGATGATTTTATCCCCTGTCAGTGGATAAAATCGGGGGATAAAACTTTTATCTCCTGCCCATGCTATCAGTGCAGGATGTCAGGTAGATAGATTCACATGTCGCGGGCGTTTTAAATTTTCAATGTACACTTGCATAATATAAATTGTTTAACTTTAACAGCGAGGGCTGGGAGAAATTAGGTTTATATGAATACTACAAAGCCAAAAACGCAGCTCGCAAGAACAAGGAAGAAGCTATCGCTCAAGGCTTGAGGCAGAAGTCGAGGTCACCGAGCCCCATACCTAAAGACTTACAGAAACAACCCACCCCGCCTGGCAGGAGATACAGGTAAACATATTTACTTTTTTATTAACTTCATACTTAATCTACCTTTTCACCATACTTATATTTATTCCGTCATCAGAAGTGAAACGTAAGAAACTAACTAAACTAAGAATCATACGATAATAACTAAGCATTATTCTAAGCATATCTCATAAGAGTGACGACACACCTCGCCGAGCGTCTAATAAAATGAATAACAAACTATCTCAATAAAAATAACTACCCGCAGTAAGGTTAATTGTAATCATTCGTAACAAACATGGAACCCAACATTTCCATGCAACCCGGCTAACAAACCTAGCATAGTTACGGCCTCCACCATGATACCAACAGAATTTATATTTATAATAAAGACTAGCATTATGAACTATGTCGGCTTTTATTGTCCTAATGGAATAGTTTAATGAATCCTAACGCAGCATGTCTGAATTCACTTGAAGATATTTTCGTTAGAAGAACAGATTGTTTCTTTACTTCGACGAAGTCACACGCAACTTTTTATAAAAGTTAAAACAATTTTTTTATCAAAGAATTTTATTTGTCTATCAAAGTTTTTTTTTATGTTTTCCTCTAGGTCATTAAGTAAATCTCCAGAAAAGACTTCACCGAAAAAGTCAAGATCGCGATCGCCTTCACCGAGGAGAAAAAATACGTGGAGACGAGATAGAGATAGAGAGAGTAAGTCTAAAGTTAAGTTTCTTTTCATTTTATACACCCTTTTCTCAGTTGTCTCTTCTCTTGAAAAATAAACCTACCATAGCATAGCTACTCAAAGAATACAAAACAAAATTCTATAATAAAATACAGATTTTTTTCTGGTTTGGTAGATTATAGAGAACAAAAAACATAGCTATTTTTCATCTACTTTATTAAACTTTTAAGATCAAGCTAAATATATTTGTCCCAAGTTTTTGCGTATTTTAGTAGGTATGTCATGTCCACCATGTTAGATTTGTATTGACGTCACATTTACCTTTCACTAATGTGTTATTATATCTCGTCCAATCCTTTGACTAGTTGGACTAGTTTCTAGCTAGGGAGATAAATTAAATAATTAACATAAAAACGAACCGACAAAATTATAATCTCTTCTTTAGTAAGAGGAAGAGATTGAGAGGTTTTCCCAATTGTAAGTTCCAAAGGAAATGTGTACAAAAGGCTTTTATAATGCAAAGTGTTTGAGTCGAGCGCGGCAAAACCACATTGTTATACATTATTTGAGAACCCCTTGACCGTTTTACATGGTGAGATGAGAATTTGTATGCTTTTGTTGTAAGCTTGTTCATATTTTCCAGTTGTTTTTTTGGTGTACTTGTATTCCATTGCTTTATAATACGATTTTTTGGGGAGGCCAAGCCTGGATGCTTGACATTTTCCTGAACATTTTTAACATTTTTTGTACAGGTCGCAGAAGATCTCGCTCACGATCGAGGTCTCGTTCGCGAAGTAGATCCCGGGAGCGCGCGGAGCGGCACGCGGCGCGCGAGGCCACGCCGCCTCGCTCGAGACGCGTCGAGAGATCGAGATCGCCCACTCCTCCCAGTTTTCTGTGAGTGCAACTTCAGTTAAATCTATACATATAATAAAATTGTAGAAAAGTGGTGTCTGTACAATGGAAATATATAAAAAAAAAGTAGCAGGGGTTGTTATTATATCGATGCCGAACCCGAAATTGTAATTAAATTTTTTTTTGTCTGTATGTTTGTGCACGCTAATATCAGAAACGGCTTATTCGATTTAGATACGGTTTTCACTAATATATTGTAGTAAGCTTCACTTAACATTTAGTGTTTATTTCATGTCAATCGGTTCATAAATAAAAAAGTTATGTCAATTTAAAGAATCACGGCGAACATTTTTAACGTACAGAGTACGTACTACACGCCTCGCGCCTGAGCGTCGACGGTATATGTAATTCAAAATATGCTGCCCGAAAAGTCACTATTCCACACGAACGAAGTCGCGGGCACAGCTAGTTCCTAATAATTCACTCAATTTTTTTGTGCTCTTCTAATAAGGAAGTTAGGAACCCTCGCAATTTAAGTACATTTATAATTATCACAGATAATATTACTTGCATAATATCACTAGCTGATGCTCGCGATCTAACGGCAGCGTGGATTTTGTTTTTAAAAATACCGCGCGATTCTCTTGATAAAAACTTGCTGTATATCACTCTCCAGGTGTGATGGATGTGATCTCCAATCAAGTCTATTCATATCTTTATTGCAACGTGATTGAAGGACACAATTTGATTTATAATATGTATTAGTAAAGATACAGAAATACCCAGAATAGCTCTTTCTATCGTCCACATGATAGTTTCATGTACCTAACTAATGTTGGTCGACTGTTCCAACAGAGGTGGCGTCTACCCCGGGCCGTCGCAGCAGACGATAGACTCCAGCAACAAAGGGCACCAGCTGCTGCAGAAGATGGGCTGGAGCGCGGGCGGGCTCGGCGCCGCGGGGCAGGGCATCGCCGAGCCCATCAGCGGCGGCGCCGTCAGAGACAAGCAGGACCAGTACAAAGGTGGAGACTCATACACACCCTCTCTTACACACGCACGCACGCAGTCGGCACACACGCGCACGCATGCACACACACGCACGCACGCATGCACACACGCACGCACGCATGCACACACGCACACGCACGCGCGCACACACACACACACACACAGTAAACCATACTCTCCTATTATGCTGTTGTTAAGAGGTCAGGATCTGGGAAATCTACCACATTGTTATCCCAAGAAATCTCCTACAGTTAATATATGTGGATAGTAGAAAAGTCACGACCCTCAGCAATCACAAATTCAATATAGAGAGAAGAAACACCAGCGTTTGTCGTACGTATTCTAAACTCGTAACAATAGAGAAATGATTTTCGTACCATGCCCCTATTCTACCATATTCTATTATACCATGCATCTTTCATGCCCCTATTTTGCTTTTTTTTCAATATGTTAATAAACAAACAAGGAACGATCTTCCAAAAATTGCGAAAAAAAACTAAAAACGATTAATTGCATTTGGTTTTGTCTGTTGCAGGAGTTGGTGTGAATTTGAATGACCCCTACGAAAACTTCAGAAAGAACAAAGGTGCAGCATTTATTACGAGGATGAAGGAACGGGCACTGGAGCGGTCGACGTGATCGCCAGTTTTACTCTTAGGCTGTAAATGTGTACAATTGGAATTGTGTGAATGAAATATGATTTATTTTATCTAAATCATCTTAAGGCCCAAAAGACGGGTCTGCCCGCGAAATTCAAATTTAATTTGGTTTTTCGCAATTTGTAAACTAATACGACGAAGTAGGCTTATGGTATTCAAATTGCGCCAACGGCAGTATCATCTTCGCAGGTTTATATACTAATCTTAACGTGAAAGTATCCAGTTTAAGAAATCAGTCAAAATAATGAGTTTGACGTGAGCTACTCACAAATTAGTCATTATTTTGATTAATTTCTTAAACTGGATACTTTTACGTAAAGATTAGTATATAAACCTGTGAAGATGATACTGCCATTATCGCAATTTGAATACCATAAGCCTACTTTGTCGTATTCGTTTATAAATGGCGAAAAACCAAATTAAATTTGAATTTCGCGGGCAGCTCCGTGTCTTGGGCCTTAAAATAAAGCTATATTAATTCTAGTTTACTCTATTTTATTAAATACAAGGACTTCTTCAATTTGATTAGTCATTTATTTTATTAGTAATAGATACACTGAAATATTATAAAACGTATAGTCATTAATTTCATCTCAATCAGATTCAGAATGGTCGAGGGCCAAAACTTTAGACCATATTCCACCACACTGGACAAGTGGACATCAAGGAAAACTCCATGCAGGTGTCCTTGCGATGTTAAAATTGTGTGTGATATTCAATTGCTTAAAACATATCACAGAAAAAAAAATTAGAAAATCTGAAGTTAGACATGTGCAATTCTTAGCTTAAAGTATGTACAGGCAGTGACAAGTCTGTTAACACAACACATTTGTGTAGTTCACTCAATGTGAATAAGCAGTGTTGTTTGTTATGGTCTTATTGGTCTGGTTTATAGCTCAAAATCATCTTCATAGTTGTCCTTAAACTCTGCCAACCTATTTAAGCTTTCTTTATAATCTGCTTCCTCGAGTCCCTGTTCTTGAAATTTATGCAGTTTTGCGAATTTAATCCTGCTGACATCTCTGTGCAGTTTTTCAATCATATCTGCCATAAAATTACCATTGTGAAATCCGGCTAGCACTGCACAGCTTTCTACTTTTTGTGGCTGATTTTCATTCTTAATAAATCCATATTTATTAAGATTATCAGAGAAAATATTTGGAAATGGTGTTTTCAGTTCTAATGGTTTCTCGCATACTGTAACATTTGTTGCAGAAAGGAAGTTGTTTGCTTGAAAATACAACTCAAACATTTCCTTTACATTACTGCACCTGTATGCAGCAAGATTCATTTGTTCTTTAGCTTCTTTCATGGGTGCCTTTAAATAAGATTCTGGAATTCCTCTGACAGTGATAAGCTGGAAGATTTTATCTGATGCAATCTTACAGCTGGGTGTTATTGATGTGTACAGAGGTTTTGTAGTAGTATTTAAATAATCAATGAGATATTCAGATTCATTTAATGCAAAAGGCATTCCAAGCGATGCAGCAGCCATTTTTCTTCCATATCCAGTCATGTCTGCACATATATCAGACATTGTATGTAAATTATTTTTATGCCTATATTTTTGACTCAATGTATCCATAGCAGATGCAAGTATTGCAGAGGAGTGATAATATTGTTCTGGCTTATAGTTGATGTAGTCGAATACCCTGGGATTGCCTGGCTTTCTCCAGCCTTTATCACTAGTACATAAAGGCACAAATAAGCTGACATTTTGTGACAACTCTTCAATAGAAGATGCTATGTTAACTAATCTTATTGAGTCTTTTAAAGTGGATTTTTCTCTTTCATCTTCTGTAGATGGATTGTTATCTGAGAAATGAGATGGTATAATAGGGTATGCCAGTATACTTTTGGTGTATTCATCAGTCAAATGTTCTATACATCCTAGTGCAAGACCAGAGAAACCATCGGTGCAATCAAAGTTTATGTGAAACCCCTGAATACTGTCGCATTCCTCCACATATTTTCTGATTTTATCAGAAAATGTTTCCCCAAAATCAGATTTCCATATTGACCTGCCAGAACAGTTGTAATCAAAGCTTTCCTGGAACAATATAAACAGAAAACTAGAAGTTTAAATATTCATTATTTGGATGGGAGAGGGGCATACTCCACAAGAGCAAGTTCAACATGACTTATTATATTTTTCTAGAGAAAAAAGATTCTTGAAGGCACTTAAAGAAAAGTAAAGAGAAATTAAAGTTAAAAACTAAAAAATTATATCATTAAAATTTAAGTTAAATAACTGATCAAATCAGGTTCAAATACAAGTCTGATTTGCATACGAAGGGTTCCATACCAAAAAACGCATTTCTAGTCCTTACTAGAATTAATTTTAGTTTATTTTTAGTATTTGTTATTAGCAACAATAGAAATACACATTCACTGAAAATTACAAGTCTACCTATTACGGATCATGAGATACAGCTTATGGACAGCGCAGGCTTAGTAATTGGGTACTGTTGGTTACCCTTCGGCTACGGAACCCTAAAGACTGGCATCAGTTAGTAATAAATAAGATTTGAAACTCATACATTTTCATCTCCATGTTGATATTCTTTTATAACATTCACTGTCCGTGTATGAAATCTAGGATACAAGTAATCTGTCCAAGTTTTTATGTCTTGTTCTAAGTTATATTGTTTATCATTTATATTTGATACATTTTCACTATCAATATCTTTTAGGAATTCATTCTTACTGGCAGCTGGCTCTTCAATCTTTTCTACTGCATTCCACGGAAGATCCTCTTCCACCTGGGGTTCTTCTAAACCGCCTGAAGATGATAATGTATTCAAAGAGCCTTTCAAATCGGTCAATAGCAACCGAGGAGTATAGGTTACCTCTCCAGTGGAAGTCTGTCCCTCCCGATATAAAATATCATGATTGCATTCCGCTTTAACGGTACCAGTGTAATCGAAACCAAGTTCCTGTATATTCCAGAAATGTGCTCCTACATAGTTGGAGTAATGACCAAACTGTAACGTTAATATCTCGCGGGTGGTCATGGTAATATATTCCTGAAGATTTTAGGATGCATGTATGGAATGAAATAGGTTTTCAACGGTGTAAGCACAGGGTTAAACAAGTCTCACCTAAAAAATAAATAAATTGTGAAATGCAAACCAAAATTATTGAATTATAGTTTAGTGAAATTCGCAAAACAAGTCAAACAAAAAGTTAGGTACTCATACTCAGAGACTCATACTGTCAAACGGGAGTGATTACATTCTCTTGGACTGTCATTATTAGGTAGGTATATAGTAGGTAGGTACTCCTTGGTTATGCCACAGAGTACCTACTTTGTCTAATGTTTATAGAAGCTGTCATTTATTTTGTATAGGCCATACATACGTATACACCCTACTTTCGCCGGTTCGTTGGAAGATTAAGAAAGGGCATCTCCATCACAGATATAATAAATGGAGATGCCCTTTCTTAATCGTCCAACGAACTTACGTCCTAGCGTGCATAATTGTCGCATAAAATGGCCGCCCATTAGGGAGTGTGCTTCAAAACTATCGACATCGATGAGTGAAACGGTAATCAAGCCTTTATGAATAGTGTCTTTATGAATAGTGTATATATAAATAAAAAAATAAGTGTCTTATACCCGCGACTTCGATCGCGTGGATTAAGGTTTGAGTCGTAGCTACTGCCAAAGATGTTAGAACCTCAAAACTCAAGTGTTTTAATAAACACTGTGGATAGGTACCTACTGGATACAAAAAAACATCACGGGCTTGTTTAATTCATTTTTATTACCAAAAAATTATTAAAAAATCATTCAACTTAGCTTGCTTAGTTTAACTCTACTAAACTAAACTATCTTCTACCCTTAACTAAACACTTATTCAGAATGTTGAAATACTGGCAGTGGAAAAATACAATTCTTGATTATAGGTACAGAATAATTATCACTATTCAGCTATTGTGTAAACATGGCCATTAAATGTTACATGGTGTATTATTATTTATTATTTCAAAAAATGTAATGTAGGTAGGTATGTATAGGTACTTAACAATTAATCGATTTGGCTGTATTAATAAGTGGCAATTAATTATTTGCACTTAATTTCATATTAAAGCGTTAGTAAAATTGAAGCGAAGTTACTAATAGTCATTTAATAAAGACAATGTATTTACAAAATTGCACACTATCAAACTACATATATCTATTCTGTCCGACATAGATTTTGAAGTGGGTCTCTACGGAATAGTGCATTATTTCTGACCATGACCAATATAATCGAGCCACTATTCTACTTCAAACTTACAGAAGACTCATATTATATTAAAAGAAAACTTTATCAAACGGCGATAAGTCTGACTGGACAGTTTATCATTTACTACATTATAAGCTTAATTATAAGTAAAGATACCTTACTTTTTATTTCTATTTGATTACTTACTATTATTATTCACACCAAAACGATACTGTTCAAAATTCAAATCAACGTTCACTCCATGAATTACAATTTCTAGAAGTTCCCTTTAGCTTTTTAACCTCATAAATCATATTTAATCTTAAAAAATAAGTAGGAACCCATAATTTTTTTAATAAGTTTATATACTGGGTTTCATTGAAAGCCTAGTCATGCGTGATGAAAATTTTTTTTTATTAAATTAAATTTTTTTTTGATAGTTAACAATAAGACAAACAAAATAAGTTTACCCGGATAAGCGTGTCATAAGTGCGGATTTAGGTCATTTAGGTAAAAAGATATTTTCTTTCGGAAAATTGTTTTTTTTTTTATAATTTTATTGTTTTGTGGGTCCCCACAGGTCTATTTTACATTTATCGGCTGTATTAGATAATACCTGCATTCATTCAGCTAGTACCTACTATGTCTATAAGACTGAGATCTTTACTACACACTCCTACTTTGCTCAGAATTTAAGTTTCGAGTTTAAAACAGAAAAAATGTAATCTTAGGACCGGTGTGACGATAATCATATTACTTTATATAAATATACATATTATATGATTAAATAAAATAGTCTTTTACCAAACTACTTTAGTGCGTCAAACTTTGAAACTATGTAATTTTGTAAGTATATTTATTATATAAGCGATCCAGATTTTTTATAAGCCAATAAATGTAAAAAGATTCAAACTGCTTTTTCGCGCCTTGCCTTATGACCAATAGCAGGCCTCATATCACAGTTTTTGTCTAATCTAAATTATATAGGTAGTTGTAAAACTAGTTACTGCAATTTATTATTATTGCACTATGCAATTAATTTTCATCAAGATTGAATATGCTAAGAGGTGCCCTACATTTATAAGCACATTTTTCCAAAAACGGTTAAGATAGACAAACTAAAATAGCTTCTATTAAAAATACAGACAGTGGTGCTAATTTTGTTGTCCATTAACTAACTAAACTAAACTAAAACTAGTGACACCATTAAAAATGTCAATATAGTTCAATTAAAGATTGTGTGCAGCATGATTGCACCATTTGCATACTAAATTGTCTAAGGCCTTAGTGTAGGGTTTTCATTGATGAGTGATGACCATATAGTTTACATGTGACAACACCTAAAAATCCAACGTTGGCGTCTGCCAATGTTGCTATTTACTGCCAGAAAAGTGTAATGCCAACGGTGTTGTCGACAGATATCGAGACTATTTTCGTTGTACACAATTTTTAAACTTAACTGATAAATCTAAATCTTATGCTATCCCTTTCATAATTGCTCTTTGTAGGCTTGTTTATTGCTTGGTCACGACGACAGTCAGTGACTAAATAAGTCCACAAGGAACGAAATGCTAAATGAACGATGTATGTACTATTAAGCACAAAGTATAGTTTGTTTTAGTTCAGTGTCGGGAATTCATTCTTAATAATACTTAGTACTTATACTACACAAACCTTGTGGGAAAAGATTATCTTAGATTTAGATCTGCCAGTTTGGTTTATTTTAGAGATATAGATTTTAGATATTCTGTGCAACAGAATAGGGCGAATCGGATCAATGAAAACTTGCCTTTGTCGAATATCTACAGTTACAGATTTTACGGTTAGATTACAGTCACATAATCAAAAAAATGCACTTGAAAATTTTATTTGGCTGAAAACATTTTAGCCATATTTTGGATATTATACGAATACCATTAATAGGCATGGCCTTACAAAAATTTAGTTTACTTCCACTGTTACATGTTACATAGAAAAAAATCACAACCAAACTCATTTGCAAATGAACTCCAATTAAGAAATCGATATCAACTTCATCGCACATAATATTTTAATAATATATGTACTTACAAATTTTTGATTTGCTTTATTATAATACTTAGTAACACCACAATTAAAAAGTTTTTAGAATCATTTTATATTAACAAACACCAATTTTACTGATGGTTTGACTACTTAATTATGACCTTAGTTATAGTTAGGACCTATAAAATAACTTAAGAAAGATGCGTGTGAGAGGATCGCTAGAAACTTATTAATATTTTATTATAAATTAAAAAATTCATTGCGCTGTAAAAAAAAGCCTTTTCTCCTTCGCCTACCTTCTTTTCAATAAAAAAAAAAGAAAAGAAAAATTCAGCTCCTCATAATCCGTCAATTACCATTGCGATTTATGCTTTCATTTCAAAAATTAACAGTATATACCTAATTAGACCTAATTGCAGCTAATTCTGTTGTAGTCTCTTAACAATAACAGAATTGGTAGCATACTAGTTCTTGCAATTCACGAGGAAGCGCGAGTTTTGTGGTTAAGTCGTGTACATGCACATTGCGTAAGTGTGCGTGCTTGACAGGAGCCTAGGTGGGAGCGGTCAGGCACGAGAAAGCTCTCCCTCGTGAATTGCAAAAACTATACTAAATTTTGGGAAATGTCATGATTTCACGTCTCTATTCTATGGAACAACTTCGATTACCGAAACTCTCAACTTTTTACAAGTTTCAATACCAGGCGGCGCTGTTTCCCAAAATTATATGAAAATCGTAAAAATAGCTAGTTGCGAGTTGCCGACTGACGCAACAGGCAACTAAGTATGTGCAGCGCATCGAAGACAGATTAATGCATTATTAAAGTGAAATACAAGAGTTACATTTCGGTTGAGATTTCTAGAATGTGTACTGATTTGGCTTGGACTTAGAGTTAAAGCAAGACACAAATATATTATGACCCGATTTAACTCTAGCTTGAGTTTGAGAAGAGTGAAGGGATATTTAGATTTCAGCTTCAGCACTTTGAGCCATATAAGATATGACCATGTTACTCAAATGTGACTAATGACATAATTATAATATACCTACCTACTATACTATTAATCAAAGTTCATGACAAACACGTGTACCCATCCATCAAACGAATTCACACATTATTCTAAATGCATGAATAAATTCAAGGGATTTTTTAATAAGTAATGTAATTTCTGCCCTGGTAGCATGGGCGGGAGAAATTTTATCTCCGGGAAAAGGATAAAACGTTTATCCCCTCGCTTAGCTTTATCCACCCGTCGAGCATGGGCACAGCGGTGGAAATAACACTCAGTGGATATACTTATAGAAATATACATCGCCTTCTCCTGTATGTCGCCATGATTTAGCATAGGGAAAAGACAATTTTATCCCCTGTCAGTGGATAAAATCGGGGGATAAAACTTTTATCTCCTGCCCATGCTACCAGTGCTGATATAAGATCCATCAAATGAATTCACACATTATTCTAAATGCATGAATAAATTCAAGGGATTTTCAATTACTTTATGTAATTCATTTCCGATATAAGAATATAATATGATGACAGATTCGAAACTCTGCCAGTGTCAACATATAAAATGCATAATATTAAGTAAATATATACAAAGCGGTGGGATTTAATTAATATACCCGCTACGGTTCTTGCTAATATAGCGACACCTTTGTATCTAACCTAGATCAGTAGATAGCACAATCTAAATCAGTAGGGTCTTGAATGAAAACATTTACCTTAGTGGAAAATTATATCAAGTAATTGGGTATCTGACTAATACTTTTTTATTTAAAATTGGTAAAGGTTTTTAATATTTATAACATTTTTATCTTTTTAATATCTTAACTAGCCTCGAAAATATCGTTTTAGAAAGAGACATATTCAGTCGGAGTATCTTGAAACTTATTTATTTTTTGACCGATTAATTTGTTTTTGTGAATATTATTCGTGTTATATTCTCGATTTTAATTAATGAATACCTATCCCCATTTTGATAACAGTCAATGACCCAATTGATAAAACCCCTGTATGAATTTCCATATTTGTTTTCATCCAAGACCATCCACTATACACATCGTCATATAGAAAATTTAATATCAATGAAACCACAAAAATTGGAGAACTTGCAGCAACCTTAAAATTTCTTACATCTATTTTTCTAAGATAGATATACTTTGTGGCGATAGGCGGCTCGTTTGAATTATTTCTTATATTATTATTTCCGCATATATTTCGACTCTTATAATTATTATTAATTATACCACATACATTTTAGAGGACTTTCAATAGCCTTAGGAGTTTCTCAAGCTAATGGCTCCAAAACAATTTTCCGAATTAGAAATGTTTTGTAGGCACGGCTGATTAAAATTTACTATTATGACAATGTAGTATAGTAGATTGAATTCTAACATACAAAATGTAGGTATCAATAGAGAAGCAAAATACGTTTTGTACTGAACGGTTACCAATAAGATTCTTCACTTACATAGTCTAACAATAACTTCGAGACACCAAACAAAAAAGAAATGACAAATTATATTTAAAAAAATTCACACTCTCTCCATTAATTATTTAAAAATAAAAAATATTATACAGTGTGTACGATATGTAACGAGTGTTCCATTTCGCAAAACGTAAATACACTTATCTGGTACAGACTATCACTTTCAATTTAACAGTTAGTAAAAACCACACATAATGTTACATTTTATTTCATTGACTTTTGTATCAATACAAAATGCTCACTAATCACTCATCATCTAGCATTACAATTTAATATTGGAACCCTCACTGGAAACTATACTACAACTATTTATTATCACTTTACTCATGTCCGTGCTGTTGTAAAAAACAGTGCTAAGTCCTGATTGCTATATAAAACATGTAACATATAACACATTCATATGAGTGTGAGTGGGTGTAGTTTCTTTTTTTAAACGTGCAGTCTGAGATATTACCATCTACAATTTCTAATAAAGGGGTCAGACAGTTCGAATTTTGTTGATTACCTGCTAAATCACATGCGATTAATCTCACCTGCCCCCCAATTCAGACCCTTCCGATAACTTATTTATCGATCGATTCGGTTTGTTACCGTACGATAACATATATTTTCAATTCGTAAATGCTCTTATAATCGAATGTATCTTGTCGATGTCGATAACGTAGTCGATACCGAATCGTATCCTCAAACCAAACGCTCTGAATCACACGACAAAAAATTTTTATACAAGATCGATATCTAACCGTATCGACACGGTATATTATCGAACAGGTCTGAATCGCCCCCCGGAACAGACGTTTTTCAAAGGTAAATGGTCGTAATCTGACCCGCTTTGTGAAAAGTTGCAGACATGAACCAAAATAGTTTTAAACCAAAAATAACAAGTGACATTCAACCTGCATTCAACTAAAATCGAACCGCCTGAACCCGCTCTAATAAGTGGCACCTGTTTAAAGACATGGTTGTGTTATATAACCAATAATTGTTACCTATTACATTTGTAAGTGGAATGAGGAGTACTTACTAGTATTTGATTATGTGGTCAGACAAGATGCCGATAAAATGATATAGACTTGATCTCCTTCATGAAAACCGAGTCTGGATAATTTGATAGATTTACCATTTCTAAAATAAAATGATCTACGCCAGAAATCCTAGGTAACCTAACCTGTAACCTAATCTCTAATCCAACAGCACGCTATTTGATACTCAGCGTACAAAATAATAGGATTTGAGTTTGTTAATCTCTAAACTAAATTGAAAAATATGCCATCCTTTTATGCCGGGTTGTGATAAGGATGGCACTAAGTATATTTAACACCTGTCCTTAAGATTTTAGAGAGTATTGACAAAAGTAGTAAGTATTCTGATTTTACACCTCACTCCTCAAACATGAAAGTTTCACATTACATAATTAAGTAATTATAACAGTAATTATTTAAAATAGTTTTTAGTTTTAGTACCACATAGTTAACATTATTATTATTACTAATGTGCATGTAAAAAATAATAAACAATGGTGCTAATATGTAACTATTTCCATTTGCACATAATCTCTTAACTCAATAGAAAGGTCTAAAATAATTGCTATCCTTTTCTCAGTGTTCCCTGCAGAAAAGGAAAGCTAATATTAGACCCATAAAAAGTGTACATCGTGTATACCCGAATTAGCACAATTTATGTACCTACTTATAATGTAACACTTAGTAAAATGCCGCTTTGCACATACTAGAGTGAACATAACTTACTTGCGTTGATGGATGGGGTCTTATTTGCACTTATTTCACTTTAATTCACTTTCACTGTTTCACCAACAACACATTAATTCTCATTAAACACTGAGGAGTTAAATTATGTCTTTAAACCAAAGCCACTCTGTTCACGAGCGGGGTTTTCCGTCTGTTTGTATGAGTTTGAGTCGTAACTGGTTGGTAGATGAAGCTCGTCTTTGCACGTTTCGCTGGATGAACTGAAAAAAAAAAATTATGATTATGTTAACATGATAAATAAAATTATGATATTAACTTGATAAACAAAATTATGATTTATCAACAAAAGATGTTCCAGAGGAATTTTGAGGAATTTTTTTATTCCATAAAAAAAAAACCCACTTACCTATGCTGAAATTTATAGAGCGTGCTCTGCCTTAAGATAGAGTTAAAACGAGACGCAAATATGCTTTGACATAAATCTGTCTCGTTTTAACTCTGTCTTGAGTCTGAGCAGAGTGAGAGTGCAGTCTATAGAATTATAGATATTAGCCTTAGACGGCACTTACCTATCACATGAGATTGCAATCAAGGGCGAGTGCGGTCTATAGATATTAGCCTTAGACTGGACTTACCTATCAGATGAGATTGCAGTCAAGGGCTATAAATACAAAATATTAAAATACATAATATAATAGGTATAAATTAGACTTGCAACGAATATTCGGTTACTATTCGGTATTCGGCCTATTCGGCTGCTTTTATTATATTCGGCCGAATACCGAATACCTACATATTATTCGGCCGAATACCGAATACTTAAATAATATATTTTGTCATAGAGAAATAATTGGTAAAATGAAAAATTAAAATCGATTGATTACGTATATATTCATATTTTCATTTCTGTTATTTAAGTAATCATTGGTGCATAACACAGGTACATAATCATCTTCTGAATTGGAAAAATGGAGGATTCTATGTATTTGAATTATTGTGGTAATCAAAATTTAGAAGCGTAAGGTTCTCATTTCTTTTATAATCATTTATTAAGTAGTCATTGGTACATAAAACAAGTAAGTACATAATTTAATCATTTTCTGTATTAAACAAGTTAAGAATTTTTCTATGCATTTGAATTATTTTCATAATCAAAATTTAGAAGGGGAAGGTTATGGTGCAGAAAGACTAACGTTTCTGCATTTTTAGGAAGTAGTTTACTTCTTTTTTCTCGTAGACCATCCCAACTTCAGAGAACAGGCGCTCTGAATAAACACTACTTCCTTCCTTCCTTCCTTCCTATTTTAATCAAACACGGAAATTCAAATTTCCTCGCTTGCCACCATGTATACGGGTTTTCATGTCGTGATATATTACTAATATTGAAGAAAAGATCCATTTCTGTTGAAACTGCATTGGTTTCTGTTGCAATATACCGCGCAGAGCAACAGCGGGCGCGCGGGCGATGAGTACATTAGAACAAAACAAAGGAGCGCGAAACAATCACGTCTGTACAAGTTTTTGGCGCTAAAATCCAGCCAAATACTTTTGCCTAATATTCGGCTATTCGGTCAGGGGCCTCGCCGAATATTCGGTATTCGGTATACTGCCGAATATACTATTCGTTGCAAGTCTAGTATAAATATAAAAAAAAGTTTTTTGAAAAATGAAAGGGGAAACGCGGTTAGACTTTTACTACACCATTTCAAGTTACTTACTTGTATAATTTTCTGTAAGCGAGAGGTCTAGTTTGACGGGCTTCGTGACATCAATGTCGATCTCTTCGTACGAATGGTCCAATATCTGATAACAACAATTTGAACAAATGCATTTTAATGATATTCTATACTTAATAATATTATAAAGCTGAAGAGTTTGTTCGAACGCGCTAATCTCAGGAACTACTGGTTCGAATTGAAAAATTATTTTTGTGTTGGATAGTCCATTTATCGAGGAAGGCTTTAGGCTATAACATCACACTGATCATAATAACAGAAATTGACAGTCGCAGGCAACAGCTAGTAATTAATATTTGGACCATACAGGTGGTGCCTCTGGTGCTATAAATGTTCATGGGCGGCGGTAATGACTTAACGTCAGGTGACCCTGAAAAGTGAAATGAAGTGAACCCTCAGGTGAACTTTGAAAAAAATCAAAGTTTCTAATAGATTCAATTCAAGTGTTTGTCTCCCTGCACTTAATTAATAATAGGTACATATATTTGAGAAATGCTGCAACTAAACGCCATAATTATTCTAAATTGAATTGAATTACGATACAAAACACTACATATTATACTTGAAGGTGAAAGAACACAAAGTAATCTATATCAGTGATCTACGCTTTCTAATAAAATATTTACTCACTAAAGTTAACGCTATTGTGGCTAGAAATATAATATTATGTATGCTATTTTAGAAATCTAAATATATAAAAGGCAAAGGTGACTGACTGACTGACTGATCTATCAACGCACAGCTCTAACCACTGGACCGATCGAGCTGAAATTTGGCATACAGGTAGCTTTTAGGACGTTAACATCCGCTAAGAAAGGATTTTGGAAAATTTCAACCCCAAAAGGGTTAAATAGGGGGTTAAAAAATCGAACCTAACGTGAGCGAAGCCGCGGGTTAAAGCTAGTAAATAATAAAATTGGTAATTTGTATCATTATTTTTAATTAAATAAATAGTCCAAATGTCAAAAATTTGGAATGCCCTTCCGGCTTTCATTTTTCAAAGGTATATTTTCGGGTGTCTTTAAATCAAAAGTGAATAGGAATCCTCTATTCAAGCCTCAATAGCCCAACGGTTAAAGGTGAGGACTGAAAACTGTAAGGTCGCAGGTTCGAATCCCAACCGTTGCACTATTGTAGTACCCACTCCTAACACAAGCTTTCCGCCTATTTGGGGGGGATAGGAGAATATTAGGGAAGTTCAGCTTGGCTAATATTCTTGAAAAAAAAAAGTATGCACCATCTTAAGCTGCATCTTCACTTACCATCAGTTGCTAGTCTATATATAAAAAAAGTGGCAACTTATGAACCTGGTCAAATGGAAGTTAGTATTGCAGTTTACCTCGATGTCACTAGCCTCTTCCCCGGACTCCATGTCGGCCATGTAGGACGTGAGCGCGGCGGAGGGCCCCGTGGCCAGCAGCCGGTACGTGCCGCCCACCATGCCCGTGCCTTCCACCTCCTCCACCTCCAACTCCTGGTCTGACACCTCCTGGAACAAGGGGTATCACGTATTAGCTTTTTTTTATTCAATGACAAATTAACTAGGTCACAAAAACATAGTGAACCCATAGTGAACTCATAGTGAACTGATAGTGAACTCACAGTGAACTCAAAGTGAACTCATAGTGAACTCGTTAGAATAAACTAAGGACAGTTATTGAACTGTAAATTAGATATAGAAATTAATAATAAGTCGAAGGTTAAGTTAAAGTAATATTACTTATTAGCCCACAGGCTAGATGGTAGTATAAAATAAAGCCACCGTTACATGGTGCTTTATGGTAGGAAAAAAAAATGACAATTGACAAGATAGTCTATGACCCTACTAAAGGATAGTCAAGGTTAGTCATACCTATGTGAAAAATTACACTAGTCTCTGGTCAATAAAACAAAAAAAAAAGCGTGTATTTGGTTTTGGTATTAAAATAATTCCTTGACATTGGGCAGTGGGCGCTTGTTGTCGTATCAGTGCATATTTGCATTCTCGAGAGGTCACTCACAGAGGAATATATGAATGCACATATTTTGTTCAATGTCAACAGATTATCCGCACGGCTCAATGTTAACAAAACGAGTATTTTTTTATTTTATTTTTTAACATTGTTTCTATAATTTGCAAAAATTTTTTTTTTATTCGATGACAAGACAGCCCTTGACTGCGATTTCACCTGATGGTAAGTGACGATGCAGTCTAAGATGGTAGCGGGCTAACTTGGAAGGGGTATAGCAGTGTAAATTCAACCCATACCCATAATCGGTTTCTACACGCCATCGTGCCGGAACGCTAAATCGCTTGGCGGCACGTCTTTGACTGTAAGGTGGTATGGTAACTAGCCCTATTGTAAATTTATTTACAATAGGGTATTTTACTGTTGGTGAGTAATTATCTAAAAATATTTAAAACTAAGATAGATTGAACTAAAGTTTAAAGGTGCGGACTGAAAACTGAAAGGTCGCAGCTTCGAATCCCACCCGTTGCATTATTGTCGTACCAACTCCTAGCACAAACTTTCCGCTTATTTGGAGGGGATGGGAGGATACTAGTCAACTTCAGCTTGGGCAATATTCTTTGAAATTCGTGCTCGTGAACAGGTGCTACCAACGGGAACGGGTCTGCTTTGTCTTCCCATCTTGACATGTGTTGGATATATATATTGGATTATATGTATTGCATTTTTGAAGCTTCACTGTGGAAGCACAGTATACATAGCATAGTTTGGTTACCTATTGTAAAATTATTTTATTTCATTTTACTGCTGAGTTTCTTGCCGGTTCTTCTCAGCAGAATCTGCATTCCGAACCGGTGGTAGATTTATGACGTGTCATAAGAGCTACAAGGTGGCCTACATGAAATAAATAAATTTTGAATTTGAATTTGAAAAAAAAAAAAAAAAGTTGAACCTGTTCAATGACGGTTTCCTCCTCCTCCTTCACTTCAGGGTCTATCTCGAAGTCGGCGTCGAGCTCAGCGTCGGCGTCGGGGTCGACGTCGTCATCAACCTCGTTGTCGCTGCCGAACCCGCTGTACTTCATCTCCCCCCGCTCCAACGCCTCCAGACTTTCTGAAACACACAGTTACATTGCTCAGACTTCAATTAAACATTATAGTTTGTACAGACTTAACCATAGACATTAAAATCACGTACCTACACACTGCACAAGGACCGCTTATCTCTACGGAAGAGATTTCTTCCAGGAATCTTCCAGGAGAATCTTTCAAGAAGGATTAAGATATTGCAGTGGTAGGTTACTAGGTTTACAAAATAAATTATTTATTGCATGTATTTTTTAATTTTTAGGTATTTAAAAAAAAATGAAGCCTATAAGCCTATAAGGCTCGCTTCGTTATTCAGACGAACATCGAAGCGAGCCTTATAAGGCTTCCATTTTTTTTGGCACACGTACAGACAGACGTCTGTACGTGTGTCAAGGCATTTTCCTCAGATACATACTAAAAAAATTCAGACATCGCCAGAAAAACACACTTCCAACAAGTATAAAAGTTTCCGTCACATTGATTTTGTTCAAACTGTGGCCTATATCACCCGGACCAACATAACACATCGATTAACAGCTCATTCATCAAAATCGGCTCAGTAATTTATTAGCTGGAACTTTCGTAAATAGTCACATACATACTGCTAAAATCATAACCCTTCTTTTCCGTAGTCGGGTAAAAAGGGATTGTAATTCCAAAATTTTATTCTATTTACCTGGATATACCATCGCCTTTTTGATTGCTTGTGGATCTTTCCTTGACCATTTTTGAACTTCCTCATCCATTTTGCCCACTTTCGATGGGTTCATTGCCCATAAACAACCTATAACAGTAATGCGTGAGTCACTAATTCTCATTGTCTATTGCGTCTTAATAGAGAAGTTCACCTTGTTTTTTTTGTGATTTAAAAGAAAATAAAACACAACAGTAGAAACAATAAATTATCTTTTAAATAAAAAAATATAGTCGCTTGAGGCGAAAAAAAAAGATCTATATCTCCGTGATTTCTTGATGGATTTCAATTTTTCACTTAGGTATGTATTTTGTTTGATCTTTATTTTATTTTTTACGAGCTTTTGCCCGCAGCTTCGCTCACGGTAAGTTCGAATTTTCAAACCCCTATTTTATTTATTTATTTATTTATTTTATTGTAATCAACAGCGATACATACACAATACAATTTACAATTAAATCTTAATACTAAAATAAGGCCAAATAGGATTACAATTGCATGAATTTATAGATATTTATAACAATATGTGTGTGTGTATGTGTGTGTGTGTGTGTGTGTGTGTGTTTGTGTGCGTGTGCGTGTATGAGTGCGTAAGTGTGCGAGTGAGTTTGTAAGAGAGTTTTACCCCCTAAGGGGGTTTATTTTCGAAAATTCTTTCTTAGCGGATGCCTACGTCATAGAATAGTTATCTGTATGCTGAATTTCAGCCCGATCCGTCGAGTATTTAAATCTATGCGTCATAGATCAGTCAGTCAGTCAGTTTGCCTTTTATAAATTTAGACATTATTCTTTGATATTATAATACAAAATCAACTTTATGAAACTTCTCCATTAATGTGTAGTGTTATGCAAGAAATCAATTAATCACCTTTTCTTTGACTTCCATTCGTTGAGGGTTTCTCTATTTTCTCAAAACATTTGTTTAGACTTAGGTTGTGCCGAACGGAGTTTTTCCATCCGTTTGGTGCTGTTTTGAAATATGGAAAGTGTTGACTGAAACAAAATATGTCTTCATTAGTTCCACGATTACGAAGCAAAAGCACCTAAAGATATTAAAGTGCAGACGGCAGGATTTTGTACAATCGGATAGCTGATTTAGACTGTCTTAAAGAATCTGCTTGTGTGGACAACTGTTTCAACTGACAGTTGTTGACAGTTTCAACAACTGTCAGCAGACATTATTAACACCACAATAGACCAATGGTCAAAGTAGACTGAAAACTGTCGACGGTTCGATCTCCATCCATTGCTTTTTTTTGTTCCTACTTCTAACATTTGGAAGGGGGCGGACAATAGTCTTCTATAAAAGGAAAAACACATCGGATTTGGACCACTCCCTATAAGATTAGATGGTGCAGTTGATTATCAACGGATAAAATTCTTGCGGTTAACATTTGTCTCTTTCGCCATCGCCAAGTAAACATTTTGATATTTGACAGATTGTCAATATAAAATCTACCAAAACATCAAAATTCCGCGGCAAAAGCCTCAGATCCGTAAAGCCACAGTTGTACATATTTAATGTTTAAAATTCTTACAAGACGTTTCATTAAATGCTTCAGTCGAGCTGTGAAAATGCAAAGATAAATCCTGAAACAAATCCGGTCCGATCTTCTGCCTTGAAAGGAAATGTTGGCTACCGGATTTGGTCCGACGGACAAAATCTTCCCATCTGTTAGTACTTTTACTATACTTACCACATAAAATTGTAAATCTCTGAAACTGGGAGGCTTCCCGTTCTTGAATTCTTCAGCGCCATCGCAATTAGACATGAATACGAATACGCCGGTTTAGGGAATTCCCCCGTCGTTGTTTTACTAGAATTATTTACATATTTCGCTTGGCTAGTCTCCACCGTGAACGCGCTGCTGACTGACGTTTTAATTAGTTGTCTACCATTATTTAGAGACGAGTTGTCGATCAGTATTGTCGCATTTTTATTACCATTAGCTAAAATTGTCCTAGATTGCTGGGCATCCAGTATGTGTATATTACCAGATATAATAGTTTTAGTTCCTAATGAATTTGTTATTTTATGGCTACTATTTAATATGGAACAGTTTTTATTGTTTACTTTCAATATCTCCGATTGACTTTTGATACGGACGGTGGGTGTGACCGTTGGCAAGGTGGCCGTTTTGAGTTTACTCGTGTCTAAATCTTTTAACAAGTCTTTTACTACGGCTTTGTCTTGCTTTCTGACGTATATGACCATTTGTGTGGCTTCGTCTAGTTTTTTAGGCGGTGGTTCCTCTGTTTCCTGGACCTTTGAAACTTTTATGGCATTCGGTGAGAAGGTTAAGTGACTTTTCTCTTCCTTTGGACTGGATAACGACGTACTGTTACTAGGATCGCTATTAGCAGCCGATGTTAGCATCAGATTCGACGCCTCTTCCTTAACGATACTTTTAACCGGCGTTTCCGCAAACGTTGATGGCATAACCGAATTTGGATTCACCATAACAGCATTCGCTTCGGACCCGTACAGATCAAGATTGTGGACAAAACTTGAAGAAGAATTGTTTAGCCACGTTACTGAATTGTCTGTGTCCATATCTAATAACGGCGGTAATTCTGAGAAATTTAATCCTAGTGAGTCCTGTAAAAGGAAGTTTGTGTTAGATTCATGGAAATATGGACACTTAGGATTGTTTATCGGATGATGGAGAGAACTATGCTTCGAGTATCCCTGTGAGATCAAATCAGGAGATCCGTCGGAGACCCAAAGTTCACGAGAGAGAAAGCTTAAGCTGAGACAATGGACATAAATACTTCGATTGTAGGGGGTTCCAACCAAGCTGCTGCAAGTGCGCTGGAGTGGAAACTTCGCACCGGAAAGCGGAGCGTATATCCTGTACTGGGTGGACTGACGACCGACGGACTTGTGGTTTATAAACCTATGTCCACCAGTGGACGTCTATCGGCTGATGAAGAAGAAGATGGAGTTGAGTATAATAATTATATTAATTAAATCAAATGAGCTGGTACTAACAGAAAAATCTGTTATGCTGCTTAGATCCGTCGCTATCTCATTCTTTATGTCCATGTCCAGCATATCTTGGAGTGAGTCGGTGATGTACAAATCCATGTCTAAGCACGCCTAGAAAATAAAGAAAATATACACTGTCAACAAATAAAACTATGACGTATCTTTACTATTAAGAATAATATTTTATGTAATGTGAAATAAAGAGAGGTTAATCTAAACCAATCACGAGATTGGTGCGGGTTTTTACGTTCCCTCAAATATGGTTGAGCGAAGCAATGGCTGGATCATGCGTCATGCTCGTGAACGGGTGCCACCAACGGGAATGGGTCTGCTTTGACTGCCCGTCTTGACATGCGTTGGATTGGTGTACCTAGGTATGCATTTTTGCATTTTTGAAGCTTTATTGTGGAAGCACTGTATACATAGCATAGTAAAAAAAGATTTTTTTTGAAAAAAAGCAACTGCTGAGTTTCTTGCCGGCTCTTCTCAGCAGAATCTGCATTCCGAACCGGTGGTAGATTTATGACGTGTCATAAGAGCTACAAGTTAGCCTACATGAAATAAATAAATTTTGAATTTTGAAAATTTTTTTGGACAAGGTAGGTCTACGTAAGTATCTCATCCTTAATACTATAAATGTGAAAGTGTGTTTATTTGTTGGTTTATCCTTCAATGACGTCGCGACAGCGCTACGGATCGACATGATTTTTTGCATGGGTATAGATGTGGATTATAGGAGAGTGACATAGTTTACTTTCTACCCCGAAAAAACAAAGGGCCGGGATTTTAAAACGCCTAAATCCAATCCGCACAGACGAAGACGCGGGCAAAAGCTAGTTTGCCTATTAACGTGAAGTGTGTGTTTTATTTTCAAAATCATAATGCCAAAGGACCCTAAAACTATGTTATCAATATAATTTGTAAGAGAATAGATACAACTTATTTTTTTAGTTGAACTTTCGCGCCATTTTTTGTTTCATAAATAGCGAGCATTTTTTCGTGACGAAACGCAGTCGGGAACAAATTCCACAACTCGGTAGTGAAACCTGTTTCTGTCTTTTGGTATGCGATGCCCTGGCAGTGAAAGAGTACGATTATGTTTGTGATGCTATCTCGCTTCCGCTTCTTAAGGACGGAAAGAGTAAACTCGCACGAGCTAATTATGTAAATGAATGGTTTACTATAAAGTAACATTGACCACTATGCTGTAGTATCTGGTGACAACTAGTAAAAGGCAAAATTCAGTACAATATTTTATGATATGGTAGGTAATAAAAAAATATAAGTAGGTAGGTATGCTGTAGGCAGATTTCTTTCTTTATTCTACCAATAGGTATAAAAAAATATTTGTTTCTTTGCTTATGATTTCAATAATAGTAATCATATTCAATTTCAATAATAGTAACAATAAGTACCTAATGGTTGATGGACGATTGAGCTTAAATATGATTTTATCCAGGAAACAGACTGGACAATTTTAATCCCGGAAAAGCTCCCCCGTGAACCTTTCCTTTATGCATTCGCTTATCTTTCATCTGATTGATATGAAACATGCATCCCGGAGTCAGGCATAATAATTATTATGGTACTTTTTATCCCCGAAAAGTCTTGGGAATCAAATGGCAGGCTTCAGCTCGTGACATAAAAAGTGTCAATCGATTTCTTATGTTACATTTACGTACGATTATGAAGTTGGGTTACAGTTTTTTTTTTTCGACCTACACCAACAAATCATTAGTTATTGAAGAGGTAAGTATAATACAAGTAACTTGAAGCCCGAATAGATATCTCGTTCACCTAGTGAGAACCAAAAAAAAACTGTGGTAACATCGGAAGGCTTCCAAGTTCGGGACGAAAATATTTTTTGTTGGAGTTTGAACACTGCTGTTTGTTGCTATAAATAAACCTGTTCTGTTAGCCGCATGTTCTCATTAAAGTGCATTAGTAACCTATCCTTGCATAGGATAGCTTTCATCCTTTTACGATAGGAAGTTACCTTATACGTATCAAATAATATTCTGAAGATACAGAACTTCTAATGTAATAAAGATACAGAATCTACAGCACAGCTTAGCCGATCCCGATTCCCGATTGATTTTTTTATGTACAACAATATTATTAGGTACCTACTGAAAATTTATATGCATTCGATTCTAACTAGTCAAACACTAATTTATTAATTATAAAAACTGGAATTGCGGGGCTCTTCCGATGCAAATATAGGTACAGTTGGTACATTCCATATTGGTCAACACTCAACACCTGAAATTATAAATAAATATGCATCCTAAAGCATAAAATAAAAATGTGTTTCTATCTTTAGAACCGGCATGCATATAGTCGCAGTCGTTATCTTTTGTGTCGTTACGAAGAAGTGAACAATAAATAGAAGAAAAAAACCAAGGGAATGACTAGCCAAGGAATAGAGGTAGTGGAGCATAAAATACGTTTCATGGAAAGGGTATAGGAACCACAATAATGTGATAAATCTTATCGCTCGACGATTTCTGTACACTTTACAGGTGTCGTTACCTACCTACTACAAATTGCCTTAAACTTGATACTCGTTAGAAAGTCATATTAATTTATTTTGTACTAAACAACGTACCTATAGTACCTATGAAACAAGAAAAAAAAGACGGTGGACGAGGTAACACTTTTAACATAAGTATAAAAATCTCTGTAGTGACCTTAGGCACTTAGGTAGTGTAGAAGTCTAGGTGTATTTGAGGCTGATGATAGAGATGATCAATAAGAAAATAAATTAGGTATTAGATATACCTAACTTACTTACTCATTGATACTTACAGAGGTCTTTAAAAAGGCCAGAAAAAAATTTAAGAAATAATAAGAAAAATAAGAATAAGAAAAAGATTATCTTGCCTACCTACCTAACTGTCTGTCTAATTTTGCGGGCTGCGAACTGCAAAGCTCGCTAAGTTTAATATGAAATTATCGTAGATAATAATGATTTGCATATAAATATTTAACGTTAAGGCGTCCACATCTGTATCTATGTTTACTAAGATAAACATACAAAATATTTTGAATGCGAATCGAGTGCACTGACAGATAAGAGAAAACGTGAGTAGGTACGCTATCTCCAGCCAATCACAAGCAATGTTTACCTTTTTTTAATAATTATCTTCCACTAATCGCTGTAATAGTAGAAATTTTAAATGATAAGAGTGATAACCTACCTACATCTACCTGCTCGAAATATTATATTCATATTTGGCGCGAACAGAAATAATAATTATTTGTTATAGTATTTATTTTATAAAAAATATTTAGCATCAGTGAGAGACGGATAAAATTGGGGTGACAGAGGGAGATAGCTATATAAGATCGAAAGAGGGTGAATCGACCCTAATGACATCGCAGCCGCCATATCGCGCCCTTTCAGCCAACGAAAGCCAAGGCTGGCTTGCATTTTTTAAAGAATTAAACTTCAGTATGTATTGCTTGTACTTATTTTATTTTAAGTAGGTACATAATTATTGTTAATAATCTGTCCAAAGTAGGTATGACTATTTTGAAATCCACTTTTAATTATAAAGAAAGTCGTGGAAATGTATATTTAATACCTACCTAGATATTTTTGCTACTGACTCAGCGTTTGAAAGTAATTGGATACTCGTGGAATTAGGTACCTTTACACCTATTTTACTACATTTTGCTTTTCAACGTCCTTTGAAAGAACCGAAGATGAAAGAAAGACTTTCGTCGACTGTGCACTTGCGAATACTGAAGCTCTTTGGATACATTGGGGTTAGTATAAGATTTAATTCGATTGGTCGTATTCGAAGACATTAGCGTCAAAGTAATATGAACCTTTACTGTAACGATTTAAAGTCACAAATTCAGTACAACCGATTTTAATTTGAAGCGTATCCGTATACGTAAACATATGACGATGCGTGCACGAAATTGAACTCTAATAGAATGCTTTTATGGTTCAATTTACTTTGACGCTAATGTCATCGAATACAAATACGATCAATCGAATTAAATCTTATACTAACCTTACAGCTTCAGAAATGAAGGGTCCATTGAGCATTTGGTTTACAGGGTCAGGTGGAGGCGAAAAGTTTGGCTAAATTTTCCTTTGCACGCTAAGCTTAACTGTAGAGATTTTCTTTGAATATTATAAGTGCGAAAGTGTGTTTGTTGGTTTGTCTTTTAATCACGCAGCAACAGAGCAACGAGTCAACGTGATTTTTTGCATGCCATACTCTGATTTTTCGGGATAAAAAGGGTTTTATCCCGAAAAATCAGAGTTCCCGCGGGATCTTAAAACTAAATCCACGCGGACGAAGTCGCAGGCATCAGCTAGTAGCTCTGTTGTTGCTACAAATTAGTGTGATTTGCATCTAACCTAAATCTAATACATATAGAAAGAAGCAGACTAAAATACCTTTTTTTATATGAATAGCGGACAAACGAGCAGGCGGGTCACTTGATGTTAAGTGATTACCGTCGCCCATGAACACTTCGCTCATTTGCGACAAGAGTGACATAACTCAAAATCGCCGATGAGAGTATTCTCTCGTTAGAGAGTAATGTTTTGTGGATGCTGCGGTCTCGAAGCAACACAGCGGCCAACAAAGCGACAGAGCAACAATCAAAATCTCTCTCGCTCTTATTTTTTTGTGCTTGCGTAATGTTGTTTATATAGCAAGAAGTATAAATTTTCGACACTAAAATTGGTGAATTTTGAGTTATGTCACCCTTGTCGCAAATGAGCGACTTATAGTAGTTATTGAGATAGCGCGCTCAAACAGACAAACTTAGCGGAAACGAGGGAGCTTGTTTTATAATAATATGCAGTGAAGCAGCAACAGTAAGTAGGTACACACTACACAGGCCGAAAACGTCAGTAGATCCGTCTCGCAAGTGCTCGCGCCTCAAGAGGGCCATGAACCCGCCTCTTTATTACTTTGAGTTCATCTCGCTTACGTGCGATATGAAATAGGAACTATTTAGAGATATTTTTATAACGTCTCTCTTTTAGTCTTGTGATAAGCGGTTAAGTAACGCTGTTTTTGCGATGGGCACTGAAAATCTATTGAATTTAGAAATATGAAGTCTTATCTAAATAATTTTATGTACCTACTTACTATACGATTTTCCGGGATTAAAAGTACGACACTCCATGCCTATGTCACTCTCCCAGTCCTCAACTATACTCATGCAAAAAATCACGTCAATCCGTTGCTTCGTTGCGGCGTGATTGAAGAACAAACCAATAAACAAACACTTTCGCATTTATAATATTATTTTATTCTAAACTAGCGGCCCGCTCCGGCTTCGTACGAGTATAAAATATATAGCCTATGTCATTCACTGTTAATGGATGTTATTATACATATAAACCTTCCTCTTCAATCACTCTATCTATTAAAAAAACCGCATCAAAATCCGTTGCGTAGTTTTAAAGATTTAAGCGTACATAGGGACAGAGGAAGCGACTTTGTTTTATACTATGTATAAAATACCTAATATAATGATACCTAACTACTTCGGCTGCCCGATTTCAAAACCTAATAAGTGTGATTGACAAAATTTTACAGGAGACCAAAAAAACATGTTTTTTAGTAGATGGCTTAGCGAAGTAATAAATATATATTTAATTCATGAACAGATACTGAAGAGTTCAGAAGGGCTACCACAAATACGTTTTTTTGGTCTGCTGTAAAATTTTGTCAATCGCACTTACTAGGTTTTGAAATGGGGCAGCCGACCTAATAAAGCTTATAACATAATTCATAAAAACTCATTTATTTATTTGTGAAAATGGTACAGTCAAGATGGCATTCTTTTTTTTTTGACCTTTGGTACCTATAAGGTAGGTAGGTACACTCTTTATTCGATGCTATTTTTCGACGAATTTTATTCAGAGCTGTCAATTGGAGAGCTTTACAGTTCAGGATATTATCTTAGGTCTGATGAGCTTTACGTCTTTTATGGTCTACACAAGGAAACGTCGCGCGGTTTGGTTTCAAGGGAGTCCCTACAAAAGTAAAGCTCATGTTTCACGTCTCTATTCCTTACCTCCAGTGGTAGGTAAGTGCATCGAATAAATCAGGAATTCAAATGTAGGTACTAAGTTATTTATATTAGATACCTACTACCTCATTCAGCACTACCTACTGGCCTGAAACTGTGGGCCCAGATCTCCTTTCAAAACTATGGCCTAACTAAACCCGAGAAGGGTTTAGTTAGGCCATAGTCTACCACGTAGCCCAAACGCGGATTAGCAGACGTGACACACTTTTGAGAACATGAGATTATAGAGAACTCTCAGGTATAGGTAGTAGGTAGGTACGCAAGTTTCCTCACGATATTTACTTTTAGGACCAGAGCATGCCTGCCTGGGATTTAACCCTGGGGCCTTTATAAAGAGACCCGGAGTCTTATGGTGAGATCTATAGAGCGTGCCCCGACTTACTTCGGACTTAAGATAGAGTTAAAACGAGACTCAAATATGCTCTGTCATAAATCTGTCTCGTTTTAACTTTGTCTTGAGTCTGAGCTGAGCGAGAGTGATTTATAGATTTCAGTCTGAAATACTAGGCTATCACCGCTTTGAGGTAGGTACTACCTACAAATTAACATTTTGTTGATCGTTTTGTAAAAAAAAACAACAAAAACTCAGTCAAGGCAACATCGCCCGATGTCTACGTTCGCTAAACTTGTTCGCCGGCATTTATGAATGAGATTTATTTGTATCAATTCATGATGTACATATATTTTATATTAATTTACATGTTTTTTGTATGCATTAATTAGTAGAAGTCGTATGACTTGATATGGGTGCATAGGTAATTTAATATTAAAACTAAAAACATAACATTGAATGAATTTATGAAACTAATAATAAATAAATAATTAATATAACATAATCTTTCTGGTGCACTAAGAGAATAATGATCAGAAATATAAATTACAATTTTGTGCTATTAAGTAACAGTAAAAAAATAAAAATTAAAAAATCAGATCATCAGAGTTCAGTCATGTTTACAATCCACTTATAGTGTATCAAATGTTTTGCAGTCTTCTATTTTTCGAGGATAGCGGACATCCGTTATTGCTATATTTATTCACACTTTTACGAATTACGAATTCCGAAAATAAACCGAGATTCAACTCCTTAGTGGAACTCAATAAAGCAGGTAGGTAAGAGTGGATAAAGTGGATGGTTGGTGAAAAAAAAAATGGAAGAACGGCCCGTGCACAGAAGCTCTGGATCCTAATTTTTCTCTAATCTAATTTTTAGGGTTCCGAAAAAAAAGAACGGAACCCTTATAAGATCACTTTGTTGTCCGTCTGTCTGTGTTTCAATGCCCTTTTTCTCGGAAACAGCTCGAGGTACTAAATTGATACTGAATACACAAAGCTCAATGGGAGACCATTGAGCTTTGTGTATTCCTAATGCTGTGAAAATTTTACGTTTCTAGTTTAACTCAATGAAAAGTTACAGCTTTTCAAAAGTGTAAATTACAGAATTTCCAGTGACGTTTTTGCCATTCATTTAAATCTAGACGTTTTATCTTAAAAATCCTTATAATATTGTAATGTTATTTTAAAATGTAAAAAAATACATTTTATGCTATACTGCGCAGGACCAGCAGGGCGATTCAGATCTGTTCGATAACATACCGTGTCGATACGGTTAGATATCGATCTCTTTTTGTCGTGTGGATTCAGAGCGAGCGAAATATATGTTAACAAATCGAATCGATCGACAAATAATTTATCGGAAGGGTCTGAATCGGGGGGCTGGTGGCGTGCTAAGTTATTAATTATGGAAAGTCAAACAAAAAAAACCTAAATCCACGCAAATTTAGGTTTTTTTTGGTTTTCCGTGGCCGCAGGCGATAAGGGAGAAAAGCTACTCTTCAGGGAGAAGCGCCGAGCGCGCTTATAATTTTCAAAAGCCTTTGTTTTACTTATTTAAAAACAATCTTCTGTGTATTTACACAGTCTGTTGTTCTTACCAAACTAAAAATAGGAAGGTATTTACCTAGGTCTCAATTTATTCTAGGATCGATTTCAGCAAAAGTCGTGTAAAAACTGCGGGGGGCCAAGTAGGCGCCCGCGCCGCGAGGGGCCGCGTGGCCTCGAACCTGACCGCGCGGGATCGCCTTGAACTCGCCGTAGTCTGCCTCCGAACAAATTACCAAGTCTACGCTCTACGCTGCCGCCTGCCATGCCGGCTGAGCATTTACCGCGAAAAATTGTAGCTAGGTTTTAGGGTTTCGTATCCAAATGGTGACAACAGGACCCTAATCTTGTACGATGGCACGGAACCCTTCCCGCGTGGGTCCGACTCATACCGGTTTTATTTTTTTAAATTTCGAAATAGGCTTAAGCTTGATGACAATCAATGATGAAAAGCACTGATGAACTATAGGTTGGACGTTGGAGTGCGCTTGCCTAGAAGATGTCTAATGGTCTAATCACACTTGCCTTGAAGGTATTCAAATACAGGTGGTAGGAAACATTGGTAGCCGGTAGGATGCTGGAAGTGTTCCACATCTAGCGGATCGTTTCAAAAACGTTGAACTAAAGCGTTGAAGGTAAAAAAATATGGATGTTTGTGAGGTTAGAGTGGTAACTGACAATCTACTAGTCATTTCCGGGATTTTCCAACTTGGGTACCTCCAACTGACGTAATCACAACTCTCGTTTGGTATGGTCAAATCTCAAAAATATCGATTTTTTTTCAGTCTTATACTTTCAAACTCTTAGTTTTTGATTTGCAAAAGTTCTTGGTAGGTACTCTTACGGAAATGAGGAATGTCCCGGAAAATATAATAAAATTTGGCAATCCACTTCAAAGTTCTGGTTTGAACATTGAAGACGACTGAATCGTTCCTGGAGTGTACGAGTAAAACCTTTGGTCTACTCTAGACTCTAGAGATAGAGAAAACTCTTCTACCACCCATCTATTTGACCTGAGATAGTAGATACTGCATCATACACTCTTGTTAACAAGTTTCCAATCCTTGTTGCAAATTCTTAACTTGCAGAAGTTAGGAATAGCATTAATTGTAGAGGTTAACAATCATTATTCAATAATTTATCTTAGTATCTGGAGGATTACCACCCAAACTTCGCGATCTGGGTCACGATAAATAAGTATTGAGCGTATAGCATACGCCTAAATATGTTAGGTACTACACGTGTTCCGATTTCCGCCACAGACAAGCATGTGAGACCAGTATCTCCCTACTAGAGATAAATTTTTAAAAATAGATCACCTACAAAATCTCGATCGATATTTAGTACTAGTTGTGCTTACGCAGCGCAGGGAAAATCTTTCATCTAGTGAAATAATCGAATTATTTTTCAACGACTATCAGCATTAGAATTATTTTGGAAAAAGATAAGTACCTGCTCGTGCTCATATTATGGTGAATACCAGTATATGTTAAATAACAAGTGCCAAGATAATGTTGCGCAACTTAAGATGTCAAAGTATGAATATTAATTGAATTTATAAAAATTTCAACTCCTTTGATGCCAAAAGTGCCAGCTTTTGCTACTAAAATTATTGCTATGTATGTCTTTGATGATGAATGAAAAACATACTCGGCTTGAACATTCCAATTAAGTCAAAGTCAAAGTCATAGAAATTGCCGATAGGCATAGAAATAGCTTTTATCCGCTAAGAAAAGATTTTTTAAAATTCAACTGCCAAGGGGACAAAATAGGAGTTTAAAAAATCTGACTAACGCAAGCGAAGCCGCGGGCTAAAGCTGGTGTAATATGAAGTGATTGATATGAATAATTCGGTATCACATTCTAAAGTTTCTCCATTATGAGTTGACCCTTGAGTTGACCAAAAGCCCGTTAATTAAAGAAGTTTTGATTTGAGCCAAAATTCATTCATCATTTATCTCAACCCATCGCTGACCTACAACTGGGTACAGAATTATAGATCTCCTTTGGAATGAAAAGAAGAAGAGAAGTTCGGCCATAGTCATGCACGCCAGCCAAGTGTGGAAAGACAGAGTTCACACACCTTTTTTGAGAACATTATGGAGAACTTTCATCAGATTTCCTATCAGTCAAGAATGAAGGAAACATCAAACTATAATTTATCTATGTTATTATTCACATAGCGTGATATTTAAAAGCGATTCCGAGTGAGACTGACTCTTGGTTACGTACTTTTGATTAAAAATAAATCCATGGAAACTTGCTTGGCGCCACTGATCTGTATCTTTAATCTATGAATAACACTGGACAGGCTCTCTCTTTACAAAATGACAGCTTTATCATGGATCAATTTGAAGCGCCATATTTGACATACGAGTGTCTCTGGAACTAATAATATTGCAAATGGCGCACAGACTTCTATAATTAATCATACATTAATAATTATAGAGGTTGATGCGCCATTTGCAATATTTATAGCCTAAATAGCCCAACGGTTAAAGGTGCGGACTGTGACGGTGTGCAAATTCGAGCCCCACCCCTTGCACTATTGTCCTAACTCCTACCCACTCCTAACAGTCCTAACACAAACTTTTCGCTTATTTGGAGGGGAGAGGAGAATACTAGTCAAGTTCAGCTTGCCTAATGTTCTATTTAAAAAAAATTAAATCTAAAATGGGTCAATGGTCAATCAAGCAGGTCCAAAAAAGAAATCACAGGAGCCTGTCCAGTGTTAACATAGATTAAAGATACAGGTCAGTGCTTGGCGCGAAAATTGTTCCGACGTGTTTCCTTTATGCGCGCGCAGCGATAGGAATAGAGGGGTTACGTATCGATTGGGTGTGCGGCGTAGTCTCTCCCACCGTCTACTTTCCACTTCAAAAGGGAGGGAAACTGGAATATTCCTCCGCATGAACTTTCATATAATTTTTTAGCGTCTGCACTCAAAGGAAAAACTTTTAGGAAAACTTTATCAGAGCTTTAGCGGTCGTTGTGAAAAAGGAACCTTGTCCCTATGGCAATTAATAATAGATTAGTGACTAAAATTAGGTTTTTTTTTATTTAGTGTAGGTATCTATCGATTTCGAAGAGCAAAGCCTGACTGCTGAGAATTTTAATTGTTTCAATTTAAGTAAAGGTTTTATTTAAAAACACTTATACAGAAGGTCGTTTTTAGGGATACGAAAAAACCAGATCACTTCGTTGTTGGTCCGTCTGTGTGTCTTTTTCTCAGAAACGGTTGACCTACTAAGTTGAATATACTGAATACAAACCTTGCTGCCATAATGCTGTAAAAATTTCAAGTTTCTAGTTCAACTCATTAAAAAGTTAAAGCTTTTCAAAGCGTATTTTCATACAAAATTCTAGATACGTAACATCTCCAGTATTATATTACAATTTTGCCCCTAAGCTGGTCATCTACCATCTAATGTAATTTTCAGAAGGTACGGAACCATCAGTGCGCGAGTAGGAGTCGCACTTGACCGGTTTTTCATAAGTAAGACAATGGATAGAAAGCTCTAAGTTTGCTTCCTACCCAAAATTTACTTAAAATAAATACCTAATTTTTTTTAGTTAGCAAATTGTAGAATGATGGCACCTGCCGGTTCGGGTCAATATCCTCTCCATAATAAGCGTTACTGAGTCAACCTTCTTTAATAAAGTAGGTATTCATGTTGTAGTCTTTACACCTTACAATACTCTATTCTTGTAGTAGGATTATGGTGAAATCAATCTTTTGAACCGAAAAACCGGGCTTTAATGATAGGGTTGACTTTAATTCAAAATAATCCTAAACAAATTCAGTTTTTTGGTTTGGATGGATGGTCTTGTAGTCATCTTCTGCGTCCATCAATCTTTCAATCGATCAGCTAATCAACCGATCGGTTGGTTTGAAAATCTGAGTTTTGTCTGTCAGTATTAGTCAGTCATTCAATCGGTATTAACAAAACAGAATGGTTTATATTATCTTCGGTATTAACTTATTGTACATGACTAGAGACCGGATTATATGCATTTGCATATGCATTTGCATATTTTAGCCATTTTCAGCGGTAATAGCATATTTTACCTAAGATCTAGTTATGATGCATATTATCGGTACATTTACAATATTTTTCACTCACTCTGCGTTCCGCCGCCGCCGCATTACTCCATAAACTTAAAGAAAAAGTTTGAAAATATATTGAGCAATAACCCAGGTTTTCAAAGCTTGTGTCAAATTGATAGTTTCATTAATGGGACGACAGAAATTTTGCCGGAAACTATAAGTGCCATAGCACCCAAATTCAAATTCTGCCCAGTTACTTCAATGGATATGGAGCGAACCTTTTCTACTTACAAAAATATTCTAATTGACCGTAGATACAATCTTACCACTGAAAATTTAGAAAAATATTTGATTGTTTACATTTACACAAATTCTAAATCATTTTAATATCATATAATGTTACTTACTGTACCTATTATCGCCTATCAAAAAATAATTTACTAATTGTATGCTGATTTTGAAATAAAAAAAATGAATACTTACTTTTCTATTTTTTAGGGATTCCTAAAATTTATCATTTAATTTTGCATATTCTGCCAGTTTTCGTGCATATTTCAAGCATTTTTCATGCATATTTGCATGCATATAACAAGCTTTTTATGTTGCATATAATCCGGTCTCTATACATGACCATAACCTTGACCTAGATTTAAATAAAAACAAGTTTTTAAAATGGGCTATACCAAAAGACTCGTACTGTCGTCCTTTCATTCAGTTTCACCTACTCGACCGTCATTTCGCTATGAAAATAAGCGGCTCGCTTCGCTCGCCATTTCCCTTCTTCGCTTCACTAAAAAATTGCGAAGAAAAGCAAATAATAAATTCGGTTTCCGCATGGCGTAAGTTGAGCACTCAAAAGTCTTGGACACGTCGGAGGTACCTAAATTCGGACAAATGGTATCTACTATCTAGGTAGGTAGGTACCTAGCTTTACTTGCGTGGCCGTATGGATTGCGATATAGGTACACATTATAGAATCATGAAATAAAAAATGCTTCAACTTTGGTGTTTACTAGGCTCACTTGTAAACGATTAATTAAGCTTATCATTAAACTATTTTTATAGATGGAACTTTTTGTTTTCGCTTACTCGGAACACCAACCGTTAACATTAGGGGAGAGTGTAACGGCTGATGGAATCAACCACAGGTGTGTGTGCCGGGCCACCCGTACACATTGAAAGATAGACTACGCACACATTGACAGGTTGCAGCCGCCTTCGCCAGTCCCTTTTTCGTTGAGTGCACTTGCCACAGTGTAAGTTTGATGAGTATGACAATGGCATTGATCATTCAAACTTACTTCTAAGTTGTCTCAAATAGGCTATAGTGAAGCAATGATTTCGTAGCTAATTCGTTAATGGGTCTTAATGTTTTTTTATATAAGTCACTCAATCACTTGATAAACACTAGTTGTAAGTTATTGTTTGGACGGGAGAAATATGCAATGTCGACCAATAGGGCGTGGGTTAACGATAAAGATTGCACCTCTGACAATGTTCGAAAGTGTAAAACAGATTTTTTTATTATAATTTGGTGAGAAGACGAGTCCAAAATAATGTACCTATACAAATAAATGAAATTAAAGTGTCTGTTTGTAATATCAAAATAACAGCTTTTTACTAAATATAAGTAAATTCGATGCATAAGTGTAATAAAACAAAAAAAAAACTATTTTTAAAATTTTTGTGTCTGTCTGTTCGTTGCCGCTAATCTCGGGAACGTCTGGGCCGATTTTAATGGGACTTTCACTGGTAGATAGTTGATATTATTGAGAGTAACATAGGCTACGGAGTCTGATTTCAAAAACATTGGACTTTCATGTATGAAAATCCTGTGTTTTTTGAAATCAGACATGGAAATAAGCATTTTGGTAAGTAGATTTAAATAATAAAATTCTCTTAAGTTATTTTAAAAAATGTAAATTGGGATCACCATGGATGGAAGTTGCGATATTTACTTGTGGTAGGATTTTTATCGATGGGCCTTTTGCAGCGGGAAAATTTATCTTATTATAATCTCAAAGGAAATCAAAAATACTACGCTGACGAAGTCATGAGCGACTGCTAGTAAACTATAAAAAATTGGTAGTGTTCAATTTATCCGTCATTTATACAGACGAGGCATAAAAATAGGTTGTTTCTCATACAAAAATAGTGTAGAATCTATAACATGAAAAAAGAAAGTAATTTCTAAAAAATTTAAAAGAGAAAAATCATATTTTTCACGGAATAATATTGAAAAGAAGAAAACTGTATTTAAAGAAGATATTCCTTAATTACCTAGGTACATAATTTCGAAACATAACTGCAAAATGTTAATTCATCGGACATTCTCTACACTGTGATCAGACCTACACACACATAAATATTCGTTCGATAACACAACTACATTGACAAGGTGCACTCATTGTTAAACGTTTTGAAATTCTCGCTTGGAACCGGCCGTGGGAACTACATAACTACCTCGTAGGTAGAAATTTAATTTAAGTAAATAAAATATTAGGCTATGTACTACTGTAAACTTTACATGCGTAAATAGAAAAAAAAACTCTTTTCCAATAGGTAGGTATTAAGTAATTTAATGAAGAAAAAGTCAGTAGGGCATAATGAAAAGCGGAAGAATTTATTTTTTTAGCAATTTAAATCTAAAACATACATGTGTAGTTGGTACCTAGAACTTTTAAATGCAAGTTACTACAAAACGTACTATAAACTCATTGACGGCAATTTGGCGCCGTTTTATACGTACTTACGTAGCTACCTACTTTTCAATTTATAACATTTTCCAATACATTGACTTTTATAAAGATTGTATATTTTCATACATCTTTATGTTTTTAATTAAGTATTCGAAATAGAAATCACGATTAACAACTGTTTAATAATATTTAACATATAATTCTAAAATAACTCGATAAATAATAATAATAATACTTCGCATTCTATCCTTGTCACACAGCACGTGAATGAATGTGTGGAAAAGAGATAAAAGAATAGTCGTTTCGTCCGTTACAAATATTTATGTCCCATGTGTTGAGGAACAAGTATTATTTCCTTTTTACGTTTTTTAAAGCTAAATACTGAAAATTTAGTGGAGCAAAATGTAATAGGCTTGTGTAAATCACATTTTAAAACCATTAAACACCTAAAAGATTTAACACGACTGTAAAGTACCTAAACTATACAATTTCCCGCCACTTTGACAGAATGACATTTTTACAACGTAAATATTGCTTGTTTACGGTATTCCTACGTAATGAATCCATTATTATATTTATTTCTGGTGCACAATTACCTATAGGTACCAACATGGGACGTATTATGAATGAATGACATTAAAAAGAGCGGGACATAGCCGTGTTACTTTCTCATGGTCCATTATTATATGTTTATGCACGTAAAACCATATTTCTATATCTGAAATTCGACTTACCGAATATTTATTCGAATAAATATCCTTATGCTCAATAGAATAATCCTGAATTTCACACATTTACGTATTTAGCGTCATAAAATTGACAAATATAACACCACTCACTCCATAGACTACACTGTTTTGCTATTATGTGAAAAGGTACACAAAGAATGATATGCATTTCTATTGGTGGAAGCGCTCCACGTGACAGACTGCAGACAATGCTATTGGTTCTAATAGTTTGACGTCATGTAAGTTAACCTACTTTTTTTTAATAAAACTGAAATTTATTCCTTTCAAAAAGAAAGAAATATATTTTTTTAAATCCAGTAAATTAATTTATATTCATTTGTTTATAAACAGGCTTGTATTACATACTTACTTTTATACTTACTAGTTACCATGACTCGTCGACTTTCAACAACATGGCGGTTTGTTTACACCGGCATGAAAGGCGGGAAGTATATACGTGGTTTATGTACACGAATACCTAAATGTGGATTCTGAGAAATAATTATATTTTATGAAAGAATGTTTTTATTAAAATGAAATAAGTAAAATGTCATGCGCTATTATTGTATTATTGAAAACATGGCACATGGACGACACCTTTTTTACATAAAATACCAGCGCCCTCTAGGGTAACCTCAACTTTAAGGCGGGAAACTTAAAATAGATAATATTAAATAGCAGAATCAGAGAAGAATACACTTAAAATTTAAAATCTATAATTATACCAATACTTATAATAAAATACAATGTTACATAATATCACAAATTAACATTTACTTTTAATTAACATTGATATCTATCTATATTGGTATACTATTGAACTTCACAAAGCCTAGATCATTAATTTAATTTGGGTTATAAAATATTTTTAACGTTTTCTAAAATCACTTTCAATTTCCCAATATTGTATAGTACCTATTTATTGTTCATATTATACTAGGAACGTAGAGTATGTGCCTTAACTTTTAGGTATATTCAAAAAACATTATTGATAGTATTATACTTATACAAAAAAATAGTCATGCAAACCCCATTCTTAATGATCAAAACCATATCATAATTTAAAAAAAAACACCTTAAAATAATTAAGTTTAACAATGACAAATAAGTTTAAATCGAGGTATAAGTTTATAACAAACCTTAATAAATATTACAGTCTAAAATTAATCAAGAGTCTGCTATAATTTTTTAGTTTAAATAATTAGTAAGTATACATACTTGTCTGTGAAACATTAAGAAAATAGGTTTATAGAAAAATTATGTTTAAAACGTTCAAAGTACCTTGACAAAATATGGAGTAAAAGCAGGCATCATATTTTAATAAGAGATAACAAAAAAAGAAAAAAACCTTAATATGTAATCAACTAATCATCTAATAAAGTTTAACCTAACAACTCAATTATTATAACAGTCGGAATATATTAATTAATTAATGAAACTTTCGCGACGTTAGACGTCTCACGTTTTAGTCAACTAAGCATATGAGTTAGTATGTCAAGGCGAAACATTTGTCCTTTTAGAACATGTCTATTCAAACAGAATTCACTATAACGGCAGGCAGAATTTTGCTAGGTTAGCTGAACTTAGCAAAAATTCTGCCTGCCGAAAAAGACGTTTAAAACGAGACAGATTTATGTCAGAACATATTTGTATCTTGCTTTATCTCTGTCTCAACATATTTTGACTTTGTTCAGACTAACTTGTGTTAATACGATTTTTCTCAGCCTATAGCGTCGTCCTTATAGAACAAAATTATATGACAACAAAAATTCAACAGATTTTTGGAGAACCAGGCCAATTAAACGTACAAGTGTCTGATTGAATTCTGTAGAATGTATGATAGAATTTTTGTATTTTTGTGTTTTATTTGGAAAACGTCTAAGTCTGGCTCTAAATGCTAACATCGCAATGTGCGCATATTGGCGACAATTAAATAAAAAAAATAACACAGTATGGTCAACTCCCAATGCTGTGGCAATGCTTATTTTATCCACATGTTGGCGAATAGTATTGGGACCAACGTGTTGAATTGGAATGGTACGACAGTAGCGATATAGTGTAACTGGTAGCGTTTTTGGATATCTCTTCGGTATTCAGCGACAGCTGTTGGACGCGATTGCAAATTGTGGTGCGTTTGATGAACTACGTCTTCATGTTATTTTCTGCCCGACGATATTACAGCCGCTGCGGTGTTTGTGGCGCATCTGTAAGGACCCTAAATGTCATGAATTATTAGAATTTTGTTAAATTCCTGTGCCTTTGTCTTTTGTATGCGTCAAATGTGCCCGGCCTTCTTATTTTGTGACCGTATAAATGACTTTCCCTGAAATTGTTTACTGTGCTTGCTTGGGCTACAAATGTTATATCACTTGGTAGCACAGTAATTTTGAAGTCAGTGGTGAAACCACTACTAGAGGTTGAAGCGGTCGGCACAAATGGAAGCACTTTTGGTTTGAGGAGATGTTTCTTTCTGTTTCTTCTTTGTTCAGATTCTTCATTAAGATAAACACTCTCTTCTAGATAGTCTGATGGTTTAATCTTCCTCTTCTTGATGTCATCAACAAGGAATTGAGTTGTAGATGCCAGTTTAGGCTTCTTAGAAGGCCTGTCTATATGTGGTACATCATCTAATTTCTCCAACAGGGTGGGTGGCAGACGAGGCACTTTTTCAAAGACAATTTCTTTCACCGTCTAAAAAATATGAAATAATGTTACTGTTTTAATTAAAATATTTAACTATTTATCAATAATTATAAATATAAAAAATATGAAATAATGTTACTGTTTTAATTAAAATATTTAACTATTTATCAATAATGATAAGTATAAAAAATATGAAATAATGTTACTGTTTTAATTAAAATACTTAACTATTTATGAATAGTTATAAATATGTAACAATAAAAACAAATACCTTTGAAGTTGATGTTTTGTCATCTTCTCGCTCTTTGCGTTTTTTAATTCTTTTATCTAGAACAAAACAAAATTACTTTAAGATAAAATATAAAAATCGAGATGTGTGTGTCTGTTTTATTACTTAGGCAAAACCTTACAAAGAAATCCTGCAAGTTAAATGGATCCCATATAACTATCCTCCATGCATGGGAACCATTTTATAATGGGAAAATAAAGATTTCGTGAGATAAAGTTAAATCCACGTGGATAAAATAAAAAGCAAATTCTCGTTAAACATTATAGTTAACTAGCTTTTGCCCCCGCGACTTCGTCCGCGTGGAATTAGATTTTGGGGTGGAATTTTCAAAAACTGTGACACACATACTTTTTTATTTTTAACTGAAAGCTCAAATACCAAGATTGATGGAAGCAGCTTGAAAAATTACGGAGTTTCATATAAACTTCCATCCCCTATTTAAACCCCTTAGGGGTGGAATTTCCAATAATCCTTTCTTAGTGTGGGCCTACGTCATAAAAGGAACCAACTGTAAAAATGTCAAGTCTCTAACTTCAGTAGTTTAGGCTGTGCGTTGATATCTCAGTCAGTCAGTCAGTCAGTCAGTCAGTCAGTCAGTCAGTCAGTCAGTCAGTCAGTCAGGACTTTGAATTTTATATATATAGATTGCCAGTTATAGTACATCACCGATCGATGCTATCCTATCATAACTTCAGTTTGCAACTTTGAATTGAAAACATACCAGTTTCTCTGGAATTGTTTTGTACTTCACTCTCTGCTTGATTCTTTTTGTCTTGTTTCTTGTTGTAAGATTGCTCTTCATGTTTTTCAGCTAATGGTACTGCTTCTGCAACTAAACATTTATAAAATAAGAAAAGTCGATCTGTTGCTCCGTTGCTAATTGAAGGATAAACTAACAAACAAAGATATTTTAGCATTTATAATATTAGTACTGCCCTGCTTTCGCACAAGTAAAATAAAATGTAGATTTTATTTTACTTGAAACGACAAACGAAGTTGCAGGCAAAACCTATTTTATAATTATTTTTATGAAAAATTTCTTGGTGGAACCCTACCAACCCAACTACTAATCTTAAAAATATCTATTTTTAGAAGTAATGATTTTTACCGATTTTAACTTCTTCCTCGTTTGCAATCTTGCGTTTCTTCTTTTTACTACCAACAAGCGACCCTTTTAGTTCTGTGGAAGCCTCCACGTTATCTGGAAGGGAACATAAATAATTTGAATTATGGATTTATGTTATATTATTTAGTATCTATATCATAATCATCATCAGCGACTCAGTAGTTAGCCGTGACTAACTACTGAGCGAAGGCAGGCCTGGCGGACTCCGCAAGTAAACTGCGAAGCTACAAGCACATGGCTTACCTCTTCTTCAGAGTGCGAAGGGATAAGAGTTACGTGATAGAAACAGTCTAGATGAATAAGACAGTAGGTAAATTGCACTGTGTCAACCTGAATTGCACTTTATTGTGTGGTAACAAGATTCATTATTTATTTAAATAATTCTGGGGAGTGAATCTTCTGTACCTTTACGTACTATTAGGTATTATGTGGCGCAGATCTCCTCTCAGACCACATCCTAACAACTAGGCTATTACTGCTTCACAGTGATAAGCATTATTTTTCCTCTAGACGTTAAGTGGTAACACAAGCTGACTGCAAAATTGCAGTTCTTAATAGCTGAAGTAACTGCCGTCCACGTGGAGTTCAAGTGCAATCAACGTGCATTTTATTGAATCAATTAAGTTCATTAAAAATAACCTGTAGGTGGAATGTCCTCTTTTGTAGTATTGAGAGATGGGTTTCTCTTGCGTTTCTTTGAACTTGTTTCAGCATTTTCAGTATTTTCCACTGAAACAACAATAAAACAATTTATGATTTCGCTGAGGGATAATTCATAATCTAATGGAAGAAATCCTTGCAGTCAACATCTCCTGGGATGCTCGCCGAGCATGTCAGTTATTATAGGATGCAGGAACTAACTCACTTAGGGTGGGAACAAGCCAAGGATGCCTCACTGCGATACCTCGCGGTCGCGGTTTAGCTCGCTACCTCGATGCCACCTCCATGTAAAACAAATGTATGCAAACAGACGAGCGCGAACATGCCGAGAAACATCGATGTGAACCGCGAGTATCGCAGTGAGGTATCCTTCGGCATGTTCGCGCTCGTCTGTTTGCATACATTTGTTTTACATGGAGGTGGCCTCGAGGTAGCGAGCTAAACCGCGACCGCGAGGTATCGCAGTGAGGCATCTCTGGCGTGTTTCCACCCTTAGGTCACTAAATAAATTCAGTGACGTGCACAGAATGTACTACAGGGTAGGCAGATGATACAAAATGGAAAAAAATCTTCAGTACGAATTATAAAACACTTAAGGGTAGGCATTGTACAAATTATAAAAAGCCTACCATTTTCTCCATTTTATATCATCTGCCTGCGTAATGCCTATTTTGCTTTCTTGCTTGGTTGGGGAGTCAAGCGGTGCTTAGCTTGTAACTGCACGTTTGACCATACAGATTTTTTCTGTTGGAGGATTATAGCAAAATAATTTAAACTTGTTCTTATTAGAAATAGAATTTTTTTTTTTATTCAAATAAACTTTTACAAGTACTTTTGAATCGTCAATATTACGGTTTAGTTTAGGAATAATATAAGGTATAATAGTATTTACCTTGAATGGATGGAGTTATATCATCAGAGTTAGTTGCAGATTTCTTGAGCTTCTTCTTTTGACTAGGTTGTGATTCAATTGGAAGTTCTTGATTATCTATAAAAAATTATTACTTGTTTTTTAAATTGATCTATTGGATTAATTTAAATTGGCTTAATTTAACAAACAATTTTAATTAATTTTAGCTTATGTTCAAAATAATGCGAGAAGCCATTTATTGCTATAAATCTATATTTATTCTTTATTTTTTTTTTTAGTTTACCAAATATGTGCATATTATGATTATAAAATATTTACCTGATATAGATGGTAATACATCTTCTTCTGCAACAGAGTTAGACGCAGATTTGTTGCGTTTTTTCTTTTGACTGGTTTTCGACTCCATTGAAACCTCTTGATTGTCTTTAAAAAAAAGGTAATTTTTAAAATTTATCTACTTATGTATTTGATATTGCATCCCCAGATCAAGTGAGACAACTCAAAAAAGGTCTCTGTTTCCTGAACAAAAAAAAAAACTCTTTCTGAATCTTTTGTTATCAAAGTTATGAAGCTCAATTTTATTTTAGGTCGCATTTCACGACATCATTAATGACCTAAAATAAAATTGAGTTTCATAACTTTGCTGACAAAATGTTTCACAAAACATTTCCTATAAATTAATATTTATTTAATACTCTCTATTGCAGTTTAACAAATATATAATGTATTAAGAATATAATTTACCTGGCACAGATAGAGATACATCATCTACAGCAAAAGAGTTAGATGCTGATTTGTTGTGTTTCTTCTTTTGATTTGTTTTCGACTCCATTGGAACCTCTTGACTGTCTTTAAAAAAAGAAGTAAATTTTTAAAATTTATCCATGTATTTATGAGTTGAACGAACATTTCCTATAAATTAATATTTATTTAATACTCTCTATTGCAGTTTAACAAATATATAAGTAAATAATTTACCTGGCACAGATAGAGATACATCATCTACTGCAAAAGAGTTAGATGCTGATTTGTTGCGCTTCTTCTTTTGACTGGTTTTCGACTCCATTGGAACCTCTTGATTGTCTTTAAAAAAAAAGTAAATTTTTAAAATTTATCCATGTATTTAGAAGTTTAATGAACATTTACTATAAATTAATATTTATTTAATACTCTCTATTGCAGTTTAACAAATATATAAGTAAATAATTTACCTGGCACAGATAGAGATACATCATCTACTGTAAAAGAGTTAGATGCTGATTTGTGTTTCTTCTTTTGACTGGTTTTCGACTCCATTGGAACCTCTTGATTGTCTTTAAAAAAAAAGTAATGTTCAAAATTTATCTATGTATTTGATATGTTCAACGAACATTTCCTATAAATTAATATTTATTTAATACTCTCTATTACAGTTTAACAAATATATAATATATTAAGAATATGATTTACCTGGCACAGATAGAGATACATTATCTACTGTTAAAGAGTTAGATGCTGATTTGTTGTGTTTCTTCTTTTGACTGGAATTCAATTCAATTGGAACCTCTTGATTGTCTATTAAAACAAGAATTTTTTTGTTACGATATCATCCAAAAAATCAATTTGATTGATTTTTGTTACGTAATTAAAGGACAACACAAACACACTTTCGCATTTAAAATTTCTAATAATATAAAGCCGAAAGTTTGTGTGTGTGTGTGTGTATGTTTGATACTCTTTCACGCAAAAACTACTGGACCGATTTGGCTGAAATTTAAAATGGAGATAGATTATCCCTTAGATTAAAATATAGGCAACATTTTATCCCGGAAAATCAAAGAGTTCCCGCGGAATTTTAAAAACTAAATTCACGCGGACGAAGTCGCGGGCATCAGCTAGTACTTAATAAAATTATTCTTTCACATTTCGGTAGTCTCGACATGACTGCCGTCACAAGGAAAAAAGACGTAAGTATCTAATTTTTTTTTCGAAATTGACTTAGACTCATAAAATTTAAAAATATTGGTATGCGTCTTTTTGTTCTGTTGCCGAATAGTGTCTAACCATTGGCCTACATGAAATAAATAACTTTGAATTTTAACTATTCTTTTCAAATTTAACAAAATATAGATGAAGAGCTAAACACTAAGTTTACCTGCGATTAGATTATCTACTAAGTTAAATTCAGATTTCTTGCGTTGCTTCTTCTCGCTGGTGTTGGATTCAACTGGAATTTCTTGATCGTCTATTAAAAATAAGATATTATTTTTTAAATTGATCATTTTACAATTTCATCTAAAACTTTATTTCCATCAATTGTTTTTTTTTTATTGATGACATGACAGTGTTTGACTGCGATTTTAATTGATGGTAAAGTGGCAGTCTAAGATGGTAGCGGACTAACTTGGAAGGTATCTGGCAGTGGAAACTAAACCCACACCCCTGATTGGTTTCTATCTGTTGGACGCTGTCGTACCAGAACGGTAAATCGTTTAGCGGCACGTTTTTGACGGTAGGGTGGTAAGTGGTAACTAACCACGGCCAAAGCCTTTTACCAGACCAGAGATAATAATTTATTTGATTTTTCTTTTCAGCTTGGAATTTATGTTTATTCTAATTTTCCATAAAAAAATTGAACATCTTCAGGCCACAAGCTATTATTTTAACCTTCGACCATTTAGCCGGGACGAGCCTTTACGCAGATTTAGTACTGAATATATTCTGCCACTTTCTGCGGGAGGTGAGGTAATCACGTACAGCACACATTTACTCACTTCCGCATACTCTTGTAAAAAACTTAATGTCTCTATGAACGCACACTAACTCAAAAGCTGTCACACTTACAAGCTGACACGTACGTTTGTACATGTACTTTGGCAGAGGGGAATGTGTGCACTTGCCAATTCCTGGCTAAATGGTTGAATATTTTAACAAACTCAGTTCACCGCTTCGTGAAAAAGGGTAACACACTTCAAAGGATTACACATAAAAAATAAAATGACCTACCATTTTGATCTGCAGAAAGCGATTCAGATTGGCGCTTCTTTTTCTTTCCACTGTTGGGAGTTTTAAGTACTGCTTTGTTGGTGTCACACACATCTGAAATATATATTTTATTACATATAAAATATAAAAGCTACAACATCATTATAATTCATAATAAATTATATAAATGGAAAAAGTGACTGACTGATCTATCAATGTATAGCTCAAACTAGTAGATAGATCAGGCTGAAATTTTGTATTCAAATAGCTTTCAGGATGTAAAAAGTTGCTAAGAAAAGATTTGTAAAAATTTAACACCTAAGAGGATAAAATAGGGGTTGGAAAAGTCGAATTCAACGCGAGCAAAGCTGCAGGCAAAAGCTAGTTATAATAATTTCCAAGTCCATGAGTCCTTTCTATAAAGGATATCGTTACAATACAAACAAGTCCATGAGTCACAAATTAGAGTAAAATAAAATAATAATAAACAATACAAAAACGGCTTTTAATATACTGAATATCTATTAAAATAAGTCTATGAGTGTTGAATTTGCTTTATTATTGAAAGTTCTAAAGGATAATTTAAGTACTACTGATACTACATTTAAAAACCTCTATAAAAAGTGTGGCTGACCTGTTTCATCCATCACAATTTTAATATCATCCTGTGCTGTGGATTTTCGTTTAGGGCTCTTTTCTTTTTGATAAGAGATCTCGACAGGTGCTTCATCGTCAGATATTTCTTTGTTAGGTATTTCATTGATCGATTTATTCACAGATTTCTCCATTCCAAAATCTAAAAGTAACAATAAAAAATCATATCGAAACTCAAGCACAATCAAAATGAGACAGATTTAAGCCAGGAAATATTTGTCTCTTTTTAACTCTGGCTCATGCCTGACTGAAGTCAAAGCATGCCCTATAGATAATAGTGTAAACATACAAATTTTCCCCCTTTCCCCTCCAAAATAAGCTTAAAGTTAGCTTCAGAGTCTTCTGTTCAATAAGTCAGTTGACATGGGTAAATTGAAAAAGAAAAGAAATCTGTTCAATAAGTCAGTTGAAATGAGTAAATTGAAAAAGTAAACAACAAGTTAGGTAATTTACATAAGAATAAATCTGAATTTAATTAAAAAAAAACTATTCACACATTAATGTGGAACGATGGAATAAATGGAAAAACTCTTAATTCTTAAAACTCATAACTTATTGAACAAACTAAAGTGGGGATGACAATAGTGCTACAGGTATATGAATCGTCAACCTTTTTGATTTCTTCTAGTCTATTAAATGAGCCTGAATCGTTTTAAAAGATCCATAGTAAGTGGATACCAGGTTTCGGGTCTATAGGTCATCAGTGGCAGCTGTAACCTTAGTTTTTTTTGTTAAAGAATATTAGCCAAGCTGAACTTGACTTATATTCTCTTCTCCCCTCCAAATAAGCGAAAAGCTTGTGCTAAGAGTGGGTACGACAATAGTGCAACGGGTGGGGTTTGAACCTGAGACCTTCCAGTTTTCGGTCCGCACCTTTAAGCGATGGGCTATTGAGGCTTTAGTTCAAAACATTTTACTGGGAAAAAGCCAACAAGCTTATGAAAAGACTACTTACCAACGTTTTCAGTGGATTGCTTTTCATCCTTTTGTAGATCAAGATAATTTGAGTTATTCATTGAATCTGCGTGCGATCCCACTGTATCAAAGAAAAAGCTTGCACCTTCATCTGCAAAGCCAAGAGAAAAGTAAGATATTATAACTTTTTTTACTCTATCTATAAGTAACATTCAAGAAATGATCTATACAACAATATTTATACCACCTATTTAAAAATATTGACCTTGGCTAAGATAAGCTATCTCTAAAATAGCTAAGCTGATTTTGACCAAACTTTCGTAGATATAAAAAAAGATCTGGGCTACTTTTGATTTAGGACCTCACAAGGTGTCTACGGAATTTCCTATGAGAATACATGTGGAATGAATATATCGGCTGTAGCCAGAAAATAAATAGAAATATGGTACTGAAACGAAAATGAAAAGATTTGCTCTTATGTTGAGGTTTACGTTTTTCATGAACTATCGAAAAATTTACCATTTTATGTGAAAAAGTGTAAGGTACGCTATTTGAGTTATTTAGAAAACCTTTTAATAGTCTTAGCGTTCTGGCATGATGGCGTGCAGAAAACGACTAGGGATATGGGTTGAATGTACACTGCCATACCCTTTCCAAGTTAGTCCTCTACCATCTTACATTGCATCGTCATTTACCATCAGGTGAGAACGTAGTCAAGGGCTATCTTGTCATCGAATAAAAAAGTCTTACCTTTACTTTCACGAATATCGGTTTTTGCATCAGTTCTTTTTAGTGGTATAATTTCTTCTGAATTAGTATTAGCAGCCTTCATTTTGCTTCGCAGTGATGATGTGTCACTGTTATTACTGTTTTCAGAAAACAATAAATGGAAATCAATAGAATCTGAGGATGCTTCATCCTCATCTCTACATACTACTGCTTTTTCTTTGTTTTCAGGTTTTCTAACAGATTTTACTTGAGTTAAATTTAATTCATCGACTATAGTAGTCTTCTCTTTCTTTTTTCTGTTACTGTCAAGGTTTAACGAAATATCACACACTTTAGCTTTTATTTTATTGGTTTCATTCAAGTCTTTTAATACTGAGTCATAATTCTGCATTATATTTTCGTTATCACTACTCAGGGAACTTTCACCATCATCTGCCACCATTGTAGCCTGCAATGGATCAAGAAACTCGGATTGAGTCTTTGTCGATTCATTTTTATCAATTTGGTCATTGTTAACGTCCTCAGAATCAATAAAAGCTATGGTTGAATTAGTGCTTCTTTGAGGTGTCTTTGGCTCTGTTTTTATCTGTGCAGATAATGGGTCACTTTCTTTTAAACTTTCATTACAGATAGTCATTTCTATTTCATTTGCAATACTTTCACAGCTACTGCTATCGCTATCAACCAGCTGTTTGTTTTTCTTCATTGATATTTTGTGTTCACTTTTGTCTGCAAGTAAGCTTGCCTCTTTAGTAGAGTCTAATCTTAGTCTATTATTTTTCTTTGGTTTTATATCTTCTTCGGATTCTGAAGAACTTATCTGTTGCCGTTTGTTCTTTTTTACTTTAGTGATTTCATTCTTTTTAACAGTATTCAATTTATGCCGCGACTCATACATCTCTCTAGAGGCCTCTTTTTGTTCTTTATTTTTCCGTTCATTGTATTTTTTCTTGGACTTAGCGGTCATTTTAAGTTCATTGTCACTCATAGATAGATCATCATCTGTACCGTCTAATAAGTCTTCATCTTCTTCATTTGAACTGACTAAGAATGAATCTTTTTCGTAGTCTGAGTCGTCCGAAAATTCATCGTCTGTTTCTAATGTTTCACCTTTGTCTAATACTTCATTTTCTTCTTCATATCGTCGCTCACTTTCATCTTGACTGTCTCCAGATTCATAATCGTCACCAGCGTCAACTGCTTCACCTTCAATGAAATTATTTTTATTTTCGGAGTCATCAGATGAATCGAGTTCTTCTTCTGATTCTTCTGAGCATGATAAGTTTTTCTTGGACTGTTTAACATTTGACAGTGACTTATTGAATTTTTTGTCGAACGATTGATCTTCCAACTTGCTTTCATTTTTCTGTTTGACTGTTACAATGTCTTTTGCAGTACTACGATTTTCATCATCAACATTCATTTTTTCTTCTAACTCTTTAACCTCAGTGTTAGAAATTTCAATTTCATTATTATATGATTTTTTATTTTTCCTTTTATTTTCAGCATAAATAGGTTCCTTTAAATTGACAACTTCTGACGACTCATTATTTTCCGTTTTTGATATAGTAGTACATTTATCCTCACTTACATCTGGTACTTCTTTAATAGTACTTTTATTGTCATTGTTCTGAGTGGCACTTATAGGAGTGTTAACAAGGATCCCTTTAAACTTCTGAATATTTTTATCTTGTAATGGGGTACTTGTCGAATATTGGAGAGATACATTTTTCTTCATTTCATTTTCTTGGGTGATGTTCAAATCATCCACAGATTTAGACAGGAGTTTGTTTTTTATAACATCTGGTGATTTCACTTCATCTCCTGCTGACGAGTCCTTAATTTGTGACAATATTAAAGTAGTTTTAGTTTCGATTCCACTTTTATTTAAGCTTTGAGTTACGGAAGACTTTTCAGATTTATTAATCTCTGTATCTCCACTGGATAAATTAGAAATGTGGATACTAGTCGATTTCCTGCCAGTTGTCTGTTCAGGGCTTTGTATTATTAAACTTTCGGGTATTGTTTCATCAATATCCATTGGTTCACTATCCTTTCTTTGAGATAGCTCTGTAGATTTGTCAAGGATATTTGGTTCATTTCTATCTGTAATGGATACAAATGACTTGACTTCAAGGTGATTTATGACAGGCACACATTGATCTTCAGTTTCATGTCGTGTTTGAGAATCTATTTTCTCGGAATTAGAATCAGTATCCTCAATAAAAATCATAGTTTTTATGTCCCCGTAAGGTGTTTTTTCTAAAAGTTTACCTGTTTTCGAGTCATCATTTGCTGTACTGTGTTGATCAAATGATAGAGCTTCAATTTGCGGTCCTTTTTCAATGTTGTTTATTTCGTCTATGTTCTCAACCACAAAGTTCATGCTATCTTTCTTTTTTCTTTTTGATTTAATTGATACATCTTGGTTTGAACTTGTATTTGATGATCCACCTCCTGACCCACATTTGTATCTAAGTACTAAAGGACTGAAGGACTTACTTTTGTGTTTGATTTTACTTTTAGCACTTTCACTGTCACTATAAAATTGACTATCATTTGAGGCTGATTTGGTTCTGTGTCTTTTTGAATTCATTCTTTTGTTTTCTGTATCTGACCAACTTTTATTGAAATTTGGCTTGTTTGTGACTTCTGTATTTAGTTCCTTAATTAATTTAGCACTACCTATTGATAGTCTATTTTGTGAAGACTCACTTTCATGATTAGGAGCAGAAGTACCCATTTCACTTTTTAAATCAATTGTGTCTGTGGTATGAGAAGATAGGCTTTTAGGATCTGAAGAAATGGTAAGTGTAATAGATTTAATAGGTGTGTTTGTTGAGGTTTCTGTAACTGGTGCATCATTACTGCATTCTTCAGATGTTACTTTGACCGGAGTATTTTTCTTTTTATCTAAAAGGCGAGGACTTTTGCGAATGTTGTTTGGTGAATTATTCTGGTCATTTATGGTTTCAGACTGAGGTGTCGATTTTATTAAGTTTACTTCAGGTTCTTCTATGATAACTTCTGTTATTTGTATTCCTTGTTTAAGAGGAAGTTGAGGTTCTGTAATTGATAATTAAAAATTTAGAACTGTCAATTTTCGCTTCACTTTTAAAAGGTCTGAGTAGCAAGTAGGTAGAAGAAACATTATTTAGTTTGTTATGGTACTAAAAATATAGGGGGCAAAATATATAGTTAGTTTCATACCATTTTCAACACTAGATGCCGAGTCCTTTCTTGTCCTTCTAGTTTGTCTGGTAATAGGTGTAAGAGGAGCATCACTATCACTTCCTGTAAAGGGATTTTTTAAGGATTAACATTATGATGCAAATATTTTTTAGATATCAATCAAAAATTAAATCTCTAAGGAAACAATTGTAACACTTTTAAATATAATAAAAAATAGAGATTTTGTATAATCACAAGATTATTATGAAATGTGTTTTCCTGAATGAAAGAAATGATTCCAAAACATCAATTTCATTTTAACCCTGTAACATAAAGATATATATGTCAGTTCTTACATATTCTGCCATTTTTGCTTGCAAATATTATAATTAAAAAAATATTATTGTATAATGTAAAATAGTATAATAATACTCTACAATATTATTTGATGAATATATTTATAATTTAACAAATTATAATTGTCACCCTTTAGTATTTTTGTATTTTGTAATTTTTTGTATAAGTAAAAACCAACCTATGTCTCTTTTCTATCTTGGGTAAAAAAGATTCAAAAGCTAACTACATTATGGAACGTACCAGCGAGTGATGCTCTACGAGTAGCTCTTCTGGCTCTGGGTGAGTCAACGACAAGGGCAGTCTCCGTTAAAATGCTGGTGTTAGATCTAACTCTTGTGCTACGTCTCGCCGGAGTCACTGGCTTGTCTTCTGGTACTACAACATCTTTTGTAGCTGTCTTTTTGGTTGTCCTTCGTGTTGTATTGTCTGGAGCTGAAGAAGAGTATTGTTTAAAAAATTATCATGTACAAGGTGATGCTTGTGACTTCATCTGCTTTAGTTTTTTAAAATCACTTGAGATATCCTTGATTTTCAAAGAAAAAACTAGCCTATGTCACTCTCCAGGTCCTCAACTATACCCATGCAAAAAATCATTGTGCTGTTGCAGGGTGATTGAAAGATACACTGACAAACAAACATACTTTCCCCATTTATAAATTATTATATACAATTATAAGTATTAAGAATATTTGGTATGCCCAAATTGAGCTGTAAATCAAGTACTTTTAAATGGCTAAAAATAGTCCTATCTTTTTTACAACATTCGTGGAAGGAAACTATTGTTCAAAGTGCCTGTTGGCTATAAGTCTAGTCACTAACCTAATTGGCTATGGATTAGAAGGTGCCTACATGGCATAAAGTTGGCTTTAATTGAAGGAATTCTTAGAAGTAATAAAGATAGTGCAAATCAAAATAAGTTAATACAATTTTGAAAGTGACTAATTCTAAATACTTTAATTTGTAACATGAAATATGTGTTATATTTATGTTGTAGGTAGTTACAGTACTACAGCATTCTGCAGCTTCTCTTCAGTGACTGCCACTTACTAGTGATTAAAAGTCATAGTATTGTACTGTGCTTTGATGAAAATGTAAATATTGATGCTGTGTGGGAAAAGAAACATTTGAATTATTTACTGTTTTCATCAATAAGTCCAAGTTCTGGTTTTGCAGACTTCCTTCCACCCCTCTTCTTGGTGGGAGTATTGACAGCAGGAGACTTGCTCTCTTCAGATTGCTCCACAGATAGTCTCCTTCTTAATCGGGTCACTGGCGCTATTAAATTACCATAAAGATAAAACAAGTTTATTGGTTCAACTACAATAACAAAATTACACCTTAATAAATAACATCAATAATTTATTAGATAAATACCAATTTATTATTATGTGCATTGTTTATTACAATAACATTATACACCTGTTTTTCAAACTAGTTAAAACTGTATCTTGGAAAAGAACCATAATTAATAATTATTCATTGAGTTAAAAACTTAATCAATTAGGTTCAGCAGTTAGACAGAGGGTTTGTTAACCTAGAAACTAGATGATTGATAAATGGTTGTGTAATATTCTGACATCTAGTCACTAGAATCTTTTCATAACTTCAGCTTTTTTGTAATACAAAGAAGTTAATTGCCCACTTTCGCTATTTTCTTATCTTTTCTTTCTCAGATAACCTAACATTGCTGGAAAGCTGGAAAAGTAAGATTAAGATAAGAAGAGAATTTGTAAGATTGACTTTCACTTGTTAGCTTTATGTATTATAATACTGATTATTTCATTGGAATTGGAATTGTTTATGAATTCTTATTTATATTTAACATAAATAGTAAAGTAACATTACGACACAGTATTACGATACAGTAGGTACGATTCTTTTTAGTAATTATACTTTTTTCAAAAAAATATTTAGGGTAAGTAGGTAGTCAATTGTATTGTCATAATTCCCGTTTTAAACGAAGAAGTATCATTGTGGGTGTGGTAGTTAAAGTTGCCAAATCGATTTTGAGTTACGGGCATATAAAACTGAGTCACTGAGAAAGAAATAAAAATTATTTTATGAGAAAAAATGAAATGAGAGCACTTTTAATTCGGTTGTATTTAATGTAATATTTTACATATATCAAGACAAGACACATGTCACTACCATTATTACTAACATAATTATCATATACTGTATAAAATATAAGTTGAAGAGCATGAGACACGGCTGTATCGGACGAATTATTTAATAATGCGTATCACGATTGAACTAAGCATGCTTTTCTGTAATTTCTTACAGATAATACTAGTAGATTTACATACCTTTTACGCCTGCGTCTTCGTCCATAATTTAATAAATCTTTAAATTAATCTCTTGACTGTATTTAATAAGTAGGAAAACACGTGCAATCAGTTAAATAAGATAAAATTGCGCTTTGAGGTTGACTTCGGTCAAACAGCTGTTGAGACCACAGATTACTATGATACTACGTATCAGATGGCTCAGTGCCCTACAAATTTTAAACCCTCGAAATCAAGGCCCATGATTGGCTAATGTATCATTTTGGTAAACTGCTGTAACCAATGGCGTAATAACAATTTTTTTTTCTATTTTTGTCTATGGATTTTTATTTTTGTTATGAAGGTATCTACCATAGGTATGTACCATAGGTATCTACCACAGGTATGTACCGTAGGTATCTACCTATGCCATCCTTGCCCATAATAATAATTATAGGTTATAATTTATAAAAAATAGGAAATAAAGAAACAAATTTTTTAAAAATATTTGTTTAATTCACTTTGAAATAACATAATACCTATCGCTTTTGTTATACACATTTTTGGAATTTCAGGTAAGTCTTTATGATCTTGTCTAATATATACTTATATGTCCTAATTTTGTTTATTAGATACACCCTACACCAATTAAGACGTCATATTTTTAATAATTTGTTTCACGAAACGTTTTTCAAATTACAACACACTGGTAAACACATAAGATCCTAAACACTTTTATAATATAAACCATAAAACTTTGTCTTTTCTCACTGTGGAAACTTATAAAAAAAAAGCGTCCTTACGCGAATTATTATAACGGGCACATAACACTTGCACTATATTTCAATAAATTGAAATAACAATTGCTATTCTGGGACAGAAATATATGAAAATTAAACTAAAAAAACCAAATACAATAATGATGGCGTCGATTGGGCGTCAGCCATCAGGAGAATCATAGATTACTGTAGATCTATAAATACTTCATACTACATATAGGTACCTAATGTAGATATAGAGATGTCTGTCAAAATTGTCATGCATCATAGTGGAAAAGATTTTGTAAGGCTATGGAAATTTGTATGGGACTGAACTGGCCGTGGTTGAGACGCCGCGAACTGTCATTTCAAAACCGAAGCGTGCTCAAAAAGCTGATAGTGGCAACATTTACTTAGTTATCATTTCCGGTTTTGAATAACATAGACAAATTTCTATAAAGCTAAACGTACACTTGCGCGCTGCAAACACTGCACTGATGCGAAGTAACAAAAAGTATATGTACCTAATGGAATCGTCTGCTTAGTCCTTAAATCGTTTACATATTGCGTTGGCAGTGTTGGCACCACAAACATATAGTGGTTGGCACCACAAAACATGAAACAAGTACCTATGTAGGTAAAGTTCCGCAACGTTATGTCGACTGTCGAGGAGTACTTATTAGTGTTCTGTGGTCGAGAGCTCCATGGTCGAAACAAATCTTATAAATTTTTAAGCTATTGCATAGCTTCTATCGCGGGCCTTGAGCGTGGAGACCGAATCCAGAAATTCCGTAACGAAAATAACCTGACACGGGACTCCTCTCACCGCTAGATGGCGTTGATAAAAAATGCTATGCAATTATATTACCACGGCAGTCCCCGAGTGCCACACGTCTTTTTTGACGTTAGTTTACGTTCGCAAATCAGATAATATTTAAATAGTGATTATGTAGTCTGTGTTTTTATTTCGAAGTTCCAGCGGTTCTAGCTAGGCTAGCTAGAATAAAATATAATAGCTTAATATATATATACTATATGTATGTATTTTTTTACGTTTTTTTTTTATACTTTTCTGCATCAAAACTACCTAGAGCCGTTTTTACCGTCGTATTTTTATGACCACTTACCATCTTGTGAGCTCTTTGCACATACTTATATAATATTTTAACAAAAAAGAAAATGGAAAACAATTAAGTACTTACCTAATTAAAAAAATACCTATCGTTAAAGAAGCACACGCTTCTCTCAAAATTATCTTTTTTCATGTAAAACTGCACGAGACAGTTCTTTTTGTAGAAAACACCACATGAAAATTTGTAACCTTGCGTCGCGTCGTATATTTTGGTACCTACCTACGTTTTGCTTTTGCGGTTGAGAGTGGTTTGTTCTGCATTAGACAGAGTAGCGCGCTAGGAACTTAATTGTTTTATTTATTTTCGGTTTTACTTAGTTCTTTGGGAGAATTTATGTTTTAACCTGTTTTAACGAATATTTTTAGCGTATAGTATTTAACTAGAGAGACCCGATCCCAAATAACGGGAAAGGGTAAGGACAAGAGAGAGAGAGAAGTAGGTATCTAATTTTATTAGTTCGCTACGAAATATGACCTTGCATCCTCTTATATCGATGCGGTAGTAAGTAAGTAGATACTTGTACTATTTTTATGGTATAAGTTTGTTAATGAAAAAGATAAAGATAGTTTTATTGGCTCGAATAAATTGTATATTACTTTAAATAACATTAATTACCTATATACCATAGTCAACGTCTACTGTCTACGTCGTAGGCCTTTCGTAGGCGTCTACAGCGGGTCTATATTATATTAGGTGGTGTAACAGCCTTAACCCTTTCCTTGTCCCATGAATCACATGTGAGCATAGTTATTGTTTAACTATTTTGTCTGTTGTCTGGACAGTTAACGTGTTAAACAGGCTGTTGAAAAATGTCTATATCAACGCAGTTCTACTGTTTTGTTAATTAGAATCATTCTTCTTCTTAAATTAAAAGCGTAAACTTTATTCCTAACTAGCGGACCCGACAGACGTTGTCCTGTCTTAAGTTTTTTTACATCCTCTTTGACGAAATTGGCAGCACGCATTCTGTCAATGTTATGTCAAACGCCATAAGGTTACATCAAAAAAGTTTGAATTGCAAAAGCGGTTACATTAGAAATAATTTAATATGGTGGTTAATATTTCTTAAATTTTCTAATTTTCCGCGCAATTTTCTTAATTTTTTTTTTCATAAGAACCTTCTCCTAACAATAACAAACACAATAAAAAAAGAATTAGCGAAATCGGTCCAGCCGTTCACGCGTGATGCGCTTACCAACACATTAAGCGATTCATTTTTATATATTAGATTTTATTGACTATTAATATGCTGTTAATACCTAATATAATTTATTTTCAGTCATAAATTACTGTGATAAGAATAAAAGCTAATTTTCAGCTTTTGATGTTAAGTTAATATTCCAATTGTTATTGCTTTTTTAGTTAAAAGTAAAACCCATAAATCTGTGTTAAGTTTTTATTAACTAGTAATTTTTAGAAGTATGTACTTTATGTTATGTTTTTTTTTTCCGATTCCAAGCAAGTTACGTTATTATTTAATTCGTCTAAACTTCTTACTTGGCCAGTCAGGAGGTAAAAATTAAAAAATCAACAAAATCTATTTGTTTTTTTGAGTTTTGTTTATGCGATTACCAATAGATAAATTACCTAGTGAATAACAAATTACTTTTCTTAAGACTAGTTACTTGATTAAAAATAGCGTTCAAAGATTTATCTCGACGAGACGTATCGTCTACTAACGACGAGTTAAAGCAATTCAATTAGTGTTGAGCGTAGCGTCTTTAGTTGCTCTAGACATTTAAAAAAAAGTTGATTTAACTAGGACTTATAAGTGTAATTTGAACAATTCGCTGTCTCGTTGGAGGGAAGTAGTTCGGCCACATTAAGAATGCTCTATACACTATCACGTGATCGGACGTGAGAGAATGCTAATTTAATCAACATTTAGTGGCCGGAAATACCTATGTAAGTATGAGAAAAACTTAGGAGGCAAACGACTCTCTTCGAGCATATTTTATTTCTGCACCTACCTATAATAAGCCCACTGTAGAAAAACCCACTTCTGAAGTAAGAACTTAGGTAATTTCGAGTTTCTTACCCTTAAAGGACATTCCCCGGAATAATATCTAGTATAAATTTAACGTTCGCGGCGAAGGAAATATCTTTTAATGCGAGCTTAAATCATTTTTATTAACTTTTAAAGGTTGAAATTATACGCTGTCTGCTGACTGTAATTTGAGTGTGCCTTGAATAATTTGCAATCCCAAGTTTCTCAAGCCACAAAAACAAAAAAAAACACAGGTTGAATGTACATTAATAGGGTATTTTCCTCTTTTTTCCAAGCATCAGATTCACGCACGTGAATTTTGCAGTATTAAATAGTTAAACTATCAATATGTCAAAAATTGAAAGAGATATATTATACATAATACACAGCATTCCACAAAGCGAAATATATAAACTTTATGAAGCCGCCCCACTTTCCCCTTAGTTAGATCGCGCTACAATCTAAAGCTGCATCCTTACTTACCAGCAAGTGAGATCGCAGTCAAGGGCGTTCTAATCATCCAATATAAAAAAATCTATATAAAAAAATACATATGTAGTTGTAAAACAATAATGATAATATGTACGTAGTTAATATTTCACAACCGCGTTTAAATCGTTGATGTTGCACGAGGGACAAATCTGGCTTTACATTGTCCAATAAGCGTTCGTCGTTACAGTGCGACGCCATGTTTCAGTTCTGTAATCCCTGGCTTTATTTTCCGCGTGAGATTTTAAAAAAGTCGTGCAGTTTCGATTGAGGCTCCGGCTGCGAGCTGTTTTAAGGTCGTAGCCCACTTATACGACACCGCTGCAACACAGCTCCCGCACAACACTACCTGTAGCTAGCAGACAACTCGCTGCCTCCGCGCCTACAGCTAGCAGGCTGCTCGCTGCATCCGCGCCTACAGCTATCAGGCTACGCGCTGTGTCCGCGCCTACATCTAGCAGGCTGCTCGCTGTCCCTACAGCTCACACTTACCGCGACAGACCCAGTTGTGATCAGTCTCGATTGGAAGCACTCGTGTTATTCGTTATGTTTCAATTTACATTACGCGAACTGGCTGTCATCGCTATTGCACTTGACGATGAAGAAAATAAGAAAAAGCAGAGCTTAAGAAAAAGCAAAAGCTTAAGCCTGAGAAAAAGCAGAAATCGGAGATATTGGGTGCATAACATGTTAAAGGCAAGAAGTTCAGATGGAGAATATCAGAAGATCATGCGACATTTACTAGATGATGAAGAAAAATTCTTCATATATTTTCATATGGATCGGTATTTATTTTACTACATATTATCATTTATTCAGAACGATATTGCAAAGAAAAATACAAAATTCAGAAAAGCGATAACACCAGCAGATAATAATTTTTCTTTATTCATACTAATAAATATCGATTTAGTAAGTATTTAGATAATCGACAGCACAGTGCAACAAATCGAGCGTGCAAATTGATCGGTAAATCATTCGAGAATGTAGCCCTCTAGGCTAATAGAGGGCCTCTATTTTAGTGCGGCGGGCGGGCGGGCGGCGGCGGCCGGCGTCTCTCCACCCGCGCACGTACGCCGACCGTTAGCCCGCTTCAAGCGAACAGACGCCGTGCTCACAGCGCGCGGCCTGCTCTGTTAAGTGTGCGGTATACCACTGTGTGGCAAGGTTGCGGCAAGCTCGCTTAAAGCGCGCTGTATTCTATTTTGTGTTGTTACTGTAAAGTGCACCTCCAGAGCATGATATTAAGTCCATATTTGAATGCTCATATTTTGGTTGGGCGGGAGCGGTGTCGTATAAGTGGGCTACGACCTTTAGACGGATTTCGTGCCGGAAAAATTCAAAAAAATTGGACTTGTTTTTTAAAAGGTAGGCTGCTATTGTACCTGAACATTTAAAGGTGCTCAAGTTCTTTCTTTTTCTCCATGCAATCATACCTCAACTTTATTTGAAGCCTCATATCTAAATCTAAAAGACCGGTTAGGTGCGGACTGGAAAATGTAAGGTCGATAGTTCGATTACGACCCTTTATACTAATAATTATATCGTATCTACTTCTAACACAGGCTATTCGGTTATTTGGAGGGGAGAGGAGATTATTATTCAAGTTGAATAATAATCTCCTCTCTGAAATGAAAAAAAAAATATATAGCGAAGTAATATGTAATGACTGCATTGTAGGTAGGTATATCTACTAACCGACTTGACGTGCGGTGCGGCCAACTTACAGTGAACAGTTAGTAATTATTATTAGATACTTTTTAACAAGGAAATGTACAACAATTGGTTAGTTTTTAAAAGGTTACGAAATACCTTTTAATGAGTAATTCGCAAGGGTACTTTCAAAAACAGCTTAAGCACTTTAAAAGGTCCGGAGACTTTGCATAACTGAAATACGTAAAAGCGATTTACGTAATTTACTCCGACCGCAAGAAAGAGCCGCGAAGCTATGAGGAGCGTCTGGTATTAATTTTAAAATACCTCGGGGCGAAATCAACGGAAAACGGATGTCCACCAAACAATGTTTGCACTGCTTTACCTCGAACTTGTTGGAATTTCACCCGGAATTTTATTAGGATGCCCAACTTTATATTTTAGGTAAGTACCATACAAAGTTCATAATAAAGTTACCTATATAATCTATCTTTACCTAAAAAACGTGCTGTAACAGACAACGCATAGCATAATAGAGGAAAAGTGGGCGGCTATTGGTCTATTATAAATGTTTTTCTGTTTTCCCAAAACTTACTTCAAAAGTTGCAAAAATGGCGTAGTTTTTACCATTATTATGTATCCCGCAAACTGACGAATATAATTACCTACTAATAATGGTGGTAAAACTTCGCCATTCTTGCAAAGGAAGGTTAGGTTAATTTTATGAATTCATTGAAGAATGTAAAACAAGGACATGTCACTGATAGATCTGTGGATTTTATGGAACAACTATATTTTCTCTATTGATATTATTTGAGAAAACCAAGAATACGCTTGTATCAACAACAGCTCGCTCATTACCTACATATAGTTCTTTCAATTCATGAGGGTACGCGGCTTATGGTTGTGTGTGTGTCGTATCTTGCTCGCGCTTGACCGTTTCCACCTAGGCTCCTGACAGGCACACACACTTATGCAATGAGCATGTACACGACGTAACCATAAATAAAGTCACGCGACCTCGTGAATTGCAAGAACTATACTAGTACCTACTTGGTTCAGTTCGATTTACTTGAGTAGTAGTAGTCAAAACTTTAAACTGTACCTAACAGCCATGTATGACGATATTATTTCTTGAAATAGCAGAAATTAATGAAGCTTAATCACCTTAAATGCTACAGGAAGGCTCCTGTATTTCGTCGAAGCTCTCATTAAGGAAACATTTCCCGATACTTGACGAGGCGTTGCGCTTGCACTGCTGCCTTCGATTTGATTAATTACCTGAGTAATTAAGACCCATACTTATACATACCGTATAGACACTACATGTATTAGATAGCCATATTTAGGTCGTTTTACGATAATAATTGAATTGCCCTATAGGTACTGAAGTAAATAAGTTGAATGAAAACTTTGCCTGGCGCCTATCAAATTCCTAAGAAGTTCTTAGAAGAACTAACTCAATATCTGCTTCGGATAATCGGGTATGTTTAAAAAATTTCCGTTTAAAAAAAATTGAGTTAATATTTTTTCACCTAAGCCGAGCAAGCGAAGTGAAGTCTCCGAGTCTACTTGGGTGAATTAGCATTTGTATAACCAGACCCTTAACTTCTGAATTAATTTTATGTAATAAAATTGCGTCAATTTCTAAAATAATGAAAAGAATATAATGCCTAAGGTATCAAAGTGGCCGTTTGCATCTAGGGTCTATCTCAAAAACAGCTTCATTTTGAGAAACTACTCTTCTCACCATAGACATCGTATTCCTATAGTAAAGATTATCACACTATTACACTAATATTATTATTATAAAGGCGAAAGTTGTGTATGTTTGTTACTCCTTCACACCACAATGAATGATTTGGCTGGGAATAGAGATAGCTCATACCCAGGATTAAAACATAGGCTACATTTATCCCGGAAAATTACGGAGTTCCCATGGGAATTGAAAAGCCTTTATCCACGTGGACGAAGTCGCGGGCATCGTCTAGTGATACATAAACATAGTATTCCTTACTACTGTAAGTAAGGAATGTTATTTTTATGGGATGATAACTATTTCTAACACAAATATGTGTCTATCTTTCTCTGTCTGAAATGTGCTAACAGCTTAAGTAGATGGTTTTCAAAAATTAGTTTCAGACTCTTGTTTGAAACTAAAGCCATATAGACAAAGCTTGGGTATTCCTTACAGTTATTCGGAATTGGATTTTCTTATTACTTTCTTCTATGCATAGGGCGCGCAGCTGCTGTGAACGTGTTGAGATTTCTCTATATCGTTTCATTTTATTTTAGGTACAACTTTTATTAAATTAGTATTACCTAGGTTTTCGAACTAATACGAATAGTTCGAAGTGCTGATGGTCGTTGGGGTCCCAACCCCCAAGGTGCTGGAGTGGCGACCTCGCACCGGGAAGCGCAAACGAGTCGCAGGGAGCCGCTGGATGCAGGCGGCGCAAGACCGAGGCCTCTGGAAGTCCATGCAAAATATATTTGTTCAACAGTCGGTGTCTATCGCTTTGATAAATAAGAAGAAGGCCTACGTTTTATTATATGGTAAGATAGCCCTTGACCGCGATCACACTTGATGGTAAGTGACGATACAGTCTAAGAGGGTACCGGGCAAACTATAAGGTGATATGGCAGTATATGAAAGCCATGTACAATGCACATTAATCGGTCTCTACAATCTACAAACCAGCATTTGAGGAAATTCTGTTTTTTAAAGGCGGTTAAAATATTTCAAATAATATAGTGCATCGTATCCTATGTGGTTCCTTTAGTTTGAAAGCTAGTTAAGTCTTTCGAGTTATTCAAGGTCTCCAGATAGAGACAGGCCTAAATGCCCCTCAAAAAAAATATCTTTAGTATAATTATTATTATTATCAGTCGTAGTTCAGGCGCTAAGCGCTTTCCGAACAATTCAATTATTGGAAATGGTAGCCTTTTCTGGTAATGAGATTTGAAGTGCTGATAGACATATAAAATACTACATAGACAAAATATATAATATTTTACTTTACTTTCTAAATCTAAGTAAGTTTTGTAAGCATAGTGCAGAAAAACATACCTTCCTATAACTCAACGTGATCTTCGGGTAGGTAAGAAAGAGTTTGGGTTTGTTTTATACAATTTTTATGGCTTACTCAACTAGCTTTTTGCCACTGGCTCGATTAGCATATAGGTAGGTAGGTATTTGCGCTTTCAGAGACTTTCTATCCCTCTGTCTCTGTGCATTGTAACCCTCATTGCCTCCTTTCTATGAAAACATTTCTATATTTCTATAGAGATTTTCTTACATAATAATTTCTTCAAATTAAAAAAAAAACTCTATCTCTATGTATTTGTTATAGGAGATTGAATTTTCCTGACCTGTGTCACGATAAAATCCGAATGAAATCAATTATTGTGTAGGTACTTGTAAACTAGTATTGTGGACTTGTTGGCTGTTGGTTCCACCCGTAGTTAGACAAATTAGAAGCCAAACAGAGACGGCAACTGGCGAAGACAAACGTTTAATTTCCTTTCGCACATATTAAAGGCGACAGAGTGACAATTCGTAATTTGGGCGACACTGCATCTGCCGTAATGACTCCTGCTCTAAAAAAATGTTGAACGTAGTAAGCCACACCTATTATCATCATTTCAACGTAACGTTGACCCACTGCGGGGCACGTCCTATACACAATGACGTCATCATTGCTGTCCCTATACAAAATGACATTTTAATTATGGATCAATTTGAAGCGCCACATTTGACATACGAGTGTCTCTGGAACTATAATAATGAACCTATATTGCAAATGGCGTATCGCGATCACATCCGCGGCAGGCTCAGTGTCCGTGACATTGGAGATAAGCTGCAAGAAGCCCGTCTAAGATGGTATGGTCATGTAACACGGAAACCACAAAGCTACGTCGGTAATAGATGTCTTAACATCACCGTCCCTGGAGCTAAATCTCGCGGCCGTCCTAGAAAGCGCTGGCTGGACCTCATAGGCGCCGACATGAGAGCCAATAAATTAAAAAAATCGGATGCACAAGATCGGGCAAAGTGGGCAAAAGCATGTCGGAAAGCGGACCCCACCTAGTGGGATAACGCTCAGTCGAAGAAGATTGCAAATGGCGTATCGACCTCATTCATAATTTCATTGATGATTTCGTAAGTATAGAGGTCGGTCCTGGTCGGTGCTTCATTTGTCATATTAGTTCCAGAGACACTCGTATCGGTCCAGTATGGGCTTGCAGCGCTAAAATGGCATCAATCAAGTATGTCTAAATAAGAAATCATAGAAGCCAGTCCAGTGCTAATTAAAGATTAATTATAGCCCATATTGGCCAAGTGCGAATTGGAATTTGGAAACATTGAGAATAATATGGAGAACATTGGGTATCCTTCACGAGGTTAACCGTTAAAACAAGTAATATGTATTAAATTGCTGAAAACGCTTATATCTCTGAAAAATCATAGATACGAGCCTGAAATTGAACCCTGTACCCCCAAAAAGCCGAAATTTTAACGACTATATACACTACTACTACTACACCGTTTATTAATTTCATTACTATTTTGTACCAAATAAATGAGTTTTTGCAAGGCAGGTTGTATTTCTGATAAAGTCCGCGTCATTTCAATCCGGTCGAGTCTCCCGACTTATAATAGAATTCCCTTGCCTTATAGGAGGCCGGAATGAGGTCGCAACTGCGACCCGTAAATGTCCAGCCCCGAAACAAATATAATTATTATCTGAAACACGGATAACAGAGTCAGTGGCAATAATTTGGGAAACCTTCTCCTTTCTTACCAAATAGACAAATAATTTAGTTCCATATTAAAGTTCAATATACTTATCTACTTTAAAGTCACTTCAAAATTACTAGTTGTTATTAAGATTCTTAATCAATAGAACGGTTTATACAATTTGAGCCGTGGAGACCCGTTTTGAGTTTTTAAAATTATAAGTGTTCTTGTTCTTTTTGGTTTTTGTGTGTGTTTTTACGTGTCTATTTTATTCCTGATTAAAAGATTTATTTATTAATTTTATTCACTAAGCCACCAGGTAGACTGACGATTTAAACTCTTCTCGAGAAGAGACCTATGCCCAGCAGTGGACCGATGATGTGACCTTTGCACATCATTGCAGAACTTATGGAGAACTCTCTGTCATGCAGATTACTTAACTCACGAAATTTTTCAATTAGAAACCAAGTGATAAGTGACTTTAAAAGCTTAAACAGTTAAGTAACTCTGAAAAGTCAGAAATGCGGGACAAAATATGGGAAGTTTTATTTTGTGTAGATAAAATATCAGCGCAATAGGTACATAGGTAGTTGTGGCAACGTCACGCAGAGCGGCGCTGACAAATAACTGAAAACTTTCTTCGAATTCGAACTGAGGAAACTTGTAAGGAAGTACGCGCCATTCGTTGCGAGTTAAGTACGTGTCTCGAATCGAATAAACTTCGCGGGCAAAAATAAATTCAAGTTTATCGAAGCCAACACACAGATTACTGGCTAAGCCTCTATTTTGCAATCGCTGAGTTGAGCTGAGAACAACGAATTTGAACAGGTTTCCAATACAAAAACACTTATTATTTTTATTTTTATTAGTGTCAAAACTTGGTTAATGTTTACTCGAAGATGGTAAAATATGCCTTTAGAGTATGTTGATATGTATTAATCCTGTATAACTTTTTATACCTAATGGTGAGATTAGAGGTTTGGATTGCATAGTTTCAAAAGGCTCCACATCGCACTGCCGATCCTCAGTCTTGAGGAACCGATTAAGAAGAAAGCCCAGGTCTTAGGATCTCCTTGGCAAATGAAGCAAATATAATTATGAGTGAGAGTAAGATTTCACCAACGTCGAGTGACTTTTAACCGAGGAATAAATTGGGCGTTCTGACAGTTTTTCTACCAAAATCTGTCAAAATATATCTTTACTCTCGGATAAGACTTATTTTACGTTGGTGAAATGAGCCCCAAATGAGTAAAAAATATCGCATAATGGCTTTATGATGGTAATGATATTTTTGGTAATTACATACTAGGTGATGCCCGTCACTTCGTTAGCGTGAATTTAGTGTTTAAAAAACCTGTGGGTAATTCGTTGACTTTCCGAGATAAAAAAGCCAATCAACGTCAATCTCCAGGTGCTCAACTATACCCATGCAAAAATCAAGTCGATCCAAAGGTTTGTTCATTGTTGCGGCGTGATTGAAGGACAAGGAAAACAAACTTTTTTGCTTTTAATATAATTAATGTTACTAGGGATTTCGTTGATAGGAATATGCCAGTAATACAATGTGACCATCTGTTGTAATGTGTTGAAAAACTACACATAGGTAAATATAATTCCTTGAGGTTAACGATCAGTTAGAAACTTGGACCGCTCTTGGCAGCTAAACCCCACTGGAGTAGCTTTGGCGTTAGTCCAGACCCGACCTATCTTACACGTTTCCAAGTGTTCCCGCCTATCTAATTGTTCTACATGTTTATACGACTACATTAACACTAGCACTGGAAACGCAGATTAAATAAGATTCTACAGGTTTATGATTAGAATTCTCAGTAATTTCTCGTTTCCCCATTACATAAATAAGAATTTACCACCCACGTACTAATCTCAATAAATTGTCGTCCACTGCTGGAAATATTCTTCCGAACTTTTGTTCCCCCTATTTCCAATGAAACTTATAAGGATGGTCATGAAGTTACCTTGGCAACTTCATGACTTTCATGGAATTTAGTGATTAGTATTTACTTAATTGGGTGGGTTTACCGTGTCGTAATATTTAATTTACTAACCATCAGCAGCAAAGTATGTATCACATCTAATTCTATTTCATTTGATCACGAGTACAGGAAGTAGGTAAGTCAAAGCAGTGCATTTTATTTCAGTGAAATATTTTTGTCCATACATTATGAATGCGAAGCCATTTTATTCATAAATCTCTGACGTATTCAATGCGCAAACAAATCGACGAATATTACGCTCGATATAGAGATACCGCATTAGAATACGAAAAATACGAGAGGCGATTTGTTTTCCAGTTTTTCGCATAAGATCTGGACGATGTTTACTACCGTAACAACTATTTTAGAGAAGATCTTTGAAATCTTTGAAATGTTTAATCAACTTATTTAATCATATCGAACATGAATGTATGATATCTGCGAATTATCATTAAGTACATGCATTGCATAAAATAAAAAGAGTAAAAAGAAAGCAACAAAGCATAATATAGTCGAAGGAAAAAAGAGAGGAAGACATAAAAAATAGCCTTAGGTAATGAGCAGGGGAGGATAACACTCTGAAATCTGAAATTTGAGTTTGTAATGGCCGTTATAGATTATTTATTATGTGCTTCACATGTAATGCAACGCGAGTATCATATTTTGGGCAGCCCTCGCGCATTCTGCACGTTTCAATTACGAATGCCTATTCCCGGCAGTCTTTAGAGCGCACGTTACGTTTATCTTGAAATTGAAATTAACAAAAGACTTTTTTCCTTATCTCAGTCGTCTTCTCCGTCCATTTTCAATCACAACCAACCATCAATATAATTACAGGTAGTAGATACGTGCTTGGCGTGCGTCCGTTTGTGGCCGTCTATCACACTGTGTGCGTTATAGCGTTCGTTGAAATAAAAGACAATCAAACAAAAGAATGCACAAAGCGTGTGAGTTCGCAAACACATTAAACTTTATTGAAAAATGTTACATTGCATGTTGCATTACATATTGTGTTACAAATTAATTTGTACTGGGCTTAAAGTAAAACTCGGTACCTATGTATAACAAAAAGTGGTCGAATAGAAGCGTATTCTTAGACAAACAAAGATATTAAAATATTGAAATGAAAGAAAATAGAATATGCCCGTTCCCATGAAAGAATATAATAAAACCACAGCGACGAGTGTATGAAATAAGGTCAAAGCTGGCTTTTAACAAATTGAACGCGAGCCCCGCAATTTCTCCGCAGCAGTGTGTACACTGTCTATATTGTCCTGTTCGAGAATTTTCCAAGAACTATAAAAAGGAAACATTTTTCTATGGCCGGTATTGTTGCGTGAACAAGACTATTATTTCATAGCGATGCAGCTGGCTTCATTTTGTCCATTGTCTTCTCTTAGTAATGAGTGATTACATTTCAGCAGATGTAGGTCTACAGAGTTTTGTCGTGGCGCTTCTCGGTTAACAAAAAGAAATAGGTTAGGTAGTACGCTAAGCTTGGATATCATAACAGTACAATGTAATTATTTAAAGCTGTTTATGTTTTGTATTCACCGAGGCCTATACTATCGACGTTTAAAGCAGATTACATATTTCAATTTTGTTTTGAGATGTCATACAATGAAAACCTTACATTAATTACTTTACGGGTGAGCGTTGGTAGTATAGCCCCAAGGAAGACTAAGCAACAATAAAATGATGATAATGATAAAAGAAGGAATTAATGGGAAAGACGTACTTATATCTGCCAAAGTAAAATGAAAAATTCAATAAACGCTTCGTAGAATGTTGCTCGTAAAGATTGATGGTAGAGCAACACTCAACTATTAAAGCTCCTGTCAGATAGACAAATGAATTGTGCGCTCTCGCCGAGAGATCATGGCATCACGTCACTTTGTACATTCGTGCACTATGCTGTGTATTTGCCAGGGGCTTACTTGGATGAGACTTGGATTACGTGTAGCCAGCTATAGGATTTGCAGTGGGTAATCGTACCAACCTACGAGAATGATGTTTAAAGAATCAGAGCCTAAGTCTACGACATAAGAACGTAATTATTATGGTATTTACAATGAACGAGTAGTTTTGTTAGTTACATTGACGACGGTAAAGGCTGATTTTATCAACGTAAAATAAATATTATCCGAGTGTTTTAATATTTTGGAAGCTTTTCAACATAAAAATTGACCAAATATTTTTACGCTCCTTTCGGATAAGACTTATTTCACACTAGTTATGGACGAGACTTTGTAAGCGTGGTTTAATTATGTTTTTTGGTTTATGTTGCGAAAGTGTATTTGTTTGTTGGTTTATCCTTCAATTAAGCCCCAACAAAGCAACGGAGCGATGTGATTTTTTGCATGGGTATAGTTGAGGACCGGAAAGGTGACATAGGCTACTTTTATCCCGGAAAAATAAAGAGTTCCCACGGGATTTTAAAAACTAAATCCACGCGAGCGAAGCTGCGGGCATCAACTAGTTAAAATAATACTATATACATAGCCGTACAAAAGCTTGTACTTATTTTCATGATGTAGTAATTAGCTAGATATAAGTTTTTAAAAATTCAAACATTGCAGAGGAAAAAAATATTTAAATACCAGCACTTCTTACAATAGACACTTAAAGTTGCCTATCTCCGATTTTATGAGTGCCGTAATCATCCCATACCAAATATATGTTTATGCTACGGAACTTCGTGCGATGTGAAGTTACTGCAAATTGAATCCATAAGAATGGTGACTACAAAAGAAATAATGAACTTTACTTTTTATCACCTTGAATAACATTGAATATACGTATAATATTAAGAAAGTTTATTATTGTGGCCTGGTTTTTCATTAAAACTTATGAAAAATAGGCTACGACACTGCTTTTTACAAGCTTTAATTAAACGCTGCTTGCTTTATTCAATGTTTTTTTTTTTTCAGTTGAAACTTCCGAAATTCTTATCTTCCTTAACATACATTATGTATCTACATAATGTATATTCCTTACTACGTGAGATTTTGGTGACAGTAAATCATAAGTATTAGCGATTTATTAGAATAGAATATTATAATTTTAATTCGTATAAACTTTTACAAGGTGCATTCGAAGTCAGGTGAGTCTACTACTGGTTCGGAATGCTGTTCAAACCAAGACTTATTTGCTTTTGAATCCTCTGCTTTAACGGTGAAGGAAAATATCGTGAGAAAACCTGCACGCTTTTTGTTTATGTTCATTATGGAGGCCATACACGTTAGGGTTTGCATGATGGTTTTAGCCGTACATGCATAACCGACAGGCAAACCCTAGCGTGTATGTGATAAAACTGTACAGTTATCGGCGCATGTACATGCAACCAAGCAAATATCAAAATTGATATTTTTTGCCGCTCGGTTACGTTTGCGCGCGAGCATAACCGAGCGTGTGTGGCGTCCAGCGAGCTTGCCTGCACAGTTCTCAGTTTGTTATTATCTCAATTCATTTATTAAATTTACGTGAGAGAATTGCTTTCTTTTCAATAACCAACGTTTACACCATTCAGTACGATCTCTTTTTCTTTTTCTGTTCTGTAGAACAAGTGTTAAGCCAAGTATAGCTATCACATCGTTGTCGTCCATTGTTAAGTTGGGTATACCGTACACAGTACTAAGTAACTGTCCTACACAGATCGTCACGTAGCTCCAACTGAGAGTTTATGGCAAAACTGCATGCAAACCCTAATGTGTATGTTTACTATGAAACTCGGTTATACTTGTCGGTTATGCATGTACGGCTAAAACCATCATGCAAACCCCATCGTGTATGGCCTCCATTATGTTCTCAAAGGTGTCTCAAGTTTTCGAACCGATCCGCATTTGACTGGCGTGTCATCTAAACCTAAACTTGCCTCTACCTTGTGTCTACGGCCTAAACTTTTCTTATTCTGAGAAGTAGGCCCATTATTGGGCCTCGTGCCTAGAAGAAAGCCGTGGCCGTGTATATTTTGATTTCAGAAAGAAATGATCCTTTAACCGTATATTCCACTTGTTGTTTTTTTAAGCTATTGCATAGCTTCTATCGCGGGCCTTGAGCGTGGAGACCGAATCCAAAAATTCCGTAACGAAAATAACCTGACACGGGACTTCTCTCACCGCTAGATGGCGTTGATAAAAAATGCTATGCAATAGCTTTACCGCGGCAGTCCCCGAGTGCCACACGACTTTTTTAATTTTGAAGTTAGAATTTTATCGATTTTTTAATAAAATATGATGGTATGTAGAACCTTTTTGGTTTTCTTACAAAGAACATTGGAAAGCGCTAAAAACTAAAAGTCGAGTCAAAACAAACTCATATAAGCAATTTTCCGAGCTTTCCACTGAGCTTCAGCATAATTCCGAAAACTTTTTAACCGTATGGAACCATAATCATATTATTCCTTCCACTTTATGGCGCTTCTTTTAATACGTAGGTACCTACCCTTCTGTATACAGAAGCTTTAATATAAAACCCGCCTTGAATGAATTTAGTTTTTTTACGATACCAACTGGTATTTTTCATAAAATCAAGTTCAAAGTTTCATTAACAGTAAAACGTGTCTCGAATAACTTATCTTTTACGATGCTGAATTATTTTCATTATCCATCTAGATTTATATTAAGCCATCATGCAGCGTTAAATTTCGTACCAAGGTCATATTCTAGACTACTGCGATAGTACATGAGTAAGAAAACCTTTGAGAGACAAAGCTTGTAAGGAGTAAGGAGCGTCCAAAATTTATACAATGAAATAGGTTGTATGAGTTCAGTATCTAACTACATACATACATATTTTGTTTAATTTGGTTTGTGAAGTCTGTGGACTAATTCTGGTGGTGGTAAAGAAATACGAGTAGGTAGGTACCTATCTAACTACATAAGTCGTGCGTTACTTGTTAGGACCAACCTAGAGAAACTTCGTTGGTCCTAATACCGCGTCCGCATGCTTGTGGCAAACGGCAAACGCCAAACCTCTACAAACGTTTGCCTTGAATTTGGGAATCATCCGCACGCTTGCGAGGGCGTTTGTATGTTCTGAACAGGCAAGCATGACGGACGTCGAACTTGTGTCGGCTTTATTATTTGGATTAAGTTATTTTTACAAATGTTTTAAGCTCAGTATCGATCAATAATCCTACTAAAATGGAATATGGATGGATGGATGGATGGATAGATGGATGTTTGTTACTCTTTCAGCCACAACTAATGAACCGATTTGAATGAAATGTGGAATAGCGATAGCTCATACCTACATTTTAGCCCGGAAAATTAAGGACTTTCCGCGGGAATTAAAAAACCTTAATCTGCGAGGACGAAGTCGCGGATGTCATCTAGTTGATAGTAAAGCGTCCTCTAATTAAAATTTTCAAAACATATTTCATGTGCACAATTTGTCCAGTTACAGTTTTAGTATAATATTATAGATTAGTAGTAGTAGCTAGTAGTATGTTTGAAAACACTTGGTACCTACCTAGTTTATTTATTTGAATAAAAAATATTCTACTCTATTCTAGTATGTACCTACTCAATAGATATTTTGTTTTTTTTCTTTATCAACCGATAGACGTCCACTACTGGACTGTTTATTGCATGGACTTCCTCAGGCTTCGGTCTTGCGCCACCTGTACCCAGTGGCTCCCTGAGGGTCGCCTGATGGTGTCGGTCCACCTATTACCATACCATTATATACCATTTTCCGGTGCGGAGTCGCCACTTATTATTATTAATATTTAAAACTAATTAATTAATTAAATTATATAAACAAATCGTCTTCAAAAGTCTTCAGTCGACCAGTCATTCATTTTACGTTTTTACCCACTCACAAAATGAAGATTTCTAAAGGTGCGACACGTAAATCGTAATACAATAACACGTCTAATCGCCGCCAGTGCACAAACGAGACTGAGTGCGCGCAAACGTGTGGACGGAGACGCAAGCGCTTGTGGCAAATTCCCTTTGGTTTGCGATCAAAAGACCGACACTCGATGGATCGGCCACAAACGCTCGCAAGCGTAGGCAAACCATGGCAAACGCTCTATCCGCACGTTTGCGTTTGTGAAGGTTTGCCGAGGTTTGCCAAGCGTGCGGATGCAGCTTAACAAGTAACATAGGTAAGTACGGGTCGCTTAGAATTTAGATTTCTTTTAGAGCTTTAGACGAACGAAATTGTATTGCTTTTATGTGTATTTATATTTCACTGGTAAAAAGATTTAGGTAGATAAGATACTCGTTGGTTTCGTATTTGAAATAGAAATTTCATTTCAACTACGTTGTGGCGAAGCCATTAATGTTATTAAATATTATAGGTACCTACTCCTTGATTTATCATCTTATTTACTGAACTAAAAGTTGTAAGTATATACATTAGTAATTATTATAGATAAGTGATTAAATCCACTTGGATTTAATTACTTATCTATTATAAATCCAAGGCTAATATGTAATAAATAGGCTCGTGATTCCTAATTTACGCCTCAAGAAAGTTTGAAAGTTATTTATGGGAATAAGCGTGACATCTATCCATACATCTATATATACCTATATAAAAATCAAATGCAGTTCATTAGTTTGGCTAAAACTCAAAACAGCTTGTCTATATAATTTTTTGTTTTGTTCACCATAATACGGTACACCAAAAAAATATAACAAATCCCAAAAAGCACCACACAGAAAAAACCGAAAAAATCAAAATTGGTAATTGTATAAGAATAATTTAAGTAAGTATATATTTAAACTAGCTTTTCCCCGTAGCTTCGCTTACGTTATGTTCGATTTTTCAAACCCTTATGTTACCCCTGTAGGGGCTGAATTTTTAAAAATCCCTTAGTGGATGCCTACGATATGATATAATGTCAAATATCCGTCCAGTGATTTGAGCTGTGCGTTTATAGATCAATCAGTCAGTCAATCACCTTTTCCTTTTATATATTTAGATATATAGATTCCTTTTATAGATTTAGATAGATATAATCGTCGTTGCAACTTGCAAATATAGCCACGTGCATGCGTTTTATGGATGAAAACACTAACGAATGTGTTGCCCAACAGACTTTGCTGATTCAAATTGCAACTAAATAGTACCTACATTTACTATGGCAAACACTGCACTCCCACGATCTGAATTTATAACGGTGCCGTCTGTTTAAAACTAAGTGAGGACCGATGTTGGAAGGCACAAAATATTTGCATTTTCTAAAGTAGATACTGTTTCATACAATAGCTTTATTTTGTGTCTGTGAACTTGTAACTAATATGTATTTATTCGTCCATTTTTATTTAATTTACTTACGATGATGCAGTCTAAAGTGGTAGCTGGCTAACTTGGAAGTATGGCAGTGTCGCTTTTCTTTGGGGCACTTCTTTGGCGTTAGTTTGGTTTTTAATTCGATGACAAGATAGTCCTTGACTGGGATCTCGCCTGATGCTAAGTGACGATGCAGTCTAAGATGGTAGCGGGCTAACCTGGAAGGGGTATGGCAGTGTACATTCAACCCATACTTCTAATCTGTTTCTACACGTCATCATGCCGGAACGCTAAATCACTTGGCGGCGCGTCTTTCAGGACAATTCAGGAATTATAAATTACCCAATTGCCCCCGCTGGGAATCGAACCCGAGACCTCACAGTTATAAGACCACAGCGCCCACCACTGCGCCAGGGAGGTCGTCGTGGTAGGTAACTAGCTACGGTTGAAGCCTACCATTAGACTAAAATGACATAGACATAGACATAAATGTATATGAATTTGACTGCTAACGTGCGACTATTATGAATGCACCCTAATTAAAAAGGCCGTAAAATTTTTACTATTTGGTCTTTAAAAAAAATATTTAGAATAAGTCACTCTAGTTTTACTCGCTGAAAAAGTTTTCTGGTAAGTCACGTACACAGTAAAAATATAACTTACCTCCTATCGTTAGTCCGGCCTACCTATTTCTTTGCCCCAAGTTATGGTATTGCTTTTGCTAAAGCACCTCAGGGTACACCATTTATAGAGCATAACCGCTGAACTTTCGCAGTTAACAAGAGATATTTATTAACTTTTACGCGAAAAAATGAACTCGGCATGAATACATGATCTCATTGTTGCAATTCATAAGGGCTCCTAACCTAAAAGTGGGCTTACTTAAAATAGTTTGAAATAAAAGATAGGAAACTAATAGTTATGCCATACCCCGATATTACACCCATACCCCGATTAGGTATGGGTTGAATTTACACTGCTATACCCCTTCCAAGTTAGCCCGCTACCATCTTAGACTGCATCGTCACTTACCATCAGGTGAGATCGCAGTCAAGGGCTATCTTGTAATAGAATTAAAAAAAAAATTACCAACGTGGATGGAAGGATAAATAACGCGTACCTAGTTCCTCGCCTAGTTAATGTATTACCCACTGATGTACGGGACCATATTAATCGTCGTAATATTAAGAAAAAACTGAAATCCTACTTTTTAATTCACTTATGAAGTTATGACTATTAATACACATCATGTTAAACTGGCACTAATGTTCTGTAGTTAACGTACCTAGATTTAACTCTTTGTTAGCATATATTACAGACCCGGGTGGTTTTTGATGCTATAAGTATTTTTTGTAAAATAAATAAATACATAAGTAACTTCTTATGTACGAGTTTCACCGTCATCATCATCTGGACGATGATCTCATCTCTTCAGAATGAGAAGGATTTAGGTCATAGTCCACCACGCTGGCCAAATATGGATTCGCAGACTTCATATAACTTCACAAATATTATGGAGAACTCTAAGGCTGAAATCTATACACCACACTCACTCTCAGCTCAGACTCAAGACAGAGTTAAAACGAGACAGATTTATTTGTGTCCAGATTTATTTGTGCCAGAGCATATTTGTGTCTCGTTTTAACCTCTATCTTTAGTCTGAGCTGAGCCAGAGTACGCTCTATAGATCTTAGCATTAGTCATGTAAGGTACCACAATGTTTTGAAGCTTCATTGTGGAAGCACTGAAGCACATAGCTTGGTTTGTTACCTATTGTAATTTTTTTTTTTTTTGAATAGTGCAACTGCTGAGTTTTTTGTCGACTCTTCTCAGCAGAATCTGCATTCCGAACTGGTGGTAGAGTTATCACGTGTCATAAGAGCTACAAGTTGGCCTACATGAAATAAATAAAATTTGAATTTGTTTTCCTATACCGTCAAAGAAAATGCTATTTAATTGCTTAAAACGCACATAATTAATTAAACGCACTCCAATTTTCCGAACTTATCATTTCAGAGTGCGTTTATTTCTCGGTAAAACTAATCGATATGGTACATTTACTCGTACCTTATATACAAAACAATTCTTACTAACAAAATCTTCTGGAAAAAATACCTATATGTGTAGGTACCAAGTAGGTACTAAATTATTGTGCATAAACACAAGCAGAATACGGAGCCCTTATGGGGAAATTCAAAAATGGTCAGCCATCTTGACGTCAGAATGACTGATCACAACTTAAACTCTGTTAATAATTAAGTACCAAATATTTAAGCAAAGGTAATATTTAAGTACTAAATAGGTACTAAAAGCTGGAGAAATTTAACGATGATCCCTTATTAATTTTAACCTTATTAATTTGGGGCAATTTCATTTTAAATGGCAGACGATCTATTTAAGGTACTCTTTTCCTCTTTTAGGAAAAAAGCCTTTAGCTAGTCTGAAAATTTTTAAAATGATTTTTTGTTGATGTAATAATTCAGCTTTGCTTCAGTGAGGTTTAGAAATAGCTAGTAGGTGCGTGTAATTCGTCTACTGAATCCTTACATAATTGAACGAGCGAAGCGAGTTCTCTGAGTCAACTAGGGCGCTTGTCTGTACTGGACAGAGAAGTGTGTACGTCCAAATGTCTGTCAGAGCCCTATAACTTCTGAATTACTGAACGTAATTACTTCAAATTTAAATATAATATGTAAACTGATGGCCTTCAGCCGAACATTGTATAAAAAATATAAAAAGCTTTATTTCAGGGGGGCTCTCATAGAAGCGTGTTTGAAGTAAAATTTTGTTTGTTGCGTTACATAGACTTGCAATATATCTTTTTAAAGACGAATTTGATCAGAGTACAAAAATTTTTTTAATTTTTCCCTTAAAATTGACGAAATGGGGGGCTTTCAAAGTGGAGATTTTAATTTGAGCCATTTGTCAAGAATTACTGAATATTAGAACGTGAAACTTGGTTGAAAATTCAGTTATATCCTGTACTTGAACAACAAATACTAAAATTAGATAAATTTTATAAAGAAACGAAATTATTTAATTTTAAATGCTAATAGCTTCACAATAATGCTAATAGATGGCGCTGTGTCAGTAAAACAGTTTTGTGTCAACTATAATTTTTTTTATTGCGTCTAATGTTAAAAGTTAATTATTACAATATATAATTAAAACTTTTGGGAATTATGGGATATTGCGAGGTCTCAGTTCGGGGCGAACCACTAGTATCTAATAATAGTCTTTGGCGGAACTGAGAACTTCTTATTTGTCAACGCTTTGAAACTAAAGTTTCTTCTAAAGTCGCTTCTTGCTGTAAACTTAGTTACAAGAACGGATTCAATCGATCCGTACTGTCGATGCGGGTTTGCATTCAGTAAGTACAGGTTATCCATCTAAACTAGGTCACAGTTCAGGGATATGTACCTATGTATTATGTAATTAAGATAAGCAGGTATAAAGTAGTTTAAAAAATAACTCACTTAGGTATGGTTTGTCGCTAAACTAGAGTATCATTGTTTTCTTGTACGATTAAAGGTAAGTAGGTATTTTGTTAAATGTAATTATTATGATAATTATTTATGTTGCAGTTTTTGAAAATCAATTTACTATTGATATTTATCAAAAAAAGAAGATATACGGAAGAAAACAATGATGATGAACACAATTTCAGAAAACCTCATTCAAACAGGTTTTAATTTTTCTAATACTTTTACAGGTTCACAGATGGCGTTCGTAGTATATCCTATGCGCTTTTAATATAAAAGATATTTTGATTTAATGTTACATTGTAACTTACGAATTTATTCTTTATTCTCAAAAACTTTTGTCTACAAAATAGAATCTAGGAAACATACAGATACTCGTAACATGTTCCGAGACATGTTCGTACAAAATGGGCATGCGATGTTCACTCCGGTCTTTTTTATTAAAAAACTTTGTCCCAATTACAGGGTTTCAGTGAAATATGAGTCGATAAATAAAAAGAGTACGTATATACGACATAGACTTCAAGCCGTATTGTTACGAATAACATTGGGAGTGTTGCCACGCCTAACTTATGTTAGAGCGCAAATTTTTTGATTGTTCTACCTTTTTAGTATACAACGTGTATTGAAACTCCGAAATAATACTGAAGGAGGTGAATGTGCTCATGAAACTGAACAACTTTCCCCAAGGAACATATGTCGAAATGTGAAAAAAAAATTTGGACCTCCCATACAAAATTGACGATCAGCTGATTGATTTACTATGGGAGGTAAATTTTTTTTTTTTATATTTCGACCTAGGTTCCTTAGGGAAAGTTGTTTAGTTTCATGAGCACATTCACCTCCTTCAGTATTATTTCGGAGTTTCAATATACGTTGTATAGTGTATTACTTATCTATGGTACTTAATATGATACATGATCTTCCAGCATATAGTACCTGGTTATTTTCACCGCCACTAAGCGACTACACTTTCTGATCGGGCCAAAATTTTATTTATTATTTCCTCTTTCTTATTGATGCAAATGGTTGTCTTCACGTAAATCAGAATCGGAAGCTTCACTATATTTCATTTATCATCTCAACCCATCGCTCACCCACTATTGGGTACAGGGTCTCCTGTCGAATGGGGTTTTATCACGCGGGCCAAGTTCACATACCTTTGAGAAGATTATGGAGAACTCCATGCCATGCAGGCCTACAATATATAAAAATAATAGCCAAGCTAACTTGACTATTATTCTCCCCTCCAAATAAGCTGAAAACTTGTATTAGAAGTGGTACCACGGGTGGGATCGAACCTGCGAACTTTCCTTTTTCAATCCGCACCTTTAACCGTTGGGCTATTGAGGTTTCAATCTTTGTACACATATTAATAAATAATAATAGATAGGGTGGATTGAGTCAGGCAAAAGTTTCGGGGCATATTGACGGAGGGCTTTTCCTGTCACAACACACCCGCCGGCCTCGTACTGACGGTGCCAAACACTTGAACTTTTTCCATTTACCAAGCACTTCGGTGCTTTCGATTTTTCGGAGAATGTCATTTGAATTTCCATCAATAATGTTATCTCTATTTATATCTTTTTACTTTAACGAAAAGCTAAGCTTATAATCCACTAAGAATTCTGGGTACTCGCAATAAATTGAACGGGAAAGGTTTTTTATACATTACTAGTTGATGCCCGCGGCATCGCTCGTGTGGATTTAGTTTTTAAAATCCTGCGGGAACTCTTTGATTTTCCGTGATAGAAAGCAGCCTATGTCACTCTCCCGGTCCTCAACTATACCCATGCAAAAAATCTCGTCGGTCATTTGCTTTGTTGTGGCGCGATTGAAGGACCAACCAACAAACAAAACACTTTCGCATTTATTTATTATTAAGGAGTAAGGATAGGCACACGCTTGACCACTATCATACCTGATGGAAAGTGATAATGTAGTCTAAGGTGTAACGCGTTTGCCTACAAGTTGCCTATGTAATATTATTTTAAATATACCCAAATTGCACATGTTAGGAAACACAGATCTAGGAAGAGCGTTCCAAACCCTAGCCGTGCGAATCAGGAATGAAGACTTAAAGCGCTTCGTGTGCTTAGATGGAATATCAAGGACGTAGGGATAGAAGCTCTCCCGATGTCTTGCAGTTTCTATTCAAATAAAAATTTTTCGAAGTCTTCTTCCAAACCCAAAGCTTTCTTGCATTGACATCACAGGTCTTGCTCTTGCTCCGCCTGTATCTAACGGCACTCGTTTGATGTTGTCGTCGGTCCACCGTTCTGATCGGTTGATACTCCAGCCCTACGACCCCAACGATCATCAGTTCTTCAAACTATGTGAATCATATATACTTACTTCGCTGGCTCAGTGACCCAAAGAGGATCTTGGCCTCCGACACCAGAAGTTGCCACTCATGCCTGTCCTGCGCCGCTTCACGCCAATCGGGTGTATTGAGGGCTTGCAGATCTTCTGTCACTTAGTCCACCCAGCGATACCTGGGTCGTCCAACGGGGCGTTTTCCTATTGGGCGACTCAAGTATGCTCTCCTTATAGCACGATCCTCTCCCATTCTCTCTAGGCAAGTGAATCTATCACTAACCAATTATTACATTGTTAAATAAACATTCGCTAAGTTATAGGTAAAGTCCATCTCGATTAAACAGTTATGCAGAACGGAAAGTTTCGTAATTGGCTCTCATTACTTACCCATGAAGCCTTAGGCAATAGGCATGCTCTCATTATACGGTAGGTACCTACTAAAATATATATTAAAAATTAAAATGTTTTAAATATTTTTTTAAAATCATGAGATAGATAATAATTGGCTCTCATTACTGATTAAGCCTTAGGCAATAGGCATGCCTACGTTTTTTAACGTTAACATAACGTTACCGCTATCATTATGTAGGTACAATAACGTTAAAAAAGCGGCGAGAGTTTAAAACTTCGTCCTCCTTTGCGAGGAGTCCGGGGATCTGTCCCAGGTACGCATCTTTGACTTACCAAAGTTAGATATATGCGCTTTAAGTAATTGAACCCTAAACCCTTTTCATTCGTGAAAAGACCTTTACCCAGATCAGTGCCGATGACGAGTTGAGATGAACGAATTAGTGATACCATAGACTACCATCTTAAATATCGTTAATATTATTACCGTTATTTTAACGTTTAATATTAATAACGTTAATGCTGTCGCCTTTAAAACCTTAGGCCTCGTTTTATGCACATCTAATTTTCAAGTTTGCTTCGTATCTCATGAAATGTTATTTTACAGCTTGCAGAGAAAAAACCTTGCGGAGTACTTTTCATGTATTGAAAAGTGTTAATTAAAGAGAAAATTATAATTAATTAAGCATTAAAAATACGAGTACTCCCCACTCCAGACTTTATAATTGCAAAGTTGAAAGTGAAGACAAAAAAGCGTACATCAAAAAGGACCCCGATCTTATTTACTCACTAGGTCACAGACACGCCATTAGCTCATAGACCTCCTACGCACTAGCAGTCAACCGCCTACGTGGCGGTAACCGCGCGGCTAGCTCTTTTCTATTTTTATATGCAACAACTGTTCATATTGTACGAACTAAACCAGCACAACCGGCGGTTGGACGTAGGGCAGTCACTCGCTTCGCGGTCTTAACCAGCTAGTACAGAATATATTGAATACTTTCAGTAGGTGGTCCGCTTCGCGACAACCCGCTGCCCGCAGGTGAGTTTACCAGTGAGCACCGCTTCGATATGAACTTTGACACAGAAAATTAATCGTTGAAATTCAACAAGGAGCTATTTGAAAATGTAAAGGGGTAACTAATAAGAACAGAGAAGAGAATATATTTGGAAAAGAAGAGGTGACAGCAGGGGAAAAATATAGTTCTTTTTTGGAGAGTAGGTGCAAAACTATATTGACAGCTTCCTTGTAGTGGTTCAACTGTTTGACGTCATGGCGGTGAGTCCTTATTTCAACCACGTCAGGCGGCAAGCCGCTCAAAACCAACCGCCTGGGCGGCTGACCGCTAGTGTGTATGAACCCTTGGCATGGCACTCACCTCGCACGCTACTGTATGTAGCATAATTAATACGACATAGCAGCAAAGTTACTGCAACTACTACGAGCTACAAGTTAGCAACATTAACTTTATAGAAATATCAGAAGGACGGTCGTTAAAATTGCAAATATCCAATAACAACATAACAACTTCCGATACAAGAAATAATTCAATGGAGATGCTAACTTTTATTCGTAATTGGATATAGAGTTGGTTTCTTTTCTTTATTTATCGAAGACAAGCTGTTCGGCCCGGATTCGCACGTGTGGGCTTACTTATCCTATCATCATCGACCTATCTCCGGTCCAATATTTCCTTTTACATACTCGTAACAACATACAGGTTTAAGCTCTTACACAGAGGTTTTGGTCATAGCCCACTACGCTAGCCAATTATTTATCAATAGTCTTTACACACCTTTTGAGAATGGAGAACTCTAAGGTATCCAGCTTTCTTCTCCTTGATTTTCTTCGCCAAGTGATATTTTAATTGGCCAAAAAGAGACATTACTAAGAAAATATTGAGTTATGTGCTCGAGACTCAACTCGAGGACCAAAAATGAGGTTGAAATCTTAACCACTACACTATCACTGCTGTACCTATTTAAATTAATTTTATATTAAGGGTAAATATTTTTTATAAGTAATATATAAGCCTTAGGTACTCGTAGTAAAATTGTAAAAGTAGTAATTTTTAGTTTATTTTAATAAAATACTATTTATTGTATTTTATTATTTGTATTGAAATTTATTAAAAAGTTTAGATGTTGAAATTGTATATTCGCTGGACAGATGTGGATTGCGACTTTTATGCTGTTTGTGAAGAATAGAGAACAGAATAGTTAATAGTAACACATTACATGATAACAAAAAATGTTCGATCTACGCCTATAATAATATCAAAATTTAATAAAAACTTATATCCTTGCATTTACGCTCGCGAACGCAATAACTAGATCTTCTGTGAATTTGAGAAGATATTACTTTTCAAGTTTTACTTGAAAGGACGTACGCCTTGTTAGCTTTAAAAGTTGTGCCTCCGAGAAACTTTCCTTATCTGTTCAACTCCCTAATTTGTATAGATAGATACAAATATAAAAGGGAATATTATGTAAGCTTATGGGAAATTATGTAGGTATGAAATGTATTCATTAAAATTTTCACAAATGAAAAATCCTCTTTTTCCTCGATATGTACGGGGTATGAGGGACATGTTAACGAAAACTGAAACTAGGGATTCAGTACATGATTCTGAGTTACTTAGCGTTGGAGTCCTTCATCGATCTTTTGTTGATAATCTTTCTTTTCAGTTTTTTAATTAATTACAAAATGGAATCATGTATGTTACCTATCTTGACTTGATTTTAATTGAAAACCCATTTTAACGCGATCAGCTATTTAATCCATAACCAACCATAGCTTGTATGCTTGTGCAGTAGATACTAAGTGTGCAGGTATCGGCGTTCATTATTCGCGATACATTGCGTGCTCAAAGAATACAATATCGGACACTGTCATTTCCGAGTTACGTGCAGGCATTTGTAATTTCATTATAGTAACCTATTTATAAAATTGTCGCTACGATGTCGCACGCTCTGTTTATTTTTTTTATATAGGTATTTTCTTTTATACAATGCGTAAATCTGTCATTTAGTATGGGATGGGAATGGTTCCATTTTCATTATTTATTTATTTATTGGTAATCAACAGCGTTTACAACACAATTTTACAAGATTATTATAGTCCTTAAATAAAGCCAAAAATGAATTTTATTATTTGAATTAAAAAAAATATAGAGAATTCATAATACAGTACTAGCTTTTGCCCCCGCGACTTCGTCCGCGTGGAATTAGATTTTGGGGTGGAATTTTCAAAAACTGTGACACACGTACTTCTTTATTTTTAACTGAAAGCTCAAATACCAACTTTGATGGAAACAGCTTGAAAAATGACGGAGTTTCATATAAACTTACATCCCCTATTTAAACCCCTTAGGGGTGGAATTTCCAATAATCCTTTCTTAGTGTGCGCCTACGTCATAAAAGGAGCCAACTGTAAAAATTTCAAGTTTCTAACTTCAGTAGTTTAGGCTGTGCGTTGATATCTCAGTCAGTCAATCAGTCAGTCAGGACTTTGAATTTTATATATATAGATAGATGATTGTTAATTTAGACTAGTTTTCAGAAACGAAAGTAAAAATAAAAACAATTAGGATATTCACAACGTGTGTTCACGTGGATGCGTGTTCATGTATGTGTGTGTGTCTTTAGGTGCGTGGGTTAGTGAGTGTGTGTGTGTTTGTGTGTCTATTTTGTACGATGTAAACTAATGATCCATTTTTTTAAAAGTGTCATATTGTCAACATATCATGACCCTTTTATAGGCAAGACGACGCAGCGCCGGAGTAATCTGACGATGCTAGGGCGCCGTGTGGCATCTCTGCTAGAAGCAATTATCTTTTATTTTCGGTGGGATTAAGCGTCAGTTGAGCGTGCGAGCCATTGTCGCAACTTGCGAGCGCTGCAGGCGTCGCTTTAGCAGCTAACGAGGCGTGCCACAAAGCAACAATCGGAAAATAAATCACTTTACTCGTCCAGTTTCCTAAGGCTTTAAAATTAGTACAGATACAAGCGAATTCACGTCCAGTTATAGACATACTAGCTCTTGCCCGCAATAACATTCGCGTGAGATTTAGGTTATTAAAAATCGCGCGGATACCCTTAGTTTTCCTGGATAAAAAGTAGGCAGGCTTTTATTATTTATTTTTATTTTTTTTATTTAGGTATTATTTATTTTATTTTTTTTATTTAGGTTTTTATTTTATTGCGAAGGAAATCTATATTTTTCTCTTATAAAATATAGCCTAGATCACTCCTTAAGTTGGTGCAGCTATTACGACGGCTAGCCCGTATAAACGGACAGACAGACAACAATATATACAACGTATGTTTGCTATCATTCAAATAATTTTAATATGAGCTTAACTAGACTGTCGACCGGACGAAGTCGGCGCGGGCTTCTAGTCAAGGAAGCCCGCGCCGACTTCGTCCGGGTTGAAAATTAAATATTTGTTCTTGTGAGCTTCTTATAGGAGACGATTGTCAATAAGATCACCACAGGAACCACACGAATATCCCGCACCGATACCCGCCACCGTGCCCCGCCGCGCCAGCCGGCACCATTTTATTATTTTGTCGCGCGGAAATATTAATTTTCCGATAACTCCTAAGCTATTTATTTAAATTGTATAGTGTAAAGGGCAAATATGTTCTAAATTAAATACTTACGATAATAAACATATTTATTTAGATATAGATTGACATCACATCGGTTAAAGAAGCTTCGAAAATAATTCATTATTTTTAATCAAAATTTGGAAGATAGAAATGGTTACTGTAAGTTATCCTTGGAATATAGACATATGCTATCGCGGACTTTTTTTTAGAACTCTTTAAGAGGAACAATTCACCCATACATCATTTTCATCCAATAACAGTATATGACCCAGCGCACGCCTTGAAAACGTTTAAGAGTCAAAATAATTTCCGACTTCTTTAACAAATTTGCACATAATATCTAGCCATAATACATTTATTAACATAATTATAGCCTATAACCATCTGGAATAATGTACCTTTGAAATGGTAAAAGAATTATTGTAATAGGTGCGGTGGTTCCAAAGTTTGCTCCGGACATACATACAAACTCACAAAATTCGCGCTCTCTATTATAATAGTATAGATTATATTGTGTATTTAAACCGATTTACAATATTGTTCACAGTTCAACTAACTCAACAATTCAGATTCTACAATTGTTTTAACTGGATACAATGTTCACAATGCTATACTAGTGGTCGTATATATATACGTGAACGTAGATTTTCCGTTCAATGAACGCTTGGAACTAACGTAACACTTCGATCGTCTAGATTCTAGGCTCTCCTAGATACGCTGTTAGGAAGTGAGTGTCGATATTTTGTCAGGGAAGTACAGTGCCAGGAATCGATATCCTGAAAACTTTTTAACAAAGGCTTTTATAAGTCTAAACCGAAGGAAAAATATACAAAATACGTTACAACGCGAACGTCTCAAAGACAGTAGGTAGTGTCTCAAAATTAAATTTTCCATTTTAAATCTAAGACAGATGTTAATTATTTCATCATTATAACCTCCTAAGTCCTAAGCCCTAACCCCTAAGTTACCACTGTTTAATCTATCTATAATTATATAAAAAGGCTTGTCCTGACTGACTGACTGACTGACTGACTGACTGACTGACTGACTGACGATCAACGCACAGCCGAAACCACTGAAGTTAGAAACTTGAAATTTTGACAGTAGGTTCCTTTTATGACGTAGGCGAGCACTAAGAAAGGATTTTTCGAAATTCGCCCCCCAAGGGGGTAAAAAGGGGGGTTAAAGTTTGTATGAAACTCCGTCATTTTTCGAGTTATACTCATGAAATTCGGTATTTAGGCTTTAAATTGAAAACAAAAAAGTACGTGTTTCACAGTTTTTAAAAATTCTACCCCCTAAGGGGTTAAATAGGGGTTGAATGTTTGTATAATAGTCCTTCGTTCTTCAAGTTATTTTTCAAGTTACGTTTATGAAACTTGATATTTTGGCTCTTGATTAAAAATAAAGAATTACGTATTTTACATTTTTTTTAAATTCTCCCCCCAAGGGGGTAAAAAGGGGGGTTAAAGTTTGTATGAAACTCCGTCATTTTTCAAGCTATACCCATAAAATTCGGTATTTAGGCTTTAAATTGAAAACAAAAAAGTAAGTGTTTCACACTTTTAAAAAATTCTACCCCCTAAGGGGTTAAATAGGGGTTGAATGTTTGTATGATAGTCCTTCGTTCTTCAAGTTATTTTTCAAGTTATGTTTATGAAACTTGATATTTTGGCTCTTGATCAAAAATAAAGAATTACGTATTTTACATTTTTCGAAAATTCTCCCCCCAAGGGGGTAAAAAGGGGGGTTAAAGTTTGTATGAAACTCCGTTATTTTTCAAGCTATACCCATAAAATTCGGTACTTAGGCTTTAAATTGAAAACAAAAAAGTAGGTGTTTCACAGTTTTTAAAAATTCTACCCCCTAAGGGATTAAATAGGGGTTGAATGTTTGTATGATAGTCCTTCGTTCTTCAAGTTATTTTTCAAGTTATGTTTATGAAACTTGATATTTTGGCTCTTGATCAAAAATAAAGAATTACGTATTTTACATTTTTTGAAAATTCTCTCCCCAAGGGGGTAAAAAGGGGGGTTAAAGTTTGTATGAAACTCCGTCATTTTTCAAGTTATACCCATGAAATTCGGTATTTGGGCTTTCAGTTAAAAATAAAAAACGTTTTCACGGTTTTCAAAAATTCTACTCCCAAAGGGGTTGAATGGGGGTTGAATGTTTGTATGAAAATCCATAATTTTTCAAGTTAATGTCGAGCAACGGATCTACGTGATTCTTTGATGGGTATGGTTGCAGACAGTGTGTTATAGGTTACTTTTATTCGGACAAAATCAGGAGTCCGCACGGGATTTTCAAAGAACCTAATTCCACGCGGACGAAGTCGCGAGGGGACAGCTAGTAGATTTATAAGTGTATAAGTGTGTGCCTTTAAGTGTAGGTTAACACTTCAATAAAAAATTAAAAATTACCACTGCTTATTTCATTTTTCATTTATTTCGTATGCGTTTTTTGTACTGTACAATTTTTTTCTTATGAATTCGCATTTATAATATTAGTATATAAATTATGTGCTAGGGCCATAATGTCGAAATTTTGCCGGCCCTATTTGTCGAAATATGAAACAGTACAACATTGAACAACGAAAAAATTGTAGGTTTTATTGTTCATCCGCTCTTCTAAAGAGGCAACACAATTTAAAATTCAGATTGGTAGTGTTGCCTGCTACACGGAATGAAGCCACAGTTTGAAATAGTAAAGTTTGTAGAGCAACGCATTCGGTAGTTTCTGCGCTTTAAACGCTTACCTACACCAGATACTTTTGCTTAGGTTACCTTCAGTTACCTAACCTATCTATCTGGTCTTAGCGTTGTGATATATCAGGGTATTACTTTACTGTATGGTTACCTATTTTATTACTTTCCTAGATGATGTATCAGGGTATTACTTTACTGTACTACTCGTACAATTAAAGAATGTGATTGAAAATGGCGTCGCTTCTGTTCACCTCTCACTCGCACACTGTCGCTATCTATACTCACACTCGCCGGTACGGACAACAACAATAAACTGATAAAATGACCGTCTTTATTTATTTATTTATTGGTAATCAACAGCGTGTACAACATAATTTTACAAGATTATTTTAATCACAACACACTAATATTATAAAGGTGAAAGTTTGTACGTGTATGTGTGTGTGTACGTGTGTATGTTTGTTACTCCTTTGCGCCAGAACGCATGAACCCATTTGGCTGAAATTTGGAATGGAGATAGCTCATTCCCAGGATTAAAACATAGACTACTTTTTATCCCGGAAAATTAAAGAGTTCCCGCGGGAATCAAAAAACCTTTATCCGCGCGGACGAAGTCGCGGGCATCATCTAGTTCTTAAATAAAACCAAAAATGATTACATTATTTGAATTAAAAAATATATATATCGTTTATATTATTAACTAGTATATTATAATTATTATTTAATATATTAGCAGATTGTTGCTCGCTATAGATCCCGTGTATGCTGACAGTACCGGCATAATGAGCCGCCATTTCTAAAACCATTCTTTAACTGTACGGATAGTATGGTTACCTATTTTATTTATTTCCTAGATGATGTATCAGGTATGTACTAGATAATTACCTATTTTTGGACTTTACTAGATGATGTCCGCAACTTCGTAGGGTGTATTAAGGGTTTTGGATTGCCGCGGGAACTCAATAATTTTCCAGAATAAAATGTAGCCAAATTATAAAAGCGTATATACTCGACCCCACAAAGGACTTCTGCACTTTACGCAGACGATATGTCGCACCTTTAGAACTAAAGTGACTTAATTCAAGAATTGCAATCTGTAGGCAATGAGCAAAAAAGAGTTCAAAAAGGTATATTGTTGAGTAAAAAATATATCTCTGCCGTTTTTTTATTAGAAAAAGTCGCTTTTTGCAGATTTTTATATGCTGATCTTTTATCTATGGATTGGTAATATTATAGGTATTAAATTCAAATATATTTAAACCGAAGTTAGTTACATGAATTTTTAGTTAGGTTACTATAATTCTAAAGGTGCAATGTGCATACCTCTTTGTTTATTCGTCACGATTCTTCACAGTTAAGGAAACTAATATTTAGGTCCTTAGAATTCGAACCCCAGATCCTCTAAAAGGGGGCCGAAGTTATAACCACTATTTATACCGATCTCTATGACTACAATCCCTATGCAAATGACAGCATATTTATGGATAAATTTGAAGCGCCACTTATGACATACGAGTGTCTATGGAACTAATAGGTTATAGGATTGATTGTAGTGGCGTTTGTAGTCGGTTCTGTATAAAGGATTTTTAAGTTTAAACTAATAGCGAGAGGGTGCCAGCCTGAGTGATCAATTTGAGACAATCCCACAGCTAGTGTACGCATTGCAAGGTTTTATCGTTCCGGAACTCAAAGACTTACTAGTGTTTCAAATAGGAACTTTATTTTGTGCAGCAGACAGTATACCACCGCGATCTGACTTTTAAATTGTGCCTGCCCCTTGTTTCCAAGTGCCGGCAAACAACAAAAAGCTCAAACATTTGCGCTGCAAAATCCACAACATTTTACTGCTTTATTATGTGATGGCAAACGTAATTATGACAATGTAGAAATTCTCTAGTGATGCAATCTGACCAATGTCGTTGTTTTGTTTTGATTAGCCGATATTATTATCTTTCTGAATCTAAACTACTACCTCTAAAGTTGCTTCCAGATAAATGTCATTCTCAGACTACAAATTTTTTTTCCTCCGAGTTCTCAGATAATTATTATTTGATTTATTTGATACATACATTTGATGTATGAATTTTAAAACGTCAAATATATCAATATTTTGTACTAGTTGATGCCCGCGGTTTCGCTCCCGTGGATTTAGTTTTTAAAAATCCCACGGGGTCTCTTTGATTTTTCGGGATAAAAAGTAGCCTGTCACTTTCCCGGTCTTCAACTATACCCATGCAAAAAATCTCATCGATCCGTTGCTTTCTTGCGGGGTGATTGAAGAACAAACCAATAAACAAACACACTTTCTTTTTTATAATAAAAGGAAGGATTGCAGTCTCATATGCGATCCACTCCAGAACATATTAGATCGTTCATGAACCTGCAACAAAGCGAATCAGATGTGAATCGTACATTATAAAAAAGTAAACATACATAATATTATAATTATTATACTTTTAATTTTGACGACCTCCCTGGCGCAGTGGTGAGCGCTGTGGTCTGGGAGGTCAACTGGGAGGTCTCGGGTTCGATTCCCGGCGGGGGCAATTAAGGAATTTATAATTTCTAAATTGTCTCTGGTCTGGTCTGGTGGGAGGCTTTGGCCGTGGCTAGTTACTACCCTGCCGTCAAAGACGTGCCGCCAAGCGATTTAGCGTTCCGGCACGGTGGCGTGTAGAAACCGATTAGGGGTATGGGTTGAGTTTACACTGCTATATCCCTTCCAAGTTAGCCCGCTACCATTTAAGACTGCATCGTCACTTACCATCAGGTGAGATCGCAGTCAAGGGCTACCTTGTCATCGAATAAAAAAATAAATAAAAAAATACTAAGGAAAACTTATATGCTAAAACTATTCGTATAACGATTAATGGCCACGTACCTATTACGGTCAGTGGTTAACGTTACTATGGCTAGATAGGTAGGTATACTTCCCTAGTTCGAGTTTTAAATTGGGAAACGTTGCAAACCTTCTTTCGGATTACGTGATTCAATTAAAAATTTCAATTCAAGATATTTGAGTTGGGAAGAATGTTCAATTGTGTATTGAAATAGTTGATTTCAACGGCAGGCTTATAAATTTAATTATGAATTGGCTTAAATCATTAGACATTGCTGAATTGAAATTAAAATCGGTCTGATATTTACTAAGTTGAATCTCATTTTGACCACATCCTATCAAAGAAAATATCTCGCTACCTCTTTCTTTGGAGACGCCTTTCCTTTTTTTAAATCTTGGAATCCATTCAGTGACTTTTTAGTCTATCTCGTTCTATCGAACCTACAAACAACGGAATAAGATTAATTAAGTCTATGATAGATACAAAACTTGGGTATATAGAGCTTAGATTTCCATGGTTTTCCAAGCTTTATAAGGCGCATCGTGAAACAAGCAATCTTCGTACATCATGCCATCAATCTTAGAGTGACTTTTTATTAACAATGACAATGATAGATGATGCTAAACATTATTCAATTATCCTTGTGTTGTTTAAGATAAATTCGTATTATTTTATTATTTTGAAAATAACATTTTTAATACTAATTCTTTAAAAAATCTGCTTTATTTTTTATTTTTCATTTACACACAACATACACATACACACACACACACACACACACACACACACACACACACACACACACACACACACACACACACACACACACACACACACACACACACACACACACACACACACACACACACACACACACACACACAAAACATGAGGACTAAGCAATTATTTTCGCAAAAAAGCAGCATGATATAGCAGCAGTAGTATTTCGTAGCAACGTAGACGTAGTGTAGCACTACGAATGGTATCTACTCTTCAATCTCAATTTGAATCTCTTTCGTTTGATTTGAGTTCGTGCATTTGATCAATCAAAAATGGTTTAATATTTTATTTTTTTTCTAGTACAAAGACCAGATCCATACTCCATACAATTTTGGACCGTCTCCTTTTTAATTTTCACAAGGACATTTTCAATTTAATATAATTTTCGCATAAATTCACAACAAAACCTCATCCATCATAAAGTTAAGCCGCCGACAGCGTAGATAGTTAGCACTCAACATTTCAATTGCTTTAAATGTTACATAAAACGTTATTAACTCCTTTTCGGGCGATAAAAATGTCTTGGAAGGTGCAGTGCATCTGCATCGCACAATTATGTAAAAAGAGATATTGCTTCGCTTTGCTGAGATAGGTACGGCAGCTGCAAAGGTATTTTATCTTTGATATTCCCGACTTGATATTCCTAATGAGGTATCGTTAGATGTGTACTTATTTTTAAAAGTGTAGGTTGAAGTCTATAAGTGGTGTACATAATATTAAATGCTAAACTAGATAATGCCCGCGATTTCGTCTTTCCGTATACATTTTTTTGAAATCCCGTGAGAAAACTCGTTTCAATCCTGAGATAAAAAGTATCCTATGTCCATCTCTCCGAAATGAAAGCTATCTCTGTGGCGAGTTTCGCCAAGATCGGTTCAGCAGGTACACTATTAATTTGTCCTTTAGATCAAAAGTTTTTTTTAATGGATCGTTGAACTTCATTTATAATTTACTAGTATTACTTAGTGTTTTTAATATTATAACACAATGCAATTTTTTTGTTTGATATAACTAGTCTCCAAAAGATAGAGCTCTAAAAAGGCTTTAAAGTTTCTTATTAGACAAAGAGAGCGCTTATGACTAGGGTTGCCAGATTTTTTTTCAGCCTATAAGGGACAAATGGTTAAATGGGCAAAAAATACGGGATTTCATTTTTTTACTCGGGACATAAAAACAAAAATTTCAATGTCATTTTTTATTTATTATTTTTTATATTTTTCCGAGGATCGAGTCAGTTTTAACATTGTCATTCTGACACACTGTCACTGGTCGATGCGGGCTGCGAGTGCAAGTTAGTACGTTTTACGAACGTTGCGTGTGTGAATACTAAGATCGATTTCATAATGAAAAACGACGTACGGTTCAAATACGGGACAGAGTCAGCCCCGCCGGGACATTTTAAACTATGCCTAAAATACGGGATGTCCCGGGAAATACGGGACGTCTGGCAACGCTACTTATGACGTCAAAAGATCCAAACGCTCTTCACATAAAACATTTTGAAATTAGACAGATACAACACACTTACAGTCATTATTTGTTTTTGACCGATTTATTTTTTATTTTTACAAATGTTATTCTTACATGGTACATTTTACATTGTAATTAATGGATATTAAATCTAGTGAATTTGTCCATATAAAAGCTTTTGTGCTTATTTTTTGTTTACATTCTCTACTATTTTATAGGCCTCTATCCTTGTGTCGATGAAAATTACCGCCTGGAGCGAGGGCACTGTGCCGAATATCGGGAAATATTTGCTTAATGAGGGCTTTGACGAGTCCGAACTGCACACGGGAAATTGACTCTTGTCATATTAATGTGAATATAGGCGCAGTGTAACGATGATTACGTACCGGAGGCTGCATTACAGCTCTCATTTAAACGGGCTGTGTTTTTTTTTACTCATACTCAAAGGACATACATATACGTATTTAGCGTAAGAGGTTCTTCTTTCTTCATGCATGCATTTTACACACATAAATCTAAATTCAAAAACTTAAATATGTATAATATATATTGAAATGAAATGAAATGAAAATATTCTTTATTGTACACCAAAGGATAACAGCTTACATGACTAATACAAACATAAAAAACACAGAGTACAATAGGCGACCTTATCGCTGAAAAGCGATCTCTTCCAGGCAACCCATGGTAAAAGAAGGAGTTTTAAACAAAACACAGGGAAGGGTGTACACAAAATTGCAAATAGCTTACAAAATAGAAAAATACAAGAAAACAAATGCCATTAGAAACTGAAAGTAACAATATTTAACAAAATATATATACAACAAGTAGTAAATAAATACATACATAAAATATATTCTTTTATATAAGCCAATTTCTGGCTCGTCTTAGAAGTTGAGACTCTAACCACCAGACTTAATCTAAAATACGGTTTTTGATTACATTTCAATTACTATTAACCACTCTATAATAACAAACCATTTTCCCTCGAGCACATTTGAAAACTTTTGCCCTTATTATGAGCTTTTCCGCATTTTTATCAATGAGAAATTTTAGTATGGGAGAAAAGGACAATATGTACAGAGTTTAAACACCGTGAACTTATAAACTGCTTCTGATATACTCCTCCCAAAGTTGAAAGCGTATATGTGTAAAAGCAAGTGCTCTTTTCTTATGCAATATGTGAAGGGATGACGGGTAGAACTACAATATCCTAATCCTGATACGACATATTACACATTAGAGTCGACATCAGATAAGTCGTAGGGAGCCACTGGATACACGCGGGGCAACACTAATGCCTGAGGAAGTCAATGTAAGAGATTTTAGTCCAGCGGTGGATGTCTATAGCCTATAGGGTTGATAAAGAACAAGAAGAAGAAGATACTTAATAACTTTTATTGCTAAATGTCCTAGACTCTTAGCTATCGAAGTCAAGTGGCATAAGCTATATGACGTCATGGCCAATTTAAGATGGCGGATATGAATACAAAAATAGTCAAGAAAATATAAAATAGAGGTAAATGGTTCATTGATTGGGCATTTAAATGTTGTTGTTGAGAGGCTTGAGCTTCTTTTGGATATGATTTTGGAGATTATGGCTGTTAGAGCTGCTAAACAATCATACAGTAATAGCCAAATCATCAAACCTGAGGCCACACATATCACACTCAAAGGTTTACTTAGTGGCGTAAGTGATGATGGTGTAATCGTTAATTTTACATGCAAGAACAGAAGATAAACGAGGAACGTTGAATTTTTCGCTTAGTCCGGGATAAGCTTTTAATTGTACGGGATTGTTATTTACGAGTTTAACCGAGCGCTAAAATTGTGTAATCTATATCTTCTAGATATAAATTAATTTAGTTAGTCTGGCTGAACCTCAAAAACGGCTTGATAATTTTAATTTTTTTTTTGTTTTGTTTGCCTTTATGGTTGACTAGCTGATGCCCGCGACTTCGTCCGGGTGAATTTAGTTTTTAAAATCCAGCGGGAACTCTTTGATTTTCCGGGATAAAAAGTAGTCCAAGTTATAATCTATTTCCTTTTTAAACAGCCAAATCGGTCCACACACACACACACACACACATACTCATACAAACTTTCGGCTTTATAATATTAGTGTGAAGTGTGATGTGATGTGATATGGTTGAATTGATATAGATGGCGGGAGCGAAGCGCGGGTAAAAGTTAATAATTAAAGCTTTTAAAGATAGTTAATTTTGCTTTTATAAAAACAAATCAGTTTAAAGTTAATCGCACACTGCCGCCGTATAATCCGCAAGGTAGCGTGTATAATATATAAGTGATTTCATCAGAATTTTTCAAAAAAATTGTATTTATTTTTTACTTGTTAAGTCGTTAGTATTGCTTACGGCTTATACCTAATCATTTTTATGTGAAATGCGACCAGCTTAAGAAAAATCAGTAAAGGGAAACTGTCAGACTTATAATAACGTATTAACGTAGAAATATTCCTACGAATAATAATAATATTCGTAGGAAATATGCTATAAATTGTGCAATTAAATTAGACTTACCTCAAGTTAATTTACGTACTACGTAGGAAATATTATACAAAGGAGTCGTATAATATTTCCTTTCATACAATTAGTCCATGTAAGGCACTTAATATGAAGATTGCAAGCTAAAATTTCAATTCAGAAATTGCGCTCGTAATTCATTTATGAATGTGTTAAAAGCAATCAGTATTCAAAAGGCTCTGAAATACACTTAACTAGTTACTTAGAGCACATGGTAATATTAAGTGACGAAGGTAAGGATTTTTATAAAGTAAGAGTTTATAAAGTCATTTTCCGGACTTTTACCATCAGAAATTGATATAACCTAAAGACTTACTAAAGGCTTTACTAAAGACGGTCAGTAAATGTTGGTTTTGAAATAAAACTATGAGTATTTTATTGCAATTATTATAATCAGTCAATTTACCAAGTCCTATTTATGGTGACCTATCATTTGAAAATAAGCAAATAACTTTTGGCATTATGAATCATATCTTTTAAAACTATTGGTTCTACAAATAATTCATTTGACACACCAAAAAGCAGGGTAAGGTTCCGGTTGGTCTTTGAAATAAATCATCATCAAATTCATAAATAAATAATACATAAGATTAAATAAGTATCCAGAACGAAATCTGAATACCCCGACCCATAAATTAATATAGTTTCTCGTACCTATTAATGGTTGAAACACGAGCAACCAACAAAATTAATGTCACCATGCAAATGAAATCAAATTTTCTATTACTAACTTTAAAGATAATAGATATAACAAACTAAACTCTTGATACTGGTACGAAAATGAAATTACGCGTTGCACGTTGCCTACTTTTAACGAAGGTACAATATCCTGAAAAAAAATTCCTATTCCTTTTTAGTTCTCGAAAAACATACTCATTTGAACAGGACAATGTTGAAGAATTACTGTTGAAAAGAAATTGCAGTTTTTGCTTTTAGTCTCTTAAAAGCCTGGCTAGTTTTGACGATGTCATTTTTATGGTATTTTTTAGTATATAATTATATTTTTAGTGCTCCGGAACATATTAAAGTCATTACCTTGTCTGGCGGCAAGCATATCTAAAATATTTTTTGTTTCGAAATTATTTTTACTTTTAAATTGTTACTTTTAAATATGTATGTATATTTGCGAGGTATGGAGACTACAAACTAATAGGGAATTTCACATTCCACGTTCATGTGTCCTATTCCTTAGAGTTTAGCTGGAAATGTTCGAAATAAGCCAAAAAACAGACCTTTGAATCAATCGGAAATCAGTAGTGTTCTCTAAGATTGATTGCGTCAGTGTAACGATCGCAGTGACCTCTGATTGGCTGGTACTCTTCCGCTATTGGTTAAAATGCATTGATGTAGCAAAAACGCCATAAATTCAGTGAATCAGAGTTCATTGTGATCGTTACTCAGATGTAATCATTTTTAGAGACTACCATCTGAGCCATGATAATTTATAATTTTTTTTTTTTTTTTTTAAGGCACATTCGCTCCGAATTGAGACTACACACTTTATCAAGAGATTATCGTCGACATAAATGTTTCCAAATTCTAAAAAATGTGCTGGAGATCTCCTCATCATAAATTTAAACTTGTTAAATAAAGTGAAGTATTCCGAACAAAGTCTTAAGTTCATGATAATAGTTTCAAGCTTCAAATTAAATTGAAAGCAACAAAACACTTGAGGTGACGTCATTGTTTGGAGTAAATTAATATAACATTCTGGAGATTCGTAAGTTGGTTGAAAGTGTGCAGGAAATGAAACCGAATTTTTCGCAATTTGCTGCAAAAACAACGGCCGAAATAAAGCCGTTGTTATGAAATAATGCTTGGTCTGGTTTATAGAAGAATGCGAGATATTCTGATATTGGTTCCTGGTTTGGATTCCCCTGGAAGAATTTGAGTATTTCATTTCAATTTACTAAAAGCCAGGCTTGACCTGTTGTTCTATTACCGGTATTCCGTGTTTTTGCACTGAGATCCAAGAGAATATAAACTGAGGTCATATTACTGCAAAACTGCAAATGAAATGTTATGGCGTTCTGAGTACAGATTGAAAACAAGAGAATATAAACCCTTCTGTTTTGATTCGAGAGGCGCAGCTTTGGTAGACTCTCCACTAGGTGCACTCTCTATTCCCTTACTCCCATAGTCCGATGGGATGGAAATCCGACACGACCGGAGAGAGATTAGGCGCCGACAGTTTTTCATGTTTTCCGAGGCACGGCACGGGGATTACTTACCGCCAACTTCCTAACTCCGGGCAAGTACTGAGAATTTCTTGACAGAAAAACCCAATAGATACTGACCCGAGAATCGAACCCGAGAACTCTTCATGTGCAGTAGAACTTGCTAACCACTAGACTAACGAGGCAGTTCACTACACCACTATACTATCACTGCTTCAAACTGCTATAAAGTCTTGCAGTATTCTAACTAGATTTACCTACCTTCTTGCGAGAAAATTAAGATTAAATATTTCAGCCTGAAACTGAGGAGGCGTGTAGCTGACGTCATCATTCAGTACAACTTGAAGTTCTACAGTACTTGCTTGGTGGATGTGTTTTGGCGCGTCTCCAGAATTGCGTACCTTTCTACTCCTGCTTGTTCGCCAAATATATTCAAGCATTAATTTGTTTACAACATACATTTAAATTTTACGTAACTTGAGACAGTTACCTTAATAAAAGACTCATTTAGACATTTCTTAGATTTTAATGGTTACTTTGGACAATTTAATAATTTTTCATGACATAAATAATTTAACAAACTCTTTATAAGTATTAAAGATATAAAAAAAGAGATAAATAGTTATTACATTTATATTTATTACTAGCACCTAGTTATTTTGGCCTACCAATTCAAAATATTACGTCGATCCGTTGCTTCTTTGCTGCATGATTAAAAGATAAACTAATAAAAACAACCAATATTAACATACATTTTTGCATTTATAATATTGGTAAAGATGTCGTGTGCCACTTTGAGATCTTCGATAGTATTTTTCATAAATAGACCGTTAATTCACGAATAGATATGCCGATGTATCAATTAATTAAAGCTTTTTGTCCAAGGTTGCCAGCCACACATCCCATTGTTACTAGAGCGGGCGGAGGAGGGAAAAAACGATTTTCCGCCCGCAGCAGTTTTCCACAATAATAAGTCACTTGACGCATCTCCCGCGGCCGCCGTTCCGACCAAATTACGATGCCATTGTTACTGAGATATTGTTCGTCACCTCTTGAATATGTGCGAAAGGAAATGAAACGGTTCCCCCGCGTCCGCTGCCGTTTGTTTGGCCCTCACGGTTGAAACGGAAACACGGACGGTCTCCATTCAAAAGGTGTCACATTAAATGACGTGCCATGCATTACGTGTGATTGCATTCTGGATTAATCTCCCCCTTATATACCTGCTTGACATATCTAACGTTGGGATTGTAGAATGAAATATTAACCCGTTTCTGGTGATAACAGTTGAGCTGGTGACATTTTAAAATATATTTAAATATTATTGATAAGTAATCTAATGAAATGAAATGAATACACTTTATTTGTACAATAACCTTAAATATACAGAAACATAAATTTAAATTTAACTTAAAATAAATGAGAGCACAAATGGCGGCCTTATCGCTAAGAAGCGATCTCTTTCAGGCAACCATGATGCAAGTAATCTACATATATGTATATAGTTCTTGCAATTTATGAAGGCGCGTGAGCTTTACTCGTAGTTAGGTCATGTACATGCACATTGCGTAAGTGTGCGTGCCTGTCAGGAGCCTAGGTGGGAGCGGTCGCGAGCAAGCTCTCGCTCACACTTATACCATGAGCCACGTGCCTCGAGAATTGCAAAAACTTATAGCTAAGTGATTCGTTAAGCTGAAGTGGAAATAGACGGGGCATATAGTTTAAAGAACAGCTTTGCATGGTATTCTCTAAAATTGATTGTATCGGTGTAACGATCGCAATGACCTTTGATTGGCTGGCACTCTCCCGCTATTGGTTAAAATTCGTTGATACAGGAAGAACACCATAAATTCAGCCAATCAGAGTTGATACACTGATGTCCTAAGCTGCTGCAGTGGCAGCCCCGCACTGAAAGCAGTCAGTCTTGGCAGAGTATAGTGTAGGGTCCCAAACTCCAAAGGCACAAATACCTACATGTATAAGGATCATACCATACCTTTTACGTCGAATAGGCTAAGAGATGCAGGTGGATGTACTGGACTGGAAATTGAAAGGGCATATTATTATTTCTTGAAATTGATACCTATTTCAAATTCCATTCCAAAAAGGATTTTTAAATCTTAAAACCAAGCATTCCGACTTCATAAAGTCGGAAGCATCAGATGTGTATATTTCGACATTTGTTAAAAATGCAATAGTCAATAAATCACAACAATGTCACGAACTTTAAAAACGCTCGCTGAAGAATAGGAATACGGAAGTATCGATGAATTATACATTTCGGATCGGCGGATTGGCATTTCTCGTGAAAGTTTTCAACTTGGCAAATATTACTCAGTAGTGATCCAGAGACACTTTGATATTAGCAAGTACCTACCCCATCGAACTATAATGCTTAGTGCCCCTGCAGCATCAGGATGAGATGTTGGAATGTGAGAGTTTCATAGGACCATCTGACTAAGGTTTTCTATCGATTAAAAAAATATTCAAGTACGTAAAACGCAGTTCAGAAATGTTGGAGATATCGATATTCACAAGAAGTTAAATATAACTCCTTCTGTATATGAAATTTTTTTTCCCATTTCAAAGGTATATTATTCCGAATGGTTATAGGCTATAATATTATGCACATAATATATGTATGTATTATGGCTAGATATATGTGCCAATTTGTAGAGAAGCCAGAAAAAAATATTGTATAAAGTATAGAAGATGTATGGATTATGAGTGACACAAGTATATCCGAGATATTACTTTCAAATCTCCACGAGGCTACTGATCGAGACGGGCTGACCCGGGCGGTCAACATGGCTGGGCGTAATTCCTGAGGGTCATCAGGAAGATATAATGCCGTTTCTGTACCCTTGATGTCTTTTTAAGTGCGGACGCGCTTAACCCTAACGCGAAGTCCGTTATTGGCTTCACTTCGGAAAACAGACAACTAGGATCAAAGTTATGTACGTGCTTCAAATTAAAATTCTATGTAGAGAGGTTCATTTCTTCTTCCTTGATAGATCAGTCAGTCAGTCAGTCACCTTTTCCTTTTATATATTTAGAATTAGAACTACTCTAGAGTTTAGACCTTTAAGTAGGTATAAGTATATAACAGTTAAAAAGATGGACGCTTCTAGAGCTGAATAGAGCTAATTTACGTGCAGCGTTACTTTGGGTTCTTGAATAAAATATGTTAATACATCAAAATTTAAACAGGTACTTCTGCCAGGTCTGAGTCTTGTTACTTCACCTGAATGCCCAAGTTTCATTTTTGTACAAGTAGTATATTCGTAAACATGATGACACTATACTCATCGAAATAGAAACACATAGTACATTGGTACATTAATCCGTAAATTGTACACAAAGTAATATTGTTATTACATATTATTTTATTTTTAAAAGAGCAACCGTCGAGTTTTTTGCTGGTTCTTCTCGATTGGGACGGTATTCCGAACCAGTGGTAGATTCACTTGAGGGTTCGATAGCACTTTGTAAAAGTTTATTTGAATAAAAAAATATTCTATTCTATTCTATTGATGACGTATTGAAATCTATAAGGGAACACCTTCGCTACTAGGATAAGGGAATCTTAATATGAATAGGTAGGTATGTCTTTTATTTTGTTCCTATTTACGGTTAGATATTCCCGTGGAACAATATTTCGAAATGGCAGAATTTCATAAAGGTAGTAAAAAATCAGAGTTCACCCGTGTGCCTCACACGTCGCGATGAACAAAACATGCCCTCAACTATTTACAGTTCTACGTAACGTTTTCTCCCGTAGGGAAAATTGTGAAAAAGAGAGCTATTTTTAGACCTGTCAATTTTTTTATTTTTATTCGATGACAAATTTGTCCTTGACTGCGATCTCACCAGTGACGGTGCAGTCAAAGACGGTAGCGGGCTAACTTGAAAAGGGCACGACAGGGTCCATTTAACCCGTACCCCTAATCGGTTTCTACATGCCATCGTGCTGGAACGCTAAATCGCTTGGCAGCACCAGACACCAGGTCATCAGGTCAGGATCTTATGATGGAATCCTGGAGAAATCGAGGGAACACTTTTTAATTTTATAGGCACGTTTGATATAAGTTTGATATAAGACTTTGTAGTGGCGTTTGCAGTCGGTTTTTTAAAAATAATTTTTATTTAGATTATACATAGTTAAATCATCTTGAAATGAATGTCGCGGTGTAAACTCTTTGAATAAGTATAATATAAATTCATAACAAGTTTGTTCGAAACCACAATTTGAGTTTTCGCAACACAAATAGCAATAAGCTTGTGAGGAGCAGCTCGAACTTCAGAGGATTTGGGAGTTGTGCCCAAAATTCCAACAAACGACACTAACTTGAATATTGTTTGTTGGAAATTTTGCAGCAATGAAGGGTAAAACATTAATACGGGCAAGACTTACTAATAAGAAAACGAAACAAGAGCGTATAAGAAAGAGAGTAAAGACATTTAGACATAGTAAACTAGCTGAAGACTTCGTCCGCGTAGATTTTGTTTTCAACTGATTTCTAAAAAGAAGAAAGTTATCAATTCGGTCAGTATCTTTTTTTTTTTTATGTATGTCCACTGATTTCTCCGGGATTTCTGGACCGATTCGCGTGATTTTTTTTTTCGACAGAGGAAGCTTGCGAGGTGGTTTCACAATTAATAATCCCGTGGGAACTTTTTGAAAAGAAGCACAAAGGTTTAAATCTTTAAACTTTCACCGTTAGAAAGCACAAGATGGATAAAAAGTTAATGAGTGGGTTCCAAGACAGATACCTATAAAAAAAGAGATATAGCCAAAGAAAGATGGAGCGAGATATTTTTCCTTTTTTTTACTTGTGGATGATATGAAACAGGATCGGCATTGACATTGGGATGGTCATTGTGAGTTTTAAGAGAGGCCTAAGCCGTAGAGAAATCTCAAACTTTAAAAAAGCATAATACTATACAGTTGAAGATTCAATTGATGAAAAAAGCGCGATTGAAATAGGATCAAATAATTTTTTTACAAAATTTAAATAACTCTGTTATTTCTTAAATTTTTTTGGAACACTTTTAACACAAAAAACTTTTCTATCGGGGAATAATAAAACAAGCCTAGAGCCTTTCCTATTATTATTCATTAGTCCAAAATACAACAGAAAACTCTTGGAGGAATTTTCTATTTTAGATACATTTTCAGTTAATTTAAGCAAAATTTAAGCAATAGCTTTTAAGCTTCTCGACAGACTTTATAGTCCTGGATTCAATTACATTCATTGAATGCAAATCTTCAGCGAAAGTCAGGCCCCGATTGAATCGATTAAACTTTTGCCTTTTCCATTTGATTTTATATAGGTAGAAGCAAAGAAGGTTACCCACTGTTAGGATGAAAACTATAAACCGCACTCTCACTCAGCTCAGACTCAAGACAGAGTTAAAATGAGACAGATTTATGTCAGAGCATATTTGTGTCTCGTTTTAACCTCTATCTTAAGTCTGAGCTGAGTCAGAGCACGCTCTATAGATTCTAGCATTAGGGTACCTTGAATTTTTTTTGGATAACAAGCTATAGCCTGCGACTTCGTGAATGTACTCGTATATTTTTTATAAATTCTCTTCGGGATTTTTAATTTTTCAATTTATAAAAAGTAGCCAAGATCACTTACTCCTCATCTTCTAAATATATAAAAGGCAAAGGTGACTGACTGACTGACTGACTGACTGACTGATCTATCAACGCACAGCTCTAACCACTGGACCGATCGAGCTGAAATTTGGTATACAGGTAGCTGTTAGGACGTAGACATCCGCTAAGAAAGGCTTTTGGAAAAAGGCAAAATTTCAACCCCAAGAGGGTTAAATAGGGGGTTAAAAAATCGAACCTAACGTGAGCGAAGCCGCGGGTTAAAGCTAGTAATAATATAATTCTTGTAGATAACGGTGAAAGTCTCGTAAACATCGATTCAGCCGTATCGAAAACTATCGGACAAATCAGAAACATAATACCGTCTATATTAACTTAGCTTAAGAGTCAAACTAAGTTTGTATGGGGCGCGCTGAGAACTCCTTCAAATACCGTTTAAATGCTTAAACGCCGTGGTGTAATCATCTATTTGCCGCGGTGTTTCATTCAAACCTCGATACCGTTGATGAAAAGCTTTCCAGTGAAATGTTTCCGGAGCGTGTCCCATTGAACAATAGAGTGACGGTAGTTGGAAACATTTTAAAGTCGTTCCGAGACGATTTCTCCGATATTTTTCTCAAATTGCACTCGCTTCGAAGATCGTTACTTACACGGAATATAGGTAATCCTACGAGCGGGGCCCAATTTTCGAAAATGTCTCGCAATTTAAAATATCAAGTGCGCCGTTATTAATTCTGAATTCAAAATGGAATGCCAAATCTTGACAAATTCCTTGTTGCAGCTTGGAACGTTATGATATACTTGGCAGATTTTGGGTCATGACATGACATAGGTAAAATAAAAAATAATTAATTATCTTTATAAAAATTGTATATATAAAAAAGACACAAAGACACAAAAAGCAGTTAAACTTGTAATGGTCTAAGCTTGTAACATATAACTATGTATCTCTTTTTCATTCGTGCTATTTTAATTGTGCAATATGTTTATCTTTTTCATTCTAATTCTCTTGCTGATTATAGCGACTTCTTTCTATAATCACATAATTTTGGGGATTTATGTAAAATATTAATGTACCTCTACCTATCTAGTGCGCTCTAAGATCTAATGTAAATTATGAAAATAAAATTTCGTTTCATCTTTTAATAAGTAGTTAAGTAAGTTAAAACAAAGATTGATGACTATAATTTCATTGTCTAAACAAGAACATACTGTACCTAGAAGCTATAGCACAATTTAATAACGTTCCCCCTATAAATTTGCAACAAAAAGCGATCCATCATGGAATTAAAACGAGCAGAAGCGAATTTCGCGCTGAAAATTATGATTTTATCGATAGGTATTAATTAAGTTATAAGAAATGGATATTATCTGCTTATCTCTACAAGGTGCATTAACAGTCTCCATCCTCAATAGTCCGATGAACTGGAGTTTCACATACTGGTTTCTCTATTTAAGAATACTTCTTCCGCAGCTGTCAATAACTGTTGACGACGACGCGAGACACGCTTCCTTTCTGACATGATAGGACATGCTATAAAAAAACTTTGGGAGCCCCTGCTTTAGCGTTATCGATTGTAGAAAGAGACAACACGTTTGCAATATGGCTAGGGCGGCAGAATGCAGATACTAGTACTACAACGCGCGGCGTATAGTCACTCGTTCGCAGCGCAGAACCCATAGACGAACCATCTAGCCATATTGCTCCCGTACCTTGATGCATAGGGGGCTTTAGCTGTTTTTTTACTATGACACTAAAACATGTCACCGGGAAATTAATTTCCCAGCGCCTCAATCGGATTAGGAGACCTCGACGCCCGTACCCTGTTGGCTTTTTACTCGGGTCAATTGTTTAGCAACAGACAAAGCCTTGCAGGCACATTGCGACGGAGAGAAAAGCGAAGTGAGAAACAGACAGAAGAGAAGAATAAGATTAGTGAACAGTGAGGTACCAAGTAAACCCTGCTAGATACCACGAACGAGAAAATGAATGCCACTGTAATATACATTGCTTTAAATCATTTCATCAAAGCCAGTCATTTAAGCCCGTTGAATGTTGGAAATGTGCATAATTACTTAATGTCAGCTTTGACGAGCTCCACTCTGATGCAGAATAAAATGCACTCCCTGATGACATAAGCTTTATTGACGGCTTTTAACAGTTTGATGCTCCATAGCTGTAAGTGCATAGTTCTTCATAACCGTACGCTATAAATAAAAGGACCGAGGACTTAACCCTTAAGGACTTAACTTTACAGGCATACAGACAGATAAAGCGGTCAAACTTGTAATTAGTAAGTGTAAATTGAAAATTTAAAACATGTGAAATTAAAAAAATATGTAATTCGCTTTTTTGTGGTGGCGGCCATCTTGGATTTGAAAATCACAGTATTCTACAAGTCAAGCCCTTTCATTTGATACCCATATTGAGCGAGTTGTGAAAAAATATGTAATCCGCCATTTTGTGGTGGCGGCCATCTTGAACCGATTTGCACACACACACACACACGTCTTTGCATCGGGCGTTAAAAATTTAATTATATTAATGAAAATATTGGAACAACGACGAGCAACAAACAACAAAACAATTATATGTGAAAGGTGTTTATAGGTTACATGTTGGTTTTGGTAATAAGAAATACGGAAAAAGTAAAATGTTGTCTCTTATTACATTTTGTGAACTTTCCCGCTACGAGTAGGTAGCTGAGAAACTTTCCTTGAGATACGTTTGAGCTTAGTATAAAGTTGTAATGACTTTCAGACAGTTACGAGCAAACTTTCGTATTAAGATATTCAAATATCTATGTTTATTTTACCACGTAGGTAAGTGTATCACTTTAGAGGAAAGGTAATTAATTGAAAATCTATATATAAAAGATTCACTTTTCGCTTAAAAAGCTGCTATGAATGTTCTATGTCAAACATTACCTACCCACCTATTAAATAAAAAAAATAGGAAGTATACAATTTTTAAATTCTTATAATTATTTAAAAAACAAAGAAAAGTTTTTAACTCGGTGGTATTAAATTCGGTGGTCTCGGGTTCGATTCCCAGCCGGGCCAATTTAGGAATTTATAATTTCTGAATTGGCTCTGGTCTGGTGGGAGGCTTTGGCCGTGGCTAGTAACCACCTACCGTAAAAGACGTGCCGCCAAGTATTTAGCGTTCCGGCACGATGGAGTATAGAAACAGATTAGGGGTATGAGTTGAATGTACCTACCCCTTCCTGTAGCTACCATCTTAGACTGCATGGTCACTTACCATCAGGTGAGATCACAGTCAAGGACTATCTTGTCATCAAATAAAAAAAACTCACTTTCCCATTTATAGTAACCAATATGGTGGACTTATAATAAGGAAATGTATCTGAAAATCGTATACGACATCTCGGCAAGGTTTCATCAGGGAACCTACGCACGTAATTAATTTTCCTTGCGACACCGTTTCAGGCTATTAATTAGGTGGAGCGGGCCTCTGGAAGTGATATAAGTGGAATCTTCCAAAGTTAATTGGTTCATATAACTTTTACTAGGAATAACAATTTAATTTATGGTTAACTCGGTTTTGTACGCGAATTCGGCTGCGTGGATTTTCGTTTTTAAAAATTTCGTAACAACTGTTACTGAGCTCATGGATATATCTTGTACTTATACAGGCAGTCGTTTGTCCATACAAACGTATTCTTCTGTTTTCTCCGAGAATAATAACAATAGGAAAAATATTTCTGTACTATAAAATCCATATCTACCCATGGCATGTTTGCTTTTTTCCTTATATTATAACTAGACTAGACGATACCCGCGTCTTCATTCGCGTAGATTAAGGTTTTTTGATTTCCGCGGGAACTCTTTAATTTTCCGCGATAAAAAGCCTACATGTATAATCTATCTCCATTCTAAGTTTCAGCCAAATCCATCCAATAGTTTTTGCGTGAGAGAGTTACAAACACATACACACATGCAAACTTTCGCCTTTATAATATTAATGAGACTGTAAGCACAAGGAACCGAAAGAACCAAAGGATTTTAACCGCCATTATCAGACATCAGACAAAGATTGTTTTTTTAAGCTATTGCATAGCTTTTATCGCGGGCCTTGAGCGTGAAGACCGAATCCAGAAATTCCGTAACGAAAATAACCTGACACGGCACTTCTCTCACCGCTAGATGGCGTTGATAAAAAATGCTATACAAATATAATTGCTTTACCGCGGCAGTCCCCGAGTGCCACACGTCTTTTTTTTCACTTCGGTATGCATTTATAATAAAATTAAATTAATATTATTGTCGATAGAAACTTCCACGAAAAATTAAAACCAGAGTCTTTGTAAAGTAACACAGGTGTCTTTGTAAAATGATAACAATGAGAAAGGAATATTATTCATTGAAATTCACTTTAAACAGTATGGGCATTATTGACTTTAACCGTGACAGTTAATTAAGCTATAAATCATTAAAATAAATAAATATTAATTAACAATTACTATCGCAACGGCAGCACTCGTGTACCCATTTTCCATATTAATGCTCATTAATCCCGATTTGGTAATTGCCACAAAGGGGCTTCAACCAATTATAGAATAGAATAGAATAGAATAGAATAGAAATATTTTTTATTCAAATAAACTTTTACAAGCACTTTTGAATCGTCAATGAATCTACCACTGGTTCGGAATGCCTTTCCTGCCGAGAAGAACCAGCAAGAAACTCGGCGGTTGCTCTTTTCAAAAATAAAAAATAAATTTTACAATACATAGTTAATGAAACTATGCTATGTATACAGTGCTTCCACGATTAATTTTCCCGAGTACAATACAAGTAAAAATAAATACAATACAAATACAAATAAATACAATTCAATACATGTCAACACAGGCAGGCAAAAGCAGACCCATTCCCGTTGGTGGCACCCGTTCACGAGCATGACGCATGACCCAGCCATTGCTTCGCTCAACCATATTTGAGGGAACGTAACAACCCGCATCACACGACACCACCACAGAAATGTTTAAAGAGAGCATGACTACTCAGGCTACCCATGTTGAGGCATCGAATTGAGTATCAATATTAAACTATTCATTTTGAGACATGACTGAGACACAAATAAAGTGGAAACACCGTAGAACAGAATACAATAAATTCATGTTACATAGGATAGTTATCACTGTCTCATGAATCACTGGAGCGAATTATATCCACGCTTTTTTATCATTTATGTAGTCTTCGATTGTATAATATGCTTTTTCCATGAGAGCGGATTTAATTGATTTCTTAAACTTGTGTAGAGGCAAGTCTAAGATTGACTGTGGAATTTTATTGTAGAACGTCACGCCCATTCTCACAAATGACTTTTGGACCCTCTTGAGGCGCAGCCCAGGATACATGAGCTTATTTGGATTTCTACTTGGTCTATGGGATAAATCACCCTTTTTTTTGTAACTCAAAATGTTTTGTCTGACAAATATTATGTTGTTGTAAATATATTGTGAAGCTACTGTAAGAATGCCTATTTCTTTAAATCTTTCTCGAAGGGAATCCCGCGGTCTCAAATTATAGATTGCGCGGATTGCCCTCTTCTGCAATACAAAAATTTTTCCAATATCGGCTGCCTTACCCCACAGTAAGATTCCGTATGACATAATACTATATGCCCGCGACTTCGTCCGCGTGGATTTAGTTTTAAAAATCCCGTGGGAACGTGGGATTTTCCGGGTTGAAAAGTAGTCTATGTCACTCTCCTGTCTCAACTATAAATCACGCCAATCCGATCCGGCGATTGAAGTATAAACTATCAGACCAATAAATCAATATATGTATTCGATGAACTCGATACTAAATCCACGTGGATGAAGGTTTTTTGATTCCCAGGGGAACTCTTTAATTTTCCGGGATTCAGCGTAACAAACATACACACATACAATATACAAACTTTCGCCTTTATAATATCGTACCCATATTGCAAAAACCGATTATCTGCACCAAAATTTTAGCGAAAAGTTTTTGAGTTATAAGCATTTGAAACTTTAACGACTTAAAAATTAGTTATAACGATGTCAATTTTTAAACAATAATAATTTTTATAAACAAGAAACTATTCAAGAAATGTTAAGTAGGTTAATAATTGAAAAAAACTTACTATTTTTTCAACAAAAAGAAGAAAATAACCGGTAAGGAGCTCACTTAGTTAGTTTTTCCTGAATGTAGAAAAAGTACCAAATTTTCAAATTTACCGTTCTGGTAGCTCTAATGGCATTTTTTATTTAATCACTTGTTTTGAATAGTAATAATCATCAAGACAAAAATCGTTTTAGTTCAACTTTAGCCAGTACAGGTGTAAAATAAATATCTTTAGTTGCTTTTGGCTGAAGGTAAAGTAGATTTCATTTAACTTTGTACGTACTAACTGCAGCGCCCTATGGTTTTATCCGAGGAGTTCCCGTTCCCGTGGGAAATGGGCAAGCCTACATTATTTCTTATAATCCCAGCTATCTTTAAAAGAAAGTTTCGTTGAAATTGGTCCAGCCGTTCTAGAGATTAGCTCATTTAAATAAAAAAACTATTTCGTTTTATTATATTAGAATAACTAGCTGTGCCTTGCGGTTTCACCTACATTCGTCCCGTTCCCGTTGGAATTTAGGGAAACACTATAACACAAATAATAAAAACTCAAAACACTTTGTTTTTTTTAGTATTTAAAAGTAGATTATTTGCCGTTAACCATTCAGAAACTTGAGATAATGCATTATTTACATCGTCAAAATTGTCAGCAAGTAGTACAATATTGCAAGTATTTTGGACAAAATGTGGTAAATCATTTATGTAGACCAAAAACATGAATGGACCTAGAATAGAACCCTGGGGTACACCCATTACTGAGGCTGATCCGGATGATTTTACATCATTGACACAAACTCTTTGGACTCGTTCACTGAGATAAGACGCAATGAGACTAAGTGCAAAATCTTTAATGCCATAGTGGCTCAGTTTAAGCAAAAGTGTCTCGTGATCAACGCAGTCGAATGCCTTTGACAAATCACAGAAAATACCAACGGCACTCTGTGAGTTCTCCTATGCATCGAATATGTGTTGTAACAGCCTTGCGGCTGCATCGGTTGTTGATCGACCCTTTGTAAAACCATACTGCTCAGTGTGTAGGAGTTTATTTAAATTAAAGTGTAAAAGCAGTTGGTTGAGCATTATTTTTTCGAATATCTTGCTGAGAGTTGGCAAAATTGAAACAGGCCTGTAGTTATTCGGGTCACTTTTGCTTCCCGATTTAAAAAGCGGTATTAGCTTACTACATTTCATAACGTCTGGAAAAGATCCAGAATTTACTGATTTATTAAAAATTAAAGCAAGATATGGCGCAATAATATCAATTATGTTATGAATTATTTTAACTGATATCCCCCCTAGATCTGCTGTTTTCTTATTTTGTAAAGATTTAAATGTTTTGACTATGTCATATGGGGTAACGTGTTCAAACCTAAATAACTTATTGCACTCAGAGACATTGCTCCTTAGAAGACGATAGACTTCTGCTGGCGAGGAATTCAGAGAACTGGTTGTAGTAATTGGAATATTTCTGAAAAAGTTCTCAAATGTATTTACAATTTCTGTATCGGAGTTAATTACATGATTATCACTTTTAAGCTCCAATTTATTATTATTATGTACCTTATGTTTACTCATTTCATCGCCGATGATGTCCCAAGCTGTTTTAGTTTTATTATCAGAATTGACAATTTTTTGTTTTATGTGAAGTGACTTTGCTTGTATGCACACATTTTCAAACAATTTAGAATAGTTTCTTACATATTCAATAAACGCGGGAGAATAATTATATTTTTTTCTGCATACAAGTCAAACAGCTTATTTCTACTTTTATAGATGCCGGCAGTTGGCCAGTCACTAAAGTTAAGATCATTAGACAGTCTTTTCTCTATCACCTTAAAGATAGAGTTATATTGTGAGCTTTATAAATCAAAAAACTTTTGATTTGTGAAGATGTTCAAAAACCCTCGTAGCCCAGTTATACAGTAAAAGTGAACTTAAGTTCTTTTACCTGCAATAATTTTAACAAAATATTGAGTTCATTATTCTGCAAAAAGCAACTAATGTTGTTTAGTTCGTTTTACTTTTTAGATACATCAGCAATTTCTAGTATATTAATAAAAGCTGAAACCTGTTAACGCAGGTTAACATGTATTAACAGAATAATATTGACATAATGATAAATCAAGCAACTACATCTGAAAAGTATTATAATACAATACATTGTTTTTGTGGTATAGATTTATAAATCTAAATTATTTAAATGAGTTTAGTTCTTTTTTTAAGAAGGTAATTAAATCATACCTGTAGGTAGTTGCTTTTAACTCTAGCTATCTCCCTAAAAAAGCGTCGTAGCAGATAATGGGTTTTACCTACAGCTTCGCCGTGAGTTGAGGAGTCGATTGATATATTTAACCTAATTTTGGTACAAAAATGCAGATAATCGGTTTTTGCAATAAGGGTACGATATTAGTGTGATAGGCTTACTATACCTTGTAGTCACATTTTAAAAAAGCATCATATCCAAATATCGCAAAATTAATTTAATTTGGTTAAAAAATTCACTAATAATGATAGTAGTAAGTAATATTAAGAAAATAAATAAAATAACTTAAATAAATTAAAAGTACTAATATTTGTATTTGTCTGGTGGGAGGCTTTGGCCGTGGCTAGTTACCACCCTACCGTCAAAGACGTGGCGCCAAGCGATTTAGCGTTCCGTCACGATGGCGTGTAGAAACCGATAAGGGGCATGGGTTGAATTTACACCTTCATCTATACCCCTTCCTAGTTAGCCCGCTACCATCTTAGACTGCATCGTCACTTACCATCAGGTGAGATCGCAGTCAAGGGCTATCTTGTCATAGAATAAAAAAAACAAAAACATTTTGTAGTGGCGTTTGAAGTGGGTTTTTAAAAAGAATTTTAATATGTAATTTAATAATTTGTTTAATTATAACGTATAACTAATCAAACTTACATTCACGAAAGTTCCACAAGTGTTGGCAATAGCAAAATTGATTTTACATTATATGTCAGTTTATCGCAGCCTGAACGGCCTCGTTTAAAGTTCGCGAGCAAAGTGCTCATTAAAATTGCGAAGCAACTACTAAGTGAATAGGTAGACTAAGGCTTTCTCTAGAATTGCTTCGGGAGTTTCGGAGACGGATAAAAAACGTACATATTATACAGGTAGTATTTGATGCACTGAAAAGTATGTATTCCCTCCCTGGTGCAGTGGTGAGTGCTGTGGTCTTATAACTGGGAGGTCTCGGGTTCGATTCCCGGCGGGGGCAATTTGGGAATTTATAATTTTTAATTGTCTCTGGTCTGGTCTGGTGGGAGGCTTTGGCCGTAGCTAGTTACCACCCTACCGTCAAAGACGTGCCGCCAAGTGATTTAGAGTTCCGACACGAAGGCGTGTAGTAACAGATTAGGGATGTGGGTTGAATTTACACTGCTATACTGTATACTCTATACTATATCTCACCTGATGGTAAGTGACTGCATCGTCACTTACCATCAGGTGAGATCGCAGTCTAGGGCTATCTATCGGAAAAAAAAACATAGGTACGTAATGAAATAAAAAAAAAGATTCCTACGAATTGAGAACCTCCTCCTTTTATGGGAGTCGATTAAAAACAGACTATCTATCTATCGACTATCGATTAAAAGTACTAAACCGTTTTTTTCCAAATGGAACACTAAACAAAATTTCATATCCCAGATTGAAATTTTTAATCCGTCAAGCTGTTGTCCAGCAGTAACATAGAGACCTGCGAACATTTAAAAAATCCACTTTTTTAACAGTCGAGTACGTATAGCGGCCAACAAATTCCTCAAAGTACCTACCGCTCTGTCTGTGCAATCAATTTGTCTAAAACGGCTTAAAACGTGCCTAGAAGCGACACTGAGTTTAACGAAAACTGAACGAGCGCGCTTTGAATGACAGCATGGATTTTAGTTCAGGTGAATATAGAAAGTTCAGGTTAAAAAGTGTACCTTTTTCAGAAAGATCATTAATTTATATTAATCACGTCTATAATCTTTGGATGACTAAATCCTGTGCTGTGCACGGTGCAGTACCTAGAAAAGCGTTAAAAATGAATTTAGTTCACCACACACCTCCTCTTTGCGCCGTCTGTATCCAGTAGTTAAAAAGAATATTAGCCAAGTCGAACTTGACTTATATTCTCCTCTATAAATAAGCAAAAAACTTGTGCTAGGAGTGGGTACGACAATAGTGCAACGGGTGGGGCTCGAACCTGCAACCTTTCAGTTTTCAGTCCGCACCTTTAACCATAGGGCTATTGAGGTGTTTGTCAACAGTGCGCAGCATGCCAGAAAAAAATCCCCGCGATAGATAAAATAAAACACACCCGAAACCTCGTGTGAAACGCGACAGATACCCCTACAGACCTCTAAAATATAAATGTGAAAGGGTCTGTAATAAGAATTCGTTTTCATCATCATTATTGTTGTTTCTAAGCTCTTCTAATAATAAATTATTCTGCACACGGAAAAGTTATAGGTAGGTAGGTATCCTACCTGAATAATATATAGTTGGAAAGTCAAAGTGCAAGAAGTGGTTTTTCTTTATTGCCGCGTGTAACACGAGTGGCACACGTAATCTCGACTCGCATATACGATGCTGTAAAACTGAACGAGCTACCCCTATTTTTAGCAACTTTAATTTTATATATGAATAACTCTAATGCCCGTTTCACCAACCATACCTAAATCATTGCCTAAGTAGGAATGCCTAATGTCATTTTCACCATCAGTACCCCTAAAGGTTCGTGAAAACGAAATCGACAGAAAACGTCAACTAACTTAGGAGTTAGGAAGTTGGCGGTGAGTCACCCCCGTGCCTTGAAGAGCACGTAAAACCGTCGGTCCTGCGCCTGATCTCTCTCTGGCCGGACTATGAGAGTGAGGGAATAGAGAGTGCACTTATGTATGCGCACACACTTGTGCACAATAATATCTCCCGCGCAGATGGCTAATCTCTAAGCAGGTTGACTGCCGTGACCGGGTTCGGTCAGGAGACATTATTATTATTTACTAGCTAATGCCCGCGACTTCGTTCGCGTCGATTTAGTTTTTAACCTATGTCACTTTCCAGGTCCTCAAGTATACCCATGCAAAACGTCACGTCAATCCGCAGCTCTAACGGGATTGAAGGACAAAGCAACAAATAAACACACATTCGCATTTATAATATTAGTAAGGATTTTATTATATTCCTCGTGTGTATGAATATCTCAGGCTTCATCGGCACTTACCCAGAGCCTCTCGGTCTTATTACGTGATGCGTCTGTTAAGGACCTCGCACACTACGCGGTTTTAACTACGGCACACGGCCAAGCCACGGTTCGGTAAAGTTGCAAAAATCTTTGTGAACCATGCTTCGATCATAGAAATTCTTCTGTGATCGAAGGAACCATGGTACACCATAAGCACTCGCTTCACTTCAATTCGATATAATTGCTACATTTAGCGTAGGCTAATAATATAATGCGATAGAAACAATATTTTGGCGCTCCAACCAGCAAGTGTTGTAATGCAAATTTTAAATAGAATTTAATAGAATTAAAAATAATTATTATGATCTATTTCTAATGTGAAATATTATACAAATATTCCTGACAATACGAATTCAACTTAATAAAAGGTTATCAATCAATCAACCAATTTATTTGCTGTTTTAAATATTGTTTAAATTTTTAGATGCTGTGGCCAAAATTAACGTGATTTTTTCCAACGATATTTAACGCGATAAATTGAGTGGGCCACACTTGAACTTGAAAAAGTTACACTTAGACTGAAATTTACAGACCGCACTCTCACTCTGTTCAGACTCAAGACAGAATGAAAACGAGACAGATTTATGTCAGAGCTTATTTGTGTCTCGTTTTAACTCTATCTTAAGTCTGAGCTGAGTCAGAGCACGCTCTATAGCTCTCAGCATTAGGGTACCTTGGATTTTTTTGGATGACAAGCTATAGCCCGCGATTTCGTGAACGTACTCGTAAATTTTGGTTTTATATAAAATCTGGGGAATTTTTTAATTTCTTAATTTTTAAAAAGTAGCCAAGTCACTTACTCCTTGTAATATAATTCCTGTAGATGACGGTGAAGGGCTCATCAAAATTGTAATCAAATCAAATGTCTCATCAAATCAGCCGTACCGGAAATTATAGATCTCAGCATGAGACCGTCGCGTCGCGGTGGTGGCCGGATAGTGTATAAGACCCCTTACAGTGGTATGGAAGTTAGTGAAATAACGCAATTTGCCCTTCGTTAGAGCGCTACAGCGGCGCATTGTGTTGCATATTGAACAAGTTGCGTACAATGTACGAGCAATATTCAGCTTGCACACATCAATTTAGAGTTTATTTGTTCTCATCTTTATGAGGCTTGTGTACGACCTACATTCCGTAGTAATACGTTTTTCCATTTATTATACTTTGAAGTTTGAAACAATATTATAATTGCTTTAAAACTTAAAGTCTGTGCTGCACTGGTTGCGGTGCGATGCGATAAATCGTGTGTCTATAGTGCGATACATTTTAAATAATCAATTTGTTTCAACGCCGAATTTTTTATTTTTGTAATTGAATATAACGAAAGATTTAGTCCCAATTTCACCATCGTCGACCACGTTTAAGCAACGAATTTTGACGTTTTGGCAATACAAAACTTTCAGAACTATAATAACGTATTTTAAAATTAAACGTTAATCCACAATGTCCTTAGACAAATTCTAATACGTCAACTAGCTGATGCGGCCACCACCATGTGTTTTTAAGTATTACTATACCTACCTAAACACAATATGGTGCTTGTTTTAACGGAATCGCTGTTGCATCGCATTCGCAATACAAGTGTGTCACGGACCTAATAGTAACTCGAAGTTAATTTAAACTTATCGTAATTAAGTACGACATAAGTCAGACCGCGTGGTACGTGGTGGTGGCCTTTGCCATGGCGGAACGCTAAATCGCTTGGCGGGTACATCTTTGATGCTAGAGTGGTAACTAGACACGACCAAAGTCTCCCACCAGACCAGACCAGAAACATATTTCTGAAATTATCCCAACGGAACCCAACACCTCCCGATTATCGACGATTTGGTATCTAAATACACTGGCTTCGTTGTAATTTGCGTTTTAACTTGCGTAGTCGAGGTGTGCGTCATTTGAATACATGGTCGCTAACTATGGGCCTCATAAGAAGGCTCAGGATCACTCAGCGGGCGATGTAGAGAGCTATTTGCTGACCCTACACAAGTGGCAGCTTAATTATGGATCAATTTGAAGCGCCACATTTGACATACGAGTGCCTCTGGAGTTACTTATAATATTGCAAATGGCGCACCGACTTTTATTAATTAATCTATGAAATCATACAACAACAACAACAATGAAATCATAGATTAATAATTTAATTACAGAGGTGCGCCATTTACAATATTATCTACCTATTAATTCCAGAGACACTCGTATCTATTTAGTGCTTATAGCGCCAAAATGATTTCAATCAATTCCAAAATGGCGTCAATTAAGTAGGTCCAAAAATAAAATCAAAGCAACAATTCCAGTATGAATCATGGATTAAGTATAGAGGTCAGTGACTCACTGACATACGAGTATGTCTGCGTAGTGTTGGAAGCGCACCAGTGTGGTAAGAACCTATTGGAATTGTTTTTAAAATATAAACCCTTAAAACCGTGTTAGCCTCAGGGCGGGGAAAATAAAAGCGCGACCGTTCACGGTGGACGGGCAAAAGCAGTGCAGTTGGGCGGCTGCAGCCAGGCCGCGCGAGCTAAGCGCTGCTCACAGGACAAAGCCGGGCCGCGGGCTGTTTCATTTTATTGGTGTTCAATTTTGATATACCCGTAGTATGAACTATTTTATTTATAGATAGTTCAACTTATCTTGGCACCCGGCGTTATGTGTGCGTATGCTTGTAAACATGCAGTTTTAATTTGTGTGGCAATGACGCGGCGGCCGCCTATTCGTCCTTCTGTCACGCACACGCAGTTACTGACTGTACACATGGCGCTGCGCGCCTAGATGAGTTAAACTATCTATAACATATTTTAGCGAGGTATGGCGTATAAAAGGAAAAGGTGACTGTTTGTCTGTCTGACTGAGTGACTGACTGACTGAATTACTGACTGACTAATTGACTGACTGATCTATTAACGTACAGCGCATACCACTGCATCGGGCTGAAATTTGGGCTACAGTTAGAAAAGCAAAAATTAACATAATTAAGCGACGAGCATCTCCACGATTCAAGTTATCCCTGTATCAAATATCGTCAAGATCAGTTAACAGAGTGATTCGTAAAAACGTAACACATTTCTGTGCATGGATAGTAGTAGATTTTCTGTTTGAAAAACGGGCATGTAGTACTTTATAAACTAAAAATAAAAGCGGGCTTGCGCGCTAAACGGTCAAAGCGACACAGTTGAGCGACCAACAAAGTCAGTCCAGGTGAAGCACTGACCTCTATCTTTAATCTATTATCAACACTGGGGTTGCTATGACTTCTTTTTCTGACCTAAGCAGTCTTGATTGAAGACATTTTGGATTTGATTTACACCGTCTTCTCGTTGTAAATGTATGCAGATATGAGTGTCTCTGGAACTTGCTGACCCTATACAAATGACTTTTTTCTCTGCAACTAATAATATTGCAAATGGTGCATTAACCTCTATAATTAATCTATGATTCCCATAACCAACCTCTGTATTTAATCTATGATTTCATATGAATTCATGGATTAATTATCTCTATAATATATATTGCAAATAGCGTACCGACCTATTATTAGTTCCAGAGAAAAAAGTGGCGCTTCAATTGATCCATTTATGCTGTCATTTGTAAGGGTCAGCAAGTCCAGTGTTAATCATGGATTAAAAATAGAGATCAGTGAGTTGAAGTGTTAATCATTGATTAAAAAAGGATGCCTGTCCTTAGGCTATTTGCAGATACGGCAGTTTTATTGAGATACATTGTCTACACCACGATTGCGCGATAGTCCCGTTTTTTGTACGTGCGTGAAATTCGCCAAAATGGCGTACCTGCATGTTCACTTTAAACCTTTATTCGGTTTCGGTAACACAGCTCTCTTAAACTTCTATTAGATAATTTTATCATCTTATTTTAGATTTAATCGATTCCATTGTCCTTACGGTTACTATTACGCTATTTGCAAGTGCTAGTATTCCATAATAATAAAGAAGGCTATAAAGTGAAGAGTAAAGAGAAAAAATGTGTGCTCTGAGAATAGCAATGCAGGTGTGGTTAGTGTTGCCATTGTGCGTTAGAATAAAAGCTTATGAGAGTACAGAGTGGCATAAGTTCTAGTAGAGTTTGAAAGGTCCCGGAGTCCCGACGGCACTTTGGCTAAGTTTTGCGGCGCGATTGTATATTGAAAGTTCAATACGTGATCTGCATCGCGTCGAGCCAACGAACTCTTGTGAAAGATTTAATGAATGCTCTTTGTTATCGCCACAATGGCGGCAACTAATTCTAAAGCACAATGTGTGCAAACAATCCAACTTTTATGAAAATAATAATAACTTACCTACCCTTTACCTACATTACGAGTATTAAACCCTGTTTATTGCTTACTAGTTGATGCCCGCGTGGATTTAGGTTTTTAATTCCCGCGGGAACTCTAGTATTTTCCGGGATAAAAATGTTGATGTGTTATTCCAGACTATAATCTAACTTTGTGCCAAATTTCAGCCAAATCGGTTCAGTCGTTGCGGCGTGATTGAGTAACAAACATGCATCCATCCATACATTCAAATTTTCGCATTTTTAATATAAATAGGATACTGCCCATGCATATCGACTTATAGTAGGTACTAACATAGTCCGTTCAATATAGTGAAGTAAAAATTTACAATAAGAAATATCTAAAAGACAGCTATTGAGGTTTTTAAACGACTTCAAAAAATTCAATTCAACGGAATCTTTTTTTTTAAATTTTTTATGAATGTTCCCCGATTACTTGAAGATGCCTGGACCGATTTGGGAAAAAATCATGACCATGAGACCACCTACGAAGTATACCCTTTACATAAAAAATAAAAATGAAAATTCCGACGAATTGAGAACCTCCTCCATTTTGGAAGTCGGTTAAAAATAATTCTTGAAATTTTGGCAGATTTTCAATACAAAAATTCTCACACGTTACAAGCCGAAAAACTAAAAATTAAAATAATATATACAATTAGAATTAGAATTAGAATCAGAATTTATTTATTGCCAAAATACACGTGATAGGGTGTTACAGAATGTTTTGCGAAACAGTGTGTTGCCATGTATGGAGTGCAATAGTATTAATAAGTATTAATAGTAGTAATGTATGGCGTAAATTAATTAATATAAACAACATCGTGAACAAGCTCAGTGTAATGTTCATAACATTCGTACGTGCAAAAGTCTTACGAAGCAGTTACAGACAGATTGAAAGCTGTGTTTGACCTGATTTTGTACTCGCTACGTTTTATTACGTCGACTTATCTTTTTTCATTTCAATAATGAGAAACTCGATGATTCACATAGTTTTTTGTAGTCACATAATATTTTTTGTTGGTTCTTATTTTGCCCTAGTCCTTGTCGTTTTGCTTCTTTTGGCGGCACGTCTTTGACGATAGGGTGGGAACTAGCGACGGCCCAAGCCACCAACCAGACCAGGCCAGAGACAATATAGAAATTATAAATTCCCAAATTGCCCCCACCGGGAATCGAACCCGAGACCTCCCAGTTATAAGACTACATCGCTGACCACTGCGCCAGGGAGGTCGTCAAAGGTTAATAAAAATCCTCTTGTAACTCCTTGATGCAAGCTATCTCCAATCTCCATGCCTGTTAAAATCAGTTCAGCAGTTTAGACGTGAAAAAATAATAGGCAGAGTTTTTAACAGACAGACATATTTATGATACGAATATTATTATAATACATATTATATATAATATGAAGTAAGAATTAATTGTAAAACGTTTCTATGTAATTTCACCGAGCTTCTCCCTGATATCACAAAGTCAAATGGATACAATTGAGAATGGGTATTTAAATTAATTAATTTTAATGATAAAACATTTCAATGAAGTCTACCTAATCTCATTGAGTTTCATCAAATATACCTAATAATACGATACCTTATAGTACGATTAGGTTACGTATACTCGGAATGTACCTACTTATAATATAATATACATACATAATTTGTATAACAGTTAATAAAGATTAAATAGTCTTTTTATTAGTAGTAGTAATAGTTAACAGCTTGCAAAGAACTATAGTAAAATTTTAAAATATTAAATTACTAGCCCGCGACTTCGTCCGCGTGGATTTAGTTTTTAAAATCCCGCGGAAACTTTTTAATTTTCCGGGATAAAAAGTAGCCTATCTCCAGGTCCCAAACTATATCCATGCAAAAAATCACGTTGATCTGTAGCTCTGTTGCAGTGTGATTGAAGGACAAACCAACAAACACACTTTCGCATTTATAATATTATAGTAAGGACGTTGATAAGATAAGGATATAATATTATAGTAGAAATCTTAAAAATATAAAATATTCACATATTCACACATGTATGTACCTACACATGTACAATAAAAGCGATTTGAGAACCTCTTAGTTTTGAAGTCGGTTAAAAATCAGTTTCGCCCACACATAAATGAGATAAAAAAGGGGGAGCAAATTGCCCCCAGTATTCTAATATGTCGATATCTCTCTATTGAGCATATTTTTCGATTTGTTCGGGCGATGGGCGCGTCAGTGATTTATGGATAGAACGGTTTTTCCATACACCACGTATGGGGAAAGATATATTCGGCCATACAACTCTGTCGTTACTCGTACATCGTTCACATGTCATTTATTCCGCCCCTGATGGATTCCGAAATATTAAAACTGGAAAATGTCTTTTTGTTTTTAACCGACTGCGACAAAGGAGGTTAATGTGTTTATCAGTCTGTGTATGTGGTATATCAGTGTATGTATGTGGCGCTCTGGAGAACAAACGCGTGAGCCGATTTTGGTGGGCATCAATCGATTTATTTTAATCTTGAAAGTGTCATTGATAGTCGTAGTTCTACCTGGAAAGTTTTCCGGGAGTTTTGAAAATTGGTGATTTAATAGATTTCGACGTACTCTTCTCGAATTTTCACTTCGCTACCTCGTATCTTTGCTACTCGTGCCGCCATATTGCTCACGAACACTAAAATGTACGGAATACCCGCACCCGGCTCTATACAAACTCTTGAATTCTTACAAACTATTCAACATATTGTTGCAACAATGGATGCGGCGGGAGTGGTTGATCCCTGGCTCAGCGTATTGTTGTCATCACTTTTGTTTGGGCTAGGTTTGGTTTACAGTACAAAGACTTTTTGCCAACGATTTTTACTTTTTACTCTACTTTACGACTAAGTTTAACACTAAAAATTTACATACAATATACAAATGTATAGAAAATTCTTTATTGCTACATTCAAGAATTATTGATGGTTACAATGAAATATCCCTTGCAAGTTAGCCCGCTACCAACTTAGACTGCATCGTCACTTACCATCTGGTGAGATTGCACTAAAGGACTAATCCTATCATCGAATAAAAATAAAATTAAATTAATATATATATAGCTACTCGTGCTGATTCACTGACACACTCACTCACTCACTCACTCATTGATCACCTCTCCTGTAAAATTTTGTATGGAAAAAAATTTTTTCACCCACCGTTTCGTATAGAGGACAAAAATTCATTCGGAGGAAAAATATGGAGAGAGCTGATGATTGAGGATTTCGGAGACGCGTGAGGAGCACCGGCCAGGGTATCGAAGATAGGTGGGGGGTGTTCGACCAAATGTCACTCGAAACCTCATCCAATTGGCAAAGAGCCGAAAAAAAACTCCAAAATGGCGAATTCAAGATGGCGGCCATACAAATTTTGTTTGTGTCTATCTCGGAGAGTATAAGAGATGGAAAAGTGGTTTCTTGGTAAAAGATGATCAGGAGCCGAAGGTCCACTTGATGAATAGAAAAAAAATTCAAGATGGCGGAATTTATTTTTTTCCATACAAAATATATGCAAGACTTTATACGGTTCCTTTTCAAAATTTCTGATGGTTTCGTAGAGAGGACAAAAATTTATTTGGAGGAAAAATATGGAGAGAGCTGATGGTTGAGGATTTCGGAGACGGGTGAGGAGCACGGCCAGGATATCGAAGATAAGTGGAGGGTATTCAAACAAAAGTCACTCGAAACCTCATCCAATTGGCAGAGAGCCAAAAAAAATCCAAAATGGTGGATTCAAGATGGCGGCCATACAAATTTCGTCGGTGTCTATCTCGGAGACTATGAAAGATGGAAGAGTAGTTTCTTAAAAAAAGATAATCAGGACCCGATGGTCTACTTGATGAATAGAAAAAAATTAAAGATGGCGGAATTTATTTTATACAAAAATAATGGCGAATTGAGAACTATGCAAGAATTTCATATGGTTCCTTTGCAAAATTTCTGATGATTCGGAGGAAAAATATGGAGAGAGCTGATGAATTAGGATTTCGGAGACGGGTGAGGAGCACGGCCAAGGTATCGAAGATAGGTGGGCAGTGTTCAAACAAAAGTCACTTGAAACCTCATCCAATTGGCAGAAAGCTAAAAAAAAATTCCAAAATGGCGGATTCAAGATGGCGGCCATACAAATTTCGTCGATGTCTATCTTAAAGAGTGTACAAGTTGGAATTGTGGTTTTGTGGTCGAAAACGATTAGGCCCTGAAAGTCTAAGAGCAGAAAAACCGCGGTCCGCTGCAGCGGGCCGCGCACCCACGCGCCCTACTAGTCTACCTATAAGTATAAAAAATACGCAAGGCGGTCTTATCGCTTTAAGCGATCTCCTCCAGACAACCTTAATAACTTTATAAGAATTTTATTGAGGGATATGGTAAATTATATCACTACATAGTATAAAACAAAGTCACTTTCTCTGTCCCCATATCCCCGTGTACGCTTAAATCTTTAAAACTACGCAACGGATTTTGATGCGGTTTTTTTTAATAGATAGAGTGGTTGAAGAGGAAGGTTTATATATAAAATAACATCCATTAAATAGTGGAGAAATACTGTTATTTTTGAGGTTTCTAATGTGATGTCGTAAATAATTACATTTTTTCCGCTTACATTGCAAACGCAGGCTGAACCCTACGAGATTTATCAAAATAATGTTCTAAGTATTGTACACATTGAAAAGGTCTACAGAAAACTCCGCGATGGTATATGTCTATCTCTTATGGATATCCCAAAATAACATTTTTTTGTCATTTACTTTTTACGACAAATAATGGCTAATTTTCGAAGCGATTTTAACCAATACAGCATTAATCCTTATCTAATTAAGTACCTTAAATACATTGTTGATTTAATATAGATATATGGCCCTTTACAGCATATGATTTAAATGAATATTTTCGAAGATATTACAGATTTAAAAATTGCGGGACATAGCGTTTGCGGCGGTTCCGGCCGGTCGGGGCGGCGGGAGCGTGCCTATAAATTGTTTTACTCTAAAAAC